>PDWZ02000013.1:0-600000 GCA_004156025.2 Alternaria gaisen | reverse complement strand
GCAATGGAGTGATCCAAAGAAGATCGTGGCCATGGATCCATACGGACATCTTGCACCATGGCTGTACAAGGAGACCATGGACAAGGATGATGTGGAGATCAGACCTACGATTGCCATTACCAGAGCGCACATGAAGGTGCCAGAACTTGAGGAGAGCGTACGAAAAGGCAGACTTGTTCCCGACGGTAAGATTTGCATGAACGAGACAGGTGAAGTTGCCGTCACCAAGGTTGCAGTTGAGCCTGTATGGTACTTGCCTGGTGTTGCTGAGCGCTTCAATATTGGTAAGTCGTATCATCGCGGAGTCTTTTCTACTCTGACTAATGGACCCAAAAGATGAGGGAACTCTTCGCCGGACACTTTTCGAAGAGACTGGTGGCTCTTATCCTGAGCTCATCACCCGTCACGACATCAAGCTCTTCCTTCCTCCCATTGGCGGTATGACTGTCTACATCTTTGGTGATCCAGCAAAGATGTCCGATCCCAGCGCAAAGCTCGCTCTCCGCATCCACGACGAATGCAACGGAAGTGACGTATTCGGATCTGACATCTGCACATGCCGTCCTTACCTCACTTTCGGTATTGAAGAAGCAGTCAAGGAGGCCCAGAAGGGTGGTAGCGGTGTCGTCATCTACTTCCGCAAGGAAGGTCGTGCTCTTGGCGAGGTCACTAAATATCTTGTCTACAATGCCAGGAAGCGAGGCGAGGATCGTGCCAGCGAGTACTTCAAGCGCACTGAGAACATCGCGGGTGTCAAGGACATGCGTTTCCAGGCTCTGATGCCCGATATCCTGCACTGGCTTGGTATCACCAAGATTGACAGAATGCTCAGCATGTCCAACATGAAGCACGATGCTATTGTCGAGCAAGGTATTCCAATTCATGAGCGCGTGCCTATTCCTGATGACATGATTCCGGCGGATAGCCGCGTTGAGATCGATGCCAAGATCCAAGCTGGTTACTGTAAGTCTTTATATACTCTCATACCCTTGTGCATTGCTAACATGGGACTTACAGTCACAACCGGTCATGTCATGTCGATGGACGAGTTGGCAAATGTAAAGGGTCGTGGTTGGGATGATGTCGATGTAAGTGCAATCATGTGAACCTCATCTACATGAACGAGTCGATACTAACTTCAATTTACAGCATTGAAGCACCAGTTCATCAATTGAAAAAAGTGCTGTTTTGTAGAAGTCTACTCCAAGAAATATGATGATAGTCAAGAAAATCGCGGCTCCAACCATACAGCCAAAACACAAAATAAAGAACAAAGATCACACTGCTCTACCACCATTCATGCTTCTTGGTGCAATATAGCAACCCAAAACCATGACTATTCGTTGCTATCATCTACTTCACCTTCATACGCAAACAGTAATCACCAGGCTTACGCTCAATCTACAACATACAAGCCAACAACACCTTCTTCCAACCAATCGCTTACTGTCAAGTCCCCTCAGCATACGTATCCACCTAAACATACGCACGCATATCGCGTTCCCATTGTCAAATCTCCCACCGTTCACCGCACACATCCCCCTCCCCCACCAAGACCCAGTATCCACCTCACCATTCCAGTCATACTCGCATCTGCACGTGAGAAAAGCCCACATCATCTCTGCATCTCTACAACACTAAGCCCAGTCTGCGCAAACGATCCCCTTACTAGCTATTGTGATCGCTGTCACTATACAAGCATGCCTGGTCCCTATCGCCCTTGTCCCCTGGTTTTTTTGACACCCGCGCGAAGCCCTACCCGCACCTACCGCGCATGGTCTCGTGTGACAGATACTGTATGCATGTAAAAGGCATTACGGTAGGATCAGGATCTACCGTCCGGTGTGTTACACGAGTTATGTGGATAAGCGTACGTAGAATCCAGGGTCTAGATGTCGGATTTTGTGGGTGGGCTGTGTGCACGTGTGAGTGGTGTAGGGAAAGTGGGGGAATAGGGTAGCTTGGTCGGTAGGGTAATGTGAACGGAGCAAAGGACACCGATTGATTGCCGGGAGCGGCCCGCTAGCTATGAAGTTTGACCGCTGGTGTTGGTACACGTTTTTTTCTTCTTCTAGTTTACCATTATTGCAGACCGCTTCTTTGATTGTGCGAGGATGTGTTCACTTGTAAATGGATACATGTCCACTATGATGCCTTGGTATGTTTCAGGTTCTGGAAAATGGAGGTTTAATGTGGTGGATAATTTTGCTTTCGCCATGATGTGGCCGTAGTTCTGTTAGTTCATCGTGCAAGGTGGACCGGGAAGATTGTGTTCTTATTTGCCCGAGTGTGGAAGGAAGGAATATGTGCCATTTGGTTGGTTGGTCAGTTCTAAGAAATAACAAAGTGGAGTGCGGTGCAGTCTGGATAGTGGCGGTAAACCCGTCACGTTGTCGGCGACCGTTTCTGCGTTGCCGCAGTGACAAGCGCTTCTCTACTCGCTCGCTCGAGAAGGAGGAAGCTGCAATTACTCGGCATGGTGGTGAGCGGGTATATGTTTCAGTATTCGGGAGGGATCGGCAGCGAGATCTGCCGTCGAAGCGTGTCTGGATTTGCGGAGAATCACTTGGGGCAAAGATGTCTGAGCTGATGGTGTGGTGGTGAGGGGTCATGTTGAAGAGGGGCCCAGCATCGTCACGAAAACACCAACGTCCGAGAGTTCTCTTCGGAACATGGAAAGCTAAGGTATGCGAACTTTGGTTGTAGTGGCTGATCGTACCCGGTCCGGAAAGAGTACATGGGAATCTATCGTCGATGAGGATGCGGAATTGGAAAGATGCTGTAAACGGCCGCGGCTATGACGGCGTGGAGGGGTACCCGCTTCCCGGGTTTGACATGCACGTCGGCATGGCTAACCACATCGCATGTACACAATGACGGACTGGGCAGCACGGCATGATGCTAGACAACTTTCGGCTCCTGCATCTGACTCTCAAATTGGACGGACAGGTGAACTGTTGGTCTGCCTATGGGATCTCTCGTGTATATACAAGAAGGGCCGCACTGTGCTTCTGAAGAGATTTGGCATGGTCCCTTATCAGCGTTTTGTTGAACGTCCGGTGTTAGGCGGCCAGCTGAGAAGGCATCGTTGGGATGAGGACTATCAAATCGGAGCGTTGCCCGCTCTTCATGGAAAGCATGGCAACATGTGAGAGCAGCTGACGCGGAGGTGGAGCGAGACGAGGTAACAATCGTTCCAGAACCAAGTCAGACATAAGCATTGCCGACAGAGTTACGTTTTGTGGCATTCTAGTTGCAAAGTCAAAAGTGTGAGGGGTAGATCCGGGGATAGCAGGATGGCTCGAAGTTATCCCCAGAAAATACTCGCAATCGTTCACTATTGCATCGCGAACTCCCTTTGTTTGTTGCTACATGAGTGAATGATCAGTTGTGCAAGGGATATCACTCTGATTGCGATTGTCTCAAGTATTAATGATATATTGCGACTTGCGACCCCTCGTGTACCCCTAAGCGGTAGAATGTCGGGTACGCGTCTCCCCCTCAATGGCTATGCAACGGAGGGATTTTACCGATGTGACATCCACAACACGAGAGACCATTATCGAAGGGCTGTGGGTAATAGCGACCGGTGTCGAACGCGTTGGTGTCCTCGCGTGTCTTTATGCTCCAACCGGATCGCACGAAGGCGTTGGAAGGATGCCCTTGCAAGTGCAACGTTCTCGACTTTCAATGACAAGGGATTGTCATCTGCATTGCATGACACTGCATAAATAGAAACCTCAGCTGAGGCAATGTCGTCACCAGCAAAGTGGCCGATATGAATGAGGCTCATTGCAGGTCCGGTACCTGTCTCATGGTCGCACAAACCGCATGGTGGTCTGTAGAGGTGTCTGGAACTCGATAACAACTTAGGCTACGGATAAGCATACGTGTGCCCCTCGAACGTTCCTGATACACAGCAAGGAAGGCTCGCGCAATTTCCAGGGCGAGTAACAAGGCAGAGCTGGTTCTGTCATCACCACGCAGCCATGACGGATGTTCATTGGGATGGCGGCTTGCATCCGCCGATGCCATGGTTTGAGGATGCGACGGCGCCGCTATGGCAGTGCACTCCCGCTCTTCCGGCGAGGCCTTGGATCGAGTTGCGCGATGCCAATCAGGAACGGCCGACACGAATGACCTGCCACACCGTAAGCGCACTCCAAGGCGAAATCGACCTTTCCGAATTGGCTACCTAGGTACAATGCCAGTGTCTGCTTCATCACAACAAAATGTTTCAGGTCTGTCATCCGCCTCGTCGTCGGCGGTGGCCAACTCACACCTGCAGCAGCTCGCAGCAGACTACCAGACTAGAGAAATGGACGTGAGGTGGTCTTGTGTGCACCAGGGGCGAGTCAGGGCGAGTCAAAGCATGACAGCACACCTCCCTTGCAAACACACTAATTCTGAACGTCCACGTTTTCTGGCGGTACCCACTTCGGCATGCATAACTAGCCCAAAAAGCCAGCGATGTCGAGTGGGGAGCTCCGGGCTGCTGATGCACTTGGCGTCGACCAGGGTGCCTGGAACAGCCAGAGGCGTCACTATACATACGTGCATTCGGTAGTATGGGGTGAATAGCGTCTAGGCGATTTGGACACCATTATTATACTACCCTCCCGCTCACTCCGTCATTCTTCAATTCCCAAACCGCAGTTAATTCTCCGACTTTGACATTCGCTCGTTGTCGATCGACGCACATCTTCGCCATGTCTAGCCACCCACGATACTACTTCTCACTACCTACCGAGGCGCCACAACGATCCCGCTCAGCAAGTCGGCGGCCACCTCTAACACCTTCAACTGTTTCTTCGCCATGCCTCACCACACTCGTGCCTGTAACTTCTCGACGGGATTCTGGCACATCAACATCGGGCAGCCCGACCAAGGCCTCTATCCTCTTGGCTAAGGTTGCCTCATCGCCTACTACACCTCGAGGCGAGACGCCACCTGGAAGCCCAATGCTCACTCCACGGTCGAGGCTGCAGTCAGAACCGGCCTATTCTTCTGAGAGGCCATCGATGTCCAGGACTGAAAGTGACCGCTACGTCAGGCAATACAGGCAGCAAGGTAAGCACTGAACCGAATCACTTGCTACGAAGCAGCACAAGCTAACATTCTTCTAGATGGCTACATCAGCTTTCCTGACTTTGAGAAGTTTTGCCAAAACCAGAATCCATATGGCGAGCAACAGCAGCAATCCGATGTCAGGACATGAACAGACATGCATGAGTCTTTGATGTTATGCAACAAGGACTTGTCTTTTCAACAACACCCACCAACCCCACCACCGCATCGCCAGCCAGGCTTACGCTCCTTACCATGAGTTGAAGTACCGTGATCTGAACCCAGAGCATCGCAAGTTGATAGTATTCTATCTTCTGCTTGACTGGTAGTCCACCTGACTATCACTGCATCGTCTTTGCTGTCAGCAAGAGCGAGAATGAACAGGGATCAGATCAGCAGATCTATGTCACGACAGTAGTATGTCGAGACGTAAAGAGGAGGGAAGAAACCATTGAGGGTGGTGTGCGCGGGTATGTCTCGTCATGCTAGACGCAGCGATTCAGCTGCGGCCATGATCGCATTGTTGCCACATGGAGTGGAATGCTTGGCACTGCCTGGAGGACACCTGAGAATGAGTGCGACTCGAATTTGGATGGGGGCGCTAGCGTGTGCGAAGGGTAGTCTAGTCTGTTCGTTACAGCTGAAAGAACTGTAAAGGGATCTAGAGCCACTACAATGTAACCATATGTACATTACTTAACGTGTCCGATTTGACCGAGACCTGCCGTGAACGATGTTGTTGGGTTCCATTGCATTGCCAGGCATTTGTGGCGTGAAGTTGGTCGTGCCCCATGTGTTCTCCATACTATGGCGGCGGCGGCGACGACAACGACGACTATGATAGTGCTTCGTTGCCATGATGTAACTGCAGCACCTCTCTCTGCTGTGCCCTGTTCATTATTGTGATGATTAACATGTACGCACTTTACACGTTTACTTGCAAATTCGCAAGACGCAACTCCAGGTTTTCCACATGCATCGCGACAGATAGGAGATCAAGCAGCTTAGCAGCCATGAAAGGACCCGTTCACTACGGATCTTCTAGATAATGTGCATTCGATTGGAGGTTGGTGTTGCTGATCACCGCGCTCGATTTTGGGGCTTGGCACACGTGATGCGCTACTGGGCTCGCTTAACGGATTTTGAACACCACCAATTTGCGACTCTCAGCCTTTTGACATCGACAGCGACAACCACCCTCCCGACTACCGACAACAAGACTCGCAATCATGGCTGTCGGCAAGAACAAGCGTCTTTCAAAGGGAAAGAAGGGTCTCAAGAAGAAGACCGACACCTTCGCGAAGAAGGACTGGTACAACATCAAGGCCCCAGGAACTTTCGCCGTCCGAGAGTAAGAATTCCCGCTGCGCTGTACACGGGGACTCAATGCTTACTCTTCGCTCTTTGTAGTGTCGGAAAGACCCTCGTCAACCGTACCACCGGTCTCAAGAACGCCAACGACGCTCTGAAGGGCCGGATATTCGAGGTTTCGCTCGCCGATCTCCAGAAGGATGAGGACCACGCTTTCCGCAAGGTCAAGCTTCGCGTCGACGAGGTCCAGGGCAAGAACTGCCTGACCAACTTCCACGGTCTCGACTTCACCTCCGACAAGCTCCGCTCCCTCGTCCGCAAGTGGCAATCCCTCATCGAGGCCAACGTCGTTGTCAAGACCACCGACGACTACCTCCTCCGCCTCTTCTGCATTGCCTTCACCAAGCGACGACCGAACCAGGTCAAGAAGACCACATACGCCCAGTCGTCCCAGATCAGGGCCATCCGCAAGAAGATGGTTGAGATCATGGCCCGCGACGCCAGCTCATGCACCCTCGCCCAGCTTACCCAGAAGCTCATCCCCGAGGTCATCGGTCGCGAGATCGAGAAGGCCACCCAGGGCATCTACCCTCTCCAGAACGTATGTGGTCTATAGCACAACGGTGGATGACACAGGCTAATGTAACACAGGTACACGTACGAAAGGTCAAGCTCCTCAAGGCACCCAAGTTCGACCTTGGTGCCCTCCTCGGTCTCCACGGCGAGTCAAGCCAGGATGACTCTGGCCAGAAGGTTGAGCGTGAGTTCAAGGAGACCGTCCTTGAGCAGGTTTAAGGTCTTGTTGGATAGGCAAGGGGTTCTTGGGTCTTTTCAACTTTCCGCGGCATGATATCGGCATTCCAAAGGTGTTTGTGTTTACAAATGAAAGATAAACATGGCCCTTGATGCGATCCCGCGGCAGTGATGGCGTGCATGGGGTACGATCCGCATCTGGTGTTAACAGGTCATGCGGGAAAAGTATCATGGAAATGACATTGATGAGTTCCAAATTCATACCTACTGCCATGCGTTCTTGATCGTGTCTGTGGTATGGCGGTCCAATCCTGACGACTGGATTGCAGTCGTGACCATGCCTACATCGTGCATTGTATGCTGCAGTCAACATTCGCGCATCGAGAAACCTATAGAATTGGGGTGGAGCTATGGCACCCTTTGATCATGAAGATGGTGTTCTAGGAGTAGTGTGAACATGCGAGAGTATAGTGGCATGGTACAAATTTGAAAAAAAAAAAGTTCAAAGTCAAGTCGAGGAATGCCTCGACGGATGAGATTCACACCACCACTATCCGCACAGTACTTTCATGCTTGTCCTCGGACAGGCTACGTCCGAGGTACAAACAAAAAGTAATGCCTTCCGCCAGAATTGAACTGACGACCTCGTCATTACTAGTGACGCGCTCTACCACTGAGCTAGGAAGGCTGATTTGAAGCTGTTGTGCTTGCTGTTGAAGCATTGTGAGATAAATAATAATATATCATTGTATGTTATATAGCCCGTGGTCTGAACATCTGGGCTACAATCGTTCAGGTCCAGTGGTTGGTGCACTTCACTAGAACTAGCCAAAATCGGAGGTCATCTTGCGACAACGTCCTTCCAACGTCCAAACACCCATGCACAAAAGTCTCTGACTACGTCTTCAACCTCCGATGAACTCCCTAGTCACCATCACGATCTCCAAACTCCAAACTCCGATCTCTACTCTAAACTCTGATAACAGAACACCAGGTCACCAACGCACATTGCGGTCCTACTTCGTTCATAGTCCTGCGGTGTACAAATGCCAATGTGACAATCAATACATTATCGTGTACATCGAAGGGTCTCGACTCTGATGATCAATTATGATGATGTGGCTTTGCGTTTTCTGTCTCGCGTGGAAGCGGGAAGACGATTCACGTTTCAGCGTTGGTGGTGTGTCGGTGTTGAGCGGCACCTCACCGCTACTTTGACGAGGAGGAGACGTCAGCGCTTTCGCGAAGTAGCGATATCACGGTACGAAAGGATGGACATCGGGATCGATCGCAACTGTAGAAGGTACGAGGGATGTGATATGGGGATGTGGGAGAGAGTTTAGCTTGAGGTTAAGTGGGTATATTGGGTGGAGAGGCTCGGCTTTGGGCTGGGGGGAATTGTAAGACTGGGTGGATCACGAACATGGGACAGAATGCGTTCTCATCGTCGATGGTGATGGTTTGTCCAATGTTATTGTATCCTAGATGCTTGCTTGCTTGCTTGTACGTATACACAGCGGTCCGATTCATGTAGCTACCTTACCGGCCCGTGCCCCGGTCAAATAGTTGTGAACACATACTATCGCGGCTCCGCAACGTCTTCCATATAGTTCTCTCGACACCGCCAGCCGCATATCGCGCGGCTATTATGTACGTCCATATGCTGGTCATGCATGCACGTTGGCTCCGGTGAAAGCCCCAGTCTTAACGCTAACCAATCCTCCGTACAACCTTGCTAGTAGGCAAACCCTCCCTTCTTCTGATCCTGACCCGGAGATCCCCCTTGGGAACCCTTGTGACCGCTCCATCAACCGCTTTTGGAAACACCCACCTGGCCTCTTTCCTCTTAGCATCCTCTTTCTCCCGATTCGCTTCCTCTTTAGCAGCCTTTTGCTCCGCAGTAAGGGCCTCGGCACCAAATGACGCCTCATTACCTGCTTCTTGGATGTGATCGAAGAAGCTCTTCTTTGGCGCAGGCGCGATTTCCCAAAGTTGGGTGACACCTGATACGATAGAGATGATGAGATCGGTCTTGTAGGACTGAGAGCTATCGGCAGGCGATAAGACAGACGATGAGACGGGAGTGTTGAGAAAGCGGTTGGGTCGAAACGTTTCTGGGGAGGCATGAAATGCTGACGACGAGTTTATGAGTGATTGAGAGAGGCCCATGTCGATATATGTACCCGTTTCTAGTTCCCATTGCTCCTTCCCACCAGGACCGTCCTCCTGTAGATGGAGTGGCTTCTCGACTCTGTATGTGCTGGCGGAACAGGTATGTAGACGTCGAGCTTCGTTGATGCATGAGCGAAGATAAGGTAGAGAACTTGACGTCAGCGCTTCGTTCACTGAGCCGAAGCGAATTTCCGGTGGTGCCGGAAAAGACGGATGTATTGATGGGGGTTGTACGGCTTGAGCCCAGGCCTTGGATTCTGCTTTGATATTCTCGAGAGGTGACCCTTCTGGAGCCTTTACGTCTTGCGCGTTGGATGACGAGTAGATGTGAAGGACCGTCCAGAATACAAGTGGTATGACTTCTGAGTAGATACCATGTACTAGATGGAGACCAATCGAAGCTCGTAACTCGGCTGGTAGTTCATGTTTGGTGAATAGCTCGTTAAGCTTCATAAGGGGAGTGACTATGTCAGCGTCTGTGTCTTCCTCTCCGCTCACGCTCTCGTCATCGTCTGGTACCCTCCTTACTGGTGGATGTGTCAACTCTGTAAACAGATTTGCAAAGTTCTTCAGCAATCTCTTTCGTGCCAGAGCTGCTCCCGGCAAGCCCTGAACAGGTGTCAATCGCGGTAACCCGAGAGCGAGAGCCCAAAACCGTTCGTTGCAACTTGCCAGATCAGTAGCAAGCAGTTGATAAGACTCTGTAAACTGTGCTCCGACGATTGGGGGTAGAATAGCATTGCAACAAAATTCGTTGAGCAGTGTGAACAGATCACATTCGGCCTCAGAGGTGCCATCCGTAAGTTCCACGTTGGAGACGCGCTCCCATTGCATCTGGTCGACAATAGATGAGTTGAATGTAACGAAGTCCGGAAGCGATTCGGTTAATATGCGCAGCGATGCTTTGATCAATCCTTCCTCGGCCACACCTTTGTATAGCTCCGTCTCCACGACCTGACTGATTTCGTTCTGAATCTCAAGATAATGGCTCTCCATCACTTTCGGGAGGTTGAAAGTGTTTCGAAGAATAGCGAGTTGGCTGCTGTCTGGTAGCTCCAAACTATGCAAGTTCTTATAGATCTGGCCAAGCAAGGGATCTGAAAGCAGAATGTTATGTTTGGTCCCAGCTGCCTTGTATGCCACTATGCTTGCAGTTGCAGAATTCCTATTGCCAGTCAGATCAACCCAACGGGCGTTATCAACACGCTTACCGGACGCCGTTCAACCACTCCTCGCCTCCAAAAACAATGCTCCAAAGATGACGTACACCCGGGATCCAGTATGGCAGCGATTGTACCCGTCTCTTCCCATCTTGGCTTTTGACAACTTTTCCCGAACTTGATAGCAGCCTCGTAGGTAGTAACACGAAGACCGCCGAAATCGCAAACGTAGGTAGTAGATCGAACCAGGAGAAGTCTTCGGGTATAGCTTTTTCAAGAGTTTGACCAAGACCAAAGTACCAAGCTAGAACAAGTATGAATGGACTGAATAGTGTAAGGTAACATAGTGGTAGAAACAACGTCCTTATAATGCCATTCGAGGCATATACGCTCAGGAACAGAGTCCTGAGGGAACCCATGTTGGCGGTGACAAAAGCAACGGTCTCCCCGCGCGTGCTCGGCGATCACTTTGTCCTGAGATGACGAAAAGGAAGATACCCAGCTCTCGGTGCGTTCCGGAGAATAGCTGTAGAGGGTTTGTTGCGCGCGGTGAGATCGTGAATAACAGTCGAATGATGTTCAGCCTCACGCCATGAGGCTCTTGCTCGGCGAGCTCGGGGGTTTGGTGCTGCGACCAGTCGGTAAGAACGGTCAAAACCGTTATGAAGGATTCAAGAACCTTGCAGGGTGTGATTTGATGCGGCTGAAAGTGATGTTTTGTAGGCCACGGTAACATTCAATGCACGCTAGGAGATGGATCCCTGCTCAGCTCGCTTATGAAAGGGCCTAAACATAGACCCCTCAGCCCTATCGCGATACTGTGAGACGGAGACATTGCACATTGTGGTATTAGAAGAGTACTAAGCTATCAACCCTAAAAAGTACGTGCTTTCAGCCCTCGCGGTACACCAGTCTGTGACGTCAAGCGCCCTTTGTCAACCGAGACTGTCATTCAGACCGCTATCATTCTCATTGCGCCCTTCCCAACATGAAAACATTGATCCCACTCAACAGCTTAACAAATCATATAAATCCCAACTAACGATCCTCATAGCATCAAGATTCATCAAGACGAACAATCAAAAATTCCGGAGCTACGCTCTCAAGTACACTCATAATGTCACCCTCAAGCATTCCCACGGTCCTAAACTTCATAACGGGCAACAAGAACAAGCTCGCCGAAGTCCAAGCAATTCTTTCAGGTGTCATCGAGCTGCGGAATCAAAATGTCGATCTAGTCGAGATCCAAGGCACCGTTGAAGAAGTCACAAAAGACAAGGCACGGAGAGCAGCCGAAGCGGTAAGTAAAACAACAATCTAACCCACCTCGTGCTTTGGTATGGGAACACAGAATTCTCATGAAGCGAAATCAGGAGTTGTACACTTAGGATTTTGTTGGTTGCTAACGAACCCATCATTCAGATTCAAGGCCCTGTCCTAGTAGAAGACACATGTCTCTGCTTCAAAGCTATGAACGATCTTCCAGGACCGTATATGTATGTCGCCCTTCTCTTCCAACCCTTCCCCTTCTTCCTTTCCCTGTCTTCTATTCCATGTGTTCCATTGGCACATCTTCTCAACTCCTCCCCAATAATTTCCCTTGAACAGCCGCCTCTCTAACACCCCTGATCCGCCAGTAAATGGTTCATGCTCTCCCTTGGCGCCCCCAACCTCCACAAAATGCTCTCCGGCTTTGACGACAAATCCGCCCAAGCCGTATGCACATTCGGATACTGCGAGGGACCAGGCCACGAAGCGATTCTCTTCCAAGGACGCACAGATGGGAAGTTGGTCGAAAGCCGGGGTCCAACTGTTTTCGGTAAGTGGCAGATCTTTCCAGTATTGTGTCGAAAGTGTGGGAGGGGTTGAGAAGGAGTACGAGGAGCTGACGATGTAAAGGTTGGGACTCGTGCTTCGAGTACGAAGGCCAGACGTATGCTGAGATGGAAAAGAGCGAGAAGAATAAGATTAGCCATCGGGCTAAGGCATTAGATAAGTTGAAGGAATGGCTGGCGAGCAAGAAAACTGAGGCGTAGGAGAGCATTTTGATTGCTGTAGCGCCTAGAGCACAAGAAGAGGGTTGAAGTGATAGTCAACCTCACCAGAACTCTTTTAAGAAAAACATCGTCTTGGTATCATAACACATGCCATCGTATCACGTCGTACCTTTTTCCTCTCCCCCTCTAGATATTTCCAACTCGACCTACTCTTCCCCTTCCGCATTCTGCCTGTCTTTCCTCCACTGCTCAATCCATTGCTCCACCCGCTCCAAGTTGCCCTCGACGTCCTCGTTACTCTCACTCCTCAGCTCCACCACGATCTCTTCTTTATAGCTCTCCCTCGCCTCATCAAGCAGAACCTGCATGATTTCACTATCCATATTCTCCTCCAACTTCTTCCCCTTGTAGCCCCGTGCGGTGAGACGATCGTATAAAAGTGTGCTGTCGCAGCGCAGCACGATGACGAGGTCGATCCAGCGTTCGGGGAACAGGTCGCACGCGTGCCAGTCGAGGATATAGCCGCCTGTGCTGGCTAGGGGGAGGGATTCCAGATGGTCGAGTAGCTGGATGAAATACACATTAGCCCGGGGAACCGTGATTGTTATGAGGATGTTACATACTTTGTCTTCGTCTACAATCCAACTCCCTGTCTCCTCATCTTTGCCCTCATGGAAGCCTTCGTCTTTGACAATCTGATTCACGGAGACGTGCTTGTATCCTGTTGCTTGCGCCAATTGCTCAGCGTGTGTTGTCTTTCCTACTCCGGGTGTACCCGTGATGACAATGTTTGGGTTCTGGCGCGCCATTTCCTCGTCGTCTCTCGTCGCAAAGTCGTGATCGGTCTCGGTCGCGTAGTTGGCAGGCTGTTGGGAGTTGTAGGCTTTCACAAGTCGTTATTTGTATGTGCCTTGCGATTGAAATCTATTGCCAAATACAGGTATATCCTGCAGGGTAATTGTGGTAGTACTTTGCGGGGTGAGGGTGGTAGAGTATTGTGTAGCGTTCAGGTGCTCAGTCGCGTCTGCTGCTGATCGCATTCCAGAATTATTTTTCGAGCGCCCGAACTTCACCCGGCACAACCCCCACTACCCCGCACTACTCATCCTGACATGGCCCCCAAGACAAAGCAAATGCACAACATCTGAAGTGTGACGGCGGGTGCAAGGATACCTATGTAAGCACAGCATATGTAACATCCTTCTAGAATGCATTGATAATTGGTTGGGCATCCGGAATGAGGCGAGTGATATCACACACTCCTGCCGAGGCAGATCAACATGCATCAACAGCATGAGCAAATTATACTGGCTCCTACCAAAAGTGAGGCTTCAAACTTTTCTTTTCATTGACCCGTAACATGCGCTCAAGACTACCTACGCCGTCTAAAATACCTCGTCAACATAAACATCCCTGAACCCAAGGAAAACATGCTGCAAAACCCCACCTAGACAACGCCGTAGATGCTAGCGATTGGTGGTTGTAAGAGCCCAGGAACCTGTTCGAGCAGATGTCTGGAGGGGTGAGAAGAAGTGGTGGGGGAGGGTAGAGAACTGAGTAGTTCTTAAGATATCTAGTCCAGAGGAAGCTCCAACCAACCATTGCCGAACGAACACCCCCGAACTCTTTTGATGCAGTATTACGCCGAGTAAGAAATCGTGAAGTGAAATATCGGACGTGGAGAGTCGTTTCAGAAAGACATCTCAGTGTGACAGAAGGCGGCTAGGAGGCTAGCTTGAACTGCACATGCCGCTTAGAACGACCTGGGGATATTGTGATCTTGGGAATGCGAGATTACTTTTCGTCGAGCATTTAGCTCTGCTTGCACTCAGCAGCCTCCTGCTTTGGTTTTGTGCCGTCGTTCTAGAATCGTGTTAGTTGGTGTTTATTCAAACAGCGACTATAACTGCTTACCTCGTCATCTGATTCCTCCTCCTCGTCGCGGTCATCGCTGAGCTCATCCTCGTCCTCATCGTCTTCGTCCTCAAACTCGCCCTCGTCAAAGTCCTCAATGTTCTCGTATTGAAGGGCCTCGCCGGTGAACCAGTCAATGGCGCGGGGGATGAGCTTCTCCTTGATGTCCTCACCGAGCTGGTAGTCGAGTTCGAGACGCTCCTCAATATCAGAGGTGGCATCATCATCGTCTTGTGGGGGCTTGGGCGGGTCGAAGAAGTTGAAGAACGACTCTGTAGGCACGGTCTTCTTAACGACGCGGGTCTGCTTGGTGTCTGAAAGCTGTTAGTCTGCTATCACCTCGTGACGGCGATTGAAAACTCACTCTTGTTCCTCTGCTTCTTGCTCTCGATGCGGACAGTCAGGTCCTTGCCTGCCTTCCAGTCGACCTTGTCGCCCTCGGCGTGGTCATAGATGAAGTCACCTCCGTAGCCGTTCTCCTCCTGGTAGAAGTACGTCTTGGTGATGGTCTTGTTGGTGAAGAATTCGTTGTCCTCGAATTCGAAGATGAGGCGGAAACCGGGGCGGTCGAGGTACTCCATGCGGATGTCGGTCAGGTGCTTCAGAGCAGCCTCGTCGCGGTCTGTGATCATCTCGGCGAGCGAGATCTGGTTCTTCATGGCGCTGAGCCAGAACTCTGGAATACCCTTGACATCCTTGCCCTCGTCCTTGTTGAGCTCAGGCTCGGGCTGGTCCTCGTCCTCGTCATCCTCATCTTGCTGCTCGCCGACCTTGACCTGGTCTTCTGAGGGCTCCTCGTTGCCGTTGACGATCTTGGCACGGGTCTGGTATAGCGGTGTGAACTTGGCGAAGTACTTCTTCTCCAGCTGCAGGACCTCCTCTTGGAACTCAGCCTCGAGCTTGGAGTGCTCCTTCTGAACGCCCTTGAGGCCGGCAACACGGCGGCGGACCGAGGCTGGGAGCGACTCAATGTAGCCGCTTGAGCGGCCGACGAGCGAGCCGAGCTTGTTCTGCATCATGGCGACGAGGGCAGGGTTGGCAGCGAACAGGCCGGCGGCGGTGCGCTCTAGTTCCTCTGTGCGAAAAATCGAGTTAGCGGTCAAGGCCTTGACGACGATACAAGGCGGGGTTGGAGGGGCAGGGAATTTGCGACATACCTTCCTTGATGGTGCCCACGCCGGGCTGCTGAGCGCGCGACGATATCGGGGCAGCATTTGCGGGTGTGTTCTGGGGGGTGCTGGCAGGGCGCACGTTAGAATGCGGTACGTCCATGATGGAGGGGGCTTGTTGTGGTGGTGTTTTGGAGAGACAAAATTGTGTGGCGGAGGGTTGGGAAGCGACTTACGGGGCGGATATGGAATCCATCTTCTTATTGCGGATCGGCTCAGACATCTTGGCGAATGAGTGATGTCGGTCTGGCTGTGGCGAGATTGTTGGGCGAAAGGTGGATGTTGTGGGTGAGCCGCAGAATTGTTCGGCGGGTTGAGCGAGAAGGACAGGCGCTACGCAAGGTTGTTTTCGCCCCTCTCTATGGCTAGTTGCAGGCTAGTGGAAAATGCAACCGTAGGCTGGCAAACAGCAACACACTGGGACTGCGCGACCAGACGATAGACACTGCCCGTTGGATGGAGGCGGATACAATCAAGCCAGAGCGGCGGACGAGGTGGTTTTTGTACCTTGACCGTCTTTTCGCAGTGACATGGCACGTGTGCCCTTGCTTGCATCTCTCCGACATCCAGCAAACGAGCGATTCAAGTTTATCTGGCGGCGATACCTCACTTGCTTGTGCGCGCAGTAGTCTACCACGTCGACTGCCCTGCCCTGCACTGGCACCACGGCCGACCTTGGCCGCCGGTACTTGGAGAGGGTGCTCGGAGAGGGTACTCGGAGACGGGAGAGCGTGGATTTTCCACTCTGTCCAATCCCACGCCCGGACACGCCCCGACTGCACATTATCACCATCGTGAGTCGACTCGGAGCTTGACACGGATGCACTAAGCAGCACCATGCACACATCCTACCTAGGTACTCTTTGCGATCTCTCTACACACCCGATCAGCGTCAGCTTCGATCAGTAGCCACACCTGCCTTCTAGAACAAAGCGGGTCTCTGCAAAATCCTTAGCAAACCCCTAGCAAAATCTCTCTGGCCCATGGCACCACCCTAAACCCGAACCCGCAAGGCGCCAATGGCAACCACGGATGTGAGCATGTTGGGGGTGGGTGTCACCAAGAGTCATGTTCTCTGCTGCCCGTTAGCGGCATGTGCAAGAACCCTATTCCCAGTGACAAGCGTCGTGACGAGAGAACTTCAATTCTTCCAAACAATACCCACAACTCACAATTGCCGACCGGCAGGAGTGGGACACCACCAACTGATGAGAGAACTTGAAAAAGTCTTGACATGGACATGACGACGGTGGTTTGGACTTTTTTTTTCTTAGGCTATTCAGGCATCCACGTCTTCCCATCTACAGCCTTCCCTGTATTCTTCCCAACCTCCTCGTAGCAACAACCGCCATACACGCCGAACAGGCCCCAATGAACAAGCAGACTGCAATTGCATTCGGCCCATCCGTGCTATGATGTTCTTCGGGCGGCGCCTCACTCAACTCGGGACTCTTTCCGGGCTCCAAGATGGAAAATACTACCCACGATATCCCTGTGCCCATGAATTGTGGTAGCGTCGTATATAGGTTCATAATGCCGAGGTATTGGCCTGAGCTTGCTCCGCCGCTAGAGGAAGATGCAGCACCCTTTTCAAGGTTGGATTGCGCTTCAGGAAGGTCGATGGAGGAGCGCTTTGGGTGTGTCGAGTGCGACGACGATGTGTTGAGGCGGTTGATCTCTACACCGAGAAACGCAAAGGGAGCCCAGCAGGCTACGGACCATGATCTGTGTTGCATCAGTCGAGCTCCGTGGAGGAGGGGTTCACGGTGGTCACTTACACGCCACAGCAAGCGATGATGATAGTCGCATGTCTCAGACTTCTCACGAAAGGCGCCATGACCATGCTTCCTGCGAAAATACAATGCGCAGTTGTCCATGCTGTGAGTAGGCTTGGCTTATATTTTGCCAGCCCAGTCAACCGCTTAGGCGGATGGGAGAAGCCAGGGCCCTTTTCATCGTCTTCTGGACTTTGTACGAAGAAGGGCAGGAGAACAGACATTACGAATGTGATAATGGAAAAGGCGATGAGGGCCATGGAGCCAATGCGACCAACCTTGCCCGTAAGATCACCTGCTGCCTTGACCTCAGCTGGCGCGTCATACCGTAGGTATACCTCGCCAACCCAAGTCGTGCTGTAGAAGAGGAAAGGAAACCAGCCTGGCCAATCATTAGTACGCAATCCGCACAAACAGCACATCAACAACGTACCAATCCAAGCCCAGAATTGAACCGTGCAGATGGCTTGGATACTTCGAGGCAGGTTCAAAGCAGTATGCGCGATAGTACCGAGAACTTGCTTGAGATCCAGCTCCTTGCCCTCTTCAGCTCCGTCATTAATAAGCACTCTTTCAGTAACCGCCCAGCTTGTCGTGCCAATCGCCAAGCACAGCGTCAAAGCTGCAACTCCCGTCAACTGCTTGAACTGCGTGTCTCCCAACATGGGCCCAAACACACTTCTCAGATCAATTGCTCCTGCGCCATACCCTATCAAACTCCCGACCGCAACCATCCTGCTCGCCCAACTACTGCCCATCTGTTGTTTCGAAATAGGCAAAGTATCGACTACCAAGCCTCTACAACTTCCCTGCACAGCATTGATGGCGAAATCAATCCCATAGATACTAAACACAGCAACGTATATCGTCGCGCTCTTAGCCGCAACCTCGTCCTTTATGAAGTACCGAACCACCTCTTTTGTCCAGCCTAGCAGCAGTAAGAACATGGCCACCAATATCGTCCCAAAGAACATAAAGGGTCTTCGACGGCCCCATCGCGAGGTAGAACGATCTGCGACGACGCCGACAATGGGCTGCATGATGAGGCCTGACAGTGGACCAGCGACCCAAACAAGGGAGATTTTCGATTTCGTAAGACCGAGTTCGAGGAGGTAGGGTGTGCAATATGTCATTTCGACATTCCACGTGAACCTGCATGTTGCTTAGTACACGACACATGTAGACTTCTTGGGCCAGGATCGTATTTACTGCAAGCCTATGAGCGACGCTGTGAGCAACGCCATGCGTATGCTCTCAGTCGAGCCCTTGACTGAAGGCGTCCCCTGCCATTGCGCAACAGACGGCATCTTCCCCTAACACCTTGACGGCAATGCGGATGCAGTCGCGTGCGCTTTCTCTCAGGATCTTTCTCGTAGTTCAGGCAAACGTGGAAGGGCGCATTGGGGTAAGCCGGATCGTGTGGTTCAGGTTTCGTATTACGTTCGCGATATGCAGGGTCCGAGGTAATCAGTCAACTAGAATAATGCGCGCTCAATGCAACAACGTATGAGATAAGGGAAAAGCAATAAGAAAGGTATATCGAGGGAGCGAAAGAAAGTTGGTATTTGTCTCTCTGCTTTTCTAGGAGTCTAGTTTGGAGGATCGTAAGGAGAGGGCTTGCAAAGGAGAGGAAACGTTGTCGTCAGCTCCATGGCTTGGCCGTGTCGCTTGTCGAGATGATTACGGATGTCGGGATCGTTGGAAGGGCCAAACGGCGGCCAAGTGTAGCTAGCGCGCTAGATTGAGCGGGCCGTGTGGCGCACCCCGAACGCGTGGTTCGGCGCAGATTGGGCCGACGGTCATGGAGCTGTTCTTGCGGTTCGTGGGTTTGGCTTCCTTTGCTTGCTTTTGCCTTTTTTTTTTCTTTGGTGGTAGATCGTGTCAAAGTCCTGATCGTTATGAACACAGCCTACACTAGTCAGATTTCCTCACATCACAGCATTACTTCATGGTTAAAAAACATATTACTTGATGTACTACAAATCTCGAGAAACCAAACCATCTAACCCATAAACAAAAAGAGATCTATGACAAAAGGAAAACCCTGCAGCCATCGCTATGTGCTGGTACGTATCCGGAGATCGAAACATGTACGAACATGCTACCGGCCGACTTCTCTAACATACCTAGGTACGCTAGCATCACCCTTTGTCCCTTCATTCCTAATAATCTTCAATGCGGAGCCTCGAGACGTCTGGAGATGAATCATCCTGCAACTCGACTCTTGGCAGCTGCCTGACAATGACAGGCGACTTGCCCTCATCACGGTCCGCGAGTACTGCCTGCACTATCTCGTACTTTCCTGTAATGTACTCATCCATGGTCCACTCACTAGTCTCAGTGAAATCAGTGATCTTGTGCGCGATCTTCACGCCACCACGTTGTATCGGCACCGGATCCAACTGTCGCTCGCCCTCGAAGTAACCCCACCCATAAAGGTCCTCTGGATCTCCCGGGGTGATCGTGTACTGATCGGATGTGTGCTCGATTGTTGGATTGAAATTCTGTAGCAGCCAAACAGCACCGGCAGTACTCTCAGCACTGATGACCAAGACCAAGACCCAGTCTGTGCGCTCCCATAGAATCTTGCTGACGTCCTGTCCCTTGGGTAGCTTGCCGTTATCTGACCAATTCTCCTCCTCGGCTGCACGAAGCTCTCCAACTTGAAAGCATACGAATCCAGTAAGACTGTTACCTAGGATGGTGCTGTTGTTGCTGGAGCCACTGAAATACGATTCCTCTGAGATGTCAGCACGCCTCCTTCGGTTGCGGTCCTCGACCCCGTCTGAAGAGTGGATTATCTGTCCTGCTAGGTCGATAGCTACAATTGGATCGGTGGCAACTTCACGTGGGTCGTCCCAGTCGACCAGCTCCTCATCAGGGGCCAGTGGGGTGAGCGATGGGACGATGCGATAGCGATAACCGTTGTAGGATCCCGCGGGTATGTATGGGTAAACGTGTGTCTTTAGTACTGTGAACAGTTCCCTTAGAGAAACCTTGTCTGAGTAATCAGTTTGAGCGAGAGCTTTGAAGTAGTCCTGAAATGCCCCGGCTTTAGGCATCGTACGGATCTTGCGATCATTATTGTGTACCCACAACCAGAACTTCTCTTGGCCCTCAGCTGTTGGTAATGCATCTTCGAGGAGATCGACTTCGTTCGCGTATACGTCGTCAGGTGAGATGTCCTGGTCACGGTCGTCGGATCGGAGCCTCTCTCGCTTCTCGAACATTCTCTTTCGGATATCGAGAAAATTGGCGGCTTCAGCGGCAGTGTATTCAGTGGGGAATCTGAAGTCCTTGTCTTTGTACTGTCTCCCAAGCTCCTCTCGAATTTTCTCGGCTTTTTTCGCGTGTGGCGATGTCATGGTGTGTGCAATCGGAGGAGACATGAAATGTGAGGGTGCTTTATGAACACTGTTCAGTGAGCGGATACAGTTGCGGTCGTGTTCGTGTTGAGTGGGGAGATGGGGTAATATGAACCACGGAGCGCTGACAAATGGTTCGGAGGTGAAGGCTCCGCCCTTAATAGACGGTATCAGTCATATTATTTGGAAGCACGTCCAGGTGCGCCACGCTCACGTTCACTAGGGCTCTCACCTGAATGACCAAGACAATCAATTCAGCTCGCGCGTGATTGCGACGTTAGAACAAACTGGCTAGGAAAGCATCAACTTTTCACGCATCGAGCACGTGAAGTTTGATTCGAATCACGAAAGCAAAATTGTATTTCCGTGTTCTTGATTTGCTTGGTAGACTCGGTAATGAGAGCGAAACTCACCTAGGTAATTACCTATGTGTTCACCCATCCAGAAATGTAGACCAGACAATAAGCTGTGCTTGTCCCAAAGACGTGGACGAAATAGTAACCAAATCGCTAAAGCTAAGACCTTGGTAGGTATCTACAGCAAGTTTGAAGTTAGGCTGGCTTGCGTACCAGGGTTTGCTACTAGTGGCCTCAGGGTACTGTGTTCCGACAACCATGTAACCACAGCTGCAATTTGGCTACCGTCCAATCAATCTGGAGATGTAAGATTTGGACACAAACGAATTGTGAGAAACTTCCGGAACACTAAAATCTCCGCCTCCACACTTTCAAGGAGCCTGGTTGGTATCGGGTAACGCTGACCATGAGGAAGACCGCGGATCCCGTAGGCAAGCAATCAGCCGCAAGTCTCACAAAACCACCGCCCCTGAGTCGATTGTCGGTACAGTAGCCATCAAAATCATGGTCCGAGTCAGTCAGGCGCCCGCAACGCCATGTCGTTGACCCACAGTGAACCACAACAGAGAGGGAAACTAAACAGCTCTGTAGAGTAGTGTACTTCTTCCTGATATGATAGAGCTAATCCAGAGTTATGTAAACATTAATAGCGAATCCTAAAGTCTACAATACTGTTGATCTTTGCAAATTTTCTTACTAAGGGCTGATGTAAGCTGTAAGGTAGGCCTCATTATCTCTATACCTGTTTAGTCTTTCCCTCAGATGGGGCAGTAGACACATCAAAAATCAGTTGTCAGAAGCAACAAGCGTTGCGCTAACCGCTAAGTTAAGCCCCCATTATCCTTGAAGACCACGATGATCTGAGTTCGCATATGTTCAAGAGTCGCAACTATCCTCAGATAGCTCATCATTGTGTCTGTCCATTAGTAAAAAGATAATTGGCTGCCTCGAGATGGTATCTGTATGCAATATCAATCTGTAAACAAGATTTGTCCATGGAACCATACAGGGTGGTGGAGGTAGCATACAAATCGCGGAAGATATTGAGTTTGATAGCCAGCACCTTTGTCTACTAAATCATCTGACCGTGCAGATTGTTAGAGATTGTCACGGACACACATATATGAAGATTAATGTCTGAGAGCAAGCAAATCTCTATGAATATACTTATAGGTCTGAGATCCACCTACACAACTTCTTCTACCATCATCCATCATCATCTATCATCATCATCGTGTTCAGTGGCTATCCTCTCTCAACCGCACTTGAATACCTTGGATCTATTGCTGAGTCTCATCACAAACGCGAAATATGGCTCCCATCCCCACGCCGTCACATAGTCGAAAGCCACTTAAATATGCTGAGAAGCAGAATTGGCCTGACTTCTCAACAACACTGGAGAAGGCTAGAGTTCCTGAGCCGATGATAAAGCAACACAAGAAAAGAACCGAAGCGATTGCCGCCATCGCAGATCAGATCCGTTGGACATGTTCACAGATGAAGCCTGAATACTGGCCCCCAGGGAAAACAGATCTCGCTATGCAGTTCTTCATGTCTAATCTGATTCAACTTCGAATCATCTGCCATGAACCTCTTCTGGCAATTCGAGAGCATATAAACAAGAATTGTCCTGAGCTCATGGGGATGGTAGGCTCTCCTTGTCAATCAAGAAGGCTGACCAGAAGCTGACAACTATCTTAGGATTTTGGCGTGCAAGGTGTTCACCATTGGTTTATGCCAGCAAAGAGACGACAGACCGAGTCTCCGATTGCTGAGCCAATCGCCATATCAGAATGGAAACAGGCAAAAGATGAGAAAGAGAAGGAAGATACAGAGAAAGTTACCAAGACCCCATCTGAGCCTAAACGGATCCAGACTGAGGAGGAGAAGGTCGAGATGAAGAAGAGAGAGGCAGCTTCATTTTTTGAAGAGGAGGATAAGATCAGAGCCCGTCAGCAACAAGTAGACACGTTCATCGATGATGAAGTCGGCCATTTTGAGTACGAAACCCCTGAGATGCAAACGGGCCAAACGTGGGAAGATGCATTGAGATCTACAATGAGGACGTACGATGCGGCTCAGATGGAAATCGAGCGTCATTACCGGCTGATCGGATACACGAAGACCAAGTCGCAGTGGCCTCTCGACAGGATTGATGTACTCGCAAAAAAGACTATTCCAACACGATCGAACCAAGAGCTTTTACTAGAAATTGCCCTTCAGCACAAGTATGGCCCACCTACCGCCAAGACCCGAGCGATGATGGAAAATTGGGCCACGGAAAAGGACGTCAGAATTAGCCTTCCAATTCATTTGGGTCGTTTTCTTCTGCCTGAAGCCTCACGCCACTGGACGAATTACTTCACGCATAGTATTGACCATCAAAGCGCCGCAGAACCCTCAATGTTCTTCATCTGTCAGCATGAGTATAGTGAAGAGGTCGCCAAGTGGATTGTAGGAGGCACTACACCGCACACGGGAGTTCTCCCAAAGGTGAAATGGAAGCGGGCCGATGAGTTCTACAAAGCAGTGAGAGAACAAGGTATGGGGAAGGATTGGGTTAGCCGGGTGAACCAGGCTAACGACCGCCAACGTGAGCTGGAGAGGCAGCTGATGGCTACCCGTACAGAAAGTAAAGATCCGGACCAAAAGTTGTTTGTTCGACAACAAGTCATTGCGAAGTTGAGAGGGGACCCTGCTCACCAGAGACTAGTAGCGCGCATTGACTGCAAGGGCCTGTCCATCAACAGGTCGATGGTTCCGACACAATGTTGTTACCGATGTCAATCTAACTTCCAATACATTGTGCTGTCAGCGCACATGAAGGCAACGGACGCTGCCGTCATATCACATCTTCGCAAATACAGCTGGAAAAATCAATGCGGGTGGGACCAACAATGCGCCGAGGCACTTGCCGCATGCCAATGTACACACTTTGATGACGAGCAAAACGAGCTTAATAGGCCCCGCTCTAGTAGGCCGAGAGCGGAAGGTGGTCGAACCCTCAAATCCTCGAAGAGTACCATCTCGTTCAAGTTCAACAGATGAGAGATCCAAAACGAACATGCTGCCACGGCTGACAACCGGATCGACCTCTCCGCCAGCCACAACAGCTTACTGTAATCAAACCAATGCCATCAGTACCTCCACATCCATCGTCCCCTTTCCCACTCTCAGCTTTATTGACTGGTTTCGTCCTGTTCCCGGTGCCTCTTGTCCATTGGTTTACTTGTCGCGCTTTTCTCTTTCTTGCTTTATCTTGCTTCCCGCGTTGCTTACTGCTCAAGTATACTTCTACCCTCATGCAGCCCGATCCTTCTGTGTTATCCCTGCCCCGGCTCTTCTGCTTTCTGCATGCCCTCAATCTGCCCAACACGAAGTAAATGCTTCTTGACGATGTCGCCATCTCCTTTGTGCTTTCGCCTTCCATAGACAACAGATAGATCGAACACAAAAATTCCTTTCCAATACTGTTTCTCTCGCATTCTTTGACCATCTTGCTGTGTAGGTATGTACTGAGCCTCAATAGTGTATGGATGTAATGGATCCCAAAGTGAATACCTCTAGATTACCCTTTCGTGGTAGCTACAATTGAGGAAGGAAAGGCTTGTGCAGAGCCACGATACACCAATCTAACCGGGTAGGTGCGCTAGACGCCATCATCACACATGGTTCTAGGTGTGCTTCCAACTTCCAGCCCACTTCTCTATCACATCAACAGAAGGACAACATCACATCCGCGCACAGCGAACAACACAACACACACACACACACAAAAGAGAAATTTGAAGAGATATAACATTCCCAAGAAAGAAAAAAAAACACCCAGCATTAAATACCCAACATCATCATGCGTCGTACGCCTTTGATCCCCCCCCTTCCGCAATTGCAGAAAGAACAAACGTGTAGTAGTTTGAAGCACATCTTCCATCCCTCCCAGAAGTCCAGCGACTAGACAGACACAGAAGAAAAAGCTGCTACTACAACTGCGAATATTGGGTTCATCTGCGGCGCTTATTTCCTTCATCTCGTCTCGTGTCGTTTCATGTCTAATACCAAATCTTTCGCTCTCGCTCGCTTACAAAGATGCTAAAGTTCATGCCTCAATACCTTCTTCAATCGTACCGTGTCCATTCATGCCGCCGCCGTTGATACCCATTCCGCCGGTCAGAGCATTCATGGCATCGCCATTGCTCTGGCCATTGGGCATGTCGTCGTCGAACTCGAGCTTCTCTTGTTGCGCGATGGCTTGTTGAGAGACAATTTCGGCGAGGCGCTTGAGGCGGGGTGTTTGCAGCCCTGTCGTGCGTGTTAGTCGTGTTTCGATTGAATGTTAGATGGCTGAAAGGGAGTACTTACAAGAAGGCGTGTATGTCTCAAGTGCTGTGATGACTCGCGGTTCCGCAATCTCGTATGGACCACTGTCCTCCATGTCGACTGCTGTGAGCAACAGGACGTCGCTCTTCTCTGTCACGCGCGATGCGACAGCCTTCATAATCTCGCCATTGATGGGCTGCTCGTAGTCGGCTACCAGGTATTGGTTCAACAGCTTCTGGATCTGGTTCGGACTCAACATCCAGCAAATGTCCTGAATGATCTCAATGTCGTTCAAGGTAGCCTTCTTCAGCTGGAGCAGCTTGGTAGCTTGCATCAGATGCTCAAGCTGCAGAGTACCCTCGGGCATGTCATGCGATTTGCACCACTCTTCGATACGGGTGATGTTGTAGTTGATCTGCAGACCTCGCTTCCATGAAAGGAAGTTACGGCGCATGAGCAAGTCGTTGAAAGCAGTAACACCTACTAACCTCAACAACTCAGTAACACATTGTGTGATGATGGAGTCTTCCAGGTAGTAAGCCTTCATTGCCTTGTAGACGCTGTTGAGTAGAGTGAGTAGGTTGTCCATGCTGTAGGCAGGGGTGTTGCTGCCCTGAAGCAGCTTTCCGAGGAAACGGTTGCTCTCGTTGGTGACGAAACCAGGCAGCGATTGCGATTCGATGATAGCAGGGATGATCATCTTGTGCAACTTCTTCTTCAGGACCTTCATCCAGGTATGGTAGATGTTGAACTCAAGACTCTCAAGATCATGCTTGACAATCTCCAATAATCGGTCGTACTCGTAGTTGTCGGTCTTTTGTTGCTCGTACCAGTCTTCCGCAAGGAAGACGAACGATAGCATCTCGTGTACGTTTGACAACCAGAAAGCACCTGGGTTAATTGCATCTTCCGCATCGTGTTGCATGACCTCTTGTTGAATCGATTGCATGACGTTTGCGAGGAAACGCTCCGACTCCTTGACGAAGCCGTTGTTCCACATCTCTGAGGTGACAAGGTTGATGAGATACGCAGGGAAGAGGACCTCCTTGTCGGTAGGAGGCGGTGTGGTTGTGGGAGATGGAATCTTGAGGTTCTTGATCAGGCCAAGGGTGACCTCATCGTTCAACATATCCTCCTCAGCAAGGATGTTCTCAAGCTCAAGCTCGACATTATCAAGCTGAGCAAAGGTTGAACCAGAAAGGTTCTGCCTGTGGATAGTGGAACCAGGAGCCATCGAGACAGGCCGTGGGTTGTACTGTTCGCTGAAGCGGTTGATATCGCGGGTATCCGGTCCGGCACTGCGCCTCTTTGGCTTCTTCGACGAGACGAGCTTGATCAAGCTGCTGGGGGCTACAGAGGTGGAGTGACCGTTGGTCAGGTCGGCGATGGGGCCAGATCGCTTCATCAGTTCGACCTGCTCTTGCAACTCAGCGAGCTGTTGACGGAGCGTCATCTTTTCGGTCTCGGTAACGTTGCTCCTCCTCTTAGATTGTTCCAGGTCGTCTGTGGTCCTCTTAAGCGACGCACGGAGTTCCTTCTCCTCTTCCTGGAGATGTCGCATCTTTGCAGTGCTTTCTTCGTAGCTTGTCTGCAGCTTCTTGTATTCGTCTTCCATCTGGCTGAGCTTGGCGGCGGTGATACCAGCCTGGTTGGCTTCGGCTTGAAGCTCCTTCTGACGGTTTTCGAGGGTACGGCTGCGCTCCTTGTACGATTTGATCTGGCTCTCGTAGTTCTCCACCTGCGACTTGAGCGACTTGTTTTGCTCCCTCATCGTACCGAGGTTCTGGGTAAGCTCGACGACCTTGTTCTCCAGCTTGTATGAAATGTTCTTGAGATCGCGTGATTCGGCGCGAAGGACCTTGTATTCCCTGCGGGCCTTCCTTCCTCTCCAGAGTTTCTGGACAGTGATGATGTCGTTGATCTCCTTTTTGTACGCGCGGATGTATCGTTGTTTGCGCCAGTTGCGTTGGATCATACGAGCAGCATCTCCAAGCCTCTTGTCCAGCATGTTCTTGCGGAGAAGGAATCCCTTTGCGGCAGCCTCGAACTTGATGAGCGAGTTTCGGACAACAAGGAAGCGCTTGCGATCTTTGCTACCACGCCAAACCCTCTGAATGGTAGTAGCGGCCTTGACCTGCCTAGCCTCCTCAGCCTGTTCCCTAGTCATGTAGCCTCTAGCCAACGATTGCACGAGAATGACAGCCTCACGCATCTCGAGATAGATACGGCGGTAGTATTTGGCTCGGAGGTTCTTCTGGATCATGATAGCCGCATCATTGAGACGGGCTGTGCGTAGGTTCTCGAGGAACGCAAGCATACCAGCGCGGAAGAAGATCTTTGTTAAACCCATCTGGTACTTGTCGGTGCCATCGTTCTTGCCGGCACCTAGGGCTTTCTTCAAAATCGCGGTAGCCATGTTTCGGATCTCTGGCGTCCAGTCGGAGGACCTGACCAACATGTAGTAACGGAGGGCGAATTCTTCATAGGTCCATCGTGTGGGGTAACCCGCGCAACTGATTCTGACTGTTTCGAGGACACCACAGGCACGCAGTTGACCAAGAACCATAGGTCCGTCGAATTGCCAGGCCGCCTTGGCCTCGTTGGGCTTGATACATCTAATGTAGTGGACATCGGTCGAGTTGATAGTCTGCATGAGTTCGATAAGGGAAGACTTGAAGATGCCACCAAGCGTTGGCTTGCGGTTGGTCGCCATCCTTCGTCCAGCCGACATGGCAGTGCCCGGCTTAGAAGAGGCATTGGTAGCGGTCTCCTTCTCTCGGATCGAAGCAGCAGTATCCAAAACCTGGGTCAAGAACTTGTTGCTTGCAGCCTTGAGAACCTCCATGTGCTCGTC
Source organism: Alternaria gaisen (assembly GCA_004156025.2). Classification (NCBI taxonomy): domain Eukaryota; kingdom Fungi; phylum Ascomycota; class Dothideomycetes; order Pleosporales; family Pleosporaceae; genus Alternaria; species Alternaria gaisen. The sequence goes on along the minus strand of PDWZ02000013.1, from coordinate 571,790 downwards.
GGGCACAGTATCTCTGTTCTTCTCGATGAAACCATCGGATTCGTATGTGACGTCGATGGCGTAGTGGCATACTGTGAAAGAGGACTTGCCGAACCGGGGCTTCTTGTAGAACTTGTGCTTATCTCCAGAGTAGTTGTGGTGCAGCTTAGTGACAAATTGCTCGTCCGAACCCATAGGCAGACGTGACTCTTCATCTAGTAGAGACAGGATACCCAGCTTGCCTTCGATGAGGTCGATACATGGCTGATTGTCGGCGAAGTCGATGAAAGTCCAGTCGATCTGTTCGCGCATATACTCTTCCTGCTCCAGCTTGAAAACGTGTGCGTTGAATTCTTGTTGCAACTTCTCATTAGCATAGTTGATACAGAACTGCTCGAAAGAGTTCTTCGCGAAATGCTCGAAACCGTAAATATCAAGGACACCAATGAAGGTGTGGGCTTGCGAAATAACCTCCTCGGTGGCCAGACTCTCGTTTGTTCGCTCAACCAGCCAGTCGAACAGACTGGAATAAATGAACTTGGCAACGGAATCTCGCACTACAATAGCCTGTTGCTGGGTCAAGTTTGAAACAATCTTTTCTCCTCTGGTGATGAGCTGCTTCTTTACAATCCACTTGGAAAAGGTGTTGGGATCTATTCCTAGAAGTGAACAAGCCGTGACGAGAGAAGGCTCATCTGGCGCAAGATTTGAGTCTGTTCGAGTTGCTGTGATCTTGATGTCTCCCATGTGCAGCAGGGCTGCTAGCAGGCGCCAGATGCCAGCTTGAGTCTCGGCGGGCACACCGATCTTGGTCAAGGATTGTTTTGTAGCCTTGAACTCAGCCACGTCGTCCATACCTTCAATCACCGGCGCACTGCCTTGGTTGAGGTAGCTAAACTCCTCGACCGACTTCAAGGACAGCTCCTCGCGCTCCTCGTCCGTCGCACCAGCTACCAACTGGTAGAAGACGTGGTAATTCCGCTCCTTAAGCGGCTGAAAGACCAGTCTTGACCGTTCCAGCAGGTATGTCCTAATCTTTGCACCAATAATGTCGGTTTGCTTGTTGAACATGATCTCGATGTATTTACCGAATCGCGACGAGTTGTCGTTACGAGTGGTTTTGGCGTTACCGAAGGCTTCCATGATGGGGTTGGTAGCCAGAATCTGTTCCTCTGTCTCACTCATCGAGTCGGACTTGCCTCTCCGCTTGTGGGGGTTGTCGGGCGACTCTCGTGTCGCAAAGTATCGCATGATGTATTTGGCGCTGACCGTCTTTCCGGCTCCGGATTCACCAGAGACGACAACGGTCTGGTTCTTCCCGTCTCGCAACATGTCGCTGCGGAGGGTTAGTGGCTGCCACGGCGAGTATGGGGAGCGGGGAACTCACGCGAAGGCCTCTTCAGCAATGGCGAACAGATGCGGAGCGCCATACGATCTCTGCTTGCCAGCGTAGACCTGTACCATGCCCGGTACGTATAGCGAGTCGACTCGCGCAAAGGGATTTGTCGCGATGAGGACAATACCGGAATATGTGTAGATCTCCTTCTGCAGGTAGCGTAGCTTGATGGCCTGGAGCACTGCACTCTCGTCAGTATGCCATGTATCCCACGCAGATTGGGCGGGCCGTACCAGCCGGCTCGTTGAGATGTGACAGGTTGGTAAGGTCATCGCTGGCCTCGAGCATGGCCGGGTTCATCAGCGGCGGGAGATTGGGATCATTGCCCGTCTGAATGGCAGACAGCGTCGTCTCGACGGTTTTGGTCTGCGCAGTGAATCATTGTAAGCCGCCGTGTCCTGCAACAGTGCAGTGTCCTTTTGGGTGGGCGTACCTCGCCATTCTCCAGCGTGAAGACCAACGTCACTTTGTCTCCCGCAATCTGCTTGTCCGTCACCTCCGAGGCAACCCAGCCCTCGGTGGTGTCGGGCTGCCACGCCCGGGTGCCGATGTCGTAGATGTGTGCCATGGTGGGTGGTTGCGGTCCTGCTTTCTCCCCCTCCAAATGGCGGTGCGGAATCAGGGTCCAAAGGCGGCTCCCTGGTGGTGGACAGCACGCTCAGCTCGCTAATTCGGTGCGGTCGCTGGCTTCTTCGTGGGCGTTGTCGTGGGCGTCGTCAGCGTGGGATATCGCTGCAGTCACAGGGCTCGATGCATCCCTAAAGGAGAGAAGTGCAATCGTGTGGGCAAAGATATGCGAACTGCTGCCCGCCGTGTTGTCGACTTTCTCTGGTCACGCTAATCGCCTCTCACCGCCAACATCCCGCCAGCCCGCACGGACCTCCTCCAGGGGGCCGAGCCAACCACCACTGCTCAACCTCTTGGAACCACTGGAACCGCGCACACAGGCGTCTCACCATATGCACCTCCTCACAAACGCACGCAAAATAGCCTCACCAGCCTGCGTCGGATCGGCACCCTCCCTCGACACTTCTGGAGCAGCCTGTGACGTTGCCCGTCTTTCCTATGTGCTGCGTACCACTCCCAATGCATGCCAGCATTCTTACTCGCACTGTCCCGTTCTCCACTCATGTCATCTAAAGCGTCAGTCCTTCCCCAGAGTTTATGCAAGTAGACTCCTTGCAAACGTTTCGCCCCTCGGGAATCTGGCTTCTCCCACATCCGTTCTTACTTGACTGGGCTGCCTGAAACGTGCCGCCTCACCTTGATACGTGGGCGTCAACACCTCACTGTAGTTCAACTTTGGGAAATCTGGAGCACGAACATCCAACGTGTTGACCGATTGTCAAAGGGATGGCTGGGAGGTCATGGCTCAGCTGTATCCACTACAGCGTGACTGTGCACTTGTACACCTGTCTACGGGGCTGTCACCGACTCCACGAGCTCGCTACCACTGATCAATTGCCGCTGTATGAAACGAAGTCTTTTGATGAAATGAGTAGATCAAGATTCCGTGGCATTGTCGTCAACACCGTCTTTTTGGACTCATCTGCGCTTCAGGAGGCTTTACGAGCAAATGCTTAGTTGTATTGAAGTGGGGGACCAATGGGCATGGACGGTCACGTGCGATAGCGCTTATCCACAGGCCATGCCCGCGAGGCCTGCAGCTTCTTACTATATGAACAATCTTGTTTCCTCTAAACCCTGCCAACACGATAAAATATCCGTAGGGTATTCGCTCGGATTGCTACTGGAGCTCTGCAAGACAGCATAGGGTGTATACCCCTGGGTACGCTTTGCCCATCACGTACAAGCCGGAACAAGCGAGTTTCTTAGTCTCTCGATTACTCGCCCCACCCATGATGAGCGACACCATCAAAGCAGCTGATTCCTCAGGCTATAAACCCGAGCAAATGCGTTCGGAAGTGACCCATCTATGTGATCGATGCTTAGCAGTATGGCCAAGAGTGCCGTTCTATGAAGACGGTGCAGAAATTTTCAGAATTGAAGAAAAGGTGGAGGAACTCTTGAACTCGACTTGTCAGGTGTGTCAAATACTTGGAATAGCAATGCGGGTACATCAGGAGAGATCACCAAGTTTGGAAAGGCCGTTGTTGTGTTGGTCACAAGAGTCCGACCGCTCAGGCGCGGCTGTCTTTCAGTACTCGAAAAAGACTAGAAAAGGCAATCGTTTGCAATCAGCAACCATCAACGTATGGTATCCTAAATCATCTATACCTGACGTCTGGAGAGGTCTGGAAACATCTGGCGGCGGACTTATTGATTTTGAAATAATCAAAAGCTGGATGGACAAATGCAGGTCCCATTCCCGATGCAAGTCCGGCGCAAACGAAGGACCACGGAACCTAAGAGTCATTGACTGCACGGAAAGAGCTGTCGTTTTGGCGCCTGTAGCCTGCGAGTATGTGGCTCTGTCGTATGTATGGGGTGGCTTGGTTCCTGAGACAGAGTCGATATCTGAGCTTCTTACTAGTACGTTGCCGCGTACTATTGAGGACAGTATCAAGGCTACCCTGCTTTTGGGATACCAGTACCTCTGGGTTGAGTAAATCTTCCTCCACTGGGTTTCCAAGAGGTTAAGCTAACTTCGCTCATAGTGCTTTAGTAAGTGCCATCTATAGTAAGTCGACGTTTTTAACAGAGAAGTAGTGCATAGAACAAGATAATGTAGAAGACAAGCACGATCAAATCCAACAAATGGGTGCGATATACACTTCAGCAAAGCTCACTCTGATTGCTGCAGCAGGTTTGGACCCCTCGCATGGGCTACCGGGAGTAAGTGAAGCACGAAGTTTGAGCTACAGAGATGCTGATGTCGGCAATGTATGCGTCGCATATGTCCCACCCACAGTTCACCGTGCTGTTACTATGTCCCGGTGGTCCACACGGGGATGGACCCTCCAAGAAGGCTACCTTTCACGGAGACGACTATACTTCACAGAGAGTGCGGTCATGTTCATCTGCAATCAGGGACAAGAATACGAAGGCTTTCAGCTCCCCATGTCTGAATCCGACGTCTATGTACTCCATGGCACTCTTGACCCCCGAGCTTTGGGGGCCAAAAATCGTGGGTACGGCGGGCTCAGCGAAATCATGCGATTGCTTGAGCAGTACACCAAACGCACACTCACCTACGACTATGACGCTTTGAACGCAATATCAGGTATTTTGAACTACCACCACGCAGAAAATCAGGACACTGGTACCACATGGGGCCTACCGTACCAGTTGCCACATTCTGGCCTGCGTATACTATGCATCAACTGGAGGCACTTGAAAACCAGTACCAGACGATTGGGATATCCCAGCTGGTCACCGCTCGGCTGGGATGGCCCTATTCGGTTCTTGTCGGATCGTTGTCAGTTCAACATGTCAGAGGAGGATGCCATGGAAATCTCTAATCACACGAGGGATGAACGTCGAGACAGGAATCGACAGGAAGTCTCGCAATACCTCCGTATCACTGTCAGTATCCATCAGTTTCATGTGGTATGCTTGTCGAAAATATCGGAAAACCACGTGGATATGCCTCCCTCAGTACCGAAAGCATTTCTCGTTCTCCCTGTCGGCGATACTGTCAATTGTGATACAGACACTAGGATATATCTACCCATGGATTGGGATGCAGCTACACCTGACCGATACGACAGTACTCAAGTAGTATGCGCGGTAACTAACGACAGTGAATGCCGACATCTAGCGGTGGTGATACTAAAAGATTACGGGAGCTACTACGAGCGAGTAGGTTTCGCAACACCGGATTCTAAGTATCGTGACACGCAAGTGTTGAAAGCAGCAAGATTCGAGGATTTGGCTTCTACTGCTGAAGGCATACGGATCTACAGTGCTAAGGATCATGTAGATTTCACTTCCGAAGCACAGGGAGGCGGTGTTGAAGATCTGGCTTGGCTGCGAAACACGAAGAAAACCACTATCACTCTGGGCTAGTTTCATATGTCTCGAATTGTACTTAGGTATACCTTGCCCTTATGGTTTTCCATTCGCTACGCTGGCAATATGCTAACAGTAAAGATACAGTGTCTACTTTCCTCTCCACTCACGAGAATCGGCCCTTGGCCCATCTGGCGCAGCCTGGCTTCTGCGATATTTCTACCCCGTCGACGAATCGTATGTAGAACCGCAACATATCCAAAATTCCGACACCCGTTGGGGTTCTCTTCATGGGCGACAAGAACATCATCCCGAGATCAATGCAGCAGGGGGCGCCTTAAGATTGCAGCCACTGTGTTAAATCTGTGTGAGGATTACGAGTGGATTATGGATGAGCATACAGTTGGTAAATGCAATGCACAACAAGCTGTACTGGAAGAGCTTGGAGATGAGATATCACCTGTTTTTGTTGGGCAGGTGGGTGTGATGATGTTATGCGGACAAATGCGAGGCCAAGGTCGATAGAGCAGGGTGTTGAAGCAACAGATGGTACTGATGTCCGATGCCTCTTTAGAGAGAAGAAGATGTTGACTCAGATGAAGGGATCGAGATAGAAAAAGTTAGCGAAAGGAGGGTGTGGTGAGTGAAAGTTGGAGTGGTTGTGGACATGATTACGCATCGCAATTAGGAGTGTGTGTGTGTGTGCGCCTCAAGTTACCAGTCTGCCAGGAGCTTCGTGGCACATGTTCGGACAGAATGTTCTTCTCTTCTCTTCGTATCTCATGTATCTCATTCAGAATGCTAGTAATAAACAACGCAGTGTTGAACTCTACTTTTCTACCCCTGTTCTTTCCTTGCCAGTGTATATGCAAAATCAATCAGACGCCATACGATAGCCTTCTACCCATACTTTTGAGGTCACGGATATGCGGCAGCGAACCCAAGATATCAGAAGCCGTATCGTTTTGATGTTGCTGAACGAGATCAATCGAGGATGGAGAACGCTTCTGAGCATCCTCGTGTCTTTGTTCGCGATCCCGGGAAGAACTGTCCGCCTAGTACAGGACCCTGGTACGGATACATGCTGGATAAGGTTAGCTATCAATTCGACAGTACACAAAGAAGCTGATGTAGACTTACAAGAAAGCTCCTCCAAGCTGGTAAACAAATCCCTAATCTCACCCTCCTTGACTTCACTGATATCCGCCATGAGGTATGCGACATCGCCTCTTGAATCGGACATTTGCTTCTCGATGTTGTGGTGGAGAAGGATACCGTTGACTTGTCTCAGCACACCCGGCACGTTCTTGTGGATGTAGATGACACGCATGCAGTCTGGTTGGTCGAGAGTCAAGCTACGTAGGTTGACTTCTGGCAAGTTGACGGCTCCGAGCGTGGTACCCTCGTTGACGTAGCGGACGAGTGCTGTGCTGACTTCGACACCGATGGCGGACTGCGCTTCTTCGGTGCTGCCACCAATGTGGGGAGTGAGGATGATGTTCTTCAGACCAATAAGGTCCTTGGTCCAGGAGTTGAGGTCGCTGGAGAAGTAGTCGCCGTTGCCGGCGGGTTCGTTGGGGAAGACGTCGATGGCGGCACCTGCGAGTTTGCCAGAGCGGCTGGCCTCGATCATGGCGGGAATGTCGACAACAGTACCACGGGCGTTGTTGATGAGATAGCTTCCGTCCTTCATCTTTGCGAACTGTTCTTTGCCAATCAGGTTCTTGGTCTCAGAGGTAGCCGGAACGTGAAGAGAGACAAAGTCTGCTTGTGCAAGTAGGTCGTCCAGCGTCGCTACTTGTCGCGCAGTTCCCAGACCCATTGTGGTAAGAACGTCGTAGTAGATGACGCTCATGCCCATGGACTCAGCCAGCACACTCAGTTGGCTACCAATGTGACCATATCCGACTATACCCAGCGTCTTGCCGCGAATCTCCCAGCAGCCCTTGCTGACCTTGTTCCATGTGCCGTTGTGTAGTTCCATAGAGCGGTCGGCGAGCTGACGGGCGAGCGCGATGATCTCGGAGATGACAAGTTCTGCGACGGAGCGCGAGTTGCTGAAGGGCGAGTTGAAGACAGCGATACCCTGGCTGGCGGCAGTCTGGAGATCGACCTGGTTTGTTCCGATACAGAAGCAGCCGATGACGATGAGGTTCTTTGCCTCCTCCAGCACCTTCTTGGTGAGCTTCGTCTTTGAGCGAATTCCAATGACGTGGACATCGCGAATCTTCTCAATCAGCTGGTCCTCTGCCAGACTGGCCTTGATGGCCTCGACCTGGTATCCCTGGCCCTTGAGAATCTCGACACCGGCTTCGTTGACATTTTCGAGGAGCAGGACCTTGATGTCCTTTGTATCGAAAGGCTTCAATTGCTTGGCGAGCTGTTGCGCATGCGAGCTGTTGGTTTGATTTTGGCTGTTGAAGCTGCCGCCCGGTGGTTGGCGAAATGTGGAGGGCGGGCTGTGGAAGGAGAGGTTTGGACTGGTGCTGAGGTTGAGGCTGTTGGACACTTGACGTGCGAGTTGGCTGATGCCGCTGCCAGCAATGTCTTGTGCGGGACTCATGGTGTGTGCGCGGAGGTGGTTGCGGAGGTGGTTCGGGGGAGGGATGCGACAACTCAATCTGGTTGTTTGATCCGGAAAACGTTGGGAATTCTAGACTATTAATACTTAATGACTCTTCTATGGCCTTTACCAAACTGTGCAAACTTGGACGAATCACAGAGCAATTGCAAGGCAGGTTCTAGGAAGTTGCGGCTAGGCATGACTGGCGGCAACAATGCACAGCAACAACAAACGCATGTGAGCTGATATCCACTTTTTCCAGAGTACTTGATGACTGTGTGCAACTAATTTTCCCTACAGTGTCACCTACAGTTGACTCAGTCGGCGTTCTCTGACGCGACGCTCCTCAAAAATTTCTCTTGTCGCCGATGATGCCATCCCGCTCTGGCCCTTTACCCCACCAGGAATACCTAGCTTACCAGCCCTCCGCTTTCGGAAGTCAAGTATGCAGGTCCAGGCACAAGTGCTTCGTCATGGAAAACCAGTCACCACATATGCACGGTTGAGCGCTTTGATTCACGACATTGAGACGCCGTTGTATTCATTCATTATCTATTCTCTTGAATGTGCCTAAGTTGCTCACACTACCCTAAACTCATATTCACTGTGATCCCGAGCATACCTTACCACAGGCATTCGTAAAGTGTAGAGCAGCCACCTACAACTTTTGCTCGTTCATGGGCCATTGGTATCCTGCAATCGTGTTAGCACTTTTCTTCTAGTTCGCTACAGAGGTGAGGTCCTACCTGCTGCGTCGCTGAACTTGTATCCGTAAGAAGAGGTGAAATCGTCCAAAACGGCAGGGCCACGGGAGCCTGGTGATGGTCAGTAAATATGCGCTTTGCTCTTCAATACAATACGAACCGTATGGGTACTCCATGGGGATGATCTCCTTGTTGTCGTCAAGGTAGTGCAGGAGAGGTGTGAAGATTCTCCAGCTGGCGTCGAGTTCGTCGTCACGGACAAAGTTGGAGTGGTCGCCCTTCAGTGCGTCGAGAATGAGCGATTCGTATGCCTCGGGAATCTTCAGGTCGGAGAATCGCCGCCTGTAGGTAAGGTCGAGTTCTGTGACGACAGTCTGCATGCTGAGACCGGGCAGCTTGGAGTTCATCTTAATGTAAACACTCTCGTTGGGCTGCACTCGGATGACGAGCTCGTTTCGTGGAATGTCCTTGAAGATTCCAGAGGTGACATCCTTGAACTGGATGCGGACCTCGGTCTTCTGCTCGTTGAGAGCCTTTCCTGCCTTCAGGATGAAGGGTACACCGTCCCATCGCTCGTTCTTGATGTAAGCGACCATAGACGCGAAAGTGGGGCACCGCGAGTCCTTGGGGACTGTGTCATCCTCCTTGTAGCCTGGCTTCTGGCCGTCCAGCGACTTTCCATACTGTCCAATGATGACGTTCTTGGGCTCGATAGAGGCCATACCACGGAGGACGCGGACCTTTTCGTCACGGATGTCTTCGGCAGAGAAGGAGATGGGTCGCTCCATAGCGAGGAGAGTAAGAACTTGGAGCAAGTCTGTGATTGTCAGTCATTGCTTCTTCTTACTATCAGTAAACCACTCACGGTTTTGCATAACATCACGAATGATGCCGAACTCGTCGAAGTAACCTCCACGGCCTTCGGTTCCGAACGGCTCCTTGAAGGTGATCTGGACGTTGTCGATGTGGTTCCTGTTCCAGGTTGCGCCGAAGAACTCGTTACCGAATCGGAGAATCAGGATGTTCTTGACCATCTCCTTACCCAGGTAGTGGTCAATACGGTAAAGCTCGTCCTCAGTCCAGTCTGGCGCCAATGCGCGCTGGAGCTCTCTCGAACTTGGGAGGTCCTTGCCGAAGGGCTTCTCGACCTGCATGACAGCGGTTAGCTGCTTTCGTCCGGAAACATGCATATGAGCTACTTACAATAACACGAGAAATGCCGTTCTTGGGGTAGCAGTTGCGCTTCAAGTGCTGGGACACTGTGATGAAGACGCTGGGAGGGAGAGCCATGTAGAATATCCTGTTGTTCTCCTTGCGACCCTTCTCAATCTCCTGCATGTGCTTCTCGAGTCCAACAAAAGACTCATCCTGGTCATACTGGCCCGAAACGTACGAGCAGAACTCGCAGAACTCATCTAGCTGCTTCTCCAATTCCTTTGTGGGGGTCTTGATGTAAGACTTGACGCGCTTGAGGTACTCCTCACGGTCCATCTTCGTGCGTGCATATCCGACGATGTGGATGTTGTTTGGGAGGAAGCCATTTCGGTGCTGTATTGGTGGTCAGAAATCGAATGCGAGTCTTGGTCGTGCAACCTACGAGACCGAAGAGCGCTGGGAACTGATATGACGTTAGTGTGATGATTCTCTACGTATTTGCTTCTTTACATACAGTCTTCTTCTTGGCTAGGTCACCGGAGGCACCCAAAACAACAATGATGGTGTTGTCCTTGAGCTCCATGTTTCTATCGCGAGATTTGTCAGCCGTCATGTTCAGAATGCTGCAAGGGTGTTGGGCGCTTCGCGCGTCGAGCGACCCCTCCGCCGAAGAGCGCGACGTGCTTCAGCAGAAAACAACTGCCGGATAAATTGGTTGGATATCCAAATAGCTCTCCAAAGGCTGTAGCAAGTCGGTCAGAGACGGTGAGGGCTACTTACCCGGCATTGACCTCCTCTTGCTTGGGCTGGATAACTGTGTCCGCCATTGTGTTGATATGTGATGTAAACGCTTTGCGGGAGGGGGCGGGCGCAAGGTTACAGCTCAATTAAGGGCTGTAGGGAGTGATGGCAATAAGGTTAGACGAGAGATCTCGAAGTAAGGGCGGAAGCTACGGATAGGACGTTGGTGTGTGAGGAAAAGTCCTATGTAGTGGGGTTATCGGAGCTGCTCTAGCGGTTTCGCGTGGTGGTGACGTTGGTTAGCTTTAATTTGCCGCTCGAACGCCGGTGATAGGGTATCAGACAGGAATGCTTCACACAAACACACAGCGAGGTCTGACATCCTTAAAAAGGTATCAGTAAACAACTAGGTCGTTCTCCAAGCATCACTAAGCCGCCGCACGACTTGCAAAACATCTCCGGCACCAGTCAAAACCCTTGAAGCCCGCCGGAGGAGACCTTGCTAAAGCCGTACCCAGGGATGCGCGGACAACCCCACCATCACCATGCACTGCGCGTGGAACGGCTTCGTGCGCACTTGGCTGGAAGTCGATAGACTTTGAGGCTCTGAAACTCTGTTTGCTTTTCTACAATTGAGTTCCAAGCCCTCGGTCGTGTCGCATCACTGTCACAGCGCCCGAGGGAAGCTGCATCCCATGTACGGCTACCCCGCCGCGAGGCTCCCCGAGTCCGGACAATGTGTAAATTCTATTAGAGTATACACAAGCATCGGCACATCTCAGTGTCTCGGGCTGGTACTTGGGTCTGTCAAATCCTCCGGCCCCTCTTTGAGTATACCGAGCGGACAGCACTGGTAAGCTAGTAGCTTTGGTGGGGCGCGTCGTAATTGAAGACTGGCAACAGCCATGGCGTACTGGCCCCAGCAATGCTTTGCGAACGTGACGTGAAAGCACTGGCAAACGCGATGGATATGTGAGAATTTTGCCGTTGGCTATTTGGATCATCCCAGACCGTGACATGATGAGTGAACCGTCTTTGGCCGGTCCGATTACTCATACAGTCCCCAATATGCCGATGGGCGACACGCGACGGCATCTCAGTAGGCAGCCGAAGGGGACAGTTATCAACAGTGAAGCGCCAGGCTTACATATCCGCTGCAAGGCAGGGCCCAAAGAGGTAAGAGGAGGTTAGGACAAGCATGGCCTTTGTGGCGGCGGGACATCTCGCGGAAGAATTGTGCCTTCACTCCCAACAGTTGTATACAACGACAGGAGGTCCAGCATACAGTCCTCAAGCGCACGTTATGCAGATGCAGTGAGTGGTATACTGGCATTGCCTTACTTGCCTCGACTGTCACGAAAGCGCAATGCCACCAAACAAGCATATTTTGCCCAACATGCATTGGCATGCAAACAGCCCAATTGCTCGCATGAACACAGGATGCGTTGAAACCACCAAAGCATTTCTTATTGTACAGACTTGGACTCCAGCATTCCATCGTGCTCTTGTTTTCATGTTCTCCAGACAACGAGGAGGCAAAGCGGTTGCGCCACAGCTTGTCCAGCTGTGGCTGGTGTGGCGCTAGTAAGCGAGAACGCCCCACTGGACATGAAGCAATTCGTCTTTCTCTTTGGCAACGACGACTTCTCTGTACTAACGACAGCATCAACCCCGACCCAGACGTCCCCTTCATCCCCCCGAGGCCGCCCAAAAAATTCGCCATGTCTGCCGACAACAAGTCCCACCGCCTTTACGTCAAGGGCAAGCACATCAGCTACCAGCGCGGCAAGGTTTGTGCGCACCGAATTCGCGTATTGTGGCTACCGTTCTGACGAGAAGGATAGAGGAACACCAACCCTGGAACTTCTCTGCTCAAGCTTGAGGGCGTCGACGATGTCAAGGCAGCTCAGTGGTGTACGTCCGCCCTGATGTCGCTCCGACCACGAATTTTGATGAGCTAACACACGTTCAACAGACGCCGGCAAGAGGGTAGCCTACGTCTACCGCGCACAACGGGCGATCCAAGGCTCCAAGATCCGCGTCATCTGGGTATGAACGCCAGCTACTTTGTTGAACGAGCCAAATCTAACATGAGAACAGGGCAAGGTCACCCGCCCTCACGGCAACTCCGGTGTCGTCCGCGCCAAGTTCAAGAACAACCTCCCTCCCAAGTCCTTCGGTGCCTCCGTCCGCGTCATGCTTTACCCTTCTTCGATATAAGCTGTTCCGATACGATCTTTGGCGACGGGAACGAACGGTCGAAAAGCAATGGAGTGATGGATGATTAGGCGCAAATACCGGGCACGGAGCGAGAGAACAAACAGTAGTGTGGGAGACACCATGCACAGTCTCTCATACACGTAAATGTTCAGGCTGGTGCAACGGTGTCTTTTGGTTCCGAAAGTCCATAACAATGGCAAATTCAATCAAGATTCCTTCCAAGATCAATGATACTACGTTCAAAGTCATTGAGAGCATTGGCGTGATGTTGGGATTGCTGCGCAGCGACTTGGATGATACATTGGTGTGCTGCTAACTGAGGCGTGTAGGTTCTCCTTCGCAACGTCCAACGCAAGCTCGACTCTATCTACCGGTCGCACAATCGCAACTCCGCTCGTCAACGACTCCTCATATAATCATACTCAAGGTTCACAAGGAGCCCTATCGCTAGCCCGATGAGACGGTCTATGCATTGCGCCTCTCAGACACGGTAAAGCTTGCTATTACTACACAACACAGTTACGTCAGAAGGACAGTCGAATCTCGATACTGTTTCTCTTGTGTTGTATTTGCGGGTATAATATTAACATTATTGCATGATGCACCTCCATATCTAACCAATCGCGACCCAAACACATTGCTCACCCTACCCTTGTCATCTCCACCGGACGTTGCAACATCTGCGTTCCCCTTCTACCTATACCCGGTTATCCTGGCCTACGACAACGTCTAGTCAGAGTCATCGCTAAACTGTTCTCCTTGATCCGTGTCAGGCAAGTCGTCGTCATCGTCATCACTCTGCGCCCTCAGCATCCAACCAGGGCTAGAGAAGCAAGGTGCAGCTTGTGAGGTAACCGTGCGAGGTGGAGTTGCCGCTGTTGCCAGTGGGGGAGGGCTCGAAACCGTGGGCGCATTACGAATACTAACCCTAGCAAGATCTGATAGAGAGATACCGCTCCGGCGATGACCCCCAACATCACCAAAGAAACCGAAAGAGCGTGTCGAGAAAGCTGGTGCGAAGCAAGGACTGCTCATCATAGGCGTCGCCAGCTGGAGGCTTGACCGGCTAGGGAACGATTTCGATGTCGCCTGCTGTTCGAACCCAGCAGTTCTTGTCGTTGCCCATGGGTCAAATGTGAACGAGCTGCTCTCCTTGATGCTTGGTGTCGGCATATCGGATAGAGAATGATCGTCTGCCTGCTCCACCTTTTCATGAACAACTGGTATCTCGTCATTCCAGTCTTCCTCCGACTCATCTGCATCGGTATCCGATCCATCTCCCTGCTGTCGAAGACTGTGATGGAAATTGACGCCAAAGATGCCAGCAACTTATGGTTCCTCCTCATCTCCCATCGCGTTGAGCCAAGCTTCTGCTTGCTTGTAGTCGTCTTCCAGGTTGGAATCGCCATCAGATGCGATTGTGAACGAGTCCTTTGTAGCCGCCTCGGCCGTGGGCGGGCTAACCAGGATATTGGTGTTTACTCCATTATCTCGCTGGAAGAAAGACTCATTCGGTGCCCTTGGGATGTCAGGAAACGGTCCAGGCGATGGGGACTGTGACTGGCGTTCCATGTTGGCCATCATATGGTCTAGTTGACGGTCTACGAAGGAGGCCGACAACTGTGGCGCTCGAACTGATGGTACGCTATCTAGAGTCACGTTCTCGACGGAAGAAAGGATATGCAAACGCTTCGCAGCCAGCATGACCGCAACTGATGATTGGTCGCCATCATTACGTTTCGCTGGTGATTGGGCCTCAGCAAGAGCTTGCTTGCGGTTTTCCAGCGTCTGTACTAGAATGGAGTGATTAACATGCGGCGAACAAGTTTGATCCGATCTCTCTGGTCGCGATACTGTCCTTTTCAACGGGCCCTTTGCCGGCAGGATCGTTCGCTTGACCAAATCCGCCGCCTCGTCGATCTCTGTTGCAGTCGTGAACTTTGACCAGTGATCGGGGCGCGAGTAATCTTCTCTACCATTCAGAGTTTTGGGCAGCACCTTCACACTGCCAAAGTAAGTCGGTGGGAACTTCCTAGCAGTCTCTGGTGCTTTGGGAGCTAGTGGTGCATGGAAGTTGTATTGGCCACCCTGGCGTGTGACTGATGCCCAAGGAAGAAGACTGGTGTGAGCAAGAACGACATGGTGCAAAACCTGACTGAAGTCTGCTGGATTATACAGTGGGAACTGCGGCGCACGATCTGGAATATCCGCTGTCAATTCAAGTGAGGAACTGAAGGCGGCTAACAAGGAGAGAGTAGCATATAGACCCTCTATTTCTGACTCTCCGCGTACTTCGACAAAGTTATTACATCCTATGGTTCCCTCGTCGATGCAGGCGAGAAGTAGGTCCGGAGCTGCCAGTCGATGCAAATGTGTCAGGTTGAACATTCGCGAAGGCTTGTGATACCACACCTGATGGGTCTCCTCAAAGTGTGTCGTCGACTGGTTCATGATGTTTCCGGTTGTCAATCCCGCAAATGTGGCTTGCATAAAATCAGGCATAGTTCCATATTTTACAAGAGCATCCCAGAGCCTCTTGATCTCAGCGAACTTGATTATCCCATGCTGGGGCGAGATCTGGCGCTCATACTCCTGAACAAAAGCATGATGCCACTTGGGGTAGGCCTCACAACAACCTGCTATCCAATTCAAGATGCCACGTTCTTCGAAGCCACTACCGTTTTGCGTAAATAACACTGTTCGGCTTGACTGAAAAGCTCTGCCAAGGCTCTTCCACGTCGCCAGCGAGCTCTCGTATCTTTGCGCATACCTCTTGGGGCGTTAGCTCCCATCGATTGTGGTAGACGATCGATGCCAAGCCATCTAGGTATGGGTGTCCAAGAGTTAACAGCATATGCTGCTCTTCGCCTATCTTTGAAGACGGATGCATAAGCACCCAGTCAAGCTCCATCTCCTTGATCATATCTGAGCGGCATGGTCCGACCTCGCGACGAGTCGCGTTGTGGATTTGGTCATTCCGAGCCTTATGCCAACCATGTTGTTTCATACTTAACAAGCGGAGCATCCTCTTGCCTTCCTTCGACTCGCGCGACTTGCCTCTAGGTCCAAAGAAGTCTGCGACTACGCGCTCCATAAGCTCGAACTCTCTACTCGCAGCCTCAGTCTTGGTCATCATAAATTCTTCGCTGTAGGCATCCTTGGTAGCTGCCTTGCGCAATTGCCAAATATCGCAGCAGCTTTCGACAATCTCCATCACAGCGCGGCCGTCTTCGGTCATCCTCTTGAGAGGTTCAGGCGCGCCGCTGGGGAATGACGTTGACTTCGAGTAGTCGACTAGGAGCACAGTTTCTGGCTTGAAGTCCACCAGACGAAGTAAAGCACTCTCTTTGGTAACATTCCCATGCACAATCTTGTGGAAATGCAAGAAGGTGAGAGCAGACATGAGCCGTCGCAGGAGCTTCGAGGCGATTGTGAAACTAAGGCGCGGATGTTGTTCCTTGATGTCCTTCTCTAGGGCAGCATATGGCTCAAATCCCTCATGTGTTTCGGTGATCACTGCCGGAATATGATTGATCTCAACTGACTGCAGGTAGCGAACGAGAGATGCATCCACCTTGTCCTTTGCCAATTTCAGAAACTCAGCGTCGCGAAGATCTTGGCCGTTGTCGTTATGGTGGAAGAATTTCGCTGTCTCGATATTGCCGGTAAAGCGTTCAAGAACCCGATACGTATTGGTGGAAATCTGGTCAGGACGCTGCAGATATCGATTCCGTGCCCAGGTCTCGGGGCGATGGGCGACTTCTTGTAGTTGAGGGCGTAACTCTAGAAGTTGATAATCTTGGATCGGATAAAGGCCGCGTACAGTCTTCAGCATGAAGATCTCGACACGTAAACCGTTGATCAAAACGTGGTTGACTAGGTTTTGTCGCAGATGGATGGCCTGTGGTAACTGGCTCGACAGTTTTCGTGTACGGGGGGTGCTGACTTGGATAGGCGCACCATTTACCTCCGCGATGGTCTCTGTAGCGGACTGCAAACGCTTGCTATCGCTCTTCCATACCGGTGCGAGGTTGAATTGATGAATCCCGACCCTACTACCAGGGAAATACACATCGCGCATCGATGGCGATGCGCTCTTGTTGTCGGCACGACCCATCGTGTAGCAATGTCGTCCCTGAATGGCACCAAGGAAAACATGGCAGCCATCTAAGGACCACTCGCCATCGGCTAGCTGAGTCCTTATACGCGATTTTCTGTACGCCATGCTGCGATTTGCATGGTGAGCTCTATGGTCATAGACCGTAACAATTCCAACAACGTTGTCAACAGAAAGTCCGTCAGGGATAGGCACATGTCCGGCCCGAACAAGTTCCTCACCAAGTAGACCTGACATGGTCGCGGTCGGTGTGTGTAGCTAGGAAGATCGTCTGAGTCGTGATAAGTAGTGTAGCATTCTGGGGCGGTGGTCACGGTGCGGTGTTGGAACGGCGCGAGAGTTGAGTTTCGGGAATGGTCGCGTGCTTGTTAATTACTGAGCAAAGTCGGCACGCACGATCATACTGTGGTGAAGGTTTGATTACCAGCAGGCAAGTGTGCAGCAGACTTGATCGAAAAGGCCCTTCTGCGTGTGCGCTCCCGACGAAGTCTCTCACCCACGAGTTGAGATTGAGACATTCACATGTGACTCCGACAGCCCGCGAGCTATGACCAGATATTCAGAAGCCCAGTTGATCGGCGTGGTTCACCTGTAAAACTTGGTCCGAGCTGTTGTGAAATGATCTGTCCAGGTTTTCCTGTCTTGGATGTCGTACAAACCTAACAGATCTGGCTTGCCGTCTCGAGCGTTGTTTGTAAGTGTGATAGTATATCTGGTAGCCTGTTAGCTTTTTGAGACGGCTTGCGTCTATGTCAAACCTACACGACTGAGCCCCTTGCTATTTGGTCAAGCATAGTAGCTTTCTGGAATTGGTGTGCGTCTACCGGAAGGGAAAATCCCATGTCGGCAATTGTAATAGGTGGGTCTGTTACCAGCACTTCATCTCCCTTGCTCTTCTTAACTCTTCCCCAGAAGAAGTAGTTATCTAGAAGCATAGCATGTACTGGAATCCAAGGTCCTTGACCCTTGAACTTCATCGCCATGCCGCCTTGATGCACGACGCGCCGGCTGGGGTCGTGTAGGTATAGTTGCGAAAGCGTACTGGTGTCTGTCCGAATACGTTTCTCCAAGTTCTGCACGTCTTCACGGCCTTGCGCTTCCTCTAACAAAGCCAGTGTCAACGTCTTGAGCCAAGTGACGGCCTGCAGAGCGCGTCTCAAGCGCATGACCTCACTACTCGCCGCCGGATCGCGGAGCGTTTCAGCGATGTTGATGAGACTCTCCAAGCTATCGACATAAGTGTGCAACTGTATAATGGGAAGCTCCAGATAGTCCTGCCAGCTCTTGCCAAAATAAGAGATACTGAGACCGAGCGTGTTGACATATGGTGAGAACTTCGGGTCCATGTTTTGAGTTGTACGGAGTGAGGAGGAAGCATGCGGCATCTTACGGCAATACTCTCGATATAGTCGTTGACTTTTGTCAACCCAGACTTCGAAGATGTGCGGATTGCAGAGAGCACTACCATTGCCAGCAAGTTCTTGATCCATGGTGTGCAACAGACATTGTTGATGTAGTGTGGCAAGTTGTTCGCCAACAAGAATCGCATTCAGATGTTTCTCGATGATTGGCCATTGCCTTATGATATTGTCGTAGAACATCCGTTTAAGTCTTACCATGCGGTCGACAAACTTTCTCTCTGCGTCCACGAGTGATCTCCAGATGCTGTTCATTTCGATGTTATGCAGGAGTAATGATGTCCCCTGTGCTTTAGGTTCATTCACATCAAACTCGACATTACCTAAAGCATTGTAAGAGGATCTGTGTCCAAGTGGCAGCGGCTTCCGTGATGATTGCCCTGTTGAATTGGGGCTCAACTGCGGAGTTTCATACACCGTGTAAGTCGATGCGGTTGACACTTTTGATAGGATGGATGGCGCATCAGAGGAGAATATACTATCATCAGAAGACACTGAACGCATTTTGGGCGTTGCGACAGGCTGCCCGCTCGGACGACGAGGTAATGGAGGCGGTGCTTCTGAATCGTTTATTGCTTTGTCTCCACTGAACGATCGCAATGGCGCAGGAGTTAAAGAGTCGGTAGAATGGACCAGCAACGCAGAGGCATTCTCAGAACCCGTATGGCTTGGAGTCAGAGGACCAGTTCGACTCGGTAGTGCAGAAGGGTTTTCAGAACCCGTATGATTCGGAGTTAAACAAAGCGCTGCAGATGAGGTTTGAGGCATGAAGGAAAGTATGTCGCGCTCGAGAGTATCAAACAAATCTGCGTGGTCATCTTTTGTGGCGACTTGAGATGATATCTCTGGTTCTGCTTCAGCTTCAGGCTCTGGGACACTAATCGTAGTCTTCCCTTCCTCTGACGATAGTGGGGGAAGGTCTATAGGATCAACGCTCCTATCTTTGTCGTTGCCCAGGGACATGCTTCCAAGAGCGGTCGAGTAGTCTTCTAAAACATCAGTATCTGAGCTCTCTTGTGCAATCGCTCCGTTGTTTGAAGACAACGCCATTGCCATAGCCCTACGATAAGCCTTCGAGTTGACGACCTCGTCATCGAAAGTGAACTCGGTAGCTTTCGCGATAGAATCTGCGTCAACATCTTTACCGTCCAGGTTTTGTTGACTGAATAGCGACTCCGGTACCTTCAAACGAGGGTGCGACTGGCGCAGAGTCCTTGACCGTTTTACAACCTGATCGAGTGTAACGCTGTTGTCTTCAACCAGCTTCTTGATGTCCACAATCGACTCCATTTGCAACCCTTGTATAAGGAGGCTGAGCGCAGATTGCTGGCCGCGGATCTGCGTGAGCAGCTCTTTGAACGTGTCTTCCTTCCAAAGAAACCTCGCTCGGTCCTTGAACTTCAGTTCGTCGTTCTCCGCTTTTATTCGCAGCTCTCTTACTTCCTCCTCGAGACATCCGTACACGACTCGACATCCCGTGAGCGCGTGATCGAACGTCTCAAGTAATTGGGGTTTCTCTCGTAATGCGTCATGCTGCAGGAGATTTTGGACTTGGGACAGGGACGCTGCGATGACCATAGACTCGGAGTATATGGCGGTAATAAGGACCGAGGCATCTTTGTACTTGGCGCGCAGGTCGTACAGGTCTTTTGCAGACTGTATGCTCTGTGGTAGAGCGACTAGCTATAGTGGTAGTGTGCGCATTAGCTTGATACACTGGGGAGAAGCTTGTCGACGCGCTTCGCGTGGGGAGGATCATACAACACCGACTACAGCGGACATCTCCATGTGTGCCTGAACAGACGAAGAACAGATCTAGCGCGAGCAGACGCAAAGCAACATTACAGACGGTTGGGTTCACAAGATATCCAGGGCTCAGAGAGTTCTGCTTAGGCCCCCTTGCTCGCGCCTTGCCGGAATTTGGGGGCGTGTTACGCGACGTAATGCACAGATCTCC
Organism: Alternaria gaisen; assembly: GCA_004156025.2. NCBI lineage: Eukaryota > Fungi > Ascomycota > Dothideomycetes > Pleosporales > Pleosporaceae > Alternaria > Alternaria gaisen. Next base: position 551,628 of record PDWZ02000013.1, on the reverse strand, counting down.
CGCGGCAGAAACTCCGCACGTCATTGCTGCATTCCTTTTCCCATATTATCTAGACCAGGTCCAACTACAACGCGTATGTTCACATAGACAAGGATCAAGAATAGCAGCGATTGACTTGTTCGCTCATGCATGTCTTCGCTGAGCCCGATCACCCCAATCGTATAATACAAAGCTGGGAAGTTAACATAAACACACGGCGCCAGCGAATGCACGCCCACCCATGAAGGCGCATCAAGAAGATAATGAGAGATTACCATGGTCCGCCATCAGAAGATATCCATCAATCATGCCTTTCCTTTGCCCATCTCGATCAAACTACGTGTCCATATACACACGCTCAAATCAGGGGGTATGTCCAGCTAAAAATGCCAATAGTTCACGCGAAACGGCGGAGGCTCGGAAATGCGAGGAGAAATCGTAGCTACTATCGGCTCTGCAAGATACTACCTTGCGAACACCTTGACTATGCCGTCACCGCCTGCTGAGACGACGAGACGACCATCCTGGCTCCAGACAACGCTGCACACACCTTCACCGCGCATGATGCGGTGTGCGGTGATTTCTTGTGTGCATATGCGCTTGTCGAGTGACCAGAATCGGATAGAGGCGTCATGTCCAGCAGATACGGCTTCTCGGCCGTCCTTGCTGAGCGATAACGAAGAAATAGCTGCAGGGTGTGCAAGCATGCTATATGTACATTGTCCTGCTCCTGGTCAGCAAAGGTCAAATTTATCATTTTGGGAAAGCATACCAGAGTTGGCATCGAAGAACCTGATGAGATGGTCTTCGTGCCCACTGATTATAACACCCTCCAGGCCGCCGTTAGCAGAGCCAGTCGGGCCATGTATGCCTTCCTCGTCTGAACCGCCTCGGCCAGCCTCCTGTGACGCACTTTCGAGATACTGCGAGCTTGTCACAACTGATGTGATACCAGTCGCTGGGGTTCCATCGTAAGATTCGTTACTGGCCATACCGATCAGCTCCTCGCCGGTCCTCGTGTCATACACCAAGATTGACGCGTCAGAGAAGGAGACAACAAAGTTCTCTCCAGTAGGGGAAAGCGGGCTGATGCACGTAGGGGAAGGGTGCGTGTCACGCTCGATGGTATGTATTAACATGTAATGAAATGGTGTCGTGGTAGCGATGCTGGGCTGCGGTGAAGACGGGTGGTTCGATCCAGATGTGACCGAGTGTCTCCGGCTGCCTCCAACACCACGACGAGAGTTTGTCTGCGGTGAGACCAGTTGAGGCGGCGCACTTACAGCCCAGATCTTGATAGTACCGTCTGCAGATCCGGAAGCGAGTATGACACGGTCTGGTCCTCCGTACTTGCTGCTATCGGAGCCGAACAGATTAGCACAGGTGGTAGGGAGAACGCATACAGTCCAGACGGCATCGGTGTGCCCTTCAAGGGTGGCCTTTGGGTCAACTCGGCCTCGTTCCCATACGCGGATCGTGGCATCCTGACCACCCGAAAATATCCAGCCATCGCCAGAGACCCTTCCTCCGGTGGCAAAATGAGCAGAAGCAGGGCAGGCTGCTAAAGATGTAACAATACCTTCATGACCCCGATGTGACCAGAATGGCTGAATGTCTAGATCATTGTTCATGCTGTGCTGGTTTGCATAACTTGCGGGTATCATCCATCTTTTGATCATGCCGTCATCTCCCGCTGTGCAAATCTCTGGCTCACTGGGGCTGCCACCACCAGTGAAAATGACTGATCGTACCACATCGAGATGGCCGCGAAGTGCAAATCGGACTTTGAAACTTTGCGGGTCAGTCTTCGCTGCTTGCTGGGCTACTGCTTGTTGAGCTTTCTGATCATTACTCAGTCGTCTGACGTGGTCTTTGCTGGCCCTCTTTACAGGGCGCGGTGGCGATTTTGCTGGGATGCTATTCGCCGATGGAAATTCTTCGGTGTCTGGCCGTCTGGGTGGGCCCTCCTGAGCTGTCTCCGATGCGGGGTCGAAAATCCAATCATCTGTCTCTTTCTCCTGGTTGACAGCCTGGCTGGTATCCGAAGCGTTTTCCTCAGCAATTGGTATTTGGCGTCCTTCGCTATCGAACGCATGTGTCACCTTTTCGACCTGCTCTTCGGGTACCGACGAATAATGCTGCTGATTCTGGGGCTGACGTTGCTGTCCGAGAAGTTCCTGAGCCATACTAGCGTTCTGCGCAAGGGGTTGTTGCTGTGAGGGTTCTCGTGTCATCTGTGGCGCGTGGTGGATTTGATGCTGGTTGGCTAAGCTTTGAAGTTCAGAAGGGACTGGCACGTTCGGGGGCTGGTGAGTAGGCATGGACGTGCCTGGCATGGTGGGGAGTTGTGACTGCAGCCTCTGTCGGTGTTGTTGTAGGTAGATATCTTCCATCGAGGCCTCGCCGTGGTTCAAGTAGCCGTTGCCATTAGCAAGCGGCTGTAGGTTCTGTTGTTGTTGCGAGGCTTGTGGGGGCGGAGTAAGGAGGTATGTGATTTCTTCGACGCATTTGGTAAGGTAGAGTTTTGATTTCTCTCTGAGGTTCTCGCGGTCGGCTTCTGCGCGGTCAAAGAACTCCGAGTCAACGTCGAGGAAGGAGTTGTGCTTCTTGTTTTGGGCTTCGCCAGGTTAGCATAAGTCTAGATCATAGCCTGGCAGTATGGTATACGCACGCTTGGTGGAATTTACGCCACCCTTCTTGCCCTTGAGATCCTTCTTGTCATCTGCTCCGGCCTCAGAGTCGCCTCCTGCTGCCTCGCTCTTCTTCTTTCTCTCGTTGGTAAGTGCCTGCTCCAGCATCCGAATATGCTTGTTTAGCTGGTCATTCAGCTTCTTCGCGCTCCGCACCTCGCCCTCCTGTTTCGCAATCTTGGCCTTCATCTCGGCGCGCTCGATGTCCCATGCATTGCGTGCTCGTTCATGGTTGTGCCATTCCAGCTGTAGAAATCGCATAACACCTGTGATCGTGTCAGCCTGCTAGTCTCCCCGCCATGTACACGGCAGATCCAGGGGAACTGCATACCCTGCAATGTGTACTCTGTCCCCGCGGGCGCATTGCCGTCACCCCCTCCATTGGCACCGCCGCCGTTCATGGCCGAAGGCGACTGCCAGGCCATGACAGACGTATGTTAGGGTCTCGTCGCGGCGATGTTGCGTCTTAGTGAGTCTTTACTGAGCGTGGGCATGCGGCGTCGGGGGTCGGCAACAGCGCGGTCGACGTGTCGGGATCTGGCTCCAGAGCTCGGACCCCAGGGCACCGGACAGATGAAGAGGCGCGGGTAGTGAGTGAAGCTGTGAGAAGATGGGCAGTGAGGATTATGCGCACGCGCAATAGCAGGTCTCGTCACGGCTGCGGCAACATCCACATATGTCGTCGCACAGGGGAGGCCGTAGCGCCGAAGCGGGACCCTGCCAAAGAGGGCGCACGGACCCATTATCACCACAGGCTGCGGGAGGTGCGAGCGAGCTGCTCACGGTGTTACCACCACAGCTTTTGTGGTAGAAGCCCGGAAACACCCAAAGTACACTGTAACAGCGTATCACTATCTCATGTCATCGCTCGTATTGAATCCCCCAAGCAAACGTGACCGGGATTTCCACATTGAATCCCCAGAGCATTCCATCAAGGGCTTGCAATGCCATCCGATATACCATCAGTACTGACAAATAACGCCTGGATAGGGAACTCTTCGATGAATTCTTTGCTGTAAGTGTCTATATTTAATTGTTTCTCCACCCATACATCTCCTCTTCTTCACTCATGTTATTACGTCACTGCACAAGCTATGAGCACTCCAGTGAGAGCAAATAGGACTTGCTAGCACTCGAACAAGCTCTCATCTTCTGACGGCTGATTCCTTTCGTATCTCCAGTTGGAAGATGCACGCTTTGTTCAGTCTTCTTTGTCGTCGTCGTCTAAAGGCGGTAGCTAATGACTGCCGCATCCGGCGACACCGTGCCACCTGGTTGCTTGTCAAGTCGTCGAACTGAACACTAACGATTATAATAGTCCTGACTCCTGTTGTAGCCACCTTCCGATCTGCTGTAGCTGCACATGCTTCCTTGTATCGAAAAGTAGCTGCCGGTAGCTGCTTGTCTGCTTGAGTGGACAACTGTTCACTGGGCGACTCAAGATGGTATTGTGTTCGCAACTCATCGTTTCTCCTGTCTGACGATTTACCTTATCCCAAGCTTCGTGCTTGTCAGTCGTTCCTGGTCATCTTTCTGATCTGGTCATGCCAGAATCACGATTCGCACACCTGCACCGGCCACCATGTCGCGGTAGGATCTACAAAAAAAGAATTCGGAACATCACTCCTCTGTCGATTTAGATTGACTTGCGTTTCACAGTATGACGAACGATTCGTTTACATACGGTATCACGGTTGAAGACGGGGCTGGTGCCTTACCTCCAACATGCCAAGTGGAGCCTTCCCGATTGGTACATAGGCGTTGGACGCTACAACCTTGTCACAACATTGGAACCTCTTCCCAGCAAGACTTTACCAATTCACCCCACCTACCGCCAAACACCACCACTTCGAATCCTCTTCGAATCCAGGGCATCACGGTCGCGCACCTCTATTGATACGATCGACACCGACTTTTACACCGAATAAATCATCAGACATGGCTGGCGGTGGAAAAGGTACGCGCTGACCGTGCGTCGCGCTCCGGAAGGCCTTAAGAGCTAACAGAATGCGCAGGAAAGACAGGTGGCAAGACAGGAGGCAAAGGCGATGCGCAAGTCAAGACTCCCAAGTCGCACTCCGCCAAAGCCGGACTTCAAGTGAGTAGCTGCCCGATACGCGTCATCGCCCAACCACCACCCCGCGCATACCTACGCACGCCGCACAAAAGAACGACGCGCTAATTTCACCTTTCCATTGTAGTTCCCCTGTGGTCGCATAAAGCGTCATCTCCGAAACCTCACGCGACAAAAGACGCGCATCGGAGCTAAAGCCAGCATCTATCTGACCGCTGTGCTCGAATACCTGACTGCCGAAGTTCTCGAGCTCGCAGGCAACGCTGCCAAGGATCTCAAGGTCAAACGCATCACGCCACGCCATCTTCAGCTTGCCATCCGAGGTGACGAAGAACTGGACACCCTCATCCGAGCTACCATCGCTTTCGGAGGTGTTCTACCACACATTAACCGTGCACTACTACTCAAGGTAGAGCAGAAGAAGAAGGGTGGTGCGGCAAAGGCTGGCGAGGTGTAGGTGCTTAGATATCCTGCCAGCGAGCGCACGCGCACCGACCGTGGCAAACCTGACCAGCCTGCAAGCCAACTTCGGTTTGGCGACGAGGAGAGGCGGTGAAACGCCTAGCCTTAGCATGTGTATGAAGAGGCACGCTCTTTGTCTGGTTTTTCTATCTACCGCTGTCTTGTTGATGAGGACGGCTCATTTTTTCTGTTGAAATACAGGACGTTAGGATACGGTGTTAACTTTCTTTAGTCAGGCGTGAGAGGATCGGTGTTGACGGTCATGGAGTCCATTTGTCCTTTGCGGTATGTAGTAACACTCAATCAATGTCACTGAGCGGCAAGAGAAGTCTATCGCATTTTCCGCTCGAACTGTATGCGGCATGCGCACAAAATGTCTTCGCGCATAGCATACAGCTGTCTCTCCGGAACTGTTAAACTGATAAGATGACTGTCCACTACCCGCCTAGCAAGGCTATTATATGTACATAGAGAACAAAGACTTGATCTCGTCTCATCGAAGGCCGGAAGGGTCAGATCGAGACAAGTGGAGAAAGGGCCCTTTGTCCAACAAGAGCAACCGAAAGGGGGATCGCAAAGGTCAGACGTACATGGACTACATGTGCACGTTTTGGAGCGGGCACTAGGCACACATGCGCAAGGTGTGTTTGCGCATCAAGCTTGCATGACAATCACGAGTACTTCAATACCGAGTTTGGTAACACGAAACGTATCTTCCCGTCTCTCAAACTGCACACCTGACCCGATGGAAGCTATACGGCATGTAAGCAGACCAAACGCCAGCTTAGTGCTTCTTCCTCGAACCTTTCTGCTCTGAGAAGAAGATCACGATTCCATCAATTTTGTGACTCCGCCATTTACGTGTCTTCGCTATGCTCGACTCTTCGCCCTTCAACTACAATCCTTTCCGCCGTCTCCCCGTAGCCTCTGCCTTCTCTTACTCAGATTACATAGTCCCAGGTACCATGCCCCACCTCTACACCCAACGTGCTCGAGAACCGATACACCAACATCGTCACCGGCCAATTCATCATCTGTCTTCTTCTCCTCCTCCGCATCAATCCCGGCGCCGTCCCCAACACAAGCGCTACTCGCAGTACTCAGACATGGAATCGAGCTTTTCGGACCCCGACACTCCAGATGAAGCCTACCACAGACACATGTCCCCACCGTCTCCAAGCCCCTTCAACGCCCGTCCCCAAGGACGAAGAAGTTGGAAACATGATGATAACACGCTAGACATTGCCTCAAGCTTCCGTCCCCTGTACGCCAATGTTTCCCGACAGGTGTCTGAAAACATTAGCAGAGACGATATCCTTGTCCTCCCACCTAGCCTCACACGACTACGCGTACAGATAAAGAGTCTGGCTTGTGTGAGCGAAACACTCCATGCTACCATAGCAGGTGATATGCTTTTCCGCGACGCTGTGAAGCAACTTGTGCCAGAGAGATATCATGGAGAAGTTAGGGCGTACGTGAAGATGAGGGGTGAGTGGCAGGAACCAGGACGGTTTCTTGTGAGTCAAATCATGGAGCAGGGGCGATTTGTATCAAATGAGAGGGGGGAGTTGGAAGTAAAGATTGAGATTGGAGGGAGAGGGGGCGGTGGTAAGATGAAAGGGGGCGGGAGAGGGGCCAAGGTGTGGGAGAAGGAGAGGGAGAGGGAGAGGACATGGGAGATACGTGATGTATAAGCGAAGACGCTGTTTTGTTAGAATCTGAAGGCAGGACGATCCGAAAATATAACGGTACTTGATCAAAGTGCTAATACATCCGATCGCTCCACTTTACTCCGCCGCCCCAGACTGCAGGATCCATGTCGCGCTGCTTCGATCCTCCGGAACGCCAAGCTCGTTCTAAAGTTCTGAATAGTGTATGTTAAGATGCTCCAAGGCATAAGAGGTACAATAGAAGTGACCTGTGAGAAATGAAGCTTCCCTATTGGCCAGTTGCGAAATGGAATAAAGACATTTGTTCGTATACAATACAGCGCAAAAATGCCATGGGAAATACAGGAACGAGAGCCATTTGCCTTCGTGCCTGCTGATGACAAGAAATTGTGTCTAGCGACCTCTTTATGACTTCAGGCTGTCCTGCATGCTGCGGCTGCTAGCGCTCAGCGGGATGTTGGTAGTGGGGAGAACGGTCTTGGGCTTGCTGTTCTGGCGGACCTTGGCCAGAGCGTAGACAAGACCACTGACGAATCCAACAAAGATGGCGGAACAGCTGCCGAAGGTGACGGGCGCGTCGAAGAAGATCAGACCGCTGAGCGCAATGGGTAGCTTGTTCAGGGCACCGACCATGGAGTAGGTTGTCGAAGAGGTAACACGGACCGCCCAGGCAGATGTGTACGAGATGAAGACGGTGGAAAGACCAGAAATGATCATGACCATAATAACGGTGTTGCGCTGTTCGGCGGGGAAGTTCTTCTGGATGTTGGCGGAGGACCAGTCTTCTACGAGGATGGAGGCAACGAGCAGAATCGGGATGGTGAGAAGGTTGTTGTAGTACATGGCTGGTTCAGGTTAGCAAACATCTTTGTTCCTCGTAAATTGATAAACCTACTGTCGAAGTCCTTGAAGTTGGTGAGCTTGATGCGCTTGCGCATGCACAGAACGTAGGTAGCCGAGCAAAAGCAGTTGAACATCATCCAGAGGTATCCGGTGTGCAGGGTCGACATGGCCTCGGTGGTCTTCTCCGCAGCGTGACCCATGCTCGACAAAGCGTGCTGAATGTCAGCCCAAGCCGCAATAACGGAACTCAGCACCATCAATCCGAAAGAGAAGAGAGCCATTGGTGTGACTGCGCCACCGAACCAGAGAACCTCTCCATATGCGATCAGGATGATGGTCAAGTTTTTGAAAATGGTGTAGACAGGAATCGAGAGGTACTTGAGCGCCCAGGTACTGGTGTAGATCATGCCGATGAGTAGGACGGAGATGGGGAACCCTAGTGCGGTTAGCATTCTCTTGTATTCCGGTAAGTCTTTCAAACATACATTTCTTCGCTTCATCGCTGTTGAAGTCGCGGTAGTTGATGATGCCCATGGCTTTGCATGTCGAGATTGCTGCTACACAAACAACAGACTGCGCTGAATTAGAAGGGCGGTCTACTGCACGGAGCTATGCTCGTACCTGTACGCAAAGTAGGAAAAAAGGGAGGTTGAAGTCGACGCCAGACAAGACGTATTTGTTTGTAACTGTCATCATGATGGAAGATCCACAGTATGCCAGGACGGCGGCAATGGGGTTCTCTGTTATCGCTGGACCGGCGCGGCTTGAACTGGCTGATCGAGGCATCGGCGACGCTGCGCGGAACTCCTTGCCCGAAGGCATATCGACCCTGTAGTCGTCGCTCTTCTTGTCGTCAGACATGGTGGTGGAGAGGGGGACGTGTGCACGCTCGCGTGTGTGTAGAGTCGTGATATGTGGCAGCGACGGGAAGGTCCGGAGGAGAGGACAGATACGTGGCGGCGTGTGTACGACTGCAAACGAGGGGTTGTAGTCGAAAGAAGAAGAAAAGACAGGAGTGTGGGACCAGAAGGAAGGAGACGGGTGTCGCAAGAGAGATGCGCAGGGACGCGAATTGGGTGGGTCTCAACGATGGCCTCTCCCCTGGCTTGGAGTCGCTCTGTTGTGGTAGTGGTAATTTCATGGGCCACTAGGCCGCCTTTGAACACGAGCAACTTCTTGTCAGCACCACCCTGCAGCCTGTACGAGGTTTGTTCTATTTTTCACTACCAGACCCTGATACAGCGCATAGCGTGTGTCGAATACGATCCAAGCGCTTTGCGCACCACTACTGCGAGGGACTGTGCAGAGGCGTTCTTCACTCCGCCAGCCTATCGCCACGTGACTTCTCCTTATCGAGCCTCGTAGTCTTTCCCCTGATCCACGACAAGCGACCCCAGACAAACTCAAAGAAAAATGGCCGCCTTGGATCCCAAAGTCGCCTCACTTGTCGACCGTGCAGCGCGCGAGGACGACTCGGATGAGGATGCGCTCATAGCATCTCTGGAGAACGACGAAGACCTAGATGCTTTCCGTGAACAACGACTTCAACAATTACATCAAGAGTTTGACAAGGCACGGCGCTTGAAGGAGAGCGAGCATGGAAGGTATACAGAGATCAAGGACGAAAAGGCCTTGATGGATATCACGACAAGCACGCAGTTGTGTGTCGTTCACTTTTTCAAGCCCGACTTCAACCGCTGCCGGATTATGGACACACATCTCGAGGTAAGAACAAACATTGTTGCGGGAGATATCGTCTAAAGATGAACAGTCACTCGCAGTATCGCACTATGAGGCCCGCTTCCTCAAGATCAATGTGGAAAATTGCCCTTTTCTAGTCACACGCCTGGGAATCCAAGTCCTGCCATGCGTCATTGCTTTCATCGACGGTGTGGGAGCTGATCGCATCATCGGATTTGAGGGACTCGGCCACACTGAGCAGAGCTTCACTACTCGCGACTTGGAGGTGCGCTTAATCCGTGCGAATGTTTTAGCGAGGAACAAGGTCAATGGAGAGGACGAGAGACGAAGGCTGCAGAAAATCAGCGCTAAGCAGCAAGACGATGAGGACTTAGACTGGGATTGATAGACATTATGTGTCAGATCAGCTGAGGCGTCAGCGAGGTTGAGTCCCTGTATAACATGTAGAGCTCAGGGAGCGAATCCGCGCGCTGGAAGGAAGGCTGAACATGTGAGTCGACGCTGCCACACAGTATCTTGATAGTACGCAAGGTGCTGTTGCATAGCAACCATGTCATCACGCGCTCGGGATTCTCAGCATCCAAACAAATATCCTATCAAGAAAAGACTGCGCCTAAATGATCTTGCGCATGGTCAGATAGCACAAAAGAATCCAACATGACGAGAAATTCTGGCCTGAATGGCTAGGCGAATAGCTAGAGAGGTCTCAATCCGTTTGTCTTGATTAACGTGTTGTTTAATCACAGCAGAATCATGTATAGCGTTGTGCTTCGCTTCTCTGATTATGGAGGAACTGAGGCAGCATTTAGAAGGCGGCTGCGATTGGTACTGCTACTATGACTTGAAGGCTAACATATGATGGTAAAACTCCACGTTGTACATGGCAGTTGTGTGAACGTCGTGCTCAAGCCGATGGCTTATCCCCATTGTGGTGGCTGGGTAATCGCGATGACGCCATTCGCCACGTGCATTTGGGCATCTCAAATTATTTCCTTCGTACCCAACGGCAAAGTCATCTTCCACAACACGTTACGGCAACGCTTGAGTCGTGAAATACACATCCCAAATACATCACCGACTGCAAAATGAAGGCATACTGGTTCGACAACCTCCCCGTATGCCCCCACTTTCTTGTCTCTGCATTCGGCACATGACCTAACCTCTGCAGGGCGACCAACGCCAACCCCATGATTCCGGTCGCTCGGTCGATCCAGACTACCTAGAGAAGCTTGGTGTCCTCTACTATAGCGTACCAGAAGTTCCCGATGTTGAACCTATTGCTACGTCCCGCAACTACAAGAACCGGGACGAAATTACTGTCAGCCCAGAGAAGATGGGCGACATTTACGAAGAGAAGGTGAAGTCGTTCTTCCACGAGCATTTACATGAGGACGAGGAAATCCGATATATTCTTGACGGTGCGGGTTACTTCGATGTCAGGAGTGAAGGTGATGACTGGGTGAGGATCCGGCTCGAGAAGGGCGATTTGATTGTTTTGCCGCCTGGGATTTACCATCGGTTCACCACTGATGAGCAGAACGTAAGTGCAGCTCGTAACTGAAGACTTGAAGCAAAGCAGAATGTTAATATCTGGTTCTAGTACATCAAGGCCATGCGGCTGTTCAAGGAAGACCCAAAGTGGACGCCACTCAACCGGGGTAGCGAGACAGATGACAACCCATACAGGAAGCAGTATCTGACAGAGTATCTGAAGGCTAGACAGGGCGTCTCAGCTTAGTCTGATAGCTCCTTGCGAACTAGATCCCTTCTTTCTCTGGTATGTTCCAAATGACATCTTCCTAGGCTTTCTCCTACAATTGATCCGCCCGTCCCTGCCCGTGACAACCCCACATTCTGTAAATCAAAGACAGACTACTTCATGCGAACCCTTACAGCTACCGAGTGCGGTAATCTTCGCTATGTCTTTGTTCAGTTGTTCCCGCGGTTTTCTGATGGTTGACAGCGACATTGTCGTATGCTTCCGAGCACTCTTTTTGCCAACACAACCTCCGGGAGTGAAAACGAAACTGAACCATGTTACGTCAAGGCCACCGATGTCTACAATGGTGTTTTCTCAGAACGCATTGCTTCTTTACTCACGCGCACACGCTCACTTGCACACCTACTTCATCTTTTGTCTCAGCTTTCACAGCTACATCTGGTCGTTTCTACACCAGTCCAAATATCATGCCGTGAAACTTGACTTGAACGCGATTTAGATCCTTTGTATTCTCAACCAAAACTTAGTGCTACACCCAAAAACACAGATCTTTCACAATACACTAGTATCCTGCGAGTATGCCTGATGTCATAGTAGAGCCATGCTCTGAATACGCCCGAGCTTCAGGTCCCAACGCTATCAAAGCCGCGTTTATAAAGAGCAAGAGTATGCTCCAACCTTTCTGCACCACAGGCTTACAGAACCTTGCCGAGCCTGCCTACCAATCTGAGTCCGAGGATGAGAAGCCCGTTGTCCGCAAGACGCATATGACATCTTCATTTAGGCATGTCATGGCTCAGGCTAGAGGTGGTCAAGATTTTGTGCCGCATAAGGAGAAAGAGGAAGATAAGGTGATGAAGAATGAACGTGAGCGACCAAATACACACGCAGATACACCGAGTTCAGAAGTGCCAGCCAGTATCTCTGATCCGGTGGACTTTAGTCGTCTTCAGGACGCTTTACAGGATTGTGATCAATACCGACGAAAGCAGCCTTATGTCTCGCAGAAGCCACATGGCGTTAAAGACAGCAACGGACTTTCTGCCCTCCTATCCATGAAGAAGCGGAATTATCAGATCAATCAGTCTGAGGTTAGTATGTGTAATCATAAAACCTTCATCATCTACTGGGATTCTGAAGATCCTAGCAATCGCAACGGTTCCTTCATATCTAGGGTACGTGACCATAAAGGCAGGTCTGATACGACGGAGCACTCCTGCTGCAGCCCCAAGAGCGTTGATGTCAAGGAATTAACCATGGAGATGACCAGTAGTATCATAGGAGCTTTCGAGAAGCAGGAGGATGACCACACGACGGGTCATGATGGGAGACGCAAAGGCATTAAGCCGGAACGACCACCGTCTCACAGTATCGTCTTACGAGAGGTTCACAACATGTACTCTCAGCTTTATCGTGATGAGATTCGCAAGCTAGTCAAGAATGAGGAGGCTGTTAACATAAAGCTTGATGTGAGGGAGCGGCTAGCAGCCCAGCGGTTACGTCAACGTAGTAGTGCTGCAAAGAATCGTGACAACAACAACACGCCGGAAGTGGACGACAAGCCAGACTCAGCTCTAGGAATAAGCTCTTCGAAACGGAAGAGGAAGACGCCTAGACAGATCGCGGAGGACAAGGTAGCTCGAAACAAGGAGCGTAGGGCTTTGGCCGATATCGTTAGGGTCTGCGTCGAGCCATTAGACCGCTACAAGCCCTCGACAGTGGAGGAGCAACAGGCTCGAGCGACCCGGGCCGCAGATCAGGTTCGACGTGAACGCGCTGCCAATGTGCAGAATATGGAGCCTGAAACCAAATTCTCACGGAAGTCGAACAGGTTCGTGGTCGCTATCGACGTGGCTGAAGACAACGAGACTACTTCCCCTACTCAAGAGGGGAAGAAGTCTAGGTATCAACGCCTATCTAGGCGCATTACAGACTCCTATGGTGAGTCTAGTGGAGCCGAAGCTAAGGTTGAAGCCTTGTCAGAGCTTGTAAGTCACGCTGCCGCCATTGGAAACGAACTCAAGCAGGCGCCAGAGTCGCCAGCTTCTGCAGCTTCGCGAGGTTCCAAGCGGAAGAAAGCATTCTCTGATTATGGAGAGGAGATTTCAGCCTCACCACCTTCGCTTTCCCCACGACTTACCAAGAAGGCGAAGCAAAGAAGTTTCTCCGAGCAAATCGCATCATCTATAGAGTAGAACCAAGGAGGAAACAACCGATAGACTGGACCAGCGGATCGAAGTGTCAGAATATGTAGTTTTTCTATGTGTGACGCAGGCCGCGAAACTTGACACAAGAAGTGAACTGGGATCTGTCTTGATATATTGGGGTATACTCTCTAGTAATGCCTTATTTGATGTCATAGTCCTTCGACCGATTTATGTTATCTTCATACAAGCTTGAAAGCGCGGAGCTCGCTAATATAGTCCTCCGTACTATACCAGTGAAGATGTACCTCAGAGACATAATCGTAGCCTGAACCCGGTGTACAAAGTCAGTTTATGTCTCACATGCAGTTTGTACAGGGTATCTACTCACCAAAACCAACTCGTCTGAAGGTGCCTTCAAACTTGATATCATGATCAACACCTTCGTGCTCCATTTCGTAGGGTTCTTTTTCCTCTTCTGGGCCTGCTACCATCTCCAGGAATAGTCCTTGATGTTGCAATCTCGGATCCGGATCGTCTTCATCATATGGCTGACCGCTGACCAAGGGCACAAAATGTGTCACGCGGTCAAACACGGTTTCATCGGTCGGGTCATCCGGAATCATGTCGATGGTCGGAGGGCCATAGTTCCACTCCGCTGTGTAGCGTTCAGGAAAGAGGAAGGGTACTCCCTGATTGTCTTCTTCTAGGGGATGTTCCTGGTGGAGTTTTCGATTTAGTGGTTCTTGCTGAATTGGGATGCAAAAGCCGAACATTGTCAAGGTACAGTGGCCAGCTCCGAAGACGTTGATCTCCAAGGTATCAGACTCTTCCCACTCGACGCGAATGACACGTGTATGGATCTGAGCTTTGGGCATGAAAATAGAGTCATAGTACGACACCTCTCCAACGCTTGACACCCAGGACCACGATGGTGCAATTTGTCTCAACGTCGCAGCTCTCGCAGAGTCTCCCGGAGTCCTTGGATGTCGACCCCAAAGCATGAACTTCTCCAGATTTGGCTTCCAAAGTCCGAACAAGTAATTCTCAGTGTTGAAATCATCTGGCATGGCTTGAGCCAAGGCCTCAACTACACCCTGTATCGCGGCCAAACGATCCGTCCACCTAGTCAGGTTCTTGTCTGAGTACCTTTGCACAACTTCGGCCCATAATTTCAGTTTGCTACTGAGGGGTTGCTCAGCCGATCTGAGACTATCTGCACGAATTAATTGACCCAATGTGCGTATAAGTCCGTAATCATCGAAATCTAGAGCTAGACGAGTGGAGCCTTCCGTTGGAGAGACACGACACTCGCATCTTTCGTGGTTGCTACACTCCCAAGCTAGTTCAGATGGCGTAGCATATAGAATCCTACGTGCTAGAAAGCTCTCCTGAAAAACCCACGCGCGGGTTGTGAGAGGAACGAGGACATCATCAATATGAGTATTGTCATCGACCATCGGTCGAGACGAATGATGCGCCGGAACGTTATGGTATTTCTCCTCTCGTTCGCGAATTGAGAGTTTGACTCTGCGAGAAGTCCCGTCTAGCATGCGGAAGGGTACCTCGATGCGTTTCAGGGGTGCATTCGCCGCTGAACCTAGACTGAGAAATCCCTCATGGACGCTGGAGGCACCTTGCGCTGAAATGACAAGTTCGGCTCCTTGATAAATAGATGACATGCGTGGGATCTGATCCATCCAATCTTGTACATCGTCTTGAATGATGCATAGTGCATCGATCTATTGTACAGTCAGTCTCCGGTCTGTTTCTTGTAGAATTCGGTAGCCTTACCCATAGGTACCGTAAGCCAAAGGCCCGAGAGACATGAACAGCATCGGCGAGAGTACGGGGGAGTGTGTGGACATCGATACCCTGCATGTGTGATTGTAAATTGTCTTTCAGAGTTTTGAGATTTCCAGTAGTTCCCCATGCGTAACTGAGACATGCGTAGCCTTCTTGTTGTTGCGATGATGTTGACTCAATTGCTTCAGTGTTAACGAGGCGAACAGAGTCAGCTGAGAGGTCAAGGATTCGGCGTGGCCATCCGTCTTTGCGCGGCACACAAAGCGGATGATTGGCCTTGCAATCCTCGTACCAAATCCGCGCTTCATTCAAGCGGTCTTCCAGACTATTTGACTGCTCTCGATACCTATCTCTTGAACCATTCCGCAAACCTAGCCATGGAATGGCAGAGTCCTCCCCCGCACCTGTTCGGTCTTTAGCCTTACGCCCTCATATCGCCACCACATATATGCAGTTTGCTTGGGAAGCTTTAGAATCATAGTAGTGGGAAGCACTCACTAATTGGAGTATAAATCTCATAATCGTTTGGCCTTGAATCCACATACCGCTTCCCAAATAAAACCCTTCCCCCATATGGCTCACCTTCCTGCTCACATCGTACATGCAATACATTCTTGGGGTCCAAAAAGGACCAATGGTCTTCCGCCTCTATGCGTTTGATCTTGATAGTTTTGAACTCTGGTCGTCGAATATCGGTAACGGCATCGAGAGCCTTGAGAATGATGGAACATCCTTGACAGCCGCCTACGGAGAAAAGAAACGCCGTGACCGATACACTGGTTTCATGGCCGTTTGCAAAGTGGTGGCATGTGCTGCATGTTGCGGATGCAGTGGACACGGCTTCAGTGGTGGCTGGGGAAGGCTTCAGGGTGCCTGACGTCATTGACGCTTGCCCAAAACTAGGGGCCATCGACAAGATTACTCCAAATATGAGAAGCGCGAAACAGTCTATAGCTACCTCTGGTGTAGCAGAACTTTTTTTTTTCTGAAACAAAAACTGAGGCACCAGCAATAACACGAGTTTCTCCAGAAGCATACCTCAAGATCGTTGCGTGAGTTTAAACACGTCGCGTTCGTATAAAAGCGCCCCACCTGACTTGGCAAGACTTCCAAGGTCTGCTTCACCGGCACAGAATCAGGCAGGTTGCAAATACTAAGGCCCGAATAGTTGTGCGGCTTGCTGCAAAGATCGGCTTATCTGTCTTCTTTCATCCAAGAAACGTCGCCTATTTCGTTGCTAAGCCACAATCCTAGGTACAAGCGTACAGGCTTAGGCGACAATCTAGCTTTCTTTATTACTTTGCCGCCCGGCACTGTAGGAGACTGACGTTGACGGCTACCCGCCTGATAGCGCAGAATGAGGCCACCAAGTTGGATGTGTATGCACTAGTCAGTTACCTAGAGACTCTGGAATACCTCCAAATCAAGATAGAACCAGTGGGATACACAAGGGTAATAGTCACTTGCCTCTGGCTAAGTTTCGTTACATCTCCGTACACTATTCAGCCTAAGCCATACCGTGCGACGGTGTGAGATCTGAAGGTACACTGTCCGTTTCTTCATCAATCACCAAATGCCTGGAAACTACACTTCGATAACGGCAACACCAGCCTCACCCTCCGCAATAGCCCCCATGAAATCTCCAACATCCTCTCCACGCTCATCGAGCACAAACTCCAACGTCTGCACCCACGTCTCCCCATTATTGGTGAACCAATCATACTCCGGACACAAGCTCCTCACATAACCCTCCACCATGCCCTTTAGTGGTGCATGCTCCTTCAAGTACAATATTTGAGCGGGATCGAGCTTCATGTAATCCTCGATAACGTAGTAATGGGGGATATCGTCACCCCAGCCTTCAGCGCCGACTTCGTGGGATGGGTGGAGAGAGAACTTCGATGCCGCGTAGCGCGAGGTGTAGGTTGGTGTGTTGTTAAAGTGCGTGGAGAGGGGATTAGGCGTGAAGGGATTGAAAACTTGGGGGGCTGTGGGTGGGTAGTTGAGGTGGATATTGTTGAATAGCAGAGAGTGCTCGTTGCCAGGATGCCTTTTCTTGAACTTCCGCGCAATGGTGCCGTTAGATGGGCAGACGTTGCACTGTACGACTTCCCGTATGACGCGATGGACGTCGGCGATCTCGGCTAGTTCCCAGGTACTCCAGTTATGTAGGAGTGCCGCACGCTTGAGTAGAACGAGCCTTGTTGCACGGAATTCGCGTGGATGTTCGCGATTGTGAAAGGCGCGTGAATAAAGCCAAATCCTGTATATGGCTCTTCTTACAACATAGCGCTCCTCCGTGGTCAAGAGTCGGCGTAGTTCATAGTTGTGCTTCCACTTCTTGAACGGGTATATGTCGCACCACTTCTCAGCTACACGCCCATGATGCACAATCTGCTTAAGCAGCGCTAGAGAGAACGGAACGGTCCGAACAATGTGCGCAGGCTGGCTGGCATTATGAGTGAGAAGCTGGGTAAGGTCTTCCAGAGGTCCGAATTGCGTTTCGGCGGCATTTTCGAGGATGAGAAGCTTTTGAGACGAGGCAAAGATGTTGCGGAAACGACGACAGGTAGAAGATAGAGCTGTTACGTCGGTAACAGAGCGGCATGATAAGAACACCTGCACGACCAGTTCGGTTGCGAGGTCTTCGAACAGCATCTTGAAAGCGGGCGTAGGGTAAATTTGGGGTTGGATTTTCTGGAATTTTGACTATCAGCGTTGAGTCTCTCTAATTATGCCCTGAAGTATCATAGGTACCGTTGGATCTTACCTATGAACTTTCAGGTTAATGTGTGTTCCAACCCGTTCGGGTTCTGAGCTCTTTCCTGTGACAGAGCGAGAAGTTTGTATCAATTGTCACAATCCTTCAAAGTCTTTCTCCGAGTATGATCTATCGATCTAACCGGTGTGCAGCTATCTTGCCTCTACACCGATACGTATCTCGTGGTTCAAACAAATCGGACCCCTCCGTTGGGGCTATGAGTAGAAAATGCGACGACATTCTGGAAAGACATGGTGCAAGTGAATGCGAGCTCCGATGAGCTGTCGTTAACGAGTGTCATCGTTAGTGGTTGGGGAGAAGGAAAGGAGGCATCGGTCGTGACGACTATGGACGTGATGGATGCCGCCAAGGGGGGCTAACCCGGATTGTGGGGGCCAATCGGCGTGGAGAGGCGGGACAGCACCGATGGCGTCAACGAACATGAAGTAAACTACATAGAGGCATGTATAGCTTCACAGTCCGCAGCTGCAGGTCAAATGTCAGTCCACGAGGAGTGCAAGATGCAGTCCTACTCCAACAACACGCCGTCGCAGCCACCCCCGCTTCTCCGCCTCCCGATCGAGCTCAGACGCCTTATATACAGCTCCGTCCTCCCCCACACGACAACTTTCGAAGTGCGTTTCCAGCGTCCCGCCGACCCACCCCCAAAATCCGAATACAATCTGACCTTCGTGCGGCAGAAAAACGGTGATGGGGGCTGGCGCATGCAACGCACTCTGCCCAAGGCGGAGCGCGAAACAGGCAACGACATAGTCTGGCGACGCGGAAGTACCAACCTACTAGCCGTGTCAAGACAAGTACATGAAGAGGCAGCTGATATGCTATATGGAGATAACACATTTGTGATTGATGTGACGTTCGATGCGATCAACTTTCGGTACCGCTGGCGCACTGCAAATAACCTTACGCCGAATCGGACGTATCAGTTCTTGGATCACTTTTCGCAGAGGAATCTGCTGAGGATCAGGAATTATATCATTAATGTTGAATCTGTGGATGATTATACGGGCATGATAAAATACAACTGCGGTGGAAGGGGCTTGCCAGCTGGTATACGGGGTAAGGTGCGCGAGTTGGTTGATTTGTTGGTTGTTGCACCACAGTTGCATCGGCTGCACATACATCTTATAGATGGCGCGATAAGTCGCGTAAGGTTTCCGAGTGGACGAGTACATCGAGTACAGGATGAGAATCATTTTGCGCAAACACAGCTAGTGCTTGATCCGTTCAGGGCGTTGTATGGAGTCAGGAATCCAGTTGTGAGTGGTGTTGATGATGATTATAAAGATGCTCTGGAAAAGAGCATGGCAGCGCAAAATGCAACGGGTTAGTCTTGACCGATCTGAATTCTGATACCATGAAGAACACAATCACACTTGGGTTAACGGCGGCTCTATAATGAGCTACCCATTAGACGATAGCTTTTGGGTATATCGCTATATCAGGCACGTGCCCAGCCAGAAATCGACGCCGACCTATATTTATGCATTCCATAAACGCCATTTTTGCCTTCCCTCGAAACATTGCCATCAATCTTACGCGAATAGTACATTGTCGCTGAGCGGATCCTTCTCCTTCTTGCGTCCACCGTGCGACGTAAGTCCCAGATCTTGGTGCTTGAGTAGCGTATCCCTCTGCGCATCGGTCCTCCTGTTGAATCTGCCGGCCTTTGATTTCCTCAAGTCGGAACGGATCTGGTTGGGCGAGACGAACTCCTTGTTCTCGTAGATGATAGGACCTCCGAAGCTGGACTCCTGGATGATGATGGGGGTAAGTACGAAACGGGGACCGATCTCGACAAGGCTGACGTCGAATTCACCGCCCTTCTTCTTCTTGGGCGCCTCGTCGACATCCATCTCCTCGCCGTCGACAGGCTTCTTCTTTCCAGGCTCACTTTCGTTGATTTGAAATACGCGAATCCAGATCTTGCCATCTGCGACTGTGAAGCCCATCACGTGGTCTACAAAAGGCTTGACTTTTCGGCTCGTCTTGGGAACGCCGAAAATCTGAGTAAAGAGCTCCTTGATCACGCGCAAATGGGCCTGCTTGTCGAACGCAGCGTCGAAAGAAAGAACTGGCCGCGATCCCTTGAGACAGTTGCCGATGAAGTTGAGCTCTTCCATGGTGTGCAAGTTTTGCAGGTGCATCTTTACAGTAGGGCCGTTTGGTGGCTTGGACATCCAGCAGTAGAGATCCTTACCCTTACGGGCTTCGAAAAAGAGGATGTTGTTGCAATTGTAGAGTTCTGCCAGTTCATTGAGTTGGTAGAGCTTAGTCTTGGTGTCGAGTTTGGCCTCTTTCCGGCTGTGGGGCCTTTCATGAGATTAGTAAATGATGTTCCGCGGTGCGTAGAATTACTCACATCAACGAGTACAAGTCTTGTAGCAAATGTCGGTGTCGGAAGGTAACACCTCTTGAACTCTACCGTCGATTAGCATGGGTCTCACTTTGCGCCGCGCGTGAAATCTTACCAGAATGAGGACTCGCTGCTTGTTTCTCTTCTCGCCCATCTCCTTCTCGTCTTTCTCCGCGCCGGACAGGGTCTTGTATACGGAAGCCATGGCGAGTTTGTATGGTTGCTGCTGCGCTCGACGGTGTGGATGCGCCTTTGCAAAAAAGTTCGAGAATTGATACCGCCCAGAGTTTTAGCGCGATCTGCGCTCGGGCCGCGCTAATACTGAAGAAGCTAGAGCTCTTCGCGGCATGGTCGCGCCTTCCGTCACCGTCGTGGTGAGGCTTCACCCAATGGGAAGTTGCAGCCCCAACGTTCTGCCCTGTTCATTTTGCGCGGCTGTTAGTATCATTGCGTGCACGAAAGACTGGGTGGGACGAGGCGGCATCCAGGAATCGGATGTATTTGGAGACGAAATGAGATGCGCACGTCCGCAGGTCCAGAGGCTCGTGGTAGATTAGCCGAAGCTGGCAACGCCTCAACCCGGCACGCGGAGCAGAGAAGAGTTGCAGGTGCTGAGATTGGAAATAAGAAAAGCTTAGGCGTGGACACGCGTGGCAGCAGTGTACGGTGATTCGGAACAGAGAGGAAACAGATAGCCACAAACGAGAAGGGGCTGCACACTGCACGGCGCCGTTTCCATGCAGGCGAATTATTGGTCGATGCACCCCATCTGGGCGTGTATGCTCCTACGAGAGATGGGGTTCAGGTGCTTTGTTAAGAGGCATGCCCAGTAGCGGAGCAGAGTCGCGATGAAGGTCCCCACGAGTAATGTGGCCATGCCAGACATCCTCATCGCGTTCCGCAGCCTCGTGTGATACATATCTGCTTGCTCGTAGCCGGTCGCAGCCTCTCCATCAAACCTCATCGCGGGTCTGCATCACGCCCGGAGCTGCTCCAGGACATAGTTGCCGCAGCCGCACTAAGCAGACGCTGACTTGCCAACCGTTCGTGTGTGATCTAGACAGCGCGCAAGCTGCTCCACACCAACCCCCATCCCATCTTCCCTCTTCCATCTCATTGTCGCCGTCGCATCCACATCGCGAATCCCAAGACGACCATCTCGAGGCACACGCCCAAGGCGCATTCGTCCTGCCGTCGCCGCCGCGCTCCCTGCGCGCCCCACCGCCAGTGCCTGCATTTAGTTGCCCATGGAGCAGCTGTTTCGCCGTCTCTAGTCTCCCGTACGCGCTGTCCTGATGTTTCGCGATCCGGTCCTGCGGCGGACCGTCGATGATGGGGAGGAGCATTCGCGAGGAGAAAGAAAGCCGCCAGGGCACCAAGGGGAACCTACGCCAGCAGCTTACCACAGATCGCCGACACAGGCAGGCCAACCATACCAACACCATTCGCCAAACACACCAGCGCCCTTGCCTCTCCACCAAAACCTGCACCATCCCCATCCACACCCTCATCCTCCACAACACTCTCCCAACACCACCGAGCTGCCGCCCATCAGCACGGCCCTCTATTCTCGCGACACGTCCAGATACTACGACCCGACCTCTGACAATGGAGAGCGAGGTGTAGCCAGGGACCCGGCGCGTTACGACACCACTACCAACACTCAATATCCTGCACAGGTACGTCTTTCATCACTACGCCCCCAGTCATCCCTATTATACATTGCTTCATCATCGCCATCATGGCTCCATCCCCAACGCAGGGACACGCGGCTAACATCAACCCTCCCATAGACTCGGTCGGCACAATCCCCCTACGACAAGGTTTATCAGTCACCCGTCACGACCACATACGCGCATCACTCGCCGCTGCAGCGCCCCCATTCGCAACACCAGCACGTCGGCAGTATGGAGGCCATGTCTCACTCTCCCGTGTCGCCCTCGGTCTATCAGTCGATGAACCGAGGAGCCGTACAGCCGCCACCGGACTACGCGAGGAGGCCGTCCTTCAAGGAGGAGGTAAGTAAACGCGCGACCCAGACGCTCCATCATCCCAGCTTACCACTACTACAGGCACCACCGCAAACGCAAACGCGCGCCGACCCCATGTCACTCTCGAGCATAATGTCCTCCGGCGCCGACAACGAACCTCCTCCCAAGGCTCAGCCACCCCTTCCCCTCGCCGCTGATGCGTATCAGACATCAAAACCTCTGCCAACCTCTCACTTTGTCAAGCAAGAAGCAATGCCTTCCCCAGCGCCTGCTGATTTACCCCATCAGGAAAATGGGTATGCTCCGCGAGGATATGATGCAATGCCGCCGGTCGGTACCATACAACCTCCGCTGCAGTCCGCAACTCGCGAATTGCCTGCGCCAGACGAAGCCGAGATTGAGGCAGCCCTGGCACACATCGAGACAAAGCAGATGATCGACATAGACGAATCAGCCACCCCACGCGATCTCGAAGACTTCAAGCAGAAGAGCCAAAAGCGTCTTCTAGAGGTCGGAGTTGCGGAGGCGAATAAGCGCAAGAAGCGACGCACTGCTTTCTTAACACGCTATCAAGACGTGTCCGCCGCCCACCGCGATTACGCAAAGCATTCATACAACGTCGAACACGAGGGCGATGCATGGCAGCAAGTTCAGAGCCAGGAGATTGCTGAAGAGAAGGAGCGCAAGAAGGACATGCAGCGCAAGCGAAGGCGGGAGAAGACCATACAGAATGAGGAAGCTAAGCGGGCAGAAGCTTTGGCAAAGGCAGGTCAGGCTGAGAACGAGGAAGAAAAAGAACGACACCTGCTGGCTGCACAGAAGGCCGAGCGCAAGGCCAAGACTACCACTCAGCTTCTGCAAGGTAATGCCCCTAGCAAGGACATCCGCGAGGTCACTCCACATGGACCGAATATGGAGGGAGGTACTATGAGCTCCTTCCAAGCCTCGGATGACCTCGCAGGTGGAAAGCGCAAGGGCAACCGTGGCACCGGGCGTCTTAAGAAGAGCAAGGAGCAAAAGCAGGCCGAAAAGGATGCTGCAGCAGCTGGTCAGGCCGCTATCGACCGTGGAGACGATCTTCCTGTGATCGCGCCGCGCGAGGAAGCACGCCTTGACTCTCTACGAGGCCGTAGCTATACAGAGGACCTGGGCCCTGTCGTCTTGACTTCCTACGACTCGTCCGTATACCGTAATCTCTACCACCAGATCGTCAAAGACTTGGCTCGCAAAGATGTTCCCAAGGTTGTCCGCATCAAGGAGAACTCGTTGTCGACAAAGCAATCGAACCTCCGAAAGACTGCCCAACTGGCCGCGAAGGAGGCTCGCCGATGGCAGATGCGTACAAACAAAAACCAGAAGGACACGCAAGCTAGGGCCAAGCGAGGTATGCGTGAGATGCTTGCTTTCTGGAAGAGAAATGAACGTGATGAGCGCGAATCTCGAAAGAATGCCGAGCGTCAAGAGTTGGAGAATGCGAAGAAGGCTGAAGCTGATCGTGAAGCAAACCGACAGAAGCGGAAGCTGAACTTCCTTATCTCACAGACTGAACTTTACTCTCATTTCATCGGAAAGAAGGCCAGGACAGACGAGATTGAGCGTTCGACCGATGATGCCGACGCTGCTGCAGCTGATCCACAAGCAGCAGCCAAGCCTAGCATCGATGTTGGAGAGATGTCTGCGGAAGGAGGCGCCAAGGTCACCAACTTCGAGGATCTCGACTTTGACAACGAGGATGAGACCGCCCTCAACGCAGCTGCCATGGCGAACGCCCAACATGCTATTCAACAAGCCCAAGACCGTGCTCGCGCCTTCAATAAGTCTGGCGACGACGAAGAAGATGGCGAAATGAACTTCCAGAACCCGTCTGGTCTACAGAACAAGGAAGACTGGATCCCCCAACCAGGTCTTCTCAATTGTACGCTCAAGGAGTACCAACTGAAGGGTCTCAACTGGCTTGTAAACTTGTATGAACAAGGTATCAACGGTATTCTTGCTGATGAAATGGGTCTTGGAAAGACGGTCCAGTCGATATCGGTCATGGCATATCTTGCTGAGAGATACAATATCTGGGGACCCTTCCTTGTCATCGCCCCCGCATCGACACTTCACAACTGGCAACAGGAAATCACGAAATTTGTGCCAGATCTGAACGTCATCCCCTACTGGGGTACCGCGAAGGACCGGAAGATTCTCCGTAAACTCTGGGACAGGAAGCACGTTACATACACCCGCGACTCTCCGTTCCACGTTGTTGTCTCCTCGTACCAGTTGGTCGTTCAGGATGCACAATACTTCCAGAAGATGCGTTGGCAATACATGATCCTCGACGAGGCTCAAGCTATCAAATCTTCGCAGAGTTCTCGATGGAAGAGTCTACTCGGTTTCCATTCTCGTAACAGGCTACTGCTGACGGGTACACCTATCCAGAACAACATGCAGGAACTTTGGGCTCTTCTTCATTTCATCATGCCTAGCTTGTTCGACTCTCACGACGAGTTCAGCGAGTGGTTCTCCAAGGACATTGAGAGTCACGCACAGAGCAACACTAAGCTCAACGAAGATCAACTGCGGCGACTGCATATGATCTTGAAGCCATTCATGTTGCGTCGTGTCAAGAAGCATGTGCAGAAGGAGCTTGGAGACAAGATCGAGCTTGACGTCTACTGCGACCTGACATACCGACAGCGTGCTTACTACGCCAACCTCCGTTCAAAGATCAACATCATGGATCTAGTCGAGAAGGCAGTCGGAGACGAGCAGGATAGTGCAACCCTCATGAACTTGGTCATGCAGTTCAGGAAGGTCTGCAACCACCCCGATCTGTTTGAGCGAGCCGATACCTGGTCACCATTTTCTTTCGCCTCTTTCGCCGAAACTGCCTCTTTCCTACGCGAAGGCCAAAATGTCAGGATAGGATACTCTACACGCAACTTGATCGAGTACCCTTTGCCACGACTTGTGGGCCGTGAGGGTGGCCGGCTAGAGCTTGCTGGACCAGACAACCAGAAGGCTGGCTTCAAGGGACGCTACCTAGACAATCTGATGAATGTATGGAGCCCGGACAACATCGCCCTATCTGCTAAGGAAGCTGGTGCCTTCTCTTGGCTCCGCTTTTCTGACTTGTCCGCCACTGAGGCTTCAAGAATCGCCAAGAGTGGTCTCTTCCAGCGAGCTCTCGCTGCCGAGCAGAAGTCAAACAAGGTTGGCCGTTTTAACGTGTTCTACGACAATGACAACGGCGAATGGGAGCCGAAGCATTCGATGTTGAACATTGTTGATCGCCAGGATCGCGCCCCTCTAGCTGAGATCACAGCCGAGGGACATATGCAGGGTCTCTTCAACGTTGCCAGGACAGCTTTCGAAAAGACAGGCTTGAATGTCATTGAGCCTTGTGCCAAGCCAAAGGCATCTGCGCCTCCAGTCGAGCTGTACTGTGCTAGCCAGGGTGTCATCGCAGAGACCCAGAGCCTCTTCTTCAATGCTCCTATCCGTTCCGCACTCTTCGGTGTTTCGGAGGCGACCGAGCAAGCTCTGCTGGAAAGCAAGAAGGAGAGCTCTAGTTTGACTGTCAGTAACAGGCTACCACCGCCTACCAACGAGCGGACGCGATTCACTCATATCGAAGCACCGTCCATGTCGCGCTTCGTTACCGACTCTGGCAAGCTGGCTCAGCTAGATGCGTTGTTGAAGGAGTTGAAGGCAAATGATCATCGCGTGTTGCTGTACTTCCAGATGACTAGGATGATGGATCTGATGGAGGAGTACTTGACGTACAGGAATTACAAGTACTGCCGTCTTGACGGATCCACTAAGCTGGAGGACCGCCGTGATACGGTTGCCGACTTCCAGAGCGACCGTTCTATCTTCGTCTTCCTCCTATCAACCCGTGCTGGTGGTCTCGGTATTAACTTGACATCAGCCGACACAGTCATCTTCTACGACTCGGATTGGAATCCTACCATTGATTCGCAAGCTATGGACCGTGCTCATCGTCTCGGACAAACACGACAGGTCACTGTTTACAGACTGATCACCCGCGGGACTATCGAAGAACGTATCCGCAAGCGTGCCCTCCAGAAGGAAGAAGTGCAGCGCGTCGTTATCTCGGGAGGCGGTGGTGCTGGAGTTGATTTCAACACCCGCTCCCGGGAGAACAGGACCAAGGACATGGCCATGTGGCTCGTCGACGATGACCAGGCTGCCGAGATCGAGAAGAAGGAGGCAGAGCTGGCCGAGCAAGAGAAGAATGCTCCGCCAGGCAAGAAGCGCAGCAAGAAGAAGCAACGGGCGGAGGCTAACCTCGATGACATGTACCACGAGGGTGAGTAATTACGTCGCACTGGATTGAGAACATGTACTGACTAGAACCAGGCGAAGGTCACTTTGACGAGAGCGCAAAGGCAAGTGGTGCCGCTACACCCATCGCACCCACTGAAGCCCCTGCGGGCGGGAAGCGTAAGAAGGGTGGGTTGAGTAAAAAGGCGAAGACAGCTAAGCAGCGCCTTGCTGTCGCTGACGGAGAGGTATAATTTTTGTAACACCACGACGACATATTTCTTTACATGTCTATAATTCGATGCGAAGGCAGTAGCAGGAGTAGTATTACCGATGGGCTACTCGATTATGTTGGTTTTCTTGTAGGGTGTGGGATTCATGTATGTGTACACTATCCGTCTTTCTCTGTGCGCTAGGGTCGATCACTTGAAGGCTAGTATTTACGAGGCCTCTCTGCATAGATTGGGGAGTTGAAAAATTCAAGAGAACACGCTACTGTTATGTTACACGCGGTTGATTGGTTTGTTGTGCAACGATGGAACCTCGTTTGACCGAGAACAGCAATACAAGATGAGAAAAGATCTTGACGCTCGGTGCAATTGGCCCTGGGGTGTCAGCAGCTAAATTTCCGCTCGCAAGCAAGCATACCCTCTCAAAAGTCGGCCATGTCATCAACTTGAAAAGCTTTAGATACTATGTGCATGCGCCCAGGACGCGCAACCAACAAGATTACGTGCAGCCGCAGGTAGCACCAATGTGTGGATGCGGAGGAGTTGCGTATGCTGTATCCGCCGTAACTCGTATTGGGGGAACGACAGTGGTGCGACGGGGGAGATATTTTGTCCGAATGATGGGCGGAGCAGAGCCGGATGTGTCGGCATTACAGAAGCAATGCCCAAACGATGTGACGACCATCATGTCTTGGAAATATGGGTAGGAGAGTTTGCCAAGGCCGTGAGCAGGATGCATCGACATTACAGCATCATGGACATGTTCAGAGTTGCGCACTCTTGCTTGTCAACATCTGGATTCTTGACGGCACGGAACCGAAAGCAGTAGCGCTACCGCATCAAGGCCTAAAATTAACCTCGTAGATTTGGCTGACAGCGTGGCGCTAGGAGAGGATTGATTGGCCTGGAGACTGGGGCTGGTGGCTTGTCGTGCACGTGCCTGAACAACGAACCCTGCATCGTCTTCGCCCCCTTCAACATTCATTGGCCTTGGCGTCTGAGGATCCCTTTCGGATAGCATCTCACTCGGGTCTTCTGTCGTGTTCCCCCTTGGCCCTCCCCGCCTCGTTCGCCCTTCTCGACATTTTCGGTCGCGCTTTCGCAACCGCATCTTCATCTTCCGGCTTCTCTGTTGTTGTCTCTCGTCGCTGCAACTACCTCGGTCGCTTCTGTAGCCACACCGGACCATCTGCTTGCACCGCCGCACCTCCCCCGGCTCACCCGCTACTACCGTGCAACAACACCATCAGCCCGCGCCTTCCTCGTCTTACGCCTCCCCTCGCATTGCCAGCTCGCACCTTCCCACTGGCATGAAGGCATAGTCGACACGAGCCTGCCCGTCTACTGTCGCTCGCTACATTCGTCACTCAGCATCGCATACCATGGGTACGTCGAGCCCCCGGACACCGCCTAGACCCTTGACACTTCGCGTGTCGACGGCATACCACTTGTCAGAAATGGAACACGTCAGGGACTGACAGACATGCAGTTGAGAAGCGCCCCTCAATCGAGGGTCTCGTCGACAATGTCGACCCCCGAGAGTCCCACGAGCTCGAAGAGCTGCCCACTTTCGAGAAACCCTTGACCGAGCCCACGCCAGTATCGCTCAAGGAGAAGCTGATAACATGTTTCTGGATTGCGCTCAATACCCTCTCAACCCTGGGCTTGATTTTTTTGAGCAAGCGGTATGGCAGCACACCTGTTCAGCCATGGTGCGACTTTACTGACAGCCGGATAGGGTCTTCAGCGACAAGCAACTAAAAGGCTGTCAACTCATGGTCGTCATGTGGCATTTCACAGCCACCGGCCTCGTCCTCTTCATCTCGACCCTCCGACCTTTCCACGCCTTCAAGGCCGTGCGACTGAACGTCTGGAACATGCTGCCCGTCTGCGGCTTCTTCGCCGGATACGTTGTGCTTGGCAACCTTAGCTTGACCTTCAACTCGATCGGATTTTACCAGCTCTCCAAGGTCATGACTACACCGACCGTCGTTCTCATCAACTTTGTTCTGTTCCGAAAGCAGGTCACACGATACATGCTGGCTGCAATCTTGGCCACATGCATTGGTGTTTCTTTCACCATCAACGAGGCTGCCAAGACCCAGCTCTTTGGTGTCATCGTGGCCACACTAGCATTCTGCAGCACTGCTCTGTACCAGATCTGGATTGGCAAGAAGATTGAAGACTTTGCTGTTTCCCCACCTCAACTTCTGCTCAACCAGGCGCCAATCTCCGTCTGCCTCCTCATTCCCTTCGTCCCGTTCTTCGACACAATCCCGAATCTTTCAACTGTACCCACCGATATCCTCTGGAGCGTTTGCGCCTCTGGTATTATGGCTTCTATGTACAACTTGAGCCAGTTCTTGATCATTGGTCGCACGAGTGCACTCACATTCAACATTGTCAGCCACCTCAAGACTATCATGATCTTGAGTATAGGATGGTACAGTGAAGGCAAGATATTGAGTGGCAGAGAGTGGTTTGGTGTACTTCTCGCGCTTGGTGGTGGCTGGGTGTACTCGCACCTTGCTCTCAAGGCAAAGAAGCAGGGCGGAAAGTAAGATGCGAGACAAGATGCTCTGTTGTCTGTGTATGCGGACCTTTGTGCCGTTCGCGCGACGAGCATTCGTTGGGTTTGGAGCTTCCCTTACATCTTCATCGCTTTTGGCTACGCATTTTTTGGGATTGGGCTCGATAGCAATGCGTGGAATGGGCTAGGCGAGTGGTTACGCCTTTTTACAAAAACAACTTGACGACGATAGATTGGCACGGTTCGGACACCAAAGCGCTTTTCTTGACATCCGGTCACTTCTTCTTAGGGGGGTCAGCAGCGGGGAGTTTGGAGACCCATCTTTTATGCTTGTAGCAAGCATCTTTTCTTCCCTAACCATCTGGGGTTTTCCTTGATCATGTTTATCAATACGGCGCTATATACTCCAATGATATAATTCTTAAAGTTCAACAGCTTACCGTATATGGACTTGAGATACCCTAGCTGATTGGAACAAGTGTACCTTGCCTTGGCCTTGGAAAAAGACTTGTCGTATGCCTCGTACAGGTGCACTCGTATCGCATTACAACATCGCTACGCAGGTCTTTGCACCCCATCCACATACTGTTGCGACCGACAAATCGACACCCAAACATTCGGAAATAACCACAGCCACATGTCCCAGCTACTCGAGCCATCGAACCCATAATAATGTTCTTCGCGCCTTCCACCGGTAAAAGGCGTTAACCTGTTCCAGCCACGCGAACCACAATTTTCGGGCCGAGAGATGAAGATCGCAATCCACGTGATGTTGTCTGCACAGCCGCACTCGGCTTCCCACTCAGCCCTGCGCGCTCGATTACTTCCTCTTCGGGTAAATAGGGACTGGCGATCTGGTGAGCCTTATGAGCCTTATGCGAGTTGGCGAATCAAAGCACCTGCGACAGATAAGGTGGGCAAGACATGCTCGCATCAATCGGGTAGTGGTACAACGCTTCGACGGGCTGTGAATTCAGGCCGCCGGTCACGTTGTGGGCTTAGGCTGATGTTAGAGAGAGAAAAAGGTGGATTGCGACTGGATACCTCGCTTCGTCAGACCCAGATGGGAGTAGGAGATATGACGATTGTGGATGCTGTGTTTGGGGGGCCTGATGACTTGTGTCCTAGTTCTGCGCATTCTGTAAGGCAGACTTTGGCTGCTCGCAGATGATGTGCGCATGATTATGGTTGGGTAAGATGGGAGTCGTGGTAGGTATATAGGGTTCGTGGTGTCCCGTGGTTCAGGGAGATATCATCATCATCATCATCCTCGTCACGAAACCGGTTCCTACAAGGTCATACCAACACTTTCTCATACTATAAAGTGTCTACGATACTTTCATCTACGTCGCATACGCATCATTGTCGAATACAGATCTCGAACACCTACGTATCTTACACATCTACACCACACGTATCCAACTGTCAGATACGTGTAATCAGCGACAGTTTCGCATAATCCAACAAATCTACACACATCAACGAACTATCGCAAAAATGGGCTGCGGCATGTCCAAATCACCTTCTGAATACCCTCCTCCGATGCGCCAAACAAAACGTAACAAGCGCCGTCACGGCGGCGGTGGTACTTATGGTGGAGGTCACGGTGCATATGCAGCAGGATACGGAGGCGGTGGTGGTTTCTTCAGTGGAGGAGATGGTGGAGGTGGTTTCTCCGGCGGAGATGGTGGAGGCGGAGGATGCGGAGGAGGAGATGGAGGCGGCGGCGGCGGTTGTTAAACGACAGGATGGGGTATTATGGGATTGGCGTTTTTTTGGTATACCATTTGGGCATTTGAGAGCATGGGTTTACGATTATGATGGGAGTTTGGCGGTTGGGTAGACCTGGGCGTATTTTCTACACGTCGTTTCGCAATACAAAGGCAATTCAAATTTCCACGTTATGCACGTACGTCTTTGAGCACATTATATCAGAGACGCACAAGATGCTTTTGCAATTACGTGTATAAATATATCTTACTAAAGAGGCGGTACACCCGAGCGTGTACATGCTCACGCCAAGTCTATCCCCTTGCGTGTTCAGTTGTTCCTTGTGCATTCACATTTTACATGCTACGTGAGTGAGTATGCGGTAGTGAGGTTGACAAGGACATCTAATGATAGGAGATTCCAATATACTCGTAGGTCAAAAAATATTGATCGAAAGTAATGCACTGCCATTCTCCAGAAGCGGCCCGGTCTCACATACTTCATCCCGAAAGAAGAGGACCAGAGCCTTACCAACACAGACGCCCAGAACCAACATGCATCCAATGAACAGTTCGAGATCTCCGGTTCTCATTGACCCTGCACTCTCGTCTCTTCCTCATCATCCACGAAGTCCTCCTCCTGCCCATCGTAGTACTCCAATTCGTCGTCGATATCTTTAGCTGCTACTTTACTCAATCTTTTGTGTTTCTTTTCCTTTGCCATCCTGGCTCGTCTCAAGCTACTTGCTGTACCTTCTTGCAGGTCTTCGTCGATATCTTCTGCTATTTCTCTAGTGGATCTGGTCTGTTTCCTTTGTTTCGCACCCGTTCCATCTCTCCAGCTGGATCCTTCTGTAGACCTCTTTGCCTCGATCGCAGGACGTTCCACATCTTGCTGTTCCGGCACGAAGTAATCGTTGTGCGGGAATTCAGGACCGCGGTAGGACGTTGGATTTGGGAGATTAAAGCGATGAAATAGTTGCTCGCCCCGGCTTACCCTGGACCTCGTTCCGCTTGATTCGTCATCAACGTGGCTAGTCTCAATGGCAGACTCTACTGCTGGTGATGTACTACGCAAAGAAGGCGTACGAATCCCGGGCGGTGTAGCTGAGTTGAAATTCAGCGACTGTGTATGTCGTAGTTGCGGTGAAACATGTCGATGGTCCCTGGTAGAGGCAGGTGGGTACATTGGAGGATGTGAGATATCAGCTTGGTTGTTTGTTGAAAGCGATGCCGTCCAACTGGACCTATCATCCTGGTGTTCTACTAAACCCTCGGACTCCAGCTTGTCGAGTACCGGTCGAAGCTCTGCAACCGGGGTATCAAAAGTAGCCGCGAGATCTGATATGTTTTCGCTTATTCCAGGCAGGCTTTTCAAGTAAGATAGAGCACGTTCGTATAGGTCGCTTGGTGGATTCTCGTTCGGGGCAAACGTTACAGTGTCTCGCATGGCGTCTCTTTCTCCCCTCACTCGTATCTCGACTGCCTTTTGCTCGCCCAAGTCGGTCAGAATCCACGTGCGTTTATCGTCTTCAAACGCGATGTATCCGTTCAATGCTAATGAGTGTATCATCATAAAAAGTTCTGAATCAGAAGCCTGAAGTTCGAGACCAAAATCCTTAAGAGATAACCCCTGGGCTCTACTACTCAAGCATGATACTATTCGATCAGCTAGAGTAGACGGACCAGCTGAAGTGAATGGGTAACCATCGCCTGATTCTGGTGGTTTGAGCCCTTGTTCAATCGGAGGAAGCTCCTT
Source organism: Alternaria gaisen (assembly GCA_004156025.2). Classification (NCBI taxonomy): domain Eukaryota; kingdom Fungi; phylum Ascomycota; class Dothideomycetes; order Pleosporales; family Pleosporaceae; genus Alternaria; species Alternaria gaisen. The sequence goes on along the minus strand of PDWZ02000013.1, from coordinate 518,907 downwards.
AGTCTGTTCCGAGATGACCCAGGTATCATCATTGATAGTGTTGTGCACGCGCCCATGTGCAGAAAGTGTGTGCAACACCGTGTTGACCAGACCGACGTCAATATCAACTGCGTCAGCAATCTTGTTGGTGGTTTGTCCTATGTAGGACCCACTTCGTGTCTTGAGATCATAGGAAAGATATGCAAGAATCTTTTCGGACTGCGTGTACTCTCCTAAAACCGGTTTCATATCATCGGGTCCGCCGCCTGAGCTCGACGCGACATTTTTCGAGACATGTGCGGAAGACTGCATGCCCTTCTCCCGCTTATCGAGGTAGTCTTTGTCGGTTTCGTTTCCGATCGTCCAAAGCGTTGCCAGATCTCTCTGGGTCTTGTTGTTACGCTTGACAAGCCGTTGAAGAGCGTCGAACAGCGCTGGATCTAGTGAGTCGAGAAAATGCCATCGTTCCATCATTCGAGTCAACTTCACTCCCTGTGTTCCTTTCCCTTTCGTCTCTCCGCATTTTACCACAAACAAAGACGTTGCATATGGAGGTAGACGCACAGCGGAAGCATCTGGACCTTGGAAAATTTGGAGGGAAGGCGGTGGGTGGTTCGGGTGACCATGCTGCAACATCCAGTGGTGGTACGACAGCGCTTGTTGATAGTCTGCGGCTCTAGCCTGCGCCTGCTGATGAGAGTAGTCCAATGTAGCGCCTCGCGTCAGAGATGAATTGGCGCCAGCGAGATCTATCGTCGCATACGGATTACCTTCAGTATAGTTATCTGTACGATATAGCTCGATCTTGCTCCGATGGATATGGAGAATGGAGTGCACCCAGTCCCCCAATGTCAATGGAGCAAGTACTGACGCATGGATTACTGCAGGTGGCTCTGTAGTCGACACAGTAGAGTTCTCATCTTCAACTGCGGAATGATGTGACGCATTCTCATCTCCATGAGCTGGGTCCTTTGATTTTGTCTCGCGAGGTGTGACTGTCTGGAAGAACGGATCTCCAAGCCCACTCTCCGTCTGTGTGCTTTGCGTAGCGTTTTGCGCGATCGTCGAGAGCAAAAGCATGGAGCTAGGCAAACGATCCGCTGGTACCTCCAATTTATATCTATCTCTTCTGGCATGGACTTTTGCATGTGGTGACATTTCCACACGCTGCCATATGTCTTCTCCAAGACGGTAGCCCTGTTGGCAGAGTTCATGGCGCCTTTCATATAATCCATTATGACACGTATCACAGTCGTCAACATGCGATTCGAATTGGAAAAATGCATGTTCTTCGCCTCTATCCATGGGTCGAGATTCGTGGGTCCACATCTGGGTCTGTTGAATTATTCGTCGGTAACGCATCTGTCTATCTTCCTCATCGAGCTCGGACTGTTTTGGTAAGTCGGATGAGGCAGGAAGATCTGTAGCAGGTGGTTTTGATGAAGACGAGTCTTCTCGAGTTTCATCAGTTTGTCGAACAGACGCTGGAAGTGGGGTATCCTGTGCAAATCTTCCTCGCATCTCGTGTTTTCTCTCTTCTCGCTCAACTTCTTTTCGCATGTGGTCATCTATGGTCATCGCTGCCTGGTGTTGAGCGGAGGTCTGCTCCTCGCGTTGTGATGCATCGGAAACCCTGCGTTTGGGCGGCGGAAAGTAAACCGGCAGAAGGCTCTTGTAAACGAACTCGTCATTTGAGGAAAAGACCACGAAGATGATCTTTTGGAGACCATTAGCCGGTTCTGCGGATTCCAGGAATCGTTTCACTTCCTCCATGGCTAACGATGCGCAGTCACGTCGCGGATAATTCAGCATACCAGTTCCAATGCTGGGTATCGCGACGGATGTCGCCCTCAGTTCCACGGCAGTGTGTAGAATCTCCCGGTAGATGCCTCTCAAGATCGTCTTGGTATCCTTTCTGAATTGACCAGGCGGGACGACATGAATAATGTGCTTGGCTGGTAGGAGGAAAGGAGGAGTTACTTTGACGTCACCTTCTTTGCATGGTCCGATCTGCTCAGCTTCGACTTCCCAACGTAGCCCCGGCCCACCTTTCTTGAAAACCGTGCGATCCAAGGTACCCATGCCGGAAAAGGAAACGTCAGTAGAGTTGACCATAACATCGACTGCGAGTCTGGTGATATCTTCTCTTAGCAAACAGACAGTATGGTTGAATGAAGTGGACGGTTGCGCCATTGTTGGCTTGGCCTCAAGGTCGCCAAGTAGATAGAGCCGTGCAACGGAAGGTATCTGATGAACTTGGATGATTTCTCGACTGTTTGAGATAGGTGCTTCGGATTTGCGCACATGTATGACTTCGTCCAGATGATCGCGGATACCTTTCGCATTTTGGTTTTTCTGTTTGACAGCGTAGTTCTCCAAGACTTGCCGTGCTCTTGCCATAGAATCCGGTTCCTTCCTATCGCCTGCTATGACGCCATCTAAGCTGTTCGCGAACATCCAGCAATAGTCGAAGAGAGTCGAAAGATTGAATCCATGGCTGGCTTGCATACCAGTGTTGGCTTCGTCCCAGAAATTTTGCTCCTCCTTGGTGAAGCCTACTTCTTTCGCTCGTTCTGCGATCTCCGATATAGTGCTACATGCGGTTGAAATGACAGAGCACAGTAAATTGAGATCTGCAAGACTCCGCTTAAGCTCCTTTGATCCCAAAAGATAGTTGCGGATGGACAACAGTGCAGAATCAACCCTCCGCATGTCATGGGCACATGCGTTAGTCTCAGCAGTCTGCGATCTAAAAACGTGGGTATCGGACATGTCAATTAAGGCTTTTTGAAGCTGTGAACGTGCCTCTAGTATCTGAGCTGACAATGCGGCGCGATTCGCTGACCAGTCCGATGTTCTCGCTCTGTCGAGATCTCCATGCGTAGGTGGAAAGAAGACCGGTAAGAAGTCTATGTACGCCTTCTCGTCGATCGCTGCTTTTACGCAAAAGATAATTCGCTCGGGGCGATGCTCAGGATGTGCGTCCAGATATTCTCTGATCTCTTGCAGCGCTATGCGTGCAGCAACACGTGGCGGAAAGTTGCAACCTCCAGTGCCTAGGCAAGGAAAAGCGAGGGTCTTGAGTTCGTAAGTAGCAGCTGTTTTCAGAGCCTCACGATAGCACGCGCTCAAGATGTTGAATTGACCGACACCTTTGGAACCGGTATATGTTGGCGCTGCAGCGTGTATCACCCACGAAGCCGGAAGATCGTGTCCATGAGTGAGCTCGACCTGACCCGCCTTGACTCTAGGCTTTGATCTTGCCTCATTCCTGAGACCTGATCCGCCCCTTTGGTATATAACATAATGCAACGATTTTGGATCAGGTTGGGCCTTGAAGTTAGATGGAGCATTATTGACGATGGCATCTACTCTCAGCCTTGTCAGATCGTAATGACAGAACGAGATCATCTGGTTATAGGCATCGTTTGGCGCAAAGCTCTGATCGCGCTGCAATAGCCGCCGAGATTGGTATAGGGAACGCAATGTGGGGATGTCGGCTGTCGAGATGATTGCTTGTTTTTCTGAATCTTCAGCTTCTTGGTCGTACAACTCAGATCCAGTTGAAAATGTCTCAGCATCTTCGGTAGCCTGTGTATCCGCCGTTGACTGGCGATTGAATGTATGCTCTTTTTCTGTAGCAGTAATATCGTCAGTATGCTCAAACAGTTACAAGCAGCCTATTCGCCACTCATTCATCCACTTACTATTTGGTGGGTTGATCCTGGTAAAATTCCACTTGCTCGTGTCCTTTTTGGGTTTAAAATCCATGTTGGGGAAGCGCTGAGTATCGAAGACCTTCAGCGCCTCCTCACCAACCCAATCATCAGCGAAAGTTATCGAGCCACGCCAGGAACCATAGCGTCTATAGAATCGAACGGACAAGGCCCCTGGAAGGGTCAGGACGTGTTGTCTGAATGCTTCTACATGGTCTAGGTGTTTCTTGTGTGAAAGCGATACGTCTTCGTCAATCTGCTGATCATCAGATTGCTCATCTTCCGAATCCTCCAGATCATTCGATTGGCTTGCGATCATCGCTAACCGATTATGACTCTCGTCGGGAAGTTGCTGCAATCTCTCTGCGGACAGTAAGTTCTGTCCAGGCTCCTTTGCATAGGGGATCTCAGAGGAATCCTCCAATTTCACAGTATCTTCCAGCTCGATTTCGTCAGTGCTTGTGTCTGTGCGGACTGAGTCGGGTAGGGATTGAGAGTTGGAACTCCCACGGCTTGCGATGCTGCTTGCGCCGTCCGCGTCGTCTTCCCTCCCGTGAGGCAGTGCGAAGGTAGCGAAGCGTTCCAGATGGTTTGCGATGTGGCTTTGCAAATCACCTAGACTGGCAGTATCTGCAGGTACATAGCAGATCGGACACTTGGTGCGTGTATCCGTCGCTGTCGTCTCCCCGATCTTGGCAATGACTGCTATCTGATCTTCAGGGAAGCTGCCATTATGGTCTTGTCGAAGATGGTTCTCAAGACCAGAAACAGAACTATACAAGGCTGCTGCGTGTTCGGGACATCGCCATAGTTTACGATGAGTCGCTTCGTGTTCGGCCCACTCCCGGCGACTACGGAAGAGCTGTTGAGAGCTCTTGCAGTCCTGGTATGTACAGATATATGGCTGCAGATCTTGTAGCAGATGCGTCTTCCAAGCTCGTCCTTTGCCATATCTTGCCGGGCAAACGATCCAACAATACGGACACTCGAAGTCTTTGTCGCCGTTGGCAGCTTTGGGCGGAGGCGGCAATTCAATGCCTTTCCCGTGCAGATCCCTCACTGTCACAGCGTAGCTTGTCACCGACTTGGTATCCACTATGTCATCTAGAGACTGATGATGGTGTGTCGCTTCCGTGCCTGACAAGAGAGTCTTGCCGGTCTTCTGGCTTGGCGTCGGCCTTGAGGTGATGATCATCGGGGTTGTTGGAAAGGCTTCGAGGTTGTCATTCCGGGTTAAGTTACGTGCCTCACGTGAAGCAGGTACGACAGGCTCCGGTACCTCTTCAGGAATTGCAGAAGCGCCGAGTTTGTCACGATGTCGCTTCCAGTACTTGAAATGCCGCCTGCGTAGCGTGATAGAGGAGCTTAGCCTCTCAATCAGAGGGGCTTGTTCTTCTTGAGCCCCCGAAGGATGCTGTTTTCGTAATTGCAGGAGTAGCTCCTGAACATGCATTCTGTCCAACTCAGCATAAGCATCAAGAATATCCACTCCGGTCTCTGGATCTTTTGGCATATAAGAGGAAGCTTTAAGTGATCTTGAGTGTATGCTAGGCGTTCTGATGCGTACGCTAAGCTTGTAGAGATTATCGATGATGTCGACCACCTCCTCAAACCTCATCTTCAACTCGCTCCTGGGTCCATCACTATCACTGTCGTCTTCTTCGCTGAAGAACCCATCGTCGTTTTCATCTTCCTCGACTTCTTCCGTCGATGTTTGCGCCTCGAAAGGTAGACGAGCTCCGGATATGACTGCAAAGGTCTCATTGAGGTTGTGCTCGAGCTCGTTCAGAAGCTTGAGTGCACTGCTAAGCAGATTCGGGGAGTCGCGTAGCCTGTAGTCTAGCGAGCTGTGACCTTTCTGCAGCGCACCCAGATTACCAGCCCACACTCTGAACCTTCCGATCTCGTCCTCGAGCGCATCGCCGTCTATCTCTTCCGTAGACTTACCGTCGCTTGCACTAAGAGCATCGGTCAAAATTTGGAAAGCGCGTATGTTAGCAGCTGTTGCGAGCCTAAGGGTCGACATTATGGGAGCTTAGCATGCCGAGGACGGAAGCGAGCGGGGACTTGCGGCTCTGAGGGGTCTCAGACATCGGAGTAGGAAGGTGTCGTGAACCCAGACAGTCGAGTCGTATAAGCTGGTAGATTTTCTTTGTTCATTCTGGTCCGCAACGAGATGACATTTGGCTAGTAAGCGCCTGTGCCATTGTGCAGCCTAATGACTGCATGGGGTGAGGCGATGCTAGGTTCTTTCCAGATTGGTGGGGGGCGCAGTTCAGGCGCCTCGCAGACAGTGGCACCTTCTCGCAACCTCGTGTCCTTCGCAAATCGACAGTTTCGCGCGTCCTACTCACTCTCCCTATCAAAATGATGGTTCTCTAATAGCTAATAGTCGTGGCTCATCTGCGTCTCTTCGTGTGTCTACCGTGAGGTCCAGTCAAGAGATTCAGACTCGAACCCCGCTCGGCGTTCGTTTCTTCCACCATTCGCCAATGACGCGCAACATCGACATTTATCCCGAATCCTAAGTTAAAAGCTACAATGAGCGGAATTGAGGTAGCTGGCCTTGTACTTGGCGCTTTGCCGCTGATTATTCAAGGTATGTAATGTTTTTATCTCGACCAGCAATCAGTAAATGGCTTACTAATTTATTTTCTTAGGAATCGATAGCTACAGAGAAGGACTTAGTACTTTGAGGAGCATGTGGGATCGAGACATTGAGTATCCCGCCCTTCTCAGGAAACTCAGGGCCCAGTACGATCACTACGAGCTGACAATTCGGATACTTTTCGGCTCCATCACCTCTGAAGCTGAATGGGCAAAAATGACTACTGACCCCATGGCATCTCGGGGACTGTGGAAGAGCAAGGAAACAGCGCTTCAAGACAAGCTTCAAAACGCTTACAACTCGTATCAAAGTATCATGGCGGAGATCGAACAAATCACGAAGAGCATCGCTAGTAGACTAGATTTGGACGGCGCAGCCGAGGTAAATACATGTAGTATATTCAGTGCATCATTGACTGACGCCGTTTGTAGCTTACTCGTAATAATCTCGACACGTTGCTTGCCGCGAACCCTAAGAAGTCCAACGACAAATTCGAATTCCGCAAGCGTGTTCGTTTTGGTATGAGCAAGAAAAAGTTAAGCGCACTTCTGGAGAAGCTTGACGAGTGCAACAGGCAGCTCGAGAGGTTCACGGAAAAGAGCGAAAAGATCGAAACCTACCATAGACCGAGCAAGCCTTCGTATGCTACACGCTTGCAGAAGCTGCAGCGCTATGCCAAGATTCTACACGACGCACTTTGTGTGTGCTGGTCATGCTCATGCAAGTCTTCCCATACAGCAAGTCTCCAACTCGACCCTCGCGGAGACATATTTGCGCCGAGATTTCGGGAGGCGCTCCGCAACAACAAGACAAGTTTCAATATCTCTTTTTCGACCATTTCGCCTGACAGCAGTGGCGTTTCGTGGACTTTTCAAGCCGCTAGGATCTGCGTCGACGAGGAGGACGATGCCTGTCTTTCACCGATGGCCTCCCCCAAACCGAATAGAATGCAAAGGAATGTCAGCTTCGGATCGCTTCCTCCTTACGCAGTTCAAGATCCAGCGACCACTTCACCACCTTCATATGAGGAGGTCAAAGACCTTTGCGCATCTATTCAACAACTCTATAAGAAGTCCCCGACGATCGGCTTCTCGTTAGACAGTAAAAGCAAACTACGAGGGGCTTACTCAGTCGACACGGCAGAAGCACAGATTCCTAGTACAGAACTGATATCTCTGGAGACACTGCTAGAGAGGCCACCAGTCATCAACGGAAAACGCTCTAAGTTGAGCAGAAAAGAGAGATATAGCCTAGCGTTGACATTAGCGTCCAGTATACTCTACCTCAACTCAACGCCCTGGCTTGCCAACGAATGGGCTGCGCGAGACATTCTTTTCCACCGAACATCAGATACCACGTGTCCGATCGATCTCGATCGCGCATACCTCGCTCCGAATGTAGCTGACCGTTCTGAAAACGGATCAAAAGGCTACAAGCAAATGGTTTTGAAGAACAATTTCTTGCTCGCTTTAGCCGTAGCATTGCTCGAGCTTTACTTCGGGACGACTGCCGAAAAATACCACCAGTCGGAGTTTGAAAACGAAAGTGGTGACGCTTCAGCAGACCAGAAATACAACCTCCTTACGCTGGTACATAACTGGATACAAAGCGAAGCTGGGGAACTGTCTGCTGCTTATCAAAGTGCAGTCAGTTATTGCATGAAAGAGTCTGTCGATCCCACGGTTAATTTACAGGACACCAACTGCCTCCAAGCTGCAGTTGAGAATATCGTACTGCCGTTGCAGGAGGAGCTAAACCAGTTCTTGGGCAAGACTTTGGCCTAGTGTTACAGGTTTTCAGCACAAAACCAGAGCATTTCCAACACAACATCGGTTTGCAAGATTCAGTCTACGATGCTGGAAATGTGTAGAACAAGAAGAGGCATAACCAATAAAATGTGCCCAACTTGTCAGCACGGCGTTTTCCGATCATGTTTGCATGGCGAGACTAAACCACCAAAATGCTCAAGGTCCAACAGCAGACCATAAGAACTGTAGTCACCAAGCAACCAAACGATACACAACATCCAGCATAAGTTTCAATAACAATACTCGAGCGAAAGACTAGAAGAAACAAACCACGGCCGCGCCTCAACGCTACAGTACCGGGTCGGGACGAAGGGCGCTTACTCAACGCACATCACCTCGTATCTGACCCACGCGCCAGGCAATACGACGTGCGACTCTGGGGTAAACCAGGCCAGGCTAGCGCAGCAAATCTCCGAAGTCAAACTGAACGTCGAGCGATGGGGTCGTAATGACATGAGTGTTACTACACAATAGCCACATCGGTTACCATGCGATGTGGCGAGAGAGTTGCGCGGCGGCTAAAAATATCAGTAAACAGCCTTGCAACACCCCGCACCCCGCCGGCTCTCACCACATCACACAACCCACAAACGCCTGTTCCCGGATGCGCGGCGATATCGTGATCCGAGAGGGCGCAACACGAAGCTTTACTAGTGGAGGGACACGCACTTGGCGAGGTACAAAGTTCAAGGACAAGCTCTGTAGAAGATGACGGAAGCTTAGGGCGAGTCGCAATTGGTGTTACGGATCAGATAGTTGATCGGAACTGCCCGCCATGTTAATATGAAACATACCCAAGGTCATAGCAATTAACTCTGGTTTGCTGCACACCATGCATGGTCGTCAACGTTACGCGGGCGATACGTGCTTGCCGACTATCGGTCTACGTCATGAAGACAGGCAGCTGTGCTGACCGCATCATGGAGCAAGATTAGGCATAACCCTTGAGGAGATTATGGCGGAAATTGAAGATGTGGTGCAGGACTAGCGGGGGATGCGCATTATCTCTATCGAAGGATTCCATAGCTGAAGATTTGGAGATGGACGATGTAATCATGAAACAGAAACGCGCGCGCGCGCGCGTCAGGCCACTGATGGTGTTGTCAAGGAATTGCTTGTGTACGTGACAGAAGTATTGAATAGATACGTCGTGTTTGAGGAAATATGCCGCACATGTGTCGGATTGTTTTTGCTAAGACGAGGTAGGAGCATAAAAGTGGCACGTTTCGTTTTACACCGCCTTGAGGGCGCCATAGATGCAGAGGCAGCTCCTAAGTTCCAACGGGGTAGGGAGCGGTAGAGGCTAAGCAAGCGAAGCCACCCGGTAAAGCCCCTCGTTGGCGCGCACGACGCCGCCGAAGCCTGAAACAGGCCCACGGTTGGACGAACGGCGCCGATGTGAGGCGGCGAAAATGGGCCGCATGGGGGTCGGCTAGGGAGTGAATTGGCCACGGCAAAAGCGAACAGGTATTGCGCGACCAAATGGGGATACTGTTGGTTAAGTAGAAGGAAAGTCAGTGTGATGTGGGTGGCAATGGCGATACATAGGGGTGCTAAGAGGCTATTAATAAACGCCAATGGCCGGGGGGTCAGTTCAGGTTGGCTCCGTGGTCGAGGGAGAGGGGGGTTAGAGTGGAGAGATTGAGGAGGGAGTAGATGGGTCGCGGCTGGCCAGAGGCCGGCGTGAGTGGTTGCAGGTCTTTGTTATGCAGCCGACGAACCATAACAACAACACGACTGGTACCATAATAGTTACGGGCGCCGGCCACAACAAGCTCTCGAGCGCATTCACCCTGAGGCTGTCACCTGCTCCTCGTCCTTGTCCTGAAGCAGTGGGCCAGCATTGCGCATTCAACGCTCGTCAATCTGTCTAGGGCCATCCCGGTCGTGCTTTAGTCTTGGCGCGTCGGCACCCCTTAACGTCACCTGGAATCCGTTTTCTCGATTCCCAATCCAAGCTCCTGCCAACGCTTACCAAACCACAAGACTCGACCCAGACCGCTGCTCCCAGCGACAAGCACTCGACACTCGCTGAGTCCCGGAACACCGCCCACAGGTTGACAGCGCAGAGCGCACCCATACGCTCTTTTCGCTGTTCCGCTCCCCCCAAGACTTGTCGACACCATGGCACAACAGTACGACACCCCGGCCTCACATGCCTCACAGCCATGGCTAACATTTGCCCAGAATAACTTCGTCCTTGAAGGACTTCTGGCACACCATGACCTCGTACGACCGCCACGCCTCGCACGACTCGCCGTACCGCACCGGCCGTCACATCCCCATTCCCCAGAGCCGCCACGCTGCCCTCACCTCCATCACGGCGAGCGGCGCTGAGTCCCGCGCCGACCTGCACTCGCCCTACCAGCACGACGAGCTCGCGACCAGCAATGGCTTCATTGGCTCCCCCCAGGGCCCCATGTCTCCCAGCTCCCCCTACTCGCCTGGAATGCGTGGCTCCCTGAGCCGCCAGGCCACCATGGACTCGGACACGTTCGACAAGGGCGCCAATGGCCAGATCCAGATGCAGGACTTCAACGAGGGCCTGCCCCCGCCACCGCCTGTTAGCCACTCGTGGAGGCGTATCGACCGCTGGGTCGAGGACCACTACCAAGAGCTCTTCGACAACCTGTGCGAGGGCTGCACATCAAACGACGTCAACGAGCTGGAGCACGAGCTCGATGCAACGCTCCCTATGGACATTCGCGAGTCGCTGCAGGTCCACGACGGCCAGGAGCGCGGCGGCCTCCCGACTGGTGTCATCTTTGGCCTCATGTTGCTCGACTGCGAGGAGATTGTCATGGAGTGGAAGAACTGGCGAAAGGTTGCTGAGGAATACCTCACCACAAAGGTCGACTACCGAACGCCGCAAATTCCAGTCAAGGCTTTTGCCGGCTCCTCTACAGCTCCTCCTGTGGCTACAGTCCAGAGCACAGGCAACCCTCTCTGGCGACAAGACCTCCTCGCGCGTCAGGACTCGCAGCCCCCGAATGCCGTACAAAAGGCCTATGCCCACCCAGCATGGATCCCTCTGGCTCGCGACTGGGGAGGCAACTACCTTGCCGTCGATCTCGCTCCGGGTCCCAATGGCACATGGGGCCAGATCATCATCTTCGGCCGCGACTACGACTGCAAATATGTCGTCGCACGCTCGTGGGGCGCTCTACTAGCCATGGCCGCAGATGACTTTGCCTCCAAGGACGTACACATGGATGAGGAGACGGGCGAGCTGAAGCTGTTGGCATTCAAGAAGCAGAACGTTGAGCCACCCTACCTAGAAGTCCTCCGCTGGCGATGCGATCAGAAGCACGGCCGCCGGCCGCCCAAGAGACGCCCGAACAGCGGTCTGCGTGTCAACCCCAACGCGCCGGGTATGGTCGTCCCCAGTAGCACTGCGAGCAGCCCCTACCACAGCCCTGTAATGGGACCAGAAGACCGCGGCCGAAGCCCCCACCGCCTCTCCAAACCACCCAAAGGCGTCAGCCCGCGCGGCAAACTTTCAAGCCCGCTCGCCCGAGTTGCGGAAGAGAACCCAGCACCGATCCGCGTCCACACGAACCTCGATGCCAAGGCTGCCACACCCTCGGAGAACCTAATCTCCATGGACACACCAAGGCCCAGTGACGAGCTCCCCACTGCCCGCCTACCTACTCCCCGCGACAGTCTCAGCAGCGATAAGGAGAACAACAAGGAGAACCAAGACACCAAGCCTGAAGCGCCTTCTTCACTGAAAAGCCCAAAGTCGGTGAAGAGCCCTATCGCTGCGACCGCCGAAACAGAAGATCTCAAGACTGTCGAGATATAGGAATCCCGCCATAATCATTTCTCCTCGTTCCAACACGCTTCCCATTGATGATCTACTACTAGAAGGAAACGGCTGGATACTTTATACATATTCAAGGAGTGCAAGGCGTAGGGTTTTGCGGGGTGGAAGCTTCATGTGTTCAAGCAGGCGTATTGACCAGCATTTCCATTCCTGACAAGCCAAGGGCGTTTTTTTCTCCATCCCATTCGAACAATGCAAATCTTTAGCTTCTCTTCCTCAAAGTACACGGCTGTCGAGGCAACAACACAGTATCATCACCATCATCCTACGCAACACAACACACAAACATCAACAACCATCACCAGGACTACCGGACTCGGTCCCTCTGTCACCCGCACGCCAGCTTGTAATAACACATATGTTCGTTTTTCTTTTCTTCTTCTTTCTCTGCTTCTTTCGGCTCCGAGCGCTTGGCTTTTGGCTTCCCGGATGAACTAGCTGATAAGCATTTTGCTTCTTTGAAATGTCTTTTTTCTCCTTCCTAGCTCCGATCTACCGAGTCTACATGAAACTTGTTTCTGACTATTCTGGGAGCGGAGCGGAGCGGGGGAAGAAGGATGAACAGGTGAGGCTCTGAGAGCCACCCCTGTCTTACCTTTGCGTCTGTGGCGTGTAGTAGTGGGTTCGTGCATTGGTAATATCTTTCTTTTCTTCGATTCATATATTCTGAGTGTGCTGGAGGTTTTGTTTCGGGACTTTTTGTTCGTTCGGCTGATGGGATGGCGGAGAAAAGGGGATGAGTGGGGAGGACGGGATAGGCTTCTGTATATCCTTGTTGGTGTGGCAGTCATATCGTCAGAATAGGTGGTGTGGAATACGTAGGATGGAATTGAGATTGTAACAAGAACACGGTCTTTGATCACATGTCAAATCATGCTGTTTGTGCAACACGTTCGAACAAAAAGTGGAAGAAGCCCTGCTGACTTTGAGGAAAACAATTTACAGTGCCTTTTCACATGGCATCCAGGTGCGTATCTTGTTTTGTTCGCATCGCGGACGAAGTATGTGCAAACGGGTTTGAGAGCCTACGAACGATTGTATGGATCGACTTTCTCTGTTCGTCATGGTAATCTCGCAACCTCTTACCAGACATATATACTTTTGCCATCTTTTACTACAACGCATGTACTTTTGTCAGCGATCATCGCTCGGTGTTTCACTACGGTCCCCCCTTCCGCGGAAATGACAAAGTTGTCTGACCTAGAAAACCGTATAGCTGCCTCTGCTACACCCCAGCACCGTATGTCCTCATTCTCTTGGTCTTCCACCACTAGCCAGCTTTCAAAGACCCCCCCAGCAGCTGCACATCCTATACCTAATCCCCATTGTACCATCCAGTCCTCCCACCAAACACAAAATATAACAAGCATATTTTCCTCACGGCGAAAGTCACTGGACAGATTGTTTCTGCATCGACACCACCTCGACTTCTACTCCGACTAAGACTACCAACAATGACAGTGGGTATGTTGATGCTAGGATGCAGGGTCGTAGAACTACAGATGAGGAGGATGAGAAAGAATATGAAAATGGAAATGTTGGAGGCCTATGTGAATGGAACGGGTGGAGTAAGCAGAGCGAAGGCAGTTACTTCGTCAAACTAGCGCGAGGAAGAAATGGGATGAATATGTTGAGGGGGGCTATGCGAGGCTGCGGATGATATTGCGAGGTTTCGTTCAGGGTTGAGTGTATTGGCGGTGTGGGATGGGGGTTTCTTGAAAGAGATGCCGGAAAGGAAGACGGGGTTGAAGATGGGGTTGAAGACGAGGAGAAGTGGTACCTCTTTCTCCTGGACTTCGTGCCTATGGAACAATCCAACACCGCCGATATGCATGCGATGATGCAGAGGTTGGGAAACTTGAAGATCGAGAGCGCGGTGTTTTTCGAGGAGTTCGCACGAGATCATGAGCGTCTGCCCGCGGAGGGCAGATTTGGTTATTGTGTCACTACACGCGATGGCTACCGTACTCAAGAAAATGCCTAGACACCGACCTGGGAAGGAAACTTTAGGCAAAACATGGAAAGGATGCTGCGGTATGACCTTGAAATCAATGGGCCAGCATGAGCAGAGATGGAGGAAGTGGTCGAAAAGTTGTTTGAGAAAGTGAAGGTAACATTGGTGTTACAGAAGAGAACAACGTGGTAGTCTTTGATCCTGCAAGGGTTTGGGGATATGGGGAATGTGAGTTGAGCAATTTCAACTATAGTGCTCATGCCCGGTGATATTCAAATGTAATCATGCGGCCAACGTATGATGAAGATGATCTCAGGACTCTCAACCAGCAACAGTATGATGCTTATCTGCGGCGCATATCGGCTACCTGCCCTAAAGAAGATTCCGAGGCAAGGATTAGGCTATATCATCTGTATGTCTTTTGGTTTACCTGACAGTATGCCTCCTACTATGGTTTCCCTCCTGGTGCTGACTTGGGAATCTGTAGGAGGAGTCTGCATGATTGTGTGCTGTTCACTCGCGATCCGGAGAACAGGACGAGGTAGGTTAACAAATGACAAAGCTGATCGCAAGACGATGGATACTGATAGGCTGAAGTAGATTCCTGAATGAAGCTATGGCGTTGAGATCATGTTCCCAGAAGGATTGGAAGAGTGAATGAAGGCAGGAAAGATGCAAAGCAAGTATTGAAGTGAGTGGTACGAGAAAGGGTGTACAATAAGCCGAGCGATCTGAACAACTGCAGCAGATCGCCTCGAAATAAATGATTCTGTATCACAGCCATTACTCCTCCTTGATGTGAACAGCCAAGCCCTTCTCTCCCTCCCAGAATGCAATTGTCCTCTCCGCAATTGTCTTTGGGTTTAGCACTTTATTCTCAGGCGCCACAGATCCCTCAATATGTATCAGCCCAATGTGCACACCACTGTCATTGAAAGCACGGCTGAAGCTCTCTACCATATTCTTCTGCGAAGCCTTTGTCAAGCTCAACGAGAGCAGCTGCGGTATAGGATCCCAAGGCAGATGGCTATTGGTGACGAAAAGCGCAGGTTTGGATGTAGAATTAGACTTAGCCAGGCTCTGGAGTTTGGGAATATAATGCTGTGCTATGACGTAGAGGGCGAGGTTGCTCGTCTATGATCTCCATTAGCATACCCGGTATTGTTGATATTGGAAAAAGGAGTTAAGCACTTTGAAATCCTCGTCAATCTCCTCAACACTGACACCGAGTACTTCACTTGGCTTTATGCGAGCAGCGTTGAAAAACACTACTTCGACGTCTTCGCCTGAGGTCATGCTATCAAGCTGCTTGAGTACACTTGGGATGGATTTTGTGTCTGCGAGATCGATACGGAGTGTGTCGACTTTGACGGGGAATGTGCTCCTGGTGACGAAAGGCGCATCTTCGTTCTGAAGGCGTTCTGTGTTGCGCGCAAGAAGAATAATGTGTTCGATACTTTGGACGCGAATTGAAGGGCGACATTGTCGCCGATGCCAGGTCCTGCGCCAAAAAGGATAAGAGTGCGTGTCATCTCGAAATGCTAGAGGTGTTGAGTATCGAACACTTTGCTCGATGGAAAGCTGGTCTCTGTTTATGGCGCGACGCTTCGACTTTATGCTTCTCACTGGTCGTAGTACACGCTTCCAATCACAACGTCGTCAAGAGTTCCGTTGGCCTCGCTCACTATTATCTAGCTGCATATGAACAATGGTTATGCAGGCCGTCCGTATCCCATAGGCTGGGTTCATGCATGCCTGGATAGGGCTTACATACGACAATGCTTACCCAAGCTAGCTGCAGCACCACATCATGGCGACAAGAACCATCATCGGTCGTGGGGTGTAGGATAGAAGATTAAGCTCGTATCGAAGAGGAAGACGACATTTTTCCAAATGAGTGAAAAGTGAACCCCACACTTCAGTCGCGCTAGATTAGCGTGGCACGTCATACGCCTGCCTCCGCTTTAGAACCTCAGGTTTGCGCTGGCGATGTTTCCGAGGGATGGAATATCGAGCATCCAAGAACATCTACAAATATGACGAAACGGCTTGTTCTATGGCGAAGTACAAGAAGCGTTGCTCGAAACGAGTTTGTCCTGAAGGATGCGGCTCAATATGAGTCATTTTGAGTCGGCCTGAAGGATGCACATAAGGCACGCCAGTATATCAGTGGGTGGCCACAGCAATTGTCGAAATGTTTCTATCACGAATGTTTGAACCGATCACTATGTCACAAAGAATAAGAGATACTACGCTCGCCAGCGGCTTCACAAAGACAATACATAGCAAACCCACTGCTGCCCTGGACCCGGCCTCCAACAGACTACCAAAGCCACTCAATGTACTCATAGTTGGTGCATCTCGCGGGATAGGAGCCGGAATTGCCCATGCCTACGCGCAAGCAGGTGCTGCGTCTCTCCTCCTGGCAGCGAGGTCATCTTCAAGCCAGGAACTAGCGACAGTCGCACAAGAAGCCAAGAACTTGAATCCGTCGGTATCCATCAAAAGCTTGGAGGTAGACATTACATCAAACACGAGCGTTGCGCAGCTTGCGAAGGATGTAAAACAAGAAGTCGGAAGGCTGGACATTGTCATTGTCAATTCAGGATACTCAGGACCGGTAGTGCTGAAAGTCGAGGAAGGAGATCCACAAGATTTCCAAGATGTGTTCGACGTCAACGTACAGGGTACATACCTTGTTGCGCACCACTTCATTCCGATACTGAAGGAAAGTGATGGTGCTAAAACATTCATCGCTATCAACTCCTTTGGAGCATGTCTCGTAAACGGGCACATTGCGAACACAGCATATTGTATTTCGAAATTTGCGCAGGCGCGTCTTGTCGAGTTCCTGTCTGAGCAGTACGGTGCGGATGGTATATTGGCTGTTGCTGTACACCCTGGCGCCGTCAACACGGAGATGGCAGACAAGACTACCCCAGATAGCTTTCGACCTTGTAAGTGTATCTTGACTGTGAACTCAATGAAGGATACTGACTTTCTAGACCTCACAGACGATATTGGTCTCGGGGGCGCTTTTTGTGTTTGGTTAAGCACCGAGAAGCGGATGTGGTTGAACGGCCGACTGCTGGGTGCGACATGGGATATCGACGAATTGCTAGGAAAGAAGACACAAATAGAGGGACAAGACTTGCTCAAATTTGGTTACAGGGTAGGCGGAGTTTCGGCCGCAGGACAAAGCGCATAAATTTGGGTTCAATGATCACAAATTGAATGCTAGCCCAAGCGGCTTCTCCAAAACGAGGGCAGTGTATCGTGTCAAGATGTTCGTTTCCCATCAGACGCTGCATGTCGTTGGACGAAGTCGATGTACGTCGCACTCTCCGTCTTTTTCTCATCACTTGCAATTTCCGACATCCCCACTGTAGGTGTATCCTGCCAATCTCCTTCCCAAGCCGCTAGCTCAACAATATGTCCTCGATTCTTTTGCAACCTACACTTGTCCCAGTACCACAATGCACGGTTTAGCTCTTCCTGCAAGTCTTCTGACCCGTGATAATGAAATCCGTTCTGAGCAGCTAGAGTGCACACAGTCGTACCTAGAAGCAGTATATTCACCTTGGGGTTCTTCTTTCGGGCCATGCTGAGGTTTTCAGACATAAAATGACTCAGGATGTGCATTAGCGGTATGTGGTCCTTGAGACATGTCTCACATAACTTTGGCCCCATACCTGGTTGGCTGATCAACAACTGGACTCCAGCGGACCTCATCGGTGGATTCGGGTTGTCTGCTGCAAATCGAGCCAAGATAGGATGGACATTCATCTGTCCAAGATAGAGACCAGCGTGTTGTGCCCACTGGATGAGCGAGGGAGTGATGATCAGTGGAATGTTTCCCTGAGCGTAGTATACCATTCCTGGTTGGTAATGAACCATCTCACCAGAGCTCAGTGTTGCTATAGACTGTTTGTGGAGCAGTTGTCTAGCGATCTGGAGGAACTTAGCGAAGCCTGCTCCTATCTTAAAAATATCTGGTGCTGGCATGATAAGTCGAGGCGGCCGATAGAGCAGCTCGTACATCTTAGGCTTGAGCAAGGCGTACGCTTCATCGTGAATCATCTTGGACACTCTCAGGATAGCGAGAGGAAGTACTTGGAGGACAAGAATGATACCGCCTTTGTGGTCCGGAGTATATGGCATGATCAACGTGGAGTGTCGTCTGATGAAGGGGAGTTGCTCGTAGACCATTAGTCGGATTTCTTTTGGTAGGTCGAGAAATCTGAAGGTATCTATCCTTGCTGCAGTGGTCATCTTGGTAGTCCGTGTGTGGGAGAAGTGACTGATCCTAAATCGGATGCACCGTTTTATCTCAACGAAAGAGAAAATAAGAGCTGCGCAGCATGTGACCTATGCGTTCTCAATAATATAATGGAAGCGATGTGGGTGAGGTACCAAACATTGCTACTTTGCGCCAATCCGCTGCACCATTTTTCCGATTCACTACTTGCACAAGATCATGGATACCGAGAATCTGCTTCCTCCTGTTCTTTGAGCATACTGCCTAGCCCTTCCGACGTTGGCATGGTCTCGCAGCATGAAGAAGGTCAGTCTCGTTTTGATAGCTACCCATTATTACACCACATCGCTCATGCTCATGAAGCAGCCTGTGAGTCCATTTAGTCCGAGACCCTTCCAGAGGCCGGACGATAAGGTTTGTAGGTAGGCGGTGGAGAGAGAACAATGAGCGCGTTCCTTGGTCACAACTTCATCTCGATTTAACGCTAGCTTGGTTTGGTCTAACCCAGCCCCGGACTGGAGTTGTCACCAGAACCCATTCAACTGTTCCCTCTCCATTGCCACCAGCTGTCATACACTTAACGCTCGTCATCTACACAAATGCTGCCTCGTTCTACTATCGCGCGGTGTTCGTTGTCTTACAATGAAAGGATTGAAGAAACTGACGCCGTCATGACGCGTACCCGGCCTGCACCACATTCCCGCGGGATTCACACGCATCACGATACACCCACCACGCTTCATTTATACGAGCAGCACAGCTACCACTGAGAAGTCGATATTATATGCGTTGATCACGGAGTCTGCATCGCTGCCCAATTTCAAAGTCAGAGTGCCCAAGATGACAGCAGGCTGAAGCTCGTTGGCCAATTGACTGCGCCTCATTCTAGAAGCGAGATGGTCCTCCGTGATGCTGCGCCTACAAGTCGACGCCATGGCAGTTACACGGTGAACATGATCCACGATGCCGACTTCCGCACGAATCACCTGCAAGCTTGCTATGATGGTGCAATGCTTATATCCGAACTGCTATGGAGTAGAAAGAATGTCTGGCCAGTTTAGGACGCCGCTGCGACCGGGCTAACCTACGATGGATCGTGTCGAGACACCGTGCGGCTAGTTCTGTTCCTTCCGTATATCCTATCGTTGCCTGGGGCTCGGTAGTGTACACGTCTGGTGACCTTGGTGACTTATTTACACACTCGATTCCCCTCCAAGCTCACCATCAACACAAACCATCCCTGAACGAACTATACCTTATCACGTAAGTACATATGGTGGATTAGACAGGCTAGATTGCTATCGCCGAGATCACGACGATTCGTTCGTGATCATCAGCGGGGTATTCCTGTCATGACCACGGCGAAGACGGCTTGCGGTCTGTACTTAGAATCACTCCACAAAGCCTCGCCCATAAATATAAAAATGCTGACGCTGGAGTAGCACACTTGGGCTAGGAACAATGACAGTGTTCTCTATGTATGAACGCCAGCGCCCCTTGCTTAACCGTTACTGATACGCGGCATAGCTGAAACACGGGTATCATATTCCAGGAGTCTTGCGATATCTGTCTGAATCCGACCTGATATATCTCACTTAACCGCCGTGATCTTTGTAGGCCTCTCAATATGAGATCCATCAAGCGGATACACCCGACGAGCGACGAGACTCCGCCGTGGGCAGGCATGGCTTTCACTCAGCCACTCGATTCTGATGCTCTACACGAACTCCTGAAAAGCCAATATCCACAGTGTACCAGTATGCGCCAGCGGAAGCATTTGGCCGCCATAGACTTTTTGAACCGCGAACTTGAGTCGATGCAAAACGAAGCTATGCTTCTTCAAGCGTCCCACCCAGGTCCCGAGGAACTGGATGTTTGCAAGCATCAAAGAAGCCTTTCGCCTTCCCTGTCACATAGCAGTTCGTATAGGTCGCCAGCACTTGTGGAGCATCATTCACAGCAATCTCCTACCGTCACCAAGATTGCAACTGGTCAGCAACATGTGTTTAGTATTGTGGATGGAGGGCTTGCGATACAGCCGAAGAAGAAACGCAAGATGACACCCGCAGAACGATCTGCCTATAAGACTACAAGAAAAATCGGTGCTTGTGATAAGTGCAAGCGCCAAAAGGGCAAGGTAGGAGACAGTTTCGCGTTCATGGCAGACCAAAATTAACACGATGTAGTGTACTCACGTCATCGCAACCCTCATGCCTGTAGGAAAGACCCTCCGGGATGACGACATTACCTTGCAAAGGTCAGTAGTGATGTTGAATGTCAGTAATCAGCTATCATAATGCTAAGCCGATGTGTTAAGACCCGAGGCAACACTGCCGGCTACAATGGCCGCGCACAACGATCAAGATCTGGCTCGAGCTCGCAAGGACGCAAAAGACTCATCGCAGTCGGTCACAGCACGAAGCAGCCCGCAGTGGGCTCAAGAGACTCAGGGTATTCAGCAAGGCGATCAGTCAGAGATATCGGGGTACGTACCTTCACATGTCACTGGATTTTACCCCAGGTCTCCATACAACAGCCATGAAATCCAATGGAACGATCAATCCCCCTTCGTCGAACTTCAGTCGTTTCAGTCCAGTTATGATGGTTTTATAGATCCTCAGGATCAACCCGGAGATTCCTCTGCGTTCTTGCATTCACAAGGCTCGTATGGACGACCTTGGAACCCATCTACAGACTACATGTCTGCAGCTAACCAAGGGTGAACTACTACTGGGTGCCACGATCTTTCACCGCGGACTGGAACAGTGAGATAGGCTATCCTGACTATCTTCATTGCTATTCATGTTTACGTTGCTTCTTGTCATGCAAGAAGCTTTTCTTTATTTCCTATATCCAGCGCGAGGACTGATTCCAGGACTTCTGATCCAAGGAAGGATTTTCGGACCACAACATACCAGGGTCCAAAGAATAGCCCAAGGATACGGAAGTTTCTGTCATTGGTTGCTATGGGCATCAAGCCGGGATGTAAATGCATACCCAATTGAGTTTTGGAGAGCTCAGGAGGTTCGCTGCTACGCAGTAGTGAACCTGTCTATTGGTTATTAATGGGTACGTTCAATGGCTAAAAGCAAGCAGTTATCGCTACAATCAAGACGCTCGTATCGCCCGACCTTTGCTCCTTTCCTGTTCATTCAACGTTGTCCCTCTTTTCCAGATATTCGTTTGCCGACTGGCTTTTCCCTGTTAGGCTTTGGCCCTGGGCCATGCTGCCGTCATTGCTAGTAGGCACAAGTCCTACTAGCATGTCTTCAATATGATCGCTGGGGAATCGCCCTGTTCATGTTTTGGCTCAACGTCACCGGCTATCCTGTTCCGGTCTCCCTCACTTTCTTTGCTACTTACACCTAGCATATGTTCCAACTGGCATTCTCCTATGTTATGGCCAAGCCTGCAAAGCGAGATTGAAATCCACGCACAGCTTCTAATCGCCTCTGCAGGTCGTCAGCATCAACTAGGTCGTCCAGCTCAGAAGCCTCGTCTCCGATTACGAGTACGACATCTCTTTCTGATTCGCCCGAGACAACAGTAACAACACCAACTGCGACATCTCGCCCGCTTGAATAACGCACTATACGTTTAAAGGATTACGACTCACGACTCGCTTAACGACTTGATGTTTTGGCTTCAGTTTTGTTCAACTTGTCTATACAATAAATACATTGAAAGACGCCTTGCTTTTCTGTTATCACGAATTGGATGCAACATGCGATGAGCTGCGATAGAGGGGAAGGCCGCTATTATAGTACTGTTTGATATATAATACACTGCTACTAGAAGGCCTTATCCTTTTGAGTGGGAAGATGAATTAGCGTCTGGAGGCGATGACAACATGTGCGGAGCGAAAGCGGCGCTGGGCTTGGTCTCCCCTTTGGGCAATGGACCTCGGCCCAATCACGAAGCCTTGGTGTAACCCGGGACCAACCTCGCATGCGCTGGACGTTGAAGGCCTGCACCTGCTTTATCAGTCACGACTAATCACTTATTACGACAATTGCTACGACAGGAGTATTTGAACAAAGAGATTCCTTGTATCACGCATCGCTGCATTGACAGGCCCGTGAGCAGCAGCCGGGACCGTGGGTTATCTTGGGTGGTCTTCCGACATTCCCCACACGCGACTGACGCCTGCTCCACCCCCAAGTACGCGGGCTGCATAGCCCTCTCAACCATCAACATGATACAAGGAACGCGTCGCTGGCTCAGGCGCAACCGCACAAACTTCGCAATCGGCGCCGGAGTGCTCGGCGCCGGCTATCTGGCGGGGCAGTATGTGCTGGGCAAGCTCGGGGAGGCGAGGCAGCGCATGAGCGATGATCGCATTGCGAAAGAGAAGTGCGCTCCATACTTTCTTATCAAGGAGCACCTTCTAACGGCTCTACAGTCTCCGCCGCCGCTTCGAACAGAACCAGGAAGACTGCACCTTCACCGTCCTCGCCATCCTACCGACCGCGACCGAGAACATACTCGACGCCATCCCCGTGGAGCAAGTGCTGGAAGAGCTACAGAGACAAAAGGCAGAGCGCTTGTCACGTAGCGTCGGGCCCAGCGAGATTGCGAGTACAGCGCCTCCAAGTGTAGCCGACACGACCGAGGATGACGCAAGAAGCTCGAGTCTGCAGACGGACAGCTTCATCCATGCCAGCCAAATCGCTACACAGGGCGATAGCAATACGGGACCAGCCGAGGGCAGTCCAGAGCCCCGAGAGGACAGGAGGTCCAAGAAGAGCAAAGCACAGCTATGGAGTGAGATGAAGATTAGCTGTATGTGCCCCGTACATGGCATTGGGAGTTGTGATGCTAACATGACTAGCGATAACACGAGCCTTCACCCTCGTCTACACCCTGTCTCTCCTTACGCTTCTCACTCGCATTCAACTGAACCTCCTCGGTCGCCGAAACTACCTCGCATCCGTCGTGTCCCTGGCCGCACCGCAGCCGACCACTGAAGGCTCCAGAATCAACCTAGAAAACAACGACGACGACAACTTCGAGCAGGCGTACGGCAATGATTTCGAGACAAACCGCAGGTACCTTAGTTTGAGCTGGTGGCTGCTACACAAGGGATGCATAGATCTCATTGAGAAAGTGAGGGTTGCAGTCAAGGACGTCTTCGGCCTTGTAAACCCAAGAGAAGAGATGACCTTGGAGAGGCTGTCTGAACTTACACTGGAAGTGCGCAAGAGAGTCGAAGGTGCGACCGAGGAAGAGCGAAGGTACGAGTTCACCCCAACGCGTAAAGACATCAGCTAACTCCCCACAGAACATACAAGTGGCTTGCTTTCCTACTTCCACCGCAAGACCAGGAAGACTACGTCCTTCAAGAGTCCGGCATGACCTCATCATCTGAGTCGACATCCCCCACAACAACCGCCTCTCTTCGTCGCCTTATCGACGAAACCTCCGACCTCATCGAATCGCCTGCCTTTGCTCATGTCCTTACACAGCTCCTCGATGCGGCCTTCTCCCACCTCGTCGATGTGAAGATCTCGCAACTCTCATACAAGATCCCGCCCGTCTCTGATAGCAACGCTCGTGTGCAGGAGATCGTTGGCCACGACGTCAAGGCCAAGGTCGCCAACAGTCTAGCGGTGTTCTGCAGACAGGCGCATAGTATCGGAAGCGGAGCGAACAACGAGTACCTAGCTGCGATCGAAGCTGTTGGTGGTCTGGAGGCATTCGCTGCTGTGGTCTACTCTAGCAACTTCGAGTACGAAAGCCCAGAGGCTGCTGCCTTGGACCGTCCCGCTCCTGTTCAATTGACGAAGCCAAGCGTGGTGCCTGAAGTTGCAGCTTTACAAGATGTACAGCAGGTAGATGCTCCTAAGTCGGACGACCCATTCGAGAGCGCTTGGGGAAAGGCGTTAGCGAAAGAGGATGGGAAGAAGATTTGAGGACATTGTATGATAAATTTGAGTAGTGAAATGGCTGTTGTCGTAGTAGGATTCTTGAGATACCCGTAATTTGAACTTGTAACACTATATATCTTCGTGAAACCTACTACGACAATCTACACAGTACATTCCCTCTCCAAAATGTGTACGTCCTCAGTAGGTTCCGATCACTAGAGTTGTGCATTCCGGCCTCGGAACGTGAGTCGTGACGTCAGCGCGTTCTTGCTTAGGTGGGACTCGTGTAGACCTCTGCGACTGCATGTACCTCTCGATATCCCTGTCATTATATCTCTCAAATTGAAAACATCAGAGAATAATAACGGTCCAGGAGCCCATCGGTACTCATAATGGTGGACCAACAGGGAAAAGATGCATATGTAACTCTCCTCACTCGACCCAGTTATCTCGCCGGCGCAATTCTCCTAGCCTACACACTCAA
Source organism: Alternaria gaisen (assembly GCA_004156025.2). Classification (NCBI taxonomy): domain Eukaryota; kingdom Fungi; phylum Ascomycota; class Dothideomycetes; order Pleosporales; family Pleosporaceae; genus Alternaria; species Alternaria gaisen. The sequence continues at coordinate 494,407 of PDWZ02000013.1, read as the reverse complement.
CAAGCATTCACCAAACACGCCCCTCATCATAACCTACACGCGGGAAACGCTCCCAGAGGCCTCAGTCAATGCTTTCAAAGCCGAAGCCAAACATTCCAACATCGTCCTCCACCCTGTAGAACACCTCCGCCTTCCTGAAGATGGAACAGAACACGGCATGGTCGCCGAGCGCTTCATCGACACATGGACCAAACTGCGCGTCTTCGACCTTTGGGACATTCCCCAGAAGTTTGAACGAATCTGCTGGCTAGACGCCGACATGATGATCTTCTCCAACCCCTCGCCCCTAATCTTCAACGAGCAAAACGACGCCTACCTGCAAGGCGGCGACGGAATGCGAACAATGGCCGTACACACCTGTGTCTGCAACCTCGACCACGACTCCTGGGCCCCCGCTGAATGGATCCCGGAGAACTGCGCCATGGCTAAACTCACAGCCCCGGATCAACTCGCTCAAGTGCGACCAGAACCTTACACGCTGTCCAACTTCAATTCGGGGACCTTTCTCTATCGCCCTAGCAAAGCTCTGGCTGACTTTGTCCTCCAGAAGTTTCAGGATATTGGCAACACTAGACTCCGCGCTATGAAGTTCCCTGATCAGGATTTCTTAAACGAGGCTTTCGATGGCCGCTGGAGTACTTTGTCCTGGAAAACGAATGCGTTGAAGACGTGGAGATATTGGCATACTAATATCTGGGTCGATGACCAGGTCGCTGTACTGCATTACATTGTGGATAAACCGTGGGCTGCGCGCGTGAAGGAAGATGGCACGGCAGGGTACCTAGGAAAAGACGGAGAGACGCATCGCTGGTGGTGGGACGAGTATGCAAACTGGTCTAGCGAGCGTGAGAAGCAGGGAGAGAAGGAGTTGTTGGATATCGTTGGGAAGTATGCTGCAAGAGAAGATGGCCAGGAGAACGAGGAGATGAGGGCTATTGGGGGCGGGGCGCAGGACTTTGCGAAGAAGTGGCCTGCTAAGGAGGAGGGAGAGGTAAAGGAGGGTGGTGGTGGAGGTGGTGCGAACGAACCGAAGTTGACAGAGGAGGCTCAAGAGAAGGCTGACGCGTTTGGTCAGGGACCGAATGGTCCTGTGCTGAGGAAACCTATGTTGGGTGAGAGGGGTCATGGGCCGGTTGTAAGGGGTGGAAGAGGACTTGGCGGGAGGAGAGGCGGCGAGGGGTGGAGCATTATGCAGGATTGAGGTATATTAGATGGTCATAAAAGTGTGGTTTTGGGCTGGCGAGGGGAGGTATTCAACATGTTCTAGACCGGAAGACAGAGATGAAGAAGATTAATGTAGATGTCAGAATCTACTCTTAGAATGCTCATAATGAGAACAAAGGTTCATGCATTAAACCTCGCATGTGGATATTTTAGAAACTTTATATGCATGTAGCATCTCGTCTTGTACAGTCAGTACCTAGATGGTGCCATCTCAATCATGTAACTCATTCCACACACAAGCTTTAGTCCTTGCCCGCCAGCCATCCCCAAGGTGAATTCTAACCCGATGAGGCGGCATGCTGGGGTTGAGGTTACTGTATGTTGGGGCTTGGAGGTATCCAAGTAGTATACGCAACGCGACGGTAGAGCAGCTAGGGCGATGTAGCCGTCCTATTGAACTTTGGACACAACCGTTTTCACCTCCGCGCCCTTTGTCGCCCTCAAACCTCATGCCCCGACCCTTCCGTCCAGCCATCCCAATGCTCCCCGTCCACACCCCGGCCCTTCCATCGACCGACTTACACCAAGTCAATCAAATTCGCGACAGGCTCCTCACCCTTGACGATGGGTTGTTCAGTCTTCTTGGCGGCTGGTGAAGCGACGCTGTTAGCGAGAATGATGTGGCCGTTGTGTATAGCAGAGGGACCGCGAAGCTCGGCAGCGAAGGTGGGACGCGCGAGTGGCATCCTGCAGAGTGTAAGCGTAAGTAAAAGATGGAGTGATGGGTGATTTACCTGCTACTTGTCTCCTCTCGCTTGTGGATCATGGTGTCATTGGTATACCCGTTGACCTTACCATTCATGTCGCGGGGCTCATCAGCGCCATTGGCAGTCTTGGTGTTAATGACTGGCCTCCCGACCGCAGGCTCCCTCTTTGACACGTTCTTCATCTTCTCGGCGTTGTCTTCATGCTCCAGGCGACCGACGAGCTCGCCAATGTTCCAGAGGTTGTGTGGGTGGTTGGCGTCGTAGAGGAAGTTCAGCTCGGGGCTATCACGATCGATCAGACCCTGGCGACACTTGCTCAGGGTAATTTGAGTACGGTGACAGGCGCCATAGCCCTCTAAGAAACCTCGCTGGCGAGACTTTTCTTGTGCTTCTTTGCTACCAATCTCTTTGCCTGCACCATATCCGTTGTTGTACTCGATTTCGGCAATTTCTTCGGCCTTCTCATCGGTCAGCGAGTTCTCGAGTTCGTCCTTGAGCGAATTGCGAATGATAGCCTTGTACTGCTGTTCGCGCATCTGCTGTGCTGCTTCACGAAGACGTAGACCTTCGATCTTGATGTTAAGCTTTCCGTTGAGGTCAGCCATGGCCTTTTGAGCTGTCAGCTCGGCTTCTTGTCGGGCGTCCTGTATATCCACTGCACTCATAGGGCGAACGCCATTTGCTTTGAGAGAAAACCAGAGCTGCTTCTGGCCTTCGGAAAGGTAAACTTCCTGCTGTGAGATCCTTTGCTCCCGAAAGTCAAGTTCACGCTCCCTAGCTTCGACCTTGTCCTTGAGCGTGAGAGCTTCAGCTTGCTCTCGCAGGAGGCTAGTAAGCATCTTCGAAGACGCGGCTTCAACCTTCTCCTGCTGCTCAGCCTCGATGGTTATCCGAAGTCGCCAGTTTTTATTGCGCTCGACATCAAGTTCATTCTTGATCTTCGTCAGCTGGGCGTTGATACGGGCAAACTGCTCTCGGTCTACGTGGTCGCCTCTAGGTTGATATGACATATAGTGGGAGCGAGATGCTCGAGGGCCTTCGTTGAATCGAACGACATCGTTTGGTGGTACCATATGCTAGACCTGTTAGTTGTGAATGTATCCGAAGGTCTTTACAAGAGCATACCCTTGAGTCATTAAGACCGAACTGGCGCGCTGGTGGTGGTTGAAACTCGGGTCGCAGGTGAGGAGGTAGACTGTGGGCCAGCCTGAAGGATTTCGGTGCGTCGGTAGTCGTGTCTGTGTCAGTCTCGTTATTGACCTCGACGATCTCACGCCGAGCTTGCGGGGCAGATGTCATAAGAGATTCCTTCTTGGCGACTGGAGACGCTTCTTCTCAGATCAGTCAGTGCTTTCCATAATAAAAACGAGACATACCATGCTTCAACTCTGCCTTTCCATTGGAATGCTCTCCCTGGCTTTGTATAGCAACCGGGCTCGCTACCCTTGATCTGCTATGCATGTCCTTCACAACACCGCCTCCACCAAGAGAGACAATGCTCCCGCAGTCATTCGCGACGAGCTTGGGTGATGAGAAGGCAGAGCTCAGAGTAGCTTTCTCAATGTCTGCTAAATCTTGGACGCGCTCTAGCTCTTTGGCTTCCCCAGAACCCTCGGATTCAGGCACAGAGCCTCCGGATACTTCAAGCACAGAATCGGATACCGAGGCGCTGTCCTGACTCGAGGGCTCTCTCTTGGGAGACCTCATATTCGCGGTAGCCGTCTTTTCGTCAGAGAATGTAGTGACGTCCAAGTGAGTGGCCTGATCTCCCGGAATAGCTATATTAACAACTCTTGATGCTGCTGCGTCTGTCAGATCCATATCGGAAATCGATTACTTCTCGAGCAGATGGAAGCTGACCAGGTGGCGAGGAAGGAAGAAAGCCTGGAGCGATAGACAAGAAGGCTTATATGGACGTACAGGACCTAGTGAGGGGCACTGGCACGTGAGAAAGTCCTTGGCGGCAACGGTCACTACTGAAGTAAAGGTGGGATCTTGTCGTTGGGTCGACGGCAGGTAAATCTTCACGTGAACCTTGCTATAGGTTGTCCGCATCTGTACCGCCCAGCGTTACCAACATCGCCTCACCTACTAAGCATACGCTGACAGCGTGATACGTGCATTTGAGTAGGTCGTGTTTGTTCCCTCATTCAGTGTACATGTCGCGGCTCTCAGAGACGGACGTCGCTACTATCTTCCGGCCCTTGAACCGTTTGCCATCTTCAAACCCGTCTAGATACATTCTGATACCCCCTTGAGCTCAAATTGCACACCCAAGTTCAAAAAGGCCTTCGTGATATTCGGGTCCTCTATCTCAAAAAAGTAGCCGTCAATGATGAAGTGTTTCAAGTTTAAGCCTGAAGAAGCATACTTCTTGAACCAATTCCATAGGTCGGGCGACTGATTTGTGTCTTCACCTGAAAATGGATCGAACCCCCTGGCTAGCATTGTGAAGCTTGTCAAACTCGGTGGTAGCAGCTCAGCCATTGAAGGTAGAGGGACCTTCCTGTCGTGGCAGGGGGTTATCTCTTTATGAATCGGATCAGAGAGTGCAGAAAGACAACGTTCCGATACGGCCAATCTCTTAAGAGTTTTGAACGGCAGAAAGCTTCCAAAGCATTGAGACTCATCCAAATCGTCGGCGGTTCTGACTTGACGCAAATCGAGAAGTAGGCTTTCCAGAGTTTCGGTGTGACGCAGAAGAGCAATGTAGAGATCTGGTAGTGTTCCGGTCGTGTCATCGAGGAAAGCCCATGTGCAAACAATATGCTGTAGCTCGTTACACGCCGATAACATCTTGGCGACCTCCTCTATCTCGAGCATGCATTCGGTGATCTCTAGACGTTTGAGCATACCGAAGATACTAAGCTCGGGCGGCTGTGCTGGCAGCGCGAATGTCGCCAAACCATGAGCTCGGAAGTCAGAAAGCACGGGAGCCCTCAACATAACGGAGCAGATCTGATCGAACAATTCAGAACTATGGTCGATAGAAAGGTCTATGTGCATCTGAATACACAGAGTTCGCAGCTTACGGAAGTCCTGTCTAGTCGTTGTCGTTCGTGTGAGCGCGGCCGTTATATTCTCCTCCGTTATAATGTGTTTCCAAAAGGAGACATCGTCAGTCTCGAGGACGACAAGACAAAGATGTTGTAAGTTTGGCGCGCAGCTAATAACATATGCTAGTAACTGAAAGTAATATGCTGCCTGGTAAACGGAATCCGGATCAATGAAATCGGCGTGAAGACCGTTGCCTTGATCATCTTCGAGTCGGACTTCTACATACTGCAGATACTCTATACATTTGCGACCCGGAACATCAGAGGTCGACGCCCTTTCGTGGAACAGGTTGAGAGGCCCAAGGCCGTGTCGAGTAACAGTTCCCGTGAACGATGCGTACAGAATTGAGGTGGCTATTCGGTTAACATGACGGGACGTTAGACAAAGATTGCGTAGCGATCGTTTGAGTATGCGGTTTTCGGATTGGCGCGTTCTCTCCTTTGCTTGATCTTTGAAGCCTGTGGATTGCGTCTCATATGAGCGAATGGTATGGAAATGACTCAGGATTTCCAGCACCAGCTCGTCTGGTAGCCCGCCAAGCGACGCGGTCTCGATCGCCATACAAAGATGCAATGCTTTTTCACGAAAAGCGGACGTTGGAAAGTGCAGGCGGGGGAGATTGAAGCTTGTCGTCGCGTGTAAGAGCAAACTTTGGAAACTACGACACATCACTGAAGTTCGCGACGCGTCAGGCCGTGGGGAATTTAGTCCGCGAAGAAGCTAGCCCCAATAGGAAATGGGCGAGCTGTTAAAGCCGCTCCAAGTTAGTTATCTCCGAACCTCAAAGAACACAGCGATTGCGCACGTCTGCTGTGAAAGCTCATAAGATGTTGTTACATTATCCTGGGTATAATTTGCAAAACTCAACAAACGACCAAGCAGCCAGTTCACACAATCCGAGTTGTCTTCCCTGTCTCCACGTCATAGATCCAGCCGCTGAACCTTATGTTCTCCTCGATCGCTTTGATCCGAAGCCATTGTATGTCCTTCTTGACCTGTATCTCTAGGTCACGGAAAGTGTGAAAGTCAAGTGTCTCCACCTCTCTCGCAGCCACTTCTCCTCTCTTCTTCATGACCGTGGCTCTCGCAATGTCGTTGTCAAACGTGAGCATGCCGCATCCTGTATGCTTGACCAGTATTACTTCTCTTGTTCCAAGAAGTTGTTGCGATATGACGATCGATCGGAAGGCATCTTTTACACAACCGCCGGCGTTGCGTATTACGTGGGCGGCTCCGAGAGGTATACCGAATGCAGCGGTGGGGTCGATGCGGGCGTCCATGCATGTTACTGTCGCATCAAGTCAGTACATGACGATAGAGACCGTTGATTTGTGCCTACCGATAGTGTATCTCTGGCTAGGTGGAAGTGCTAGATGGCCTTGGTCGAAAGTGGCAGCATACGCCTGATTCCCAAGTTCCAGGTTTCTTTCTCCGTGGGTCGGCATCGTCGGTAATGGGGCTAGTAAAACGTATGGCAGTTGTGATGGGGGGGTATTGTGGAATGTATCATTTCGGCCTGCGACCTTATATATCGCCATGCCGTTATCTGATTAAGCGCCGTGTAGTTTTCGCATCTCGGTAGGGTCGCGACATCGTGGGGGTGAATTTCGCCATCTTACTGAACTGATACAATTGGCGTTGATGGAAGAACGACATGCGACAGACTCTACGGCAGCTCCACGTCTCCCGGCACAGTGGCACCAGGACGAGCATGATTTGATTGGCCAAATCGGCAGGGTCCTTAGGCGCATCTCAGGCATGTCGCCAAAAAGTGGGGCAACACCCCTAGCGTGTGGCAGGCCCATCTTCAGATCTTCCATTAATCCCCGTCCTTCATTCCTTCTCTCATAACGGTTCAATGCTTCGCGCCGTTCTATCCAGCTTCCGATCTCTCCCGCGTCTTGTTGTCATGCCGGTCGCGGCCTAACTGGATATCATGGAAGAGATCCTCGGACTGACTCATGGCTTCTGAGGCGTGAGCACATCAATCTCGTCTACCCAGCCTAGGCATGCCTTATGAAGGTAGTTCGACAAGACAACGAACGAATTAACAATTGTTGTCGCTGCAAAGGATGCAAGTCAAGTGTCGTGGCCTAGTGGCTTAGCACCTGGGTAGGAGCCTACATCGGAAGGCCGGGGCCGAGAGAAGAATACACCGACTATCATACGTCTTTGTGCGATGGATCTCGAATGTACAGAAGTGATGAAAGCGCCAGACGTTTGCGAGGAACGTATCAATTCGTCTGCGACTTCGACCGATCCGGAGATGCCATACCAAAAACGGAATGGTGCATACCAAGCAAGAAAAACGCTTTAGATCTGAGTAAAGTTCCTGCTACGATATAAGCCACTGCAGTCCTCGAGTAGAAGTTGACCCTTCTGTAGCAGTGATCTTCCAGGTCTTGTTCCAAGGATAACCGCCTGATTTCAGTGTCGAGCCATGTATCTCGCACCTTGGTATGACGCTACAAGAGCGTCATGTCTTACAAATCCAACGATGGATATCCACCACCGGGTATACCCAAGTGTATAAACATTCCGTCTCGAGATTCTTATGCCTCTTAACGCCTTCTTCATTCTAAGCATTTTCATATACCATGTCTACCCTGCAGCCTCCAGCAATTGATACCTCACGTTGGTGTCAACGAATCGCTTCAATCACTACAACGTCCGGCGAGGAGATACGTTTGAATTACATCGAGTGTCAAGCGGCATCTACGAAGGAAGAGAAGGGTGTCATACTGCTCATTCATGGCTTTCCTCAAACCTCGTATCAGTTCCGCCATGTCATCACGCCTCTAGCAGACGCCGGCTTCCGGGTTATCGCGCCGGACTACCGAGGCGCTGGACAATCCTCAAAGCCCTTAACCGGTTACCAAAAGACGCAGATGGCAGAGGACCTGCACATATTGATCCAATCTCACTTTGGCATCAAGGAGAAAATCCACGTCGTAGGCCATGACATTGGTGGCATGATCGCATTTGCCTATGTATCGCGCTACCCCAACGACGTGAGAAGCGTCATTTGGGGTGAGTGTCCACTGCCCGGTACATCATGCTACGAGAACGTCAAAGGCACTCCCGACGTCTTCCATTTCGTCTTCCATCGAGTACCCGACCTACCAGAATTTCTGATTGCTGGGAAAGAGCGAGAATATCTCAAGCACTTCTTCGACAAGATCTCGTACAATAGCGCAGCTATCTCGCCTGCTGACCTTGAGCATTATGCGCTTGCCTACTCGCAACCTGGTGCTATCAGAGCCGGTCTTGAGGTTTATCGCGCTTTTGAGAAGGACGCAGAGGAGAACAGGAGCTGGGTGGCCGAACATGGGAAGGTCAAAGTACCCTCACTGCTGATGAATGGAAGAGAGTTCATGCTAGCGCAGTCTGCGGCAAGCATGGCGGAGGAGTATCATGAAGGTGCGGATATATTGACTGTCGAGGAAAGTGCGCATTACATCGCTGAAGAGAATCCTGAAGGGTTCGTGAAAGGTATGTTGGGATTTTTTGCCAAGCATTGAGAATGATTCAGTCTCGGAATAGTTCCTGCATCGCCTCCAGGTCGGACTTGTAGTGAAACAGATCTTTACATTGGAGTGAATGTAAGAATTTGTACTTGATCGGCGCATTTTCTTCTGGTTTTCCAACTATCTCTTTAGAAGCGTGTGTCATATTCTCTTATAAAACCTCATGATGGCAGGATGGAAGGTGGGATTCCAGCTTGTGAGAAGGACGAGCGATGGGTTTGCCCTAATCCAGTCGATTCCTGTAGAAAACTTCCAGGCTTCCCTACGTGCCTTCTTCGTCGGGGAGAATATAACCAACATTGGTCTCGACTGTTGTAATGTCGACCCAACAAACCATAGGTTGAGCGCCATAATTTTCGGGAACTTGCTGGGTCCTGCGGTTGTAAATATCGAATTATCTAAATTTTCGCGTAAGGCAGCAGCAAGGGCTAACTTCATTGGCATGGCTTCAGGACAACGCGCTTTCCACCAATTATATTGGCCAGTTTTGTATATCAAAGGTCCTCGTGATTCAAGTCGAAATTCCCAGCGAGACAAAAGTCGCACTCGTTTGAACACCTCTGGGCCTTCTTCCATGTCAGGCATGGTGATTAGATCAGCAGGAAATTCATTCTCAAAGTCAGGCTGCATGATGCTGCCATCTGTTCTGAGATTGGGCTGTGTAGATCCGCCGTCAGTTTTGTCATTGAGAGCTGTGGTCTCGTGTGTTTCTTCGATGCGCTGTATCTCCATTCCACATCTTGGATCTGAGCTGATAAAACTTTAGTACGAACTAACCCGTGAAATGAAAGCATTTCCTTCAGGGCACCCACCATATGAAAGCTAGGTTGTGTGCGCGGAGAGTCGACTTCTTGCATCTGGCGCAATTCATCGTGTTCTTATCACCGGTGAAGTAGACCATGCACATGTTGACCTTTTGACCAGGACGGAGCACGTAGGTGAGGGGCTTAGTCTGACGGATGTCTAATCCGCTGAGGTCGTCTCGTATCGCATAGCGGCGGGCCCTGACAAGGTCGTAACCTGGTTGATTCGAGAATCTATCCATGAGGATAGATTGAAGTGTCTGTATATCGTCAGATCAAGAAATGCACATCGTGTTTCTCCAATACTCACATTCCAAGAACTAATCAGCTCTAGAGGTATGGAGAATTTCCAACCAAGAGCATCTTCTACAATAGCAGAATTCTGAGCAAATGGATTTAGACTGAAGAATAGGAGTCTTTGAGACAACTGCTCGGCATGTATCTTTGCCAACATGCCTGGAAGGTCTACAACAAGATTTGCGATTGGAGCGCTGGTAGAAGAGGATATTAGAGATGATTTAGTCTCTGCGAGCTTGACTTACATAGTTGAGCTAATGCTTCCAATGCTACGAGAGATGAGGCCGAGCACCTCGCCCTGCTTCTCAAGCTTTCCTCCAAGATCGTCGAGACGTTCATTGAGCTGTCTTGCAGTCTCGGTCTCAGCGTCCGCGAGAGCGTCCATTCTCTCAATCACGATGGACTGGTCTTTCTCCTCCAAGATCCTGTGAGAGATTTTATGTTAGATTCGTTCGCTCATGCTCCAGAGCTAATAGAGAGAGCAAGACGTACATGTTGGCTTGACTTTGAACCATCAATATGATTTCCTTGCTCTTCCGAAGTTTGTCTTGCAATCGCGCAACGTTGTCGCGTTCCAGCATATGCCATTGCAGCATCTTTCCCACATCTTTCGGGTTGGGTTTCGAGTTGGAGAGAAGACTCTTTCCATATCGAGATATAATATGCTCCAGAAATGAGCTTATCTCTCCTTTGGTATCGGAAATCGATGGCTGCAAAACATTGAAGAGAACTTCGAGACTAGGATCTTCTTGGCGTGTTTGCCAGAATGAGAGAAGCTGCATCCTGTTGGACCTAAAATGATAACCAATATGGGCTCCGGAGATCATACCTGTTCGAGATAGCGATGGAAAAGCCTCAAGTCCACCAGAAGATCCCCAAATTCGCGTTTGGCACCTCTTTGGGAATTAAGTACTTCAATCAGTTTGTACACGACTTGCACTGCAGCGATGATATCGCCAAACGAGCCGAAAGTGATTGCCATAAGTGAGATAGAAACACAGGAGTGAACGAGAGATGACGAAGATGAGAGTTAATGGCACACATTAGGCTGAGAGGTCAGCGCAGTGCGGCTATGCACTTTCGCCACACTGAGCTGGCATCGCAGCCTGGACTGCGCCTTGAGCTCAGCCTTGAGTGTGCGTTGAGCTCAGCCTTTAGCGTATCTTTAACCCCACCTTCAGCGTACCTTGAGAGCGGTCTCATCAGCGTGGAATCCTAATGCGATGTACAGAGGAGTTTATTGCGAGAAAAGAGTGCTAAACAACACTGTAGATTGTGGACGCATGTGTGGGCTTGTCGTTACAAAGATTACAGCTGGAACTTGGCAAGCGCGAAGGACGCCTGGGCACGCATCCTCAATCTAAGCGACGCGACTCGGTTGGATACCTTCCTGACGGTACACGCCATTAATGCGACACAGAACTATCTGCAACCGGTTACCGCAGTTCGAGTCGTCATCTGGTGAGAACTACGGTAGTTTCACGTCAAACGTCCCAGTGGCCTTCGGCTTAGAAAGTACCCAGAGTATGCCTCCATCGACACACTCATCCCAGTGTTCAGATGCCTTCAGAGCCTTGCCAAATCGCCTATGACCATGTGGAACGCCCTTGAATACTGTGATGTTTGTCGGCACATTTGCCTCTGAAAGTAGCTTCGCATAAAGCAAAGCCTCATCGCGCAGTGGGTCCAAGCCCGCGATACCAAACACTGTAGGAGGCAAACCTTTGACCTCCTCTGCTGTCGCGTTGACCATGTTAAACTTGGTGTCTTTCAAATCTGGCGAAGCATCCTTAGCAGTATCCAGCAGCTTTGTGAAGAAGTCGACAATCTTCATCGGCAATATTGGTGCGTTTTCGTTCTCGACATAAGACGAGGTTTTGAGCAGCTTGCCAGGCCCTTGGTCGTATGTGGCTGGATGGGCAACCATGGGGATGATCAAGATCTGTCCGGCTAGAGTAGGCAGACCTGCAATCACCTCGCTTTTTCCAAGATGTTGCTCGAGTGTGAGGGAGGCTGCTAATGTGCCACCTGCTGAAATGCCACCCGTGACGACTTTGGATGGATCTCCCCCAATTTCGTCTATGTTCTTGTGCAGCCATGCGAATGCATCTTGAGAATCATACCAAGCGGTTGGGAAGGTGTGTTCTGGCGTGTGGCGGTAGTTGACGTTCAGCACTATCGCCCCTGTCTTAATGGCAGTTTGCGCACATAGAGGATCCTCGCTGCTGAGTGTGCCTATGGAATTATTAATCACACCATCTTGCACTTTACACACGAAAAGACATTACCAAATATGAAGCCTCCGCCATGGAAATAGAGATACACGGGAAGCCTTTCTGAAGCGTCTGTCTTGACCGATCTATACGATCTAGCTTCGATGGTTGAGCCATCGCGAGTTGGAATGGTATAGTCTTTGACCTGAACATGTGGTGCTAACAGCGGCATCACCTCTGCGGCTCGGCTTTCTCTTTCGGCATTGACAGCTTCCTTGAGCACATGCGGATCCATTGTAACGTCGTAGGTCCGCGCGGGCAATGTCTTTTCCACTGCCAGCCACTCCTCGGAGGGCCCACCATACTGCGAGAAATCCAAAGCCATTTTTGATGTGAGAAGAGTGATGAGGTTGAGAGGGTATATTCCCGCGAGACGATGTCAATAAGTGATTTGACTTCGTACGAGCCTCGCATGAACGCGTCACGTCTACCTAGGTAGGTGCGACATATGCGCCCTGTTGTTAGCGTCACCCCGCATGTACCGAGGTTGACACCTACATGCCACCAACACCACTATTGGCTGTTGTAAGTTCTCAACGTTGTTAGTTCACGATGATAAGCTTATGCATTGACCACGACATCTTCGACCTAAAGGTTGTTTCTTGCAGATAACGACCTTGGACGGCATCCACGACACTTTTCTGGAGATAACGTCATATTCCCACCTGAGCTGAACCGACATAATGGCGGCAGTTCCATCAGAACCTCCCCCACGCGGTCTCAAAGACAAAGTCGCGATTGTGACTGGGGCAGGATGCAACAGTGACGGCATTGGTAATGGGCGTGCGATATCGATCATGCTTGCCGATGAGGGTTGCCATGTCTTGTGTTTGGACCTGAAGATGCCTTGGGCGGAGAAGACCGCAGAGATGGCAGCGTCGAAACCACACCGGGGAAGAGCTATCGCAATGGAGGCAGATGTCACCAAAGCTGGTGATTGCGAAGCAGCAGTGACTAAAGCACTGGAAGAGTTTGGGAGGCTGGATATTCTGGTCAATAATGTCGGGATCGCCGGTGCAACAGGAACCGCGGTGGATGTTGACATGGAAACTTGGGCGAAGGGACTTGAGATCAATGTAACCAGCATGGTACAGATGGCGAAGTACTGCATACCGGCTATGCAACGAAATGATGGCGAAATGAAAGGCAGCATCATCAACATGGGCTCAGTCGCCGGGCTCAAAGGAGGAACTCCACACCTGTTGTATCCGACCAGTAAAGGTGCAGTGGTGAACATGACGAGGGCAATGGCTGCGCATCATGCACCTGATGGCATCAGGGTAAATTGTGTTTGTCCTGGCGTATGAACCCTATGACTACCGTACGACAGCGGACTGACACCAGGCAGATGCTTTACACACCCATGATGTATGCGGGCGGTATGAGCGAAGAAGCTCGCGAAGCTCGGAAGAAGAGGAGCTTACTCGGCACAGAGGGCAGCGGATGGGATGCAGCCTGCGCCGTAACATTCCTCGCTTCAGACCATGCGAGATGGATGACGGGTGCAGTACTGCCTGTTGACGCTGGTGCAACAGCTGCGGTGGGTATTGGTATGCCGAAGAGTGCCAGTGTCAACGGTTAGGGCGTAAGCACATGCGACTAGATGGCGGGTAGAGGATGATGAAGAGTGCTGAGAAGCGTAGAAACCTCGGTCGATCGGCACTCCTCGGGCAAGCGTTTTTTGGTTTGTGTAGCAGCCTTACGTTTCAGCCCCAGGATTTAGAATCCTCCGCACGCCCATTGAGAGCGCCCCCAGCCCTTCCCGACGCTTGACAGCTGTCTTAGAAACTACCATGACCGGCGCATGGAAAGGACTTTTCGTGTGGGGCGGAAAAGTGCCGGATGCGGGCATGCTACAGCAATTTGCACCAATCGGAGCATTTCACAGCAGCCAAGACTGAAACACTCAGTGGTCCGCTCCTCAGTCTATTCTCAATTCCGCCCATTACCCCGGATTGTTACTATACGTATCTTGGCAGCTTCCTAGTCTTTCTATTTATTCGTGGAAAGCTGGGTGTACATGACATTCCAAGCATTGGGCGGAAGGACCGGTTTTGTGGCACAAGCCTTAATCTCCTTGTGCAACGAGACTACGATATCAGCGAACTCTATAAGATGAACTATCATGATCATACATTGTGTCTTCCAACCAGTTGCAGTTTGTTTCTTTACTCTCCGCAACGATGAAGTTCCTTCAGTCCATTAGCACTTGTGTGCTCGCCCTCTCCTCCCTCGTCAGCGCAGCAAGCTTCAGTAACCCGCTCAAGCAGAAAGATGGCTCAGACCCTCACATTGCGTGGAGCGGAGGTTACTACTACATGATGACCACGACATGGACGAACTTGTCAATCACGAGGGCGAAGACGCTGGGAGGATTGAAGACAGGGGAGACAAAAGTAGTCTGGACCGATAGCAACCCAGACAGATGCTGCAACATGTGGGCACCTGAATTGCACTACATTGATGGTGCTTGGTACATCTACTACACCGCTGGCCGCAATGGTGTCGACAACCTGGATCTTCAGCGTCCTTACGTGCTCAAGGGTAAGACAGTTTGACGACGACATGGAGCGTAATCTAACAAAGTCACAGGTGGTGCGGACCCCTTCGGCACGTACACCTACCTTTCCCAGCTCACCAACGTATGGGGTATTGATGGTTCTATCGTGCGTTTCGACAAATGGGGCAACTATTTTACCTGGTCTTGCATGTCCGGCAACCTCCAATCGCTCTGCATCGCACCCATGACCTCACCTGGAAAGATCGGCGCCACCAAGATTCTTTCTACACCTACTGAGTCTTGGGAAAGAAACGGCAGCCCTGTTCAGGAAGGCCCTGTTGCTATGTACCACGGCGGCAAAACGTTCATCGCTTACTCGGCGAGTTTCTGCTGGACACCGAACTACAGCTTGGGTCTACTCACCTGGAACGGATCTGGTGACCCAGCGCTCGCCGCCAACTGGAAGAAGAGCAGCGGACCAGTTTTCACTAATGCTAATGGCAACTATGGTCCCGGTCACAATGGGTATGTTGAATAACCGACACCTCGAATCATCAGATGCTAACCAATATACAGGTTCTTTGTCAGCCCCGATGGTAAGGAAATCTGGAACGTTTACCACGCTACTGCTATCACGACCGGAGCTTGTGATGGTAACAGATACACAATGGCGCAAAAGGTCAACTGGAACTCTGACGGCACTCCCAACTTTGGAACTCCAGTGAAGCCGGGTACTACGATTGCCGGACCTTCAGGCGAGTAAGCTTGTTGGCTGTCATAGGTAGCTGGTCGATCACACCCAACTCTTCTTGTATATATTTCTGCGCGGACCGAAATAGTGTCCGCATAGCTTCCGCCTAAGTTGGGCTGATGGCACTACGACTGGCGTTGAGCCCATAGGTGCTGCAGAATGATAGATCGTACTAGCAGTTTCGAGCAGGTGATCATTGATGCCGGTGATATGAGCTTCTCACGAACGTAAGCTGACTGAGGCGTCCACACCCCGACATTGCTTTTAAGAGCAGGTTCACACTGTGCATGAGAGTCAGCAGTCGGAGCTAGATAATTGGGGGCGCACCGATAGGCAATCCGGACCGGAGCCGCAAGCGCACAGGCCACCGATTCGGTGGTTACCGAGAAGTGCACAGCACTGCGCTTAGAAGATCTGAGATGATACAGCAACGCGGTTGTACGGTATGAAGGTAAAGACGTACTGCTGAATGCGCGTACAAGATGGCAAGTGATGGACTTCTGGTGTTGTGATGAGCAGTATGGAGTGATCTGGGATGACGTTGGAGAGATACGCGAGTCATACAGCTGCAAGGTCCCGTGCTTAGCGTTTCCGCGTCAACATGCGTCAGCTGCACCCCGGATCTCCACTTCTAGCCACCTGCTGCCTACATCGCCGCTTCCTCCCTCAATCCTCCTCTCCATCACCAGTTCATCTCGGTGTTCAGCTGGCTGGCATCATACAAACTCTCACTGTTTCCCCATCGCGTTCATTCTGACCAAGCGTTGTCAGCTTTCCATCATGGCTGAAAAGGCGCCACTGCTCGCATCCGACGCGTCCGCCACCGTACAGCCGGGCCACGTGCAATGCTACTCCAAACGTTACGCGTTGGGAAGGGTGTTCGCTATTGCTGCGACGGCTTCAATCATACTCTATGGTCTCCCGCAATGTATGTACATTGCTCTCTCAATCATACGTTGCAGCTAACCGATGTGAAGTGGATGATGAGTCTCTCGGCAACTACCCAGAGGAGAGCGAACTATGCATGACTCCCGCCTGTGTCCATGCGGCTTCCGAGGTCCTTTATAACCTCTCGCCTCAATACAAAGACCTTGACCCGTGCGATGACTTTGAAGAACTCGTGTGCGGCGGATGGAGGGAACGTCATGATCTGCGAGCCGACCAGGGTGATGCCTTTACCGGGACTATAATGTCTGAAAACTCACAAATGCTGCTTCGTCATATTCTTGAAGCACCGTACCCAAAGGATTCTGAGGTGAGTCTATCCTTGCTTGATGTGTGAAACAAGACTAATACCTCATAGCATTCCTACTTCTCGCCTATGCAGCTTATGTCGGTTGCCAAGTCTGCGGATGAGGTCAACTTTGACAAGATGAAGGCTGCATACGATGCCTGTCTCAACGAAGATCAGATCAAGAGCATTGGCGCCGAGCCTCTCAAGCATGTTCTCGAAGAGATCAGGAAGGTGTACCCTGCTGTGACTTCAGACTCACACTCAATCAAGGACGCCATCCTTCTTCTCGCCAAGTACGGTGTCACTGGACTCGTCTCAGCTGGCACCGGTGCGGACGAAACCAACCCAGACACCGTCGTCGTGTCTGTTAGCGCGCCCTGGAGCTTCGGACTACCTTCCAAAGAGCGTTACGAAGACGACAAGCTTGTCGAGAAGTACCGTGATGTGACTGTTGAAGTACTGAGCGCTCTGTACCCAGAGCAAGACAAGGCCGTATTTGAAGGTATTATCGATCTTGAGAAGAAGCTTGCGGCTGCGTCTCCTAGCGAAGAAGACCGTGAAGACGTCACGAAGTACTACAACCCGATGTCTATCGATGAAGCAGCTGCGATCGCTCCCGAAATCGAGCTGAAAGCGCTTCTCGCGGACCAGGCGCCTCACGGTACGGACATCAAACGTGTCATTGTTATGACCCCGCATTACCTGAAGGATCTATCAGCAATCCTCGCAGCTACGCCTAAAGATGTTCTCCAAAGCTACTTTGTATGGAAGGCGGTTCAATCTTTCTCTTCTTACGTCGATGCGGAAGCTGTCAAGCCCTACCGTCGTTTTGTCAACGTGCTCTCAGGCAAGGACCCGGACTCCGCTCCTGAACGCTGGCGCACATGCGTTAGCCATGTAGACAATGGCTTAGGATGGATTTTGAGCCGCTTCTTCGTAGAGAAGGCCTTCTCAGCTGACGCAAAGAAGTTTGGTGACACCATCATCACGGACATCAAGACCGAGTTCGCCAAGAAGCTGAATGCTGCAGATTGGATGGACAAGGATACCACCAAGAAGGCTGTCGAGAAAGTGCACAACATCGTCCAGAAGATTGGATATCCCACGAAGAGCCCAGACATTATGGACCCGCCTACACTCGAGGAATACTATGAGACAGTCAACGTATCATCAGATGCATTCTTCGCCAACGCTCTTGCGATGCGCCGCTTCGCTGTCAAGGAAGAGTGGTCTGCACTCGGAAAGCCCGTCGATCGCGACCAGTGGGACATGACTGTTCCGACAGTAAACGCATACTACAACCCTCCTGGTAACGAGATCGTCTTCCCTGCTGGTATCATGCAATTCCCGGTCTTCGATGTCAATGTACCCGCCTATATGTCATACGGCGCTTTCGGTGCTGTTGCTGGCCACGAACTCAGCCACGCTTTCGATAGCACCGGACGCCATTACGACCAAAATGGCAACTACACTGATTGGTGGTCCAAGGAAACCGTGGATGCCTTCAAGCACAAGGTCGAATGCTTTGTCGACCAGTACTCGAACTTCACCATTCCCGGACCCGACGATAAGCCTCTACACGTCAACGGTCGTCTTACTCTTGGTGAGAACATTGCTGACGCTGGTGGTCTGTCGGCATCTTTCCAGGCTTGGAAGCGCCGCTCAACTGAGACACCAAACAAGAACCTGCCTGGCTTGGACCACTTTTCTCAAGAGCAGATGTTCTTCGTCAGCTACAGCAACTGGTGGTGTGGCAAGACTCGCAAGGATACCGCAATCAACCGCATCTACACCGACCCGCATGCACCTAAGTGGGCGCGTATTCTGGGCACTATGGCGAACTCAAGGGAGTTCAGGGAGAGCTTCCAGTGCAAGGTCAAGGAACCTACTTGCCAGCTCTGGTAGTTGATGGCTTTCTAGTGTTGCACTAGTGCGTGCTTGCTGTCATGTCTCTACAATTTGCCATGAATTACTGCTTGATAAGATTTGTAGTATTCAATGTTGTACCATCTATAGCATTATCACGGTTCAGTGATTTAATCTCAGGCATGTAGCATCAACTCATAACTGCCTGGCTTTAGGGCTACCCTTGTTCCCTTCTTCCGTACCTCGTATCCGCCTTGACCAAGTCTTCTTAGATCAGCGCTACTGTCCACACTGGGAAGTAGCAGATAGGCTGTCGTGCTCGTGGGTACAGTAACCCACATCTTCGCTTCTTCGGTGCCGCCTTCACTTGTCCTCTCGTACTTGACCTCAATCTTACCATACGGACACTCCACACTCCCCTCCACCATCCCGAACTCGCTTCCGAACGGCGGCTTAACCCTCCATGTCTTATATGCCTCTGTCTCGGCCTGTACACCCAACACACCCTCGTAGAACCACTCGTATATTGTGCCCAGCATGTCATGGCACTTGCTCCTACAGTTATCTTGCCAAAATTCATTCAGTGTTGTTTCTCCCCTCCGGATAAAGCGCATGTAACTTGGATGCTCTTCTTGTCGCGCCATCTCTAGGATGATGTCTGGGCGGTTCAGGTCAGAGAGTGTATTAAAGAGGTACTTCAAACCGATCTCGCCAGCTTGAATTCGGTTGCCAGCGGATGCGCAATCCGCTAGGAAGGCAGCCTGTACGTCCGCAACGTGGGATGGGGGAACAAGATCAAACTGAAGTGCAAAGGCTTGGGCGACCATGTTGCGGTCATGTTTCGAGGGGTCGTCGCGGGACGTGTAGAAGGCGTAGGGATACTCTCTCTTATCGGTGATGAGAAGCCGCTCGTTGTATACGCGGTATATGCGATCTGCCCATTCGCGGAACCGCGTTTCAGCTTCCGGCTTGTTCAGCTCGCGGGCCATGCGTTGGATGTTCCGGAGGCAGCGGTAGTATACAGCTGTTTCGATGTTGGCCTGATTGTTGCCGAAAGCTATGTCGCGTCCCCAGTCACCCAAGCCGTGTTCAATGAGCCCACCGTCTCGCTCTTTGGTCTTGATATACTCCATGTATCGTACACAGGGATCGAACAGTTTCTCGAACACGTGCGTGGAGTCGTAGTAGAAGCGCAATATCTCGGGAAGTAATGCGACAGCACCTCCCCAGGTGATTGTGTCGTGTAGAGGACCGCACATGTATCTGATCTCCGGTGCCATGGTAGGGCAAAGACCATTTGGTTCCTGCGCATCGAAGATATCATCGAGGATCTTGGAGTAGAGCGACTCCATATCGCGAATGTATTGGGTGGCCGGCGCAAGAAGGTGTGTTACTTCAAGCCATCCAAATTTCTCTAGCTGAGGACAGTCAGTGTGGTAGCTGAAGAGGTTGCTAACGAAAGACCAATAACACATGTCAATGAGCTGATTGACATCTTCTTTGTTCGTCTTGACATGGCCAAGACGACGTGCAGCGGACGATACGTGTCTGCTGACCAACGAATGTACCACCGGTAACTCTTGCGCTTCTTCAAGTGATACGCCTTCGACTTGGATGTATCGCGCACTCGTAAAGCAGAAGTCAGGTTCCCAGGTTTCCACTCCAGTACCAACCAAAGTGAATTTGCAGAAAACGCCCGTCTCAAACTGCTTAAACAGTGGATCTGGCATGAGAACCTTGCCATCCTCGCCAATCGTCTCGGAGAAACGGATGATGACTTCCGAGCCAGCTGGCCCACTGACCTGGATCTTTACCATCGTTGTCATGTTCTGTCCGAAGTCGAACATGACGACGCCAGGCTCAAGAGTCTTCTTCGATCGTGGCTCGAATGTCTCGTGGAGCACCACGGGTGGCTGACTCTGATACTTCAATTTTCCTCTCGGGCCTGTCACAGGCGTCGCAGACTTCCATTGATCGTCTTCTTGGAAGCCTGGCGCATCCCACCCTGCCGGATAGTTGCGTAAGTCCTTGGTTTCTGAAGAGTAGATGTTAGCCAACGTGGTCGCACTCTTGCGGATGTTCCAATCTGGCCCAGTAGTGATCGTCTCGTGGCTGCCATTGTCGTAGAAGAGATGCAGCTCCATGAAGAAGCAGAGCTCATTACCGTAGCGGACGTATGTGTTATCTTCGTAGCACGGCCAGAAAAAACGGTCGTCACCTTGGTCACCAGCGTAGAAGCCATTGCCGATGTGTGCGCCAACTACGTTCTCCCCTTGTGTCAGTATGTTTGACAAGTCGTATGCAACGAATTGTACTGTGCGGTGGTAGTTGGTCCAGCCCGGATCCAGCACGTGGCCGTTGGCCGCTGCAGGATTGCCATTGCACACGAAGTTGCAATGACCAAGACCTGAGGCGAAGGCGATTGCACGAGACGGTTTTCGATCAAGACGTAGCGCTTTGCGCATGTACAGCGGCTTGTCCCCGTTGTCGCCAATCCAAACGCCTTTCCATCGGTTTGGTTCATCTTCAAACCATGTACGAAAGATGAGACTGGTATGGGGCATGTAGGTCTGGTTCATGCTGTACGGTGGCAGTAGCCCAGATGATCTTGGATATGCGGTGAAGAACTCATTCACTGTACTTGTCGTCGCCTGGTCATCTGAATCCCACGCTGTGACTCTCCAGTAATGAAAAGTCGCCGAGTGAAAACCTCCTTCGGGTGCACATAGCACATTCCGTTGCCGATCGCCTTCCACTTTACCAGAGTCCCATATCAGTGTCTCAAATGACTGCTGAGTTGAAACTTCGATGCGATACGCCTTTTGCTGACTGTCCTCGCGGTCCGAATGCAGGACCCAGAAGAAGCGTATCTTGTCCGTGTCGATGCCAAGCACTTCGTAAAAAGCATGTATGCCGCATCGTGTGATTTCCAGAACCATGTTGGTTGATCGTAAAAAGGTAACAGCTTCTTGCGGACTCAGACTGCTCCCCGTGAGCGAAACACAATTGAGTGCGGATAGGGATATCGGGAAGGTGGAGATTTGGTGGCTTTCATGGTGGAAGGGCTCAACCGGTCATTTACAGTTTCAGTTCATCAGTCAAGATACTGTTCGTGACAATATCTTCGCGAGGCTCGGGTGAACTCGCTGCGACTTCTACCAAACACAGTCTGGCAGACGTAACGCAACCGTTGAGCTAGATCTGGCCCCGAAGTGGTCCCGAAGTGGAGATCGCGCATCCAGCCTGTAGAATGTGTGCCGAAGAGGCTGCCGAGGCGAACGCGGGGACCCCACCAAGAGGCATCGCCGCTTGGCCTGCACCTCGATCCCGACCCCGGACATCTAGAGCAGACCCTTGTTGTTCATCGCTATCTCTTCGTGCAGAATTGACTAAAGATGCGCATGACAAGCTTTTCAGCCCCTGACAAAGAGTCTCCCTGATATGCGGCTAGAGACATGCACGTGTCAGCCAATGCTGGCTTCGGAGTAGTAGAGCCCGGGATAGCATTGGAGACAACATGGGACGATGCTTGTCTTTGATACATAAAGCGTAGTCTCGCATGGCGATAGATCCACTTTTCCACAGCATCTGACATTGTTACTCAAGATGGGTCTCGCAGTCACTGTCTTCTCCGCTATATTTCTAGCGACCGGAGGTAAGGCATCCATGTGGCAGGTCGCAGGCTACTGAGATCAGTAACTAACTTGTACCCAGGTTTTCTCTTCGGTTACGACTCTGGTATCATTACCTCGACCATCGCTCTCGACACCTTCAAAGAGTACTTCAGCGATCCTTCGGACGATGTCGTTGGTGGCATTGTGTCTGCCTTTCAGGGTGGCGCGATTGCAGGAACCATTTTCAATATGCTGTTCGCGGACATGCTAGGCCGTCGCTGGACTATTTTCGTCGGGGCTGTCATTTCTATATTGGGCAGTTCCCTCCAAGCAGGCGCCGTCAATATGGCCATGCTTATCGTCGGTCGCTTTATCGGTGGAGTCGCAGTCGGTCAGCTCACTTCGACCATTCCTATGTATGCCGGTGAGCTTTCGGAGGCAAAATATCGTGGCACCCTTTCGGGTCTACTACAGTGGATGTTGAGTTGGGGCTTCTTTGTCGCCCAATGGCTCGGATATGGCTGCTCCTTCAACAGCACCCAATTCTCATGTAAGTCATTTTGTACACGGCGTGCTGCTTGACCTAATACATGTAAGGGCGCTTTCCGCTTGCGTTCCAGAACGTCCCCGGCCTCGTTTTGCTGGCTGGCATTTTCTTCCTCCAAGAATCACCTCGATGGCTCATGGAGAAAGATCGCCATGAAGATGCTATGGCCTCGCTGAACAAGCTCCGCAAGGGCCACGACGCGGAGACTATCGACCTCGAATTCCGAGAGATTCGGGACGTCATCATCGCGGATCGGGCTCTGGGCAACATTAGCTGGACCTCGATCATCACTAAGACCTCATGGCGTAAGCGTCTCTTGCTCGGTTGCGGTGTGCAAGCTTTTGGACCTCTTTCCGGAATCAACGTTATCAACTACTACGGTCCACGTATCTACGAGATCCTTGGAATATCGACACAAGAATCGCTTATGATCATTGGTATCAGCGGTGCGCTTTCGATCGTTTGGTGTACCATTGGACTTGCGCTAGTCGACAAGGTTGGACGTGTAAAGCCCCTTCTCATATCAGCTGCTGGCCTAGCGACAGCCCTGCTCATCAACGCAGTACAGGGACAGTACTTCGATCCCAACAATGGCCCACAACTGCGCAGTATGGTCGCCATGAACTTCCTCTTCTCGTTCTTCTACACACCTCTCGGTATTATATCCTGGGTTTACCCCGCAGAGATCTTCCCTATCGAATGCCGCGCCCTTGGTAATGCCATTACGACATTCACAAACTGGGTTGTGAACCTCATCTTTGCCCAGTTCTCTCCGCAAGCATTGAGCTCCATAGAGTTCAAGTATTTCTACGTCTTCTTCTGCTTCAACATCATCGCCTTCCTGTGTTATTGGTTCTTCTACCCAGAGACTAAAGGCAAGACTCTGGAACAGATGGACGAACTCTTCGGTGATCAGCTGGTGCCGCATGCACTGCAAGATCCAGCAGCGGCATCGGCGGCTATGGAGAAGGAGGAGAAACTACACGCGGAAGTAGCTTGATTGTAATTGGGGTTGGTTCGGTGCGCTTCGGCGCGTTACGGTGTGGCATGGTGCGTTGGATCGTACGAATGAAGGTTGTGGAGAGGAGCTTATGTGTTTAATGATTGTACCTGCATGTACACGGTCTGTCTATAATCACGTGTCCTTCGATAAGTCAGTGAATGCCTTCTGGGCGATCGAAGGTGCTACATACAAACTGGAATCAGATTGTTCCTCCATTGCGATACGGATTATATTTCCTATGTTAAAGAGATAAGATAGCTCAGTTGCGTGAAGGGGGCATGTCGAACAGAATCATCAAAACCGCTCGCCGGCTTTTTGTGCATGATGGAGACATTGGTGGCGGGAGGCCGAGATGATATCTCGCGCACCGTGGTGAGAATGTCGCAAGGTATGCAGGAGAACGCGACGAAGCCGAATCTCGGAATCGATGATGTCGCGATCTCACCGAATCGCGCTAGTGCCTGGAATGGAAAGGTTCTGCTTAACATCCAGGGACGCCCGCGAGAACACGCCAATCTAGTCAGTTCTTCTCTTCATCCTAAATGGAGTTTTTAGTCACGATTCGAGCTATTGAATGCTTTTCGATGCTCGTCGAAATCTGAAAGAGTTCACCTTATAGCCGAAACCGCATGCTGGTGTACCAAACCGATCTCAACACGTGAAGCTTAGCAGTTTTTCGAAGCAGAACCATGAACATCTTCAGTAGAAGCCCCTAGCGACCCCATGGTATGGATACCGCCCGGCGCAGCGGATTCAAAGAAAGCTCCACGATATTGCCAGACAGATACTGGAGCGCAGCCTCAAACCGACCCAATGAGGGTTCAAGTTTTTCGTTTGGCGACCATGAAGGGGTGTCTATCAGGCAGAAGGTGCCGCGCCACATCCTATAGAAATTTCCCGCAGTAAGGCTATATGCTCATCGAATCCTGAAGTTCTGATCTTTTGCCGTTTTCGTTAGCTTCGTCATCCATCAAATGATCGCCTTGCTGAAGCTGCTAAACAGTTTGCCTTTGATGGCAGCATTACCCCCAAGAGGCGTACCAAGAGACTTCAGCAAGTTTCCGCGAGCTTCGCAACTCAGCGTGGATTCTAGGCAATTCCGGAACTCGGGCTCGTGCGCGTAACCCGGACCCTGCAGATCTGGTCGTATCTGTAGGCAACTCGAAGCACGACCTATCCAATGGAAAGAACGGACCTTTTATATGAAGATTCTCGCCACTTCCAATAGAATGAGCCCGACGAGGGCTTCCACGGGTCTTGTTTAAGAATCTCCGCTTCTTGTATAAACTCTTGCTTTTCTAAGTTGTTATTTCAACCTTTCACGGAACACACAACTGACCTGCCTGGATACCTTAAATAGTTGCTAAAACACCCGGATCCGAAACGGTCAAGCCGCCATCATCACTAAAGCTTATCCGGCTGACCGAAAAGAAAGGCTTCAAGTAACCATCAAGCGCCAAAGACTCCCATCCGGAAAACACTCATCGGTGAGTCTCTGAACGACAATATCACGTTACCAATTCTACAGAGAACATGGCAGCTGGCTCCCGTCGCCACAGTCGTCAGAATGGAGAGCCTGACTACCACGATTCTGATCTCCAAGCGGACGTCAGGGATCTAGATTTTGACAACATCGATATGCCACCACGAGACGTAGGACCTGGCCCAGTCACCCGTGCGCGTATGCAAGCAGCTGTTAGAGATCGAATGGGAACTCCTACACCGCAGACCGCCCGAGGAAATGACCAACAATCGGATAGTGGAGTTTGGTCGGACGACTCGTTTGCTCCAGAAACTAACCCTATCATTCACATCGAAAGCATCTCGGCGGGCCCTCATGCAATTTCCGCTCTTCGAAAGCACATTCCAGCACGTCTACTTGCCAAGCTACCCTTTCTAAGCGAGCTGGAGTTCTCAAAACACAGTAAGCCAGTGGCTATAGCGAACATACGCTTGTTGCTCGGTACCTTTGCGGATAGATCTCTGGCGAGATGGGGAAACCCTGTATATGCATATCTGCGTCCAAACACAAATCGCTCCATAGGACCCATGTTCACCATGGAGGGCGATGAAGAGTACGGACGTGGGCATAACATCGTGGAGGTTAGCTGGGATGAGGGCTCACTTAGGAAGGAGGTTACACTGAAACCTCCCTTCAAACAAGCCATGACACACGGTGAACTGTATGCTGTAGTGAAATACTACTTCCTACTGGCAGTAGAGGCAAGAGTGGAAGGCTTTCAACATGATTTCATTCCAGTAAATGAGTCGTTTGTACAGTATTTGACCAGCTTGTGCCAGCATTATGATCCAGATTGGCGCACACCAGAGTCTTCGAATTGGGAGTATAGCGATGATTCGAAAGCAGCTCCGAAACGTCGAAAGGAACGTGACCGCCGGCGTCCGCCAGGCTATGCGGAACGACCCGGCGTAGCAAGGGTATGACCAGATCGGGAAGCCAGTGATAACACATCAAATCTCGACCCAGCCAAGAATGATAACGGAACCAATGCACTAGGACTCTACCCGCTTGGAGAAGGTCAGAACAGATCGCCAGAATCTCAGCCATCTACTGCTTACCACGATGCTGAAAATGCGGACTATCGAAGGAACGTTGACGAGGGAGATGGCTGTGTCCAGACAGCGTCCAGATTCCACACACGCGTTACTTCGTCCCCAACACCATCTTACAACTGGCGTCATCGACGTACTGTTCATAAATCATTCGATCAGCGGGATAATGCGCCATCAGGATTAGAAGCAATATCTGAAGAGATGGAATTGCAAAGCGATAATTTATCAGACAAATCTAGATCGACAGATCAACGTAGATCGAATGAAAGTCACCAGTTTGCGATCGATGAAATCAATCGACCTTCCAATGGATTCATGCATCACGATCTCGAGAAGAAAGACACAGGCTACGTCGCCACGTATGGCCTACAACGCTTCCCCAGACGTTCAAGCGACGCTGGCCTTTCCTCCCTACATCGACATTCGTTGGAGGCGGATCAAAACCACACGGAGATGCCGCGCTATGCAATATCCGAGCCAATGCCCGTCAAATACAACCGTCCGATACACTGGGAGAGGCTCCGAGCTTCAATGTCATCTTCTCCACGAGCTGCCAAGGAGCGCAACGAGCGTTCTATATCGAAGCCAACATTGCAATCTCCCAATTTGTTTGTCGATCGCCGTTCAAGCTCGACGTACAACGATCTCATATCGCCCTCTCTGCTTCTAAAGCAAAGGAGGGTTGTGAATGGTAGTATCGAGAAGGAAGTTCAAACCATCAAGAGTAGCAAGGCGCGGCTTAGACGATTACACCACTTGAATGCCGGTATCGGTGCGGATCATGCAGAGAAGAAGCGCCGTAAAAACAACAAGGATGACATTGAAGATGTTGGCGAGCCTCTTTCACCACGTGGATCTGCGTAGCGGCTAGGGCGTCTTCACGAGGGGGGATGTTGCAAGTGAATATGACAACAGAATCATGATGAAGACAAGTCAATCATGTGTATGAGATATTTAGAATTCGTAGCCTCTCGAAGATCATATCATAACTGCATTTCTATCACACTTGCAACAATTGCGCGACAGATTGTGTGCTAATGGTGTACAAGTCTTGGGCGCACTCATCCATCATTCCTTCTTCACCACCGCTATCCTTAGCGCGTTTGAGTCAAGCGCTTGCTACTCTTGGGGCTAAGTCCACACGCAACTCCTGCCGCGTAAACAAAGCACATGCAGTATAAAAACACGACCGCGACCAGCCAGAAGTTAGACGCAATCTCATCATAGTTCCCTCGCACAGGTCTTTATCATTAGTATCTTAAACAGTATCACACCAACATCTCGACGCACAACCGCTCAGCCAGAGGCCTCCACCATGACTGTCGCTATCACAAACCTGGCTCAGCTACGCAAAGAGCTAGGTGTCGAAGGCCAAGCCCTGCTTGACTACGCGCCGCACTCAAAGATCAGATATGCACCTCAGACACATGACCAGCGCGCTGTCCCTTTCAAGCTTCTATTTGGTCAGATCACCGACAAGTACACCAAGAAATTACTACATGTCTGGATATTGCTATACCCACCGAACAAAGAAGGTGGAAATGCGGAGGTGCAGTTTCACTCATTAGATCCTGAGACCAGGCATGACGACAGTAACATCAGCGCTACGATCACCACGATTGCCGATGCCTTCAAAACACCAAAGAGAGGTTCGAAGAACAAGTATGTAGCACTGGCAAAGTACTACTTCCTTAATATTATCATATCAAGGTGGACGGAACAGGAACGCCAATATGACCTAGCAATACCAATACCCATCACGCGTAGTCTTATTGACGCGCTGAAGACTGCTTGCCGCGAATTTGAGGCGGAGGCAAAAGCCAATCTCTCGGACACGCAGTCGCGATCCCAATCAGCAACGCTTGTGGATGATGATGAGGATAGCGTTCTCAGTGACGCTCCAGAGAATCCGTTTGAGCCCGCCCAGCCGATCACTCCAGCAACGGTACCTGCTTCTGTAAGTAAGGACGATGACATTCTCGTACGATGGAGCTCACCTCAGCAGACTTACAGCGCTTCAACTTCTCAGTTGGTCGAAGATCTCACCAAACTCCAAGACGAAGAAGTTGAAATCCGAGAATCCCAGAGCGAGATAGTAGCAGAGATAGCAGAATCGAAGCTTGCCCTACAAGAGATAGATGAGGAACTCCGGAAGAATGAAGAGAAGAATCGAGTGTTTGGAGAGAAGCTAGTCAGGATTGCTGCTCGCAGAGAACAGTTATTGAAGGGCATGAGTGCCATGGAAGCATACAAGCTGGGCGGGGAGATGATGAAGAAGCGCTGAAAGTTCAATGAGGTTTTGGGAAATTACGCAATGAGAAAGAGTTAAGTTCCTGGTCAGCAAATTATCGCACGCTCCGTACGGTACTCAGAGAAGCTGTAGACTACCGAGCATACACCCAGATTGGCTTTACCCAAGTACCAAAGAAGCAAAACAGAACCCGCAAAATACGAATTCTTTTGTAGGTTGTCTCATTTTATTAGGCAGACGAAGGATCTCGTGCGTGTTAGGACAACGCCCATTGTGGACAAAATGCCTTTGACTAGATGAGATTATTGTGTTATGCGATTGGTAATATTTTACGAGCAATACCTTTAAGGTAGGCTTCGGTATTTGGGAAGCTAGCCCCGAGACTGGTGCAGCGCGTTCCGCTGACGTCACGCGTTCTCAACGCGTCGGCATCAACTACAAGCGACTTGGCCACCTTCACTTCTTCCCGTTCGTGCCTGATCTCTCCCCATCCTGAACGATCTTCTGCTTAGACCACATCAATCGCATCGTAGAATAGTTTGCTGTAGTTGGTTTATGATGCTACCGGAATAATATTTGTCTTACCCCGCACTGGAACCTATTTCTCCGTCGTTAAGTTGCATCTCCAACGTCTGATGTCGTCGCGTCAACGTGCACATGGCGGGACGTAGGTATGCAAGAAAATGGACTTAAACCCCATTGGAAACGGACAACGGCCACGCCAAAGACGGCAAGCGGCCGTTTGACGATCTCAGGATCGACCTTATAGTATCCAGTAGGCATGGTTACAACGACCAATCTTCCCTGATCCAAGATCTAGACTCTTTCTTCGTTGCATTTGAGCTTGATCAAATACAATGAAGATGTTGCGCGGGCTCATGGGCCTTGCGCTCGCGTCCGTTTATGTGCATTATGCGGCAGCACGAGCAATAAACGGAGACTTACGCAGTCTGATCGTGGAGGAGCGGGCACCGCTGCAAGATATCGTGGGTTCCATAAATCCTGGCATGCTTTCATGTATCTGATAGCAGCTCTAGGTAACGTGGGACGAGCATTCGCTCTTCGTTCACGGCGAGCGTGTCATTTTCTGGGGCGGCGAATTTCATCCCTTCCGGTAAGTCAAGTATTGTTCGTTATGAATTGGTCCTAACGTAGGTAGCCTTCCTGTTCCGAGCCTTTGGCTGGATGTCTTCCAGAAAATCAAGGCCATGGGTTACAATGGTGTTTCTTTCTACTCTGCGTGGGTTATTCATGAAGGCAAGCCGGGAGACTTTCGTGCTGAGGGTATCTTTGACTGGGTTCCCTTCTTTGAGGCTGCGAAAAAAACCGGAATCTATCTCATTGCTGTAAGACAAGCACTTCCATTGTGAATGTATCCTACTGACTCGGCAGCGACCCGGCCCATACATCAACGCCGAAGTATCGGGAGGTGGCTTTCCGGGATGGCTGCAGCGCATCTCCGGTAATCTTCGGACGCCAGATGAGGACTATCAGGCAGCATCCAAGAACTATATCGAATCGATAACACCCATCATCGCGAAAGCACAGATAACCAACGGTGGCCCAGTCATATTGTTCCAGCCTGAGAACGAGTATTCCATGGGTGCGAATAACGTAACATTTCCCGACGCGAATTACATGAACACACTGATGCGCCAATTTCGGGACCTTGGCATTGTGGTGCCTTTCATCAACAATGTTGCTTGGCCTAATGGCGTCAACGCGCCTGGCACAGATGCCCCGGTTGACATCTACGGCCATGACTCGTATCCATTAGGCATGAACTGTACTGATCCTACTTACTGGATTGACGATGCTTTGCCCACGAACTGGAGGGAGACACATCTCAATCAGAGCGCTAGTACACCATACACAATTCCAGAATTTCAAGGCGGGGCGTATCAAGGCTGGGGACAGGACGGTTTTGATCGTTGTGCCCTTTTCACGGGAAAAGAGTTTGAGCGCGTTTTTTACAAGAACAATATCGCTGCAGGGCTCACAATATCGAATGTGTACATGGTAAAATTTCCTCATCTTCTTGATATGTCTTCGTACTAACCATTGGTAGACATTTGGTGGCACCAACTGGGGCAACTTGGCGGGTGCTGGCAACTACATGTCGTACGATTACGGCGCAGTCATTACAGAAGAGCGTCAGGTACATCGTGAGAAATACAGCGAAGCCAAGCTGATTGCACACTTTGTGCAAGCGTCGCCCGCGCTAGCTTCAGCAGTACCTGGATACAATACCACAGGAATCTACGCGACCAATGAGGCCATCACGGTGACGCCGCTCATTGGCGAAAAGACTAGGTTTTACGTCGCACGACAAACGAAATACAACTCCCTCGCATCAGAGACATACAAGCTTACGGTTCAAACCAGCCAGGGTAACATCACAGTACCGCAGCTTGGAGGGGAGCTGTCTATCAACGGTCGTGACTCAAAGATCCATGTCGCAGACTACAACATAGGCGACTTCAACTTGCGTTACTCCAGCGCCGAAGTCTTTACATGGAAGACCTACCAAGAAAGAACAGTTCTTATTGTGTATGGAGGCATGGGTGAAACCCATGAGTTAGCCGTCGCTGAGACTAGCGGAGCAACAGCAGTGGAGGGCTCAGGTGTCAAGTTCTCGAATCGCAACGGCAACACCATCTTGCACTGGACCACGAGTGAAAATCGTCGCACGGTACGCGTCGGTTCGAATTTGTACATCGTCATACTCGACCGCAATTCTGCATACGATTACTGGACCGTGAGTACGTCACCGGAAGGTAGCTACTCCCATATCACGACACCATCCAGCGATCTTATCGTCCGTTCTGGCTACCTTGTTCGTAAGGCTACGATGACAGATGCGGATATTCATCTTTCTGGCGACGTCAATGCAACAACAGATGTTGAGGTACTTGGGGGTGCCCATGCACATAGTGGGGGGCTCATCTTCAACGGAGTTTCGATCCAGTCGAAGCTCGATAGAAATGGCTTCCTGAAGGCTACTGTAGATTTTCAAACTCCTGCTCTCGAGCTACCAAGCTTGAGTGCTCTCGATTGGAAATACACGGATGCGCTACCTGAACTCGACTCATCGTACGATGATTCAACGTGGACGGCTGCCGATCATACAGATACCAACAATACGTATTGGCCATTGACTACCCCAACCGTACTCTGGGGCTCTGAATATGGGTACAATACGGGCTCATTGATAACTCGCGGCCACTTCATCGCGACAGGCAATGAGGATGTGATTCATCTCAATGTCTCCGGAGGACCAGCGTTCGCTTTCTCAGCATGGGTAAACCAGACCTTTATCGGATCGTGGCCAGGAACTAAGGATGCGGCCATCGCAAACATGACACTAAACATGCCCGTACTACATCGCGGCGAGCACTATGTATTGACAGTGTTGAGCGACCATATGGGGCAGTATGGCAACTGGTTTGCTGGATACAACGAGATGAAGACACCGCGTGGCATCATTGGATACAGCTTCCCAGGCCACACCCCACCTCTTTCCAATGCGTCGCGACTTGATGACGGTATCAGGTGGAAGATAACAGGCAACCTCGGAGGTGAAGACTACTTGGACAAGTCGCGCGGCCCGCTCAACGAAGGCGCTCTTTGGGTCGAACGAAAAGGTTACCATCTCCCCTCCGCACCCACTTCAAGTTGGGTCGATAGCGTCGGTCCAGGTACTGGTTTGTCACACGCTGGCGTCGGCTTTTATAGTACTATCCTTCCCCTCGATATACCCAGCGGCTGGGACATACCCCTGTCTTTCGTCTTCAATGGCGACGTGTTCAATGGCCAAGGTAGAGGGTGGCGCGCCCAGCTGTGGGTTAACGGGTATCAATTCGGTAAGTTCGCAAACGGTATCGGACCACAGCGACGATTTCCGGTACCCGAGGGTATACTGAACTATCGCGGCGATAACTACATTGCTGTAAGTATTTGGGGACTTGGGGCTGGGGCCGTGAAACCTACCAGTATCAAGTTGGTGGCTGGTATGCCGGTGCAGAGTGGGTATGGTGAGATTCAGCTGGCGCCGATGGAGCAGTGGGCGGAAAGGGATAACGCATATTAGCGATATGACACGAAACGGATAAAGAGATACGGATTGACATTGTGGTGTAATATCCATACACGACTGTTGTAGTATGATCATGGAGCATGTTGGAGCATATCAGCGTCAACCCGCAGCAGTTTTGGTGTGCAAGGGCATCCATGTCTAGAGCTATTGAAGCCTCTCGTCACGTGAAGTCTTACCTGCACATACTAGAACAGAATCGCGGTCAGCGTATATCGCCAGGTACGTGGCAATTTCTCGAAACTGACCACTATCGCCTGAGTTCTCCTCCACCCACACTCTCAACTACTCTGCCCCGCATAGAGACTCGAAGAACATCTAGCTCAATCTTCACGACCATGGAAGCTCTGTCTCCTCGACCCGCTAGCAACCCTTCCCTCGACAAGCTCACGCGCGACCTTGACGAAGACGCGGCTCTCCTGAGATACCTACCTTATAGGCGCGCCACCTTTGAGCTACAGCATGAGATCCCTGAAGCAGCGACCGAGCGACTCCTGTATGGTGACATGCTCGAGAACAAGGATCAGCTCTGGATCTATTTTACCCTCAACTCCCATCATAAGCAAAAGAGCAACTATGCGAGTATGTTGACCTTTCAAACCATCAAAGGCGCTGCAAATCACGAGGCGAGCGTGCGTCCAGGTACAGTCCAGAAAGTCGCACAAGCATCAAAGGTATTCAAGCATGCACAAGGTTACCAAGCAGTCGAGGCAGTCGCCAAATATTTCTTCATCCAAAAAGGTATCGACAAGCAACTCCAGTTTCCAGTATCGTCCGCACCTTTTCGAGATAGTCTTGTACGCGTGTGCCAACATTACAAGGAAGTGTTCGATGAGTTGAAGAGCCAAGATTCAGCAAGCCGGCGTTCATCGATCATGACTACTGGAGGTAATCATGGGATGGACCCTGCGCGACCCCACGGCTTTCAAGAGCCCTCGCGCGCAGCTTCAGAGGCTCCCTTCCCAGGTCATTCTTCGTCAGCTTCTTCGATGCTTTCTCCAGTCCAGTCACGCCTGTCATCAAGAGCGCTGTCGCGCGGCTCGTCTCAGGCTATGAGCCTGAGTGGCGTCGAGGGTCGTAAGCGCCGGCATAGCGCAAGTCCTGACCAACCCCAGTTCTCCAAGCACCGAGAGTCTCATACACAGCCAGGTCGAAGCAACGCGATCGAGGACAAGGCCGGCGGCTTTTCTTCCTACTCACAGCCACCTTTGCCATTCCTTGTGACTGCCCCGCCTCTTCTTCCTGAACATACCCTTGCGGAGAACATGGAAGAAGCTCAAGTCAATGAGAGCAATCTCGAGTCTGAACAACCAGTGGATGAAGGCTATCTGGGCGACATCGATCGAAACACCATG
This sequence comes from Alternaria gaisen, assembly GCA_004156025.2. NCBI lineage: Eukaryota > Fungi > Ascomycota > Dothideomycetes > Pleosporales > Pleosporaceae > Alternaria > Alternaria gaisen. The sequence goes on along the minus strand of PDWZ02000013.1, from coordinate 460,731 downwards.
ATGGATCAGTACATTGCGCTTAAGGCTCAGGAAGAAGAGCTCGACGGCAGGATTGGTGACATGGAGATGAAGCGTGCTAATATCGCTGATCAGGTCGCAGAGCTTCAAGCGGATATGAACGCGATCGACGACCGCAAAGGAGATCTGGAAGAAGAGAAGGCTCGCGTGCGAGTGGAGAAGAGGAAGCTACATCTTAAGTTGGACGAAGACGAGCGTCTTGACTTCGGCTTTGAAGCAGGACGGAGAATGGAGGCCAAGCGCCAGAGGATGGGATAAGTTCTGGAAAATGCACGTCTACAGTATAACGCTTACGAACGTTACTGTCAGATAGACGCATTTTCGGTTCAACGTGTACGAGATTAAGAATGACTAGTCAGGCTAGGCAAATCTGAGCATGCAGAGTTACTTGGAAACATACGACTACGGGAGACTTGCGCGAATGTATTCCGGTGGAAGACTTGCTAGAATGATTCAACAGATGGGCTGCTGACATGGTGGAGAGAAAGCGGAGAGAGATGGGGAACAGCGCGGAGAAGAGCGATGCAGTGACATCTCAACAAAGATGACTCCAATCATAGTACTCCACCTTGGTCACATTGTCGTTCCACTGTACAAAGCACATTAGATGCTTTGAGGAGTTTGTTGTTACGTGATTTAGATCCTAATAGGACTGAGAATTTTGGTTTATAATTCCTACTGCATGAAATTCTGGAAGACGTTCAATGAAGCACGTCCAGAGACAGGGCTGTTAACACAGTGCATCCCGATATCTTACGCTGGAACAATTCCAAAGCAACCTAGTCCTCGTCTCCACCGGTGCCATCCTCTGACTGTGCACTTGTCTTTGACCGCTTCAACCTCTTCTCTGCGAGTTCCATTCCAAGAAGAAGCAGCCCGCGTTCCTTCTCAGAGAGTGACTCCCGAAGGCGCTTCTTTGCAACTCCGGTCGCCCGAAGCTCTTCCTTCCGCTTTTGTTTCCTATCCTCAAGATCTACCAACTTAGCTTTCATTGCCTCTTGTACAACCTTCTGCTCTCGCTCGATGGCCTTAATCTCGTTCTTTATAGCGTCTCTGTCGTTGGTATGCTTTCGATAAGCGGACACGAAGTTTTCGGGCGACTGGGCGTTGGGGCTTTTCTCGCTCTAGTATCTTGTTAGTATAATTGCCTTCACCCAAAGTGTACTGATGAGACTTGCAAGTACCTCTCCAGATTCTGTGTGCGCAGGTGTTGACCTTGAAGTGTCCATGGTTGCACTGTCATCGTTTGTCCCGTCTGAATCTGAGCGAATGAGAAACTCGCAATTTTTGTTGATAATTGGAGCGTCAGAGGCATTTCCCAATACATCAAGCGGAGGCGGATGGTGGGATGGACCTATCATGGCTTTCGAGACTGTGGAGATATCCGGAATCTTGACTCGAGTGTTATTGACGGAGGGCTCGAAAGCACCTTTGACATGGTTATCCTCCGGAATAAACAGATCAGATGAATCAGATAGCTCTTGAGTTGAGGGTATCATGGAGGCTATGGGAGCGCGTTGCGGTTTTGGAGGCTGCGGAGTTCTCCTAGCCTTGGTGATGAGAGGAGTAGCAATCATAGTGACGGATGAAGTGACACTCGCTGATCCTTCACCCAGCTTGACCAGGATACCGTTATCTTCTCCTACACAGGATTTGGATGCCGGAGGCTCGAGCTTCAGTTTGGTCCCGCATTCTTTCTGGGCAGCTGCCTCTCGACTCTTTTCCCTCTCCTGGTTCGCAGCCACCTTAACTCCATACTCTCTCGCCAATATACATGCTGACATGAGCGAATCCAGAAACTGAGATCCAACCGTCCATGGAGAAGATGTATTGACTCCTTTCGTGATGAAGTAGTATTTGGTCACTGCCCGCAGCTGATCTCCGTCTATGTCGCCTGATTTCTTGAGACATTTGAATGGAGCTGTTGGATTCGTGCGCCGTACAGCATCCTTCACATTAATCTGCCCTGCGATATTGTCGAAGCGATCGAAGATGTTGAAGAAGTGACAGGGTGAGCGGTCAGCAGAGTGTTTGTGCTGTAGCAATATCCATACAGTGTTGTCCTTGTCTTGTCCCTCTTTGATCTGGCCGAAAAGCATACGAATCGGCAGAGTGTTGTGGCGATCTCCCTTGTTGACGAAGGATTTGAGCCTGACCTTGTCGCTGGGTAGATGTTGGAGGACTGAGGCGCTGGCGCCCAAGGCAGCCCGAATTGCCTCAAGGGCAGCATCATTGTTACTCATGGTGGTGATTGGAGTCATCTGTAATGGTGCTGAGCTCTCCGTAGGTGATCTGAATGTACTCAAAATTGACAATTCGCGTCTTATTGTGTGTTGATTATATTGTTTGCACTGTGTGGATGGGGTCGCGACTAGCGTGACACTAGCGCGATATACAGAAGAGGGCGGGTGAATCAAGTGGGATAGCGCAGCTGAGAATTTCCCCGGACGTACACACTGCTCGTCAGGACTGACTATGACAGCCTAGCTCATAACCAATAGATGTAGACTATGGCTTGCCCTGATGATGCCAAGTGATAACGGGCACCTACGAGTCAAATATTCACAAACGATGATAACGAGAAGTCCCATGACGATCATGTCAGCTTAAAACCCTTCGTATAGTTTCATCAAGACCTCGCTAGCGAATTGATTGGGTACAAGGAGCGTGTGAAAACGAGTGGCTACGGCCAACTAGTACGAGACGCGTCGCAGCGGTCACTTCCTTTGTACAACCATGCATGTTTCATGTATTGCTATCGGATGGAAGCTATGGGGTATAGTTGGCAAGCCTTCCTTTAGAGCCAGAGGGGTGCATTTTCTATAGCACACTATAAGTCCTCTTTTTTCTCAAGAGCATGAGGGACATGACTGGCATTTGGAGTTTGGTCAACAGGGTGGCTTGAAGAGGCGATGTAAGCTTATGTAATGTAAGAATGGTGAATAATTTGTTGAGAATATCAAGAATGACACGATTGTCGTCGTAACTTCGGGCGTGTAATGGACAATTGATCTGCGCGTCACCTATACCAGCCAACATCGAACTGACTCATACAACTATCCATTCTATCGCCTCTATCTACAACCTTAATATCATCAAAGCGCCACAAAGCATTCCAGATAAGGACTGATGTCCAGTTTAGACGATGCTCAGAGAACACTGCCGCGCGGGTCGCAGCGTCATGTCAAGAGATTGAAGGTTTTGCTGGAGCAGCGCGATCTCTTGGTTGCCATGGATGAAGTCCTCTCACATGCTACTTTCGAATTTCATCAGTCAATTCTCTCCGGTCGTTGGGCATCGAGAGTCTTTCTCGGATATCGGAACCAGAGTGATGGGAAAACAGTTACTGTATGGGCGTACATCTACGACGACCATACCGGGGGCGAGCCACCAATCGTGTTCCGCGATGAGGTACCGATCAACCTTAAAGGTGTTACGACGACACGGCTATATCCACGCGCTGCATCATCGCTCCTACGAAAAGCTTGTCAACTTCGACCGCCGTTCCGCTTCCTGCAGCGGGGACTTTATGAGGGCGCCAAAGACGGGCGCGGTATGCTATGCGCAGTTGTCTCCTACTATGGGCTAATCTCGGGATCAAGCGATTGTGCTATGCGATGGCCGCGATTCGACGCGTGTCTTACGGCTGCCCTGGACTACATCAGCACCACCGTTGGAGTGTCGGTGGCGAAGCAAGCAGTCCAACATGAAAAAACTTCGGAGACCACGGAAGCTACTCAATCCAAAGTTCCAATGGCATTTCGTGATACGGCATCGAAGAAAAAGGTTCCGAGCGCCGCTCTAGTGATGAACCCAATTCCGGAGGGTGGAGATCGCGCCGCTCTAACAACGAACTTTGCGAACAGAGATCACCGGTACAACGATTCACTCATTCTCAGACTCAAGCTGAATCGACAAGCTCTTGCTAACATAACCGGTATCAATCAAACTTTCGATCTGCCCGAGGACCAGGATGAACCCATGGGAGCTGTCGCCAGCTTTTGCGACAGCGTGCTTGGAGACAGTGCCGACAGCACGATTGGAGACGATGTGGACAGTGTCATTGGTGATGTCAATGAGGACGTTTGCTACAACGACCGGACGAAGCATCGTCGAACAGCAAGCAAGAAGCGCAAGCTAGACAGAATCTCGAAGGGCAGCGACGGCAAGGGATCTGAAAGACAAATGGTTATAGATGGTGACAAGCTTTTCGAAGTTGACAACACAAAAGAGCAGAGTTATGTGTAGTGGTAGTCAGTTCGTAGTATGCGATGCAGGCTGTGTATGAAGAAGCTGTTTTGTCTAGTAGCATGTTTTATTCCCTATAACCATCATCTTGGCCTTGAACTATCCTCAGTACATTAGATGAGCTTCTACAGTGTTCTAATCATTCTCGAACTGGGAGAGAACACCTTTGATGATAACAAAATTCACAGGTAGCGTCTGATGGGATACAGAATCGTAGTGGAAAGACTGTCAGCAATTGTACTCGTTGGCTACTGATTTCGCTACTCCCAGTGTATAAAAGCACAATATGAGAGTCGTCAGAAACTTAGGGTTCGATATCGACACATCATCATAATTTTCAAAGCGCCAGTTCTCCAAATTCAAATCGATCATCTTACGCATTGTCCTGCCTGCGTAACAGTCTCGAAACACGAACTATCTGTTGAGTCACTATGGATGTATTAGCTCAAGCCCCCTCCATCTCCACATCCCCTTTAGTTGACTTCTCCTGGTCGATATTACCAAGTTGATGAGCACTTAGTACCTCTGATGGAATTCTGCGCTGCCTAACCGGCAACATGTTCTCTGTTTCTATCGCATTCCGAACCAAAGCTAATGCTTCATACAACCCTTGATACCCTGGCATAGGTAGATCAACATTGTTCTTCCCAGCTTTCAGAATCCAGATGTGCATATACATTAATACCAGAGCATGTATTGGTGCGCTCATGGGCGTACTGATACCCTGTCGTAAACTAACGCTCCAGCTGAACGGCGCGACAACTCTAAACCGCCCGCCCATGGGCTTGATGACTTTTATGATGGTTCCTGCTTTGCGAATTTTGGAGTCTCGTATGATGCGCTTCGTCACGGAGCCGTCGGGATGCGCTATGATCTCGCCGTCGCCATACTCGCCCACGTACATGACGATCGTATTTTCAGACTGGTTCAAGTCAAACCGAAAACGATCGTATGATGGAATCAGATCAAGAATTGGACAGGCGTCGCTGCGGACGATATCGACAAATCTGTTGTGAATCTGCCAGGGTGCAAGAGACGGTGTAGACGGTGTCGTAGATTCATCAGCCATTGTAGTCTTGAGATGATGAAGTAAGTATCGAACGGTGGCTAGTTGCGAGGTGTTTGGTGTGGGGGATTGGCTGATTATCTGGTGGCCTCAACTTTAAGAAACGTTAATAGTCAAGTTGGCCTTTGGAGTTGATGAGCAATGCAGCGCAAGGTCACAGCTTATGTAGAGATATCCTTCGAAACAGCTAGACACTGCTAGTAGAGAGAGGAGTGAGTGAAGAGCTTGACCAGTGAATGGACAAGATAAACTTAGATCTCTCCGGACAAGAAACAGTACGAGGTATCGGAGTGACAGTCGGATACCGTGACGGTAGTATAGCAGGTAGGCCATAGGAGTGTTCATGGGGAATCATTGTATCATTTCATCTCATTTGGGAAGTACACGAAGATACCCGAAGCTCATATCATAGGACTGACACCCGTCATAGGATCTGATCGAGGCACGAGGAACTTGTACTAGGCTCATTGCATGAAGATGCCTACTCTGTAAGATGTGTTAGCAATAATCTCGCGAAGAGTCTGCCCATCCTGACATACCGTAATGGAAGTTGCCATCGTTATTGATGATGCGTTCGCCCAAGTTGATGTCGCGAGTCTCACCGTTGCCCTCCTCATCCCTGAGGGTAGCGCGGAGGACAGGGACGTCACCGTCTCCCTCAAGCGCGAAATGGATATCCTCTGCCGAATGGGAGAAGTTCTCACCGTCCCAGAAGAAATGACCTACTACAGATCAGCAAGAGTCGTGTAGACTTTGTACGTTTCTCATACCGTTGTCGTTACCAATGTGGTTGTTGAGGTCGATCTCAGCATCGTTCCACTCGCCGTCGGCGGTCTGGAGACGAGCCCTTAGGACGTGGCCGTCATCGATGCGGATGTCTTCAGCAGTGTGGTAGAAGGTCATATTGGAAGGGATTTGAGTGGTGATAGAGTTGATGTAGAGTGTAGTATGGAGCTGGACAGTTTAAAGTTGAGCGAGGTGAGGAAAGAGGTCGATGAGAGGTCCACAGTATGAGGAGAAAGCTAGGAGCTTTATGGCAAGAGCATAGGCCGAATACCGGTCACCGCACGGCCAGAATGGAAGTAAGAGTGACCCGTATGCCCAGCCGACAAATACAACGTAGGCCAGATCCACCGCTTGTACTACTCCTCAGGATCACTGAGAGCCATCTCCACTCCTGCATCTTACCGTCTGCCGCTGACCCTTTCATGAAACTGTGCCGAGTGCCGGCTTGGAAGTGGTGGTTGTTTACACAAAATTGCCATAACAAGCGAACCACGCAATTCCCCGTCCTACACAATGTCTATGAGCAGCTGCGTAAACGGCTGCCAAGAGCCGGGGTTGCGTATGGCCATGCACGAGCGCCCCAATTTGCGCCCCGTGGCTGAGTGTGAGTGGCTTTACAGCAGTGGCCTGACCGTAACGTGCATCATGAGTGGGTCTCGTGCATCGTTTGCAATTCACGCCATGCAAGCACAATCGTGGCTGTGCAGTTGGTGCAGAGCATCTCTTTTGCGGACTAAATCCCTCGGTATCGACGAAATCGCGATTTGGAAGGTTCCTCCTTGGCAGAGGTACGAGGTGTGGTGGTGAAGAGGAAGGAGGACAGCTAACAGGGAAATGCAGGGTACACGCTAAGATCACGCTAAATATCGCACGGGCCGTGCCTTCTCCACCCCACGATGCCACGATGATCTCGACGTCTTTCACCGTATCTTCCTGGCAACTAAGTGGCGATTTGACCAGTGCTCATTATCCTTCGCCACTGTTAAGAGACAACTCTCACTTAGTTACTTTGACTTCGCCGAACAACTCCGCCTCGAACAGCAGGTTGTACAATGCGGGCTGTACTGGCGAAGCAGCTCAACAACGAGCGAACGAACTCCAACTTGAAGCAGAAGAGACAGTGGTTGTTCAACTCACCCAGTATGACTACACAGCGCACCTCTACTCTACTTTCGTTTCTTGAGTTCTTATTCTTCACTATCGACCATGAATCGAAATGAAGTTTCGTAAACAGTGATCGCCGAAAGAACGAAACTGGGAATCTCTGAATAAAGAGCGAAACCGGCGACGATGGGATTTACATTGAGCACCAAAGATCTCGCAACAGCCAATGCGTCCCAATATGATCAGATCAAGAGGGTTCTAGAGCCGTTCCGACAGATCTTCATGACTATACTAGAGAACGCAGAGAACGATTGCGTAAGTCATTTCACAATAGACCGGACTTATAACCCCGCAATTATCACTCTTCACCCTGCCAATGGGAATGACTTTAGCCTCAGTGCAAAGGGTCGAGCAGCTTTTCCGCCGAGCATTCCTTACGATATGCAAACAGCGATCTTGAAGTTCAACCAGTGTGACCTGAGCGTTCTCAGTCTCTTGTGTTGGGTTCGCAATGCGCTTCGGCCAACTGGTGCTACAGTAGAATGGCTAATGATTGTTTCTGTCCGACCTCTTTCCATACTTCACTATTCTGACGAAGAACCTGTAACGAGGAACAACCGTCATTCGGTACTCGCAATCACCACGGCGAGTCGCGAACAGTATATCGCTGACTTCACGCTTGAACAGTTTGGATATCCGGCCGGACTTTGGTTTCTCGAAAGAGCAGAGTATTTTACACGCTTTGTGGAGGCAGGAGCAAGTTGGCGCATTGCTTCCGCGGAGGACATGGACGACGCGCATTGTGATATTGCAGAGTGTGATATTCAGCAACCCATTAGGACCTGTATTGATGCTGTTTGCAAGGAAATCAATTGGCCGACTTATTACAAGCTTTCGGCTGAAGACCGAATACCCTGGCTGGAAGCTCGCACTCGAGAAACCGTAGGTAGGCTTGAAGCAGAAGACGAATTGGACTCAACACTAGAGGCCGCTTAGTGTAGAGGCAAGTTCATAAATGTACGGCAAGTGTGAGGCCTCCTCCAGTTTGCGATGGTAGTTGTTGCGATATACATTTTCGTACAAGTTGTGATTGGCTCGTCGGCTCAGTGTCATCTCCACCTGAAGGACAATAACCTAGGGAATATCGGTGATGGTCCCCACTTCTTCACAGGGGAAGCAGTATTCACCCAGCACGGTGAAAGCTAGTCCTCATCTGCAGTCACGCGCTATCACATGTGTATCTGGAAAAATATCCTCTCTGTCAAGGTCGAGACTGTTAACCTTATAGTTCAACCATACACAACAACAGCCGTGTTGCTACTTCTCCAATTCTTACAATAATACATCCATGGGTCGCACAGCGCCAGTTCATCTCTCGCTACCTGAAGCAGCGGCGACAACATCACTGCCGAAATTGTGTGCGCTCTCACCGCTAAGTGTTGATGCTACGAAACACTTCAGGTTCTTGGATCTACCAAAGGAAATACGTCAAATGATCTATGGAGAGCTACGCCCAGCCACACGGCGTTGTAAAGTGCACCTACAAGAGGGCCAAGATCATATGACACTAGTCTGTACAACGATACCAGGTGTGTCAATCCTAGCAACCAATCGACAGATCTATGAAGAAGCAGGGTACATACTGAACCCGCTCCTCAAGAAGATCTTAGCAACACCGCCGACAGTCGCCATCAGAGCAAACCATCTTCTTGGCCTCGTAAACCTCAACAACTCTTTCGCCATCTCACGCATATTCTGGAGTTGGTTGACCTGTCTCTTGAAATACCGACTGTCCAACTGTGTAAAAGATATCCGCCGTTTCCGCGATGGCAGAATATCGAGCGCCAAATTACTTAAACAACTTTACACGAAGGGCTTCACTTGGAAACATATCGATGCAAGGACGTTGGAGGGTCTGATCAGCTTCCTTCTACGCACGATCAGATACGTGAGCATAAAGCCAAAATCCATGTACAGATACCCTCCCATCACAATCGTCGTCGAGGTCCCGGATGGCTTCATTGGACTACCTGTTGTCACGACGACCTCCAGAGCAAAAAGATTGGCCTTCAAGATAATGTGTCCCAATAGCCCCACACCACGACGAGTATTTAGCGGCTATGGTGATCTACCCTGGTTGCTCCGTCGATTGGCTTACCACGCTTGTATAGCTGGTCACAATCGCCACGACATCTCTTTCAACGTGCGTTTAAGGTTCTTGGGTGCTGACGAAGCAGAGATCAGACAGCCGTTATGGAATCTTTTCTCGGAAGACCAGCTTCATGTGCAGATAAATAAAGGAGTTAGAGCGGCTCGCAGTACGGGGAAAGGATTATTGTATTACGGAGGTTTGGTGCAGGATAGGATTGAGGAAGAGGTTTGACCTGAAGAATGGCAGATTACGGCTGGGTTGTTGATTTGAGTATCGTTGAACGAGAAGGAATCGGTGTGGAGATCAGGCGTCTTACGCCGTATTTATGCATTGACCCGTGCATCGGCTTTTCCTTTCTTGCACTAGATCACATGAACAAAGGATGTACTGCTTGTACTCTCGAACACATCCCACCTCAACTTTATATGCCCAAAGATATATCTGTTCGAGGATGAGTGTTCGATCTCGAAAACCTGCAGAACATGCAGAATCAACAGCGGCGCACCAGGTACGCACATGTCTACCGCACATATGAATTCCAAATTTGATGGTCGCCAGGAAGTGTCTCGCAAGCAGATAAGGGAAAGGCAACCGCGTTTCTTGCTTATGTGGAATGAGATTCGTAAGGCAACTCACTGAATCATGTCTCTATAGCTAATCGATGTTGCAGCCAATTGGTACCAGTACATCCACGCTTTGATAGGTACTTGTCACGAACATGCGCTCACAAAGCTTAGAGATAATGAGCACATCTTATCTGGCTATAGGTAAAGTCCTCGAAGATCTTGTATCATGGTTATCTTCTGAACGCGATGAACACAGAGCGGTCTCAGGATCCTACGGAGAATGCTTCAGGAGCATCATCAGTATCCATAACGAAACCGGTTAGATCGTATGCAGCGCCTATGATGAGTGAGCTAACTTCTCTCTAGTAAACATATTCTCGCATCTCATAGGATCAGTGCTATTCTTTGCACTTCCAATACCCGTATACTATTCCTTACAGCCAAGATATTGCACGGCAACCACAGCAGACGTTGTCGTATTCTCCACCTTCTTTTTTGGTGTCGCAATTTGCTTTGCGCTATCTGCAACGTACCACACTCCACATCTCTATTTCTCTGGCATCCAAAAACTGACATGAAAGGCAGTTTTCACGTCTTCAACAACCACAGCGAAAGCATTCACGTCTTCGGTAATCAGCTCGATTACGTAAGTAATCACCACGTCGCAGTACCATCCAGCCACTGACTGCTCTAGCTTGGCATCTTGATACTCATGTGGGGCTCCACCATCCCGTGCGTTTACTATGGCTTCTATTGTACACAACGACTACAAACTACATATTATACTCTCGTCTCAGTCTTAACAGGAGGCTGTGTCTACGCGACGCTTCACCCAGCTTTCCGTCGTCCAGAGTATCGCCCATACCGCGCAGCCATGTATTCTGGGCTTGGCCTCTCGTTCATCATCCCCATCGTTCATGGCTTGTTAAAGTTTGGCTGGGAGACGCAGATGTGGAGGATGAGTCTAGACTGGATGGCATTGATGACGGCATTCAACCTTACCGGCGGCGCGTTGTACGCTATGAGAGTAAGTTTAAGAGCCTGATGACTACGTTGTTCTCGTCAATACGTGGGGGAGGCTGATCATGTGTAGATTCCAGAGAAATGGTATCCCTATCGATTTGATATCTGGGGCTCGAGCCACCAGATCATGCATTGCCTGGTTGTCTGTGCTGGCATTGCCCACCTGTTTGGTCTGCTGAGAGCATTTGACCATGTACATGGATATGGAAACGTCTGTACGACATGATGAGGGTAGCCACTCGGTTAATGCCCAACATGCTGCAATATCATCCAAGACTTAGTAAGGAGATACACGTATCAAGTATTAGGCTATACTCTCGACCCAACTACGTACAACCATTTCGAACTAATCACAGCACAAACCCACCCGTAGTAACCACCTTCCAGCTTCGCACCGGATGCGTATCCTCAAGTTCAACACACCACCAGAGCACATCCTTCGTCTTTTCGATCTGCCCACTTTCCTCGTATGCCCTAGCCATCGCATACCATGCCTCGGAGTAGTCCCAACCAGCACCAAGCTTGGTGAGTGTGGACAGTAGACCGTATGCACGGTCTCGCGCGGCAAGACGGGTAAGCTCTGGGGAGGAGAGCTTGTTCTCTACTGATGGCGTGTGCGAGGTCAGATATTGTGTCTTCGATTTGGTTATGCTTGGTTGGTCGGGAGACGCCGATGTTGGTAAAGGATGCACGACACCGTCGGCATTGGCAGGCTCCAGTGGTATCGCTTCGCTGTAGATGTCCAAGAGGATGTTCGACAATCCGACGATAGCCTCAGGGTGGTCAGGGAAATGTTGTAGAGCACGCTCAAAGTCTACACGAGCTTCATGCTTCAGCGACTGGGCTACGAGCTGTTCTGCGCGCTATGAAATGTGTTAGTAAAGAGTGGTACAAACGTCTTATGAAAACTTACAGCAGCGAACACGTCAGCCCACAGCTCTTCAACACTCTTACCACCACCCCATCCTTTTTCAGCGAGCGCCTTGGCTGTTGAGGATTCCAATGATACCTCCGCCTCAAACGCCTCCACCAGCTTCAATGCCTCAGCGACAGCCTCCCGGCCATCCTGAAACATGTGCGCCCTTGCATACAGCCCAGAGATAAAGATCCATATGCTGACCAATAAGGAAACCTTCTGGCGACGCTCTTGGATCTTGGAAAAGTAAGGATCCGTAGGGATGTAATTTGCATGTGGGAGGCGAGAAGGTAGGCGGGTGTCTTGTCTAGGAGGATGTTCTTCGTGACCCAGTGGTGGGGCGGCATGATCAAGGTTATGAGGAATATCTCGCAACAGTCGTTCACCACTTTCTATAGATTTCCTTGGGGGACTAGAAACGGAAGTTGGGTGAGGAGACTTTGAGGGTGTGCCATTTGTAGGAATTTCTGGAACCGGTGGCACCTCTGATGTAGGATCTTTACTCGCATGACCATCATTCTGTTTGTGGTGATGGAATAGATGGTGACGGTGGTGACCGTTAGCATGATCTGCACCTTTGTCGTCGGTAACTTGAATCGCAGGAGGTACTTCTGGGTTCGTCGTAGCCGTGTTCCCGCTGACCGCAGATGTATTCCGAGGGACGGTCTCTTGCTGAGTTGTCCTGACTGATCCTCGTCCACGGAAAATACTTCCTCGACCAGCTCCCACAGCACTTTTTGGGGGCGCCAGTGCTGCCGGTTCAGGTGCGGGCTTGACTTTATCAGCTGCCGGGTCACCGAACAGTCTGCCATATAACGCAAGAAGTTCGTCACACCCGTCTACTGCGGCGGTGGCGCCATCGGTGGTCTCGAGCAAAGACAGCTGCGTCATCTTAATCTGCAGTATGTTGCTCCTCTCGAAGCGTTCCATGCGATCTACAACACCTGATTCGAGCGTGTCTTGCCCAGCAGCTTGTTTGAGGTGTTCGCTTCGGAAAGCGCCCGAATCACGACCGAAAAGGATAGCGGGATCACCGAACTGCTCGAAAGCTGCCTCGCATGCCTTCTCAGCAGCAGAAAACTCGGATCGCGATGTGAGAAGTAGACCGAGAAGGTGCCATACGGGTATTAGCTTTCTTTCGCGTCCAAACTCAGTCGGAATGCCACCAGAAATGACTCCATCTGTACTAATAGTCGTACCCTTTATCGCTGGAGAAAGTGCACGTTTGGCAACCTTGATGGCTCCAGGGATATCTCGTGTCTCTGCTAAAACTAAAGCCAGTGCGTATAGGGCTTCCACGTTGTGTTCGTCGCCGAGACTCGGTGACAATGACTTCCTTAGGTATTGTATAGCTTTGGCCTGGATCTTCGCACGCGCCTCAACTTCGTATGTCAGTCGTGCCCAGTGCGCCTGACTGACACCGATGGCACAGTAAGCAGCAGCTAGAGCTGTAGGTTCGACCACGGACTCAGAAGAGGCGACAGAGCCGGCATCGGACATTGACCTGAGGTGATCCGCCTGTTCAAGCCAGTGCTCGATACTGTGGCTGATCTCAAGAGCCCGCTCAGCATCGTGCCTAGACCCCCAACGACAGAGCATCCTGATTGCCTCGGCGGAGGTCCTCATGACGGTACTATCGTCGTCAATGCCCGCCTCCACTTCGCCTGACTTTTCTGATCGATCCTTGTTGCGTGTGATAATCTCGACATACGAATCGTAAGCTTTGTATGCCAGTTCAGGCTCGGCGAGGGACGCGTGGACAACGAAAAGGTTGCGCAAGATCTGCGTAGAATGGTACGTCTTGGTGGCCGCTCGGTAGAGGATCTAGATGTTGTCAGTCTAAGGTTGTCATGAAATACAGGTGTCTTACATCAAGAACACCTCGTGCGACACCCTCTTTTCCACCTTCGCCCAGATCATCGTCACTCCAGCTGGGGCCACATAGAAGGCGCCAGTTGTCCATGACAGAGTCTACCCACGCCTCGACTTCGTGGTTGGTCTCACTAGCTTTGGGGAACTTGGTCTCCCTTATCAACAAGTTCTCGTAGACGGCCTCTACTCGTTTCAGTTCTGCTCTTTGCCGTAGACGTGCGTCGGACTGGGCGGTTGGTGTTGGCTTCTCTTGGATGATGGGTGTCGAATCAGGTTCGTATGCTAGGTCGTAACGGAGGATCGTGGACAGCGAGTCGTAGTATGCCTTCCATGCTAATCGTCGGTATAATGCTGAGCTGCCGGTGTCTGACGCAGCATTCTTGGAGGTTGCGTCCCAGAACTTTGCCCAGTAGCGGTAGGTACGGAGAGCATCGGACGCGTTGATCTTCTCGCTGGTGCCCGCGGACTGATCAGAGAGCCGGCAGAGGCGGACGAGAGACTGTTCGCCCCACATTTTGAACTGGGCTGATTCAGTGTTTGGGGTGGTGTTTGAGGATAGCCAAGGTATCATGGACGAGTAGGTCGTGACTGCCTCGTCTATGGCGCCTGTCTTTTCGAGCCCAGAGCCTGCGTTGTGTTAGTTTTCCGAGCCGCCGCCGCCGAGTGCTTCCATATACTCGTACCTTTCAGATATGTGCCCTTGACCAGACAGACCTTTGACCAGCCACTTAATGTGCCTGACTCCCCGGACAGCTGAGTCGCCATTGCCCCAAAGTCTTGCGGTAGCCGCGCAACTGCCTGTCCTGGCTCGCCCAGTACATAGTGAGCCCAAGCCAAGCAGACGTTGGCCTGGAAGGTATCTTGGCCTTGTGTGCCATCTTCTTCGATTGTAGCGAGTAGTGTGGGTATGATGTTTGACAGGTCGCCGGTAGACGTGGTAGAGGAGGCCGTCGAGGGCCTTTGGGAACTATGGGTGGCTATTTGGGCGTCGGATCGCGCGGTGAGGGTGAGGCCTTTGAATGCCGTTAGTCCTCAGAACGACCAAATAGAGAGGTTTGCTGACATCGTCGGTGCGGCGCATGCTTCTCGACCTTGCGACATAGCTCAGGGACGTCGGTCCATCGCCCGGCGCATCTTGCTTCATCCAATTGCTGTATGTAGCGCTTGGCCTTCTCGTTTTCGGGGGCGTTCTGTATGTCCAGTAAGCTACCGTTGTCGAGCATGACGTTGCTAGGGGTCCTGGCAAAGAAGAAGAGTCATGATGACATACCACCATGATGTTAAGAATATGCCTTTGGCACTAGACAAAGTCGCGATACTTGTAGAATCATGTTCGACGAGCAATACTGAATGCGACGCCGCCTGCCATGGCTGTACACATGTCACAGACCGACTGCTATGCCAGTCCCACTCTTCCCAGTTGGCCCGCACATCCCTGCAGTCTTAGCGCCATGCGGTCCGACGCTAACTCCGAGGCTCGAACTTTTTTCCTATCATCTTTTCGCGACAATAAGTCCGCTGATCAGAATCCAGCTGGGAAAAAGAGAAGAAAGAGAAGGAATCGCTATCATCATGGCGCCCGTCGCATCCGAGTTGGCAACACTGCGCGCGCTCAGTTTCCGCATCTCGTCCACGCCAACATCCCAGCTTCCCCAACACGTGCCTGCCATAGCTGCATCACTAGCCAATTGCAGAACTCTACTCTCCTCGGCTCAGGCCTCAGGTACCAAGGCGACATCCTCTGAAGCATCTGTCGCCATACACAAGTTCCGGACTCTCCTCTCCACCTTGCTCCAAGATCGGACTCCCCATGGAAGATGGTGTGCCATCGTGCTGATCAAAGCCACGATTGAAGTTGGAGGTTGGGAGACTCTACAAAAGAGTTTGCCGTGGGTGCGCGGTCTTCTGGGATTCCTGAACAAGCCAGATTCGCCATCGTCCAAGAAGCTGTGCATCATCACCTTGACACGGATCTTTCTCCTAACCAGGGAATACCCGACGTTGATTCGCGAAATTACCACTCCGTCCTTGCCACCATTTCTCCAGACCTGCCTACAGCTAGCGAATGCCAAAGCGACTCCCATCAGTCTGCTGCAGATCATCCTGGAGAGCTTCAATGAGCTACTGCCCCGACATCCTACTATCTTCAGGTCTTACCTCAAGCAACTTTACCCGCTTCTGGGACGTCTCATCGCACCCACACCATCTGACAAGACCAGTCAAGAGCAGCAAACCGGAGCTAGATTTGGGACTTGCTCCGAACTTACCGACGCGGCGCGCCAGCTTTATGTGCAACTGCCCTGCTGTGCGCCGAAGGGCGCTTCGAGCGAAGAGTGGACGAAGGCTGTGAAGAATATCACAAACCTCACTCATCTGACTTCGGACCGCGTGTTCCGTGCCGTGGTAGAGGACTGGCAATCTTCAGCGCGGGAAGCACCCCTCTCGAACGGACATACACTAGATGATGAAGTCCAAGATCTAGAGCCTGGCTCCGATCTTTCACCATGGTCAGGAATCTTTGCTGGTGGTGAGCGTTTGGCGGGACTTCTCTACGTCATCAAGGAGTACATTGAAAGCCCTACAGTAAACACAGTGTATCTCAATGTTGGCATGATAGTAGACTTGGTCTCAAGGATGCTTTCTCTTACAGTTCCAGCGTCCGCAAGCAAGAACTTCCAGAACACTGTGCGCCTGAATGCGCAAGTTAGCAAGGAAGAGCGTGAAAGTCTTTGGATGCTACTACCAGATGTGCACGTTGCAGCTATCGAGGTGCTTCTCGCATTGGCACACCGATCTCAGACCAGCACATTGGCATTGGACCCTATCATCATCGACCAACTCGTATGGGTATTTGGCGCAGAGAAGGAGACTAGCCAGATCCGAACGGTGTGTTACACCGCCATTGCTGCTCTACTAAAGAGATCTGGTGTCGCTCTACAGAAGGCTACTATCGACTCTCTCGTACCGCTCATCCGTACATGCTGCGACGATTTGCTACCATCCGAGATCGCGGCACCTTCGACCCAACAGACTCCCGGCCAAGCCAAGGCGAATGGCAACAGTCAACCTCAAACTACCGCTAATGCCGATAGCTTCCTCGGAACTACAAAAAACATTAGCGGACCCAACGTTGGATTCGATGGTCTCAAACAAGCCGCTTACAATCTGCTTCCCGTTTTGCTTTCGAACATCCCGGCTCAATACCTCTCCGACTCGATGCGAGGCCGGCTAGATCGCACCGCTATCCTCACGCAACACAAGGACGCCATGGTAGCTAGCGTGCTGAATCCACCACCAAGCAAGAAGTTCGGAAAGCCTGCCGCAAGCATCCTACCACTTATGGCCCGGTCTTTCTCAGCCGAGAAGGATGTCGAAGGCATGCTCCGACCAAGAATGCCGGTGATCCGTTTGGGCGGTAAAGACTTGGAGGTGGAAGATGAGAATGATGACGACGAAGAGATGGAAGTTGAAGAAGAGCAGGCGGAGGAAGAAGAGACGCAATCGTTGGAACAGGCAGATGATCACTTTGCTGGACAAGAGTTGGACGACCTACTGGAGACAGCTAGCCAGCCAGATACAGTTGCAAAGGACTTTGCTATGAAGGATGCGCCAACACCCAGCAAGCCTATCGAATCTACCCCACGATCGGTTCGTAAAGGTACACTTGCGCAACGCCCTAACATCTCTGAACCTACTGCTTTCACTGAGACGAAGCGACCGATAGGCGAGGATGGGCCTCTTTCACCGTCCAAGCGACCGAGGACCGACGAAGACGAACAGCGCACAGCACACCCAATTCCTCCTGTTTCGGCATTTGCGATTTCATCAAGTGGCGCAGCTTCTGATACTACTGTACCCGCTACCTCAGATTTCGCCGCTACCAGCACCGCCTCAGTTGTGCCTGAACTTCCGGAGCCAGGTGAAGGAGGCGATGACGATGACAGTGACGACGACAAGATATCCCTCGTACTTGGTCAAGACACGGACGATGAGTCAGATTAGGAGTTTGTGTAGTAGCAGTAATTGTATAGTTATTGTAGCTTGCTGAAAGGCATTGAAGTGGTAATTGCAAACGCAGCCTGTGCACGGACATATATCTCAATCCCCCACCAAACAACGGTTTTCTTTGACCCTATGATTGCTAGTGCCTACACCGACGGGACCAATTTCGTGACTTCTAATAGCAGCGTTCAGTGCCATACCTGCGATATCGATATTCGGGCGTTCGACTATCTTGATGGCAAGACACACACACATACCAGAAGCACCGCCATATATGCGCGGGCCTACATCAGTCCTTCCACTACAACCCAACAAGCTGCTATCATTCAAGCAGCCTCTGAAGATCCCAAAAGAGAAGGAATACCCCTGGGACTCTCACCAAGACGACATTGTCGTCAATAGTACTGAGCTAAATACAGCAGGCCGCAAGTTGGGTATCGACCATTATCGACATCAACTCACTTTGCGGAAGACGTATGAGCACATCACCACAGACTTTGCAGAAGACATGGAGAAGCTCGTTCCTAGAGATGCCCTACCTGTGCCCTCTTGTTCATCTCCACTATTCTCTAACGATGAGACCAAGAAAGAGAATGATGACGCAAACATGGAGCATGTTGAGCATAAGATCTGGGACGGCAAAGCCCGCCTTCCTAAACCCAAGTTCAACCGTCTCGATTATGACTGGCCAATCTACCGCGCCACAACCACCAATCCTGCCGTCCTCCTCGCCATAATACGCATTGCAGAAAAGAATCTTCCATTCATAAACTTCGATTCCGCAATCACACATCTGCCCAACCGAGCCGTAAACGCTTCTCTACCAATCCTCCCATTCAACAACGCTCCCAACAGAAGGTGGAAAGGCAAGGAGAAAGCTGTCTTCACGGACGATCTACCGTGTGAAAAGAAGAAGGGCGATCAACTCATGACTCTCCTCTTCTTACCAGAGTTCTACAAAGATGGCAAGCACGCGGTGGGTTACTACGACATAGCGCCTGGTCGAGACAAATCGATGAGACTGGAGGCTGAGAACGTCGTACAACTACTCTTCACTCCTTGCGACACAGAGGATCTGGTGCGCTGGGGATTAGTGCACTGGGTTTATGACGCGGGTAGTATTGATGAGGCGAGGACATTGGATGATGCGGCCAATAAGGCACTTGAGGAGGCGGGTAAAGAATGTTCTCGAAGTAAGGGAGCGGAGGAGGTGGGAATTGAAAAAGGGGGTGAGGAGCCGGACGCGGAGTTGATGGAGTACGTTGGGGCGAGAGGTGGGAAGTGGTTGGATTTTGGCACGGTGGAGGATTATGATGAGTGGGCTGAGGGGTTTAGGATTGTGAGGAGGATTTGGGAGAGGATGATCAAGGGTGTGGTGACCAGTGTGCAAGAGGGTGAAGTGGAGGCTCAGTAAGATGAGATCGAGGTTTGGGCTCAGTGAGAAGATTGGTTGAATTCGTATTGCGATCGTTGAAGATATAGAGTTCACTGTCAGCCATCGATCGCCCCAAGGTAATCCAGCAAGTCAAGATCATCAAATTGCGATCCTAGCGCAATCAGCTTGTGACTGGCGTTCTTCGGCATGTCAGAGTCATCCACAATCTCCCCATGAATCCCCAATTCGTAGCGACTCCTGCCAATAAAGGTCTCTCTAGATATTGAGATCCAAACCTGGAGACGGGTATGATCTCTATGTCTGAGTGTAATAGGTTTCGACCTATGCAACTCTTCAAGAGGAGTAGTCACGCAATCGTCTAATGACTCGAGCTCAAGGTCGACCATAGGCATGTAAGACACAAGCTCACTGACTGCCGCGGCTCCGCTCCGTATCAGTTCCTCGCCATCCGGTAGCAAAGACACTCGAATGCCAGCATGTAGAGAAGACCGGTGTCGAATCCAATTGACAGAGAAGTTTTCACCAAATCCAGTAGAAAACTCTACCCATCCCGGGGCTACAGTATCTGGCAATTGTCCGTTAACCATATGCGACGGTGACAATATAGAGCAGTGATCGAGGCAGACTGAAGATATGTTGACTCGTATAGGCACTGCCACAGGGCGTTGGTTGTGATTATCCAGCTTCTCACCAATGATTGTAATGCGAGAGCGTTCGATGTCATGGGCGTCGTAGCGTATGCTAATTTTCGAACCAAACACTACATTGATCAGTCAACTAACTGGAGAGTTTTGTCACTCAGGTCAAGCGTACGCGGTTCGGGTTCCAGTGTATGAGCTTCCATTGGAACCGCTTCGCCGGGATGACTTGGTCGCAGTCGAAACAGTTTGACATGTCCAGGACTTCGACGAAAAATCAGTTTTCCTTTATGTACGGCTGATAATAATATAGCAGGCCTCATAGAAGGGTCTCCATCTAACGAGCAATCCAAGATGCCAAGATACTTATCTCGACGTATTTCGACCCCTTGTACTGGACTTATAAGCATCTCGATAGATAATGTGGTTCCGGTCAGAATTGCATGCGTGCCACGAGCTGGCATATGCATGTTGTGGACCTCGTCGAGGAATGACCTTGGATTCGGTGCAAGTAACGGTGAATCGCCAAGAAAGACCGATGATTCCAGATTCGATCGAAAAGCCAAGATCGATTGATCTGACGATATTGCAAGGATAGCCTGCTGTAGTCGATAGAAAGCTTTACTACCTTCGCCATACAACAAAGGCATGTTCACGTCGAACAGCCCCATGAGGCAGTAAGCTATATCTTCCTCACGTGTGGTAGTTCGTTTCGAAGCCCACTTCATCTTTTGCGCTACGCTGAACTTCTCAAGCATTGATTCCACATCTGCCTCTCCAGTGCTTGGACAACATTGACAATCATATTCTGTCGTCCTGAAGAGTGGAATCTCATCCTCTTTTGCTGTTTTTTTCACCACCAAAAGTCCACTTGGCATTAGATCTGAGGACGGATGTAATTGGGGTATACGAGGCCGATGTCTCCGTAACAGTACAGCTGTGTGGATTCCAGTAGCTGGTGAAAGAAGGTGTGTCGCAAGAGAAATGCGGCTGCCTAGAAAACTCCAGTTCATGTCATAAAAATGCACACGATCAGGGGCAATCATCTCCTGGAGTGTCCAGCCTCGCGTGAGCCATCGACATTGGGAAAAAGACTCGTCGTCTCCAGTTACACTGTCAGAGATGTAGGCGTAGCAGATAGTGGCGTCTCTGTACCATCTGAACATAGAGTTGATGGCCTCTGAGAGCTCGGCACTACTGTCTTTGTTGATATTGCAAGTATCAATCCATACAAAATCGCATCCGTCTTGCAAGGCTTGCGCACATGCTTTCTTGATCTTGAAGTAACCTTTCTTTGCACTCCAGTCAGACTTTGGTGTATCCCGCATATCCTCGTACAGCACCTCATCGTTTTCCCACGTATGCGATAGTATTGCGTACTTCGGTTTTCTCGGACCAAGAACGACGTGAAACTCGTATGTACTGGCGTTCAGCAATCTCATCGAGACTGTGATCTAGCTGTGCTGTGTCTAGGCTTCACCAAGGCAGAAGGTGGGGCTCTTAATTCGTCCGGTGCTGCGGGAGGCGACCCCGCAAAGGTGAGTGTTAATGTGAAAGTGTTTGTGAAGTCTGAACAGAATCCAGGACACTATCACGAGTTAAATTTGGGGAAATTGGTTCGTGCACAAAACCTGAGTGGCAGTTCAAATGCATGCCTGAGTGTCATGGTGAGAATGCCCGCCTGCTTCAGCTGCGCCCCTCACGCGCAACACAGCCTTGAGTGATCGCATGCAGACGACTTGCAAGGTTAGCGCCATGCACAATCAATCCCAGCCTGCCGCGAGTAGCATGCATGCACTCAATCATCTGCACTTAGGTGTGGCTGAGCGCAGATCATCGTTCTCAGTGTCGGATAACAACTGGATTGTAAGGCCACACAGTGGGAAAAGGCTGGTGCACTCTGAGGGTATCGCAGCGCCCTGAGTGAAAGACCTGAGAGCGATGTCGCACTCTAATTGTAGCTGTTGAAGTTTATATGGAGGCACAAAAAAGGGTACGTTACGGAGGCTCAGAAGCTTTAGCACTTGCCGCTCCAGGACTCCTCCTTAATCTGACCGCTAGAGCCAGCAGCGCTTGACGCTAGTACCCTTTCGTCCTCTTAACATGTCATGTCCACGCGAAGCTGACACGGAGGCCAACCTCTGTACTCCTTCTCTTACACGACATATCGCGACGGCGACGATTTTAATGCCGAAAGAATCTTGTAAACTACAGTTCTCGACACGTATCGGATCGCTACACTGTGCATCAGTGTCGCGTACCCGAGTCGCTCTCACTTGATAAACAATAGTTAAATCGTGTTTCGTGGGTGCTGCCCGCTGTTTTCCCGCAGTAGCAGGACTCTAATGTCGTATTGAGTGTTAGAGACAGCAACTTTGCGACTAGGTCAATTATCGCCACATCGGTGGACTCATTTCACGGACATACTGTGGCTCGTGGTCTCCTCACTCCACAGTGGCTATTACCTTCACTTAGGTCAATGTGCTGAACGCAATGACCTCGACCATCTCCGTTACTTAGTCCTAGCCTATGGCTTGTGAACGTAATTCCTACCCTTCCCCATACACCGGAGAGTACACAGCTACATCAACCTCAGACACCTCGCGACACAACTTTCGAGCATGCAGCTTTTATTTCTTCTCTTCACTCTTTTTGAGCTCGTCTATACGTCTCCTGTAGCATACCCTCTTAGTAACAACACTTTAGCACGCCGAGGGGTCATCAACGCTACAGATGAGCTTGACACAGGTGGTCATGCCGGGTGAGTCACTGTTTACATGAATAAAGCATGCACTTGCGCCTACACATTCCTACAGACTTCCCGTCAATTCACAGATGCGGTGGCCTCGTCTCCCAAACTACCAGGTTCTAATCCTATGGTGTTTCAAAGATTTTGCCTCCGAGCAAGCCATTGGCGCACATATCATCGATCGCGCATGGGAAACCTGGACCCGCACACTCGGTGTAGCTTCGCTTCAAAACGGCCACAACCTATATTTCAGCCGCTGGTTGTCAGCAAGCGGAGATAGCTACCCTTACTGCTATGACGCGAACGGCCAATGGAATCATCAGATACCTCCGCAGACTGTCTGTATATCTTTCAACTACCACTACCTGCCGGGTGTTCAGGCACAATCTACAGTTGGCTACAAAGCGACCGATAACACACCGGGTCGACACTGGATGGTCTTTTCGCATGATGCGATGATCCGAAATCCCGAACATGTTGCTGCCCATGAACTCGGTCATGTCTTTGGCCTTTTACACGAACATCAGCGCGCCGACCGAGACTTCTACATCAATTATAACTGTAGGAATGTTATCGGATTCGACGGCGCACTGGTAAAAGCTCGGGCTGATGGCTACACTGAAGATCAGCTCTGCACTCAGCTGGAGGTTGCCCAGATGTACGGATGGGCTGGCGCAGAGTTCGTCAGGTTTGCACCTTCAGCCACGGATATTATTTCACCATATGATTTCCACTCTATCATGCACTACGATTGTCGACATGGGGCTAATTCTGCCATATGGGGGCCAGATCCAACGAGCCCTTTACTGTTCCCGATGTATGCGTTCAATGTGGCGGGGGATGAAGCTCATTTTTTGCCTCTCAAGGGTGGTAGGCATTATCCGCATTTCGATATCCCTGCCGGCAACGCGGCTACGATTCGGGCTATGTATCCGTTCTACCCCAACGCCTGAAGAGATAAGGCTTCAAACTTATCCACTAGATCAATCGTGACTGATGTGGCAGATGTAGATGGCGCTGTCGCTTGATGGAAGCGACATGTACGGTCTGAGCTAGGACTTCATCGAATGCTCCTTGTCGAGACCTTCAGTGAAGTTCGATCGTGCGATGCCTTCCCGTCTTGCGATATAAGCAACTTGGTCTAGATACAAATGGGCTTCATACAGCAATGAAATGTCAAGATTTGCTTTATATGTGAGCCTGGTTGTATCCCAATTCATTGACCATCTCATACAAGCTCCCAGTCCTCAATCGTATTCTCCGCCACCCCTTGACTCGGTGCCATTTCCTCAGTCGTGTTCTCAACTACCCTTCTAGGATTCGCGAATTCCTCCGTCCAATTTCTAGCAGTTTGGTCGAAAACCTCCCTCCTGTACATATACTCGTTTGCAATCTCCCATTCAGCTGGATCATCCGTATCCGGGCTATCCAGAAACGCTCGTATGCTCAACAAGACCGTCGAAGTCGTCAACACAGGGCTCCATTCCATGGTCAATATGTTGAGACAAATCCATCCGTTTTCGCTATCGATGTTTGGATGATAGACCTTGGTCACGAACTTGACTATTGGTGGGGCGCGTGGGTAAATCTCTGGGAAGTCCATGGTGAGGTGGAAAGTACCGGATTCATATGGAGTGTCAGGAGGTCCTCTGATCGTTGCTTTCCATGAGAAAAGATTCGATGGATCGGCGGGTGCGGCGGAAAGGCCTTCTATAGGATCGCTTGTGAGGTTCTGCAGTTCTTTTTGCAGACGCCTTTTGGTGTGAGCCAAGTCTCTTGATGAAATCACAGACATATTTAGTATTGGTATCGACGAAGCTATCTCAGAATGTAGACGTGGGCGGAAGCTTGGTGCGTGAATGTTATGATGGCACTGTTGTGGTTGCTAATTTAGGCAGCAGCCAAGTACTTAGCCTAGGTTTCTTAAGACGCTATCTCCAGAAAAGCCGACGCCTGAAGCACGCAGCCTGCAGCGATTGAAAAATGATACATTTTACTTCTCATGACTGTTCAAGGCCACGTGCTCGGATAAAGTGACGGTTGTATCGCCTACTCGGCTCTTGGTTCACTGATGTCATCCAACAACTCCTTCTATCTGGCCATTACCACATATCTCTATCAGCACAAAGAAAGCAACAACAGTTGCTGATCCCACTAGGCTCGTGTGGCAGTACAGGGTCCGAAGAGTGATTTATGAGTAGAGGACATGGACAGTAGAAGAGCGTATTTTGCACACTGCTAAAGTGTACTCGCAGAGACACGATCATTCGGCCTTTTTTGGTATTTCTAGAAACCATCGACTTTTTCCTCGTGTTTTTGAGAATGTTCTACAAGACAGTATGTTGTTTGGATGGAGACAAAGAGGTAAGAGAAGGGACTTTGTATATTCGCGGACCGGTGCAGAAGAGCGGTATCATGCTGTGATCACGAATGTAGTTTGTTCTTTACGGAGTCCGCACAAAAGTGTCTACCAATAGCCCCATGAGACATCGCTCTTGTACCAAGAACAGCAAACATAACCTTTTCGTGTATTCTTTTTTAATTGTATGATTTCGAATGGTGTAGAAGATGGTAGACTCTCAGCTGCAAGAAAGAGAACTTATATAGCGACTCTAGCGGTGCAAACAGCAGTATAGTCGGGTGTCTAGACGACTTGCTTTGTTTACCGAGAAGAGAGCGCTCAAACAGGTATGGTAAAGTAGCTGCGGGTCTTGTATACCAGGCGACATGCCATTTTTGGCGATCTGTTTTGGTATCACCCATGTTTCGTACTATCTCGGCATTTGGAAGATTATCCTGACAAACTCAGAGTAGAAATTTGGGAGGGACAGCTGTCCATGAGTGCTCCCGCTATCTCTTTTGTTGTGCATGAAGCGAAACAACACAATGACAGCGACATGTCCACGGGCTAGATCAATTCCGGAATCTCAAAGCGGTACCGTTCCTCCTTCTCCAGTTTGATCTAAACGCTCGCGCTGCCATAGCATTTTGGTAGTCCGATTTGGAAATATACTATCGTGAGAGCAGACTTTGACGATTTAGTTACCAAGAGAAGACAAAAGCATGCATCTGCCCGAGCGATTTTTGAGTACTCCGAGCCTTCCATCATCAGGTACAAAACTGGACTGCGAAAGTGCTGCAGGACATCAGAGGTCGGTGTTGTGATTTTGGTCAACAGCAGGCACCGAACATGGCAAGTTTTGTAAGTCGTTTTGGAAAAAGAGGCAATGGCGATGATGGAGGGCGACAACGGTGGAAGGAAGGGTTTATATAGTCGTAATGGCCGATGACCCTAAGCTCCCAAAAAATTGGATATTCTTGTTCCATGTTGTTTCGTGTAAATAGCATTGTAGGTCAAAATGCGGCCGCCACACATGATAGTAGTTTTAATGTATTTAGGGCACTCGTATGCCGAATATCGACCTCTTCCCGGGAATCAGATATACCACAATGCTCCTCTGAACCGGAGACACTATGATGAGTTTTGACATCTTTTTCGAATTTGTGGAGATGGTGTACAGAGTCTAGGCCAAGCTCGCCGACCGCAACATGCTGGAGATTTTGTGCTCCGATTCTGCGCAACTGGAAGATTTGCCTCATGCTTTTGATCATGACATATCACGTCACTTCTTCGAACCGATCACAATAGGCGTGTTCGACATTTTAGATGCCGCACATCGCTCTGTCCTTGAAGCATTTGGATCGCAGACTTTTGGAAGGCTATGGCAAGGAACGAAATGGTGTGTAGATTATATGTCGTCGAGTGGTTTTGAACAAAAGGTCCCTGTAGACCATGGTGTACATTTTTGGAAAGCTCCGCCGCAGAACATGGTTTGTTGAACGGGGAATTTTGGGGAATAGAAAGGTACTGAGGTCGATAGAGGGATAGAGAAGCAGCTAGAAGAGAAGCTTTATATCGGTGTTTAGAGGAGAGCAAAGAAGCACGTGATTTAGACTGTGGAGAACATACTGTGAGGAAACATCAAAATACGGCAGCATGCACGCATGACGTTCAATTCCAATTTCGTAGTAAGCTGAAATCATTCATGATAGAGGAGTGCAATAGCAGAGAGAGGTGCTATAGGAATAGTAATACTTCAAGACCTTTTGTTCCAGGCACGCTTCTAGGCGACTGGAGTCTCCTGTACCTGTCGTTAGCTGTGCATTGTACGCGATCTGTATGTGTACTTACCGCTTTCAGAGCCTCAAAGACGTTCTCCGTATCCAAGACAACAGGCTCAGACTTGACACCGTCCCATTTCCTCTCCCACTCAACAGTACCCTGCGTGCCATTTACGCCATTTACAGGCCCGCCATCGCGCGCACTCGATGAAACACCACCATATGCGTGCTCAGCACCACCATCATGGCCCTTTGTAGATTTTCCACCACCCACCACGTCTCGGTCGCGACTGCTCTCCTCAGATGTTTGACCGCCTTGGAAATATCCCGATCTACCGCCAGTCAACTTGTGCAACTTGTCACCAACGCGGGTGCCAAGCTTAGCTGGCTCCTCACCCTCATTGAACCTGCGTAGGATAATGTAGCCCACGAAGCCCCAGATGAAGATGATGGTAGCCGAACAGCTGGCGACGATGACGGTGGGGACAACAAAGAGGAGGGCGAAGCCGACTAGGAAGAAGGTAATGGCGATTGAGACGAGGATGCCAAGGAAGAGGCAGGTTGAGAGGGAGACGAGGAGGGTGGTTGCTGCGAAGGCGAGGAAAAGGACGAGCGGGAGACCAGTCAATGCGGTCTGTGTGGTCAGAAAGGCCTACATATGGGTGTTAGAAGTATCTCTCAGAGGACGCATAATAGCATACTGCTGCTTTCGGGTTCCGGCGAGCGTATTCTCGGGCCCTCTCGAGCATGTGCTCGCGCTGCTTGGGCGGCAGCACCTGGTTGGTGGTAGTCTCGATCTGATCACCCACTCTTCTCGTGGTGTAGTGAATCTTGTTTCCCAGATTATCGACCATGTCGCCCGCGGTCTGGAGAACGGTAGGCATGGTGGAGGATGTGGGAGTAGGTGGAACTGGAAGCAAGTTCAGTGGTCAATAGAACGATGGATGATGGAGATGATGTGAGTGAAAGATGAAGGATGGAGACAGGGATTGAATTGTTTACTGCTTTGGGGCAGCTGCATTGACTAGGTACAACAGACGGAAACCAGAAAGACCCGTGTGTGCCGTGATCGCACTTGGTTATGCGGGAGTGCGGGAGTCTGGAACGCGTCTGTCGCGTGGACGTCATCGCGCCTGCACTAACGCACTAGCCCGTGCAATATCCCTGTCGCTCGGCTATGCCTGCTAGTTCACCGCCCGAAAGTTCTGCCAATTCGCGATTGGACTTTCGAACTTTTTTGACATTTCGCGACCAATGCTGCCATATCGCAACCGCAACGACGACATGAGTGAAAAGAAGAGAAAGAGGCAGGAGCAGAATGGCGAGCGGCCCAAGAAGAAGACATCCGGTGCGCCGCAAGGAAATGTGCGCGTTCAGATGGTAGAGAACAAAGAGACTCTGGGTCCACTTCTAGGTATGATAGCTACTCTGGAGACTGTCGCATAGCTTTCAAAGCCATCGGAATAGACAAGAGGGTATCGGGCGCTTCTACGAGTCGTTTCTAACACAATCAAGCTGTCACACCCGGTCTCTCTATGCCATCGAAGCTATCCTTCAAGCCATACAAGCGCACCAAGATCCTACCACAAGGCGAAAGCAGCGAACTACTGTTCCAGTCCTCCGATCATCCCCGCCTAGACTACACCGCTTCAGAAGAGCAGGATGGCAGCGCCGAGAGTCAACTACAAGACTACATCGGCGTATTCGACCCTGCGACAAGCAAGTTGCAACTTGTTCCCGTCAAGAGAGTCGTTGTACGAACCACACTGCGAAGCGAGGCACAAGAAATGCGCGAAGAACAGGAGAGATTGGATGCTGCCGTGAACACCGTCACAGCAAAGAGAGCTGCCCTTGCAGCAGAATTCGGATCTAAGAAGTCGAGGAAGGCGCTTGAAGACCGGACACTCAACGCCATCAAGAGCGGTACTGGCGCTGAAGACGCTGCAAGAACCGATGCGATCGCTGAGAACGTTCTGCAGCAGATGTCTTCTGCGACGGCCGTTATGCCAAACAAGGACGATCTCGCAGCAGCCGTGGACAGCTCCAAACCTCGCCCGATACCCAACCTCACAGCCGAATACCCCGCCGATGTTTACCCCACAGACATCGTGGTTGGAAGCGAGCTGATGACTATTCTGGATGTCAAGGACTGGGTGCAGGCCTCATCAGCCGGTCAGGGTGTCAACGTCACAAGCAAATACGTTGCGAAACGTATCGTCAAGCTTGCAAAGAACAAGCAGATACAGAAGTTGAAGGTACTACGCTTCATACTGCTTTGTATCAACTTCAACTCTGCATTGTTTGGAGGGGGTGGACCGCGTCCGAAGAAGATACCCATGAAAGGAAAGTTGGAGACGGCGATGGGCGAGGATACGCCTGCTGGTCAAATCATGGCTATCAGGAGGAAGTTTGCTCCCGAGGCAGGGTGAGTTGCATCCAGCCTTTCTGCCATTGAGTATTTTTCTGACCTCTTCAGCAACGGTGAAATGCCTCGTTGGAACATCGATAACCTCATGACACACATTGCGGCAGCAGCACTCATCGTTGACGATTTCGAAGTCGATGTGAACGACCTCCGAGACGACCTCAAGCTCGAGAACAAGGAGTAGGTCATCACATAAGGACTTGTCATTGTTACATATGCTAACGCTGCGCAGGATCAAGCAATATTTCGCCGAGCTCGGGTGCAAGCTCACCGCACCAACACAGACTGACCTCACACGCATGAAGCTTACCAAGGCCGAAAGTGCCAACCATTTCATCGCCAAGCTCAAGTTGCCATTGTCATTTCCCAGGGTAGGCGGAGCACGAGCGAAGAGACGTGCTTAGCCGTGACGCGCATGTAATTACGGCCTAAAGACCACAAGGCACCAGCAATGATACCAGCAGTTACACCTATGAAGTCACTTTTCCGTACGCAGCAGTCCAACATTTCCATTTCAGCCGTGCGGGTACCTTTTGTAGATCACGCGTGGAGACCATCTCACAGCATGACAGCTGTATCACGCCATGGCCACCCGTCCAACAAATCAAGACCACCCAAACCAGATCCCGACCCCACGTAGAATCGAGATCCACGGAAGCTATTCACTAGATACATCATCGACTTGTCTGAATCCGTATGCGTATCCCAAGTTCCGCATGTGTGTGCACCCTCGTCATGACATCACCACAATCGTGACGTACCATCTGCGCATAACCCCATCAGCAGCACCACCACCTCATCTCCGTATATAAGATACCTATCCTGTTCGCCCCAAGTAATTCCAATCAAACACATTCCAAACAAAAAACTAAATGCCCAAATCCACCGGTCCCCTCCAAGAACAACTCGGCCTCGGCACTGCCAACCAATCCACACCAAACAACATGACCGACAGCACCACCGCAGCGGCTGACAAGCTCGGCGCAAACAAGGACACCAATGCTATCCCTAGCCAGAACCCTAGTGTGATTAGCTCAGCGGGTGCAATTGGCAAGCAATGTACGTCCTCATATCTTGAACCACATGTCTTCAATAACGTACAGATGCTAATCAATTTATACAGTCAACCCCGATGGCGCAATTGGCCAAATTGGCGAGAAGGTCGGAGGACCATTCAGCAAGGACGGCGTCATCGGAAGCCAGTTCGATGCGAGCAAGAATGGCATCGCTGGACACGTCGAGAGGGCTGTCGATGGGCCAAGCAACCCTGCTGGAAGCTCAAAGTAAAGTTCTACTTTAGTAAAGAAGTAAGAACCTGTATTAATAGCCAAGAGGCACTGAATATAAGAAGCATAAATACCACGACTATTATTTTCACATGTGTGCATATCACATTATTTCTGGTCCCGAAATCACGGCTACTGCTAAACATTCGGATATCATCTACCATATCATAGATACCCGATATCCTCTCCACCACGCTTACACCCCTCAGGTAGCACAATGACTATCTGCAAACCCTGGCGGCATCGTAGCCGAATGTCTCTTCCTTGGTGGATCGCGGAGTTTCCCGCCCGTGTACCGGCAACAACTCCTCGTCCCGGGGTGCTGACATGGATGCAGCTCTGTAGTGGCCTTGAACCACTTGCCGCAGTTTGCGGAACCGCAGTACCAATCGATGGTGTGGTTCTCGCACATTTTGTTTCGGGATTGCGTTGTTGTGGCGGTAAAAGCAAGTGGTTGAGAAGTAGACGATACAGTGGTGAGTGACTTTGAATGCAGAAGGATATCGGAGTAGCACGGAGGGCGATGCGTCTATCGAATGAGGAGAATTCTGATGATGTATTTATTTATAGTATGCCAAATAGGTGTGCGAGGTATTTGTGAAATACATGCAATGCTGGAGAATCGCATATGTGATTGCTGTGGCGTAATCGTAGCCTGGGCCCCTATCTTATACACGAGCCCATGCTCTAGTCTATCTTGCACGTGTCTTTCGTACGATATCAGCCATATTTGTATTTTAGTATGATTGGGTGGGATATATGTTGACTTGAGTGGGGGCGCTTTCCTAGGCCAGTCAAATGATCCCTATGCCCTGATAGATGCCTGAACTAGTCTACATTGCAAGCTTACTGCAGAAAGACCGCCCACCATGACCGGAATAGAACAATGATAGATACACAAGACTAGGACTGTGTACGCTCGAACTTATAAAACCCATCATTTCTCTGACACCTAGGTGCGTCACTCCTCAAGGACGCAGTACGTCTTCAGACCCTGAATGTACACAATTACTCCAGTTGGTTGCACGTGCAATAGAATGAATAAGTATGTATTGTTTATTCAAGCCTACCCTCAGCCAAAGGCCAAGGTGCGGATATGCCACCTAACCCGCAAGAGTACCAAGGCTCTGAAGAGTCAAGAATGCGCAACATTCTCAGTCAGCACCTCTACTCTCCCAGTCTCCTCCCCGGACCCATGCCACCCCAAGCATTCCCCGTAGCCCTCGCTGCACTAGGCGGTGCACCACTTCCAGCCGCACCAGCCGTCCTGCCCCTTCCCTCGACAACATGACCGAACCCCCTGTCCTGCACACTGCCCGGCGTCGCACTGAACCAGCCCTTGACCATCTGTGGCGTGCGGATATAGTTTGTTCCACCACCAAACGTAGGCCAGATGCGTGTCAGGAAATCGTACAAGTGAGCGGCGATGAGACCGGTGAGTTGGCCGGCAGCTGCATCAGGACCGTCGATGATGAAGGTCATGAAGAGCATGGCGAAGGGAAGGTATTTACTTTCGAAGGTGATGATGAAGAAGGACACGGAACGCGTGGGATTATCTTGGGCGAACGTGTAGGCGTATGCGAGGGACAGCGCGGGGAGGAAAGTGTACTGGTTCAGAATGCCACCTGCTGTTGCCTTTACGGGGACTGTTAGCACAAGTCCATTCCACAGCACGTTTGTATCAAAGCGACAAGGCGAACAAGGTAACAAAGGCGCGATAAGTCGCAAAAGTATGTAGGGAGCCAACACCGCCTTGCGAAATGGAGAGCATTCGCAAAGCTTTCTCAAGTGACAATCCCACCATGCCTACACACCACACAAGTCCCTTTGATTGATTGCGAATGACGGAACCGCATGATGTGCAAGGGTATTCTTCCTCCGTTCCAGGAACCGCTTCAGCTAGAAATAGTAGGCTGGGCGGGCAGATAATCGGAGGTGATTTGGTGACCGAAGTCGTCGCAGACAGTTGTGTCGATGCGATATGGGGAGTTTCTATGTACGCGTGGCCGCGGAGTGTTTGCAGATAAGTACTTACGGCAATGACGCTCGCGAGAAACATGGTATATACGAAGAAGTCGCCAGGCTGCGAGAAGCGAGACGACTCCCGCTCGATGGAGCTGCCGTATTGGTATAGAAAGTATGGATCAAGCAGGATGCCGAACTTCGGTTTCGTGATCAGAAACGCCGTGAAGATTCGCCATAGCTGAGGGAACACCTTCGTCGTAAAGATATAGTGGCTCGCGAAGATGTAATGGTAGAGGCTAATGATGCCGCCATAGCCAGCAGCTGATACAACGACTGCTGCAGCTGTGATGGACCTGGAGGAAGGGTTAGCAATTGTTCGCGGGTGTTTGCGCAGTAGCTTGAGAGCTTGAGACAAGCTGCAAGCTCCAAGCTTCGAGTGTTGGAGAGCTCGATGAGGAAGAGACTCGCTTACCTAGAGACCGGCGGGAGTGTCCAGAAGACATCCATCGTTACGTGAAGCTATAGCAATTGTACGCGTGAAGGTGTCGTGAATGAGGACCAGCGAGTGCTGCCTGGAGAAAGAGGAGCAAGCGAATTCGCAAGGTGGCTTAAAAGCCCGCGGCGCGGGTGGGGGCTGCCGCTAAACTGCATCGCGCCGAATCACGTCATTGGCTACCGGAGCTTCATTACTCACCTGCACACACTGGAACATTCTGAAGCTACACGAACACCATGATATTTACGTCCTCAGCAGTAATCATCGGCTCGCCCTCTACCAAATATGATCGACTCCATCTACACGAACTAAGTTCCATTCATCTGAGTCCTGCCCAATTTTCATGCAAAAACACGCATTGCAACACATGTTCATCCAATTCTTCTCCGGCTTCATCGCCACAAGAATATCCGTTTTCTTCTTGTTACACTGATGGCACGTAAACGCCGTCTTCTCTTTGTAGCGATGCAAGATCCAACCCTCGCGAAGTTCCCACCATTGTGCATCTGTACGGCCTCCTTCAGTCATTGTGGATTCGGATTCGGATTCGGAATATTGGCTGTCTGAGGCTTCGTTGTCTGTAGATTCAGACGGTGTAGATCCGACAACTGTGGACCCCGTGGATGAAACGTTGCTGGTTGGAGAGGAGTGGATTGTAGAACCGTCGGTTGTAGACCCTGTATGCGAAGGTTGACTAGTCGTGGATTCAGTGGTGGTAGAGCCGGGTGAGGGTGTCATCTCGATAGAGGAAGAGGACTCGCGCTCTCTTTTATCGGGGGAGGGTGTTCTCATTGTGTCTGTGAATATGGACGCAAGCGGTGGGACGAATATAGGTGCTGTGCGTAGTGAGGTAAGTGAGATAAAGAACGCAAGTAAGGTAGTTAAATAGATAAAGCCATTTCTATACAAGGTGAAAGCAAAGAAAATCCATTCTCTTGTCTCCACTCCACAAACACTTGGCATGAAAGCCTGAGACTGTGTTTCATACCATATACAAAACGGTCGTGTAAAGTCTTAGTTATTCTTGTCTTGAGTTCCATGAACTTCACTCTCACCCCCCACGCCAGGCGTCCCCCGTTCCTCATAAGAGTCTTCATATCGTCTCCATATTTCCATGTCTCTGGCTACTCTCTTGTGATGTCGGACGCGGTGCTGGTAGGCGACCATGCGCTTATCTGCTTCGAGCATACCACCCAGTATCATTCCAGACATTTGGATGTAACTAGTCTGTGTGAGAGAGGAGTAGTAGGCAAATACTGGAAAGCACATACGTCTTGAATTGAACGGTAAGTCCCTTGTATACGGGGGAGAAGGCGTATGCGACACCACCTGCCACGGCGAAGAAAGCGCCCCACTGTAACCCTAAGTCAGCCATCGTACTAGTAAACTAGAAGTCTTGCATTCTCTTGATCAATCTACAATCGATAGCGCAACTTTCATCTGTAGCCAAGCGCACATCTTGGCCAATGATATCTGCGGGTGCACATAGTAATCGGACGCACACAATCTTCCTTCTCTTTCTCGTCATGCTGCCACATTTGCCGATAAATTCCGGTGCATTCAAAAAGTAGACTAACCAGCAGTATCATAAGAAGGATGTGGAAAAAGACGTATGCATACCTTCGTACCCCCGATCAACGCACCCCTTGCAGCTTCCCAAGCCGCCTCGTTGGTCTCTGCGTCCTTTTCCAAGCTGCCATGTTGTCTCACCATGATTGAGCTATCATTGGTGTTGCGTGTCTAATTAAAGAAACGCTGTATCGGAATCGCAGTTGGTCGATAAAGATGTTTGAACGTTGGACACGCGATGAGATGTAGATGAGGTGATGTCAACGTACATTTTCGGTCGGAGCTCGGACATGAGCTTGTTTAGTGGGGGTGCCATGTGGGGTGCATGCTTCATCTCAGATGAAGATCGGGTACATTATCCTCACTACACCACAATACTCTTCTGTCCTTTCATTTCATGGACCTCCTTTACCACCCAGACATACTGAGGAAGTCTGGACAGAGAAAGATGTTGTGCCAATGAATCTTCGTTTCCAATGTTCTGGTATCTACGCTACTCTTTCCTTCTAAATTGTACACATATTCTTACATATATTACTTGGATCGTTCAATCATGTAATCATGCTCTACGCGAGCAGCCCCAAAGAAAGATTAAACGCCATGGCCTTTTTACAAGTGATGCCTATGACGGTACAGAGGGCATGCCGTCCAACACCTCTTCCTTTTTCTCCTTCGAGAGTGATTCTTTCGGTGTAGATTCCTCGCTATAAGGCTCCTCCTCCTCCTCTCGCGCCTGATTGTCGACAACGTCGGGATTGTCAGAAAGTTCGTTCCCCTGCACAATATCATGTCGCGACGCGACAGCATCTGAGCCAGGGCCAAGTGGTCGGAAGAGCTGTACGCCCTTTGTGGCGTTGATCCTGTCCTGCTCCTCCCTCCACGCGCGTCCGCGGTTGCTGTAGCGCTGTATTAAATCGCGGTAATGCTTAAGGCCCCTGTCAACGGCCTCTTCGTCTTGTCCAATGAGTGAATGCCTTCGCGCTTGGAGCGACTTGTACAGCTTCCATCGTTTCTCTTCAGGTATCTCTTTGACATGATATTCTATCTTCCAGTCATCGAATTCAGTGATTTGCTCTGGTCGGTCGACATAGCCTCCATTGACCAGACTGCGGGCAGTCAATGTCCAACCCATTAAGGGGCCTTCAGGGGCTGCTGGGTTCTCCAACATATCTTCGGCGACATCATCTGAGTCTTCAGTAGCTTCTTCAGCAGCTTCAGCAGTCTCTTCAAGAATATCTTGTTCCACGTCTTCGACTGTAGTTGAATGCTCGTCTTCTTGCGCTTCAACCTCTTCAGAAGTCTTTTCAGCATCGACTTGTTCATCGACGTCGTCTTGTGCTTCTTGCCAAGCTGCTTGAGTCTCGGCATCACCTTTCCCTACACCAACGACGTTTTGTGCAAACTCTTTTTGAGCGGCCTCTCCAGCACTCTGAATCTCGTCTGCTTGCTCTTCGGTGACGGGTTCGGCAAAGATATACATAAAGGGTGTCTTGCCTTCGCGAGCCTCAAAGTGTAATCGGATAGACTATTGTGATCAGCGACGAAGTTGTACTACTCGGATGGCAACTTACTGTATTGGGGAACTGTTCGGTAGCTTTGACAAGAAGCTCATCAACGAGGTTCAAGGAAAGCTTGAACTCCTGGTCTCCCAGAATCGTGTCATGTTGGCCGTGTAAGACAGCGTCCATATCCGAAAGGCTGAGATATTGGAAGCCGAAGATACGCTCGATGTTGTGGTAGGCGATGAAGATGCCGTCCATGCGCCCCATACGGACTTGTAGAGAGTATTTCAACATGGTTGCACGCGTCATGTCGTAGAATTCACGCTCGAACGACTCCCACTCGCCTAGACTGTGACGAAGCTGGTAGCCAGAACCCTCTTCGTAATGCTTGTGGTTCATCCGAATCGAAACAACAGCTCGCGTCTTCAGGTCAAACACTCCAGTTCCGGGTAGTCGTGGGTCAACGGCGTCTAACTGCGAGCGCATCATAATGTTACCTTGTTTCGAGTAATGGTAGCAACGACTAGCGTTCTCTTCTGCAGGCGCCTTCTCCGGACTTGACCTTCGGAATTTCTCAAATTCGCTGCGCTCAGTTGTGAGGAGCTTTTCCAATGAGTGACCCAACCAGCTCATGATATTGGGGCTATCGTAGGATTTGTCGGCGTCTATCGCATAAGTACCATCCTTGTACCGGAGGAAGACGGCACTGGGACCAAGCGTGATCCTGGAAAACTTGGAAGAAGGTTCGGGAAATTGCCGTGAGAGCATGCCATGATTGAGTTTCCGGAAGTTGGATAAGATGTAATGAAAGTGCTGGAGCATACTCGACATACTAGATGTAGAGCCAGTGAACTTTGTGCCAACCCGCCTTGTCAAAGCCAGTAAATCTTCGTCCTTTGACGAAGTCTTGTATTCGCTCAAGGCATCGAAGTCGAACTCATTCGCCGGCATGATTTTCTCAAGGTATGGGTCGAAATTATACACTTGGGTTCGTGGGTCCTGCAGACGATATACACCAGGGTTGAACAGAACACGATCGAGGCCATATGACAACATGGGGACGGGTGGTTTGTCGACTTCGACAGCCTCAAATTTGAGGTCGGAAGGGTACAAGGTGCTGATAGGAATCGCCTCTCGTTCTTCATTTTTTCCCTTGTCCCTCTTTTTCTTGTCACCAAGCATAACACGTTTGATTGATCGTGGTCCTTCACTCTCCTCCCCCTCTCCCGGTGTCTCTCCCGGTTTCTCTCCCGGTTTCTTCTTGTCTTTGACAGCATGCTTCCTGATCGGGACTGCGCGTTCAGATTTGTGCCGGATGGATTGGCGTTGTGGCAGTCGAGTCTGGCTACGGGCAGCGCAGAACAGGCAAACGGAAGTCCTATGCCATAGCGAGGCTGGCGACAGCTGGCGACGCAGCATTGGAGGGAGCGTGGTGGGGAAGGCGAGCAGGTGGCGTTTGATATGCAATGGCAGTGACGCTCGGTCGCGACTGCCCTCAGAAAATGTGTCGGCGTTTGTTAACACCGGGCGATCATTGGGATCACCCATGTGACGTACGCGCGCAAGCGGCCAGGGCCAGTGGACGCGCGGAAAGCTACCAGTAACCAGAGACCCACCCTGTAATCCACCCATACACTCGTGCATCCTACCCGTATATCTCGTCCTGTCATTTCCTTGCAAACGCGCTGTGATAGTCGGCCCGGTGAAGCATCCCGCGCCCTCTCACAGACTCACACAACGCTCGACAGCACTGTTGGCGGCGAAGCTTGGAAACCCTCATCCATGCCA
This sequence comes from Alternaria gaisen, assembly GCA_004156025.2. Taxonomy (NCBI): domain Eukaryota; kingdom Fungi; phylum Ascomycota; class Dothideomycetes; order Pleosporales; family Pleosporaceae; genus Alternaria; species Alternaria gaisen. Next base: position 423,042 of record PDWZ02000013.1, on the reverse strand, counting down.
CGGAATAATAACATGTCGTGATTACAGCACGCCTGCCGAACCCCCCTCCTGCAACAGGCCGAGCCCGCGATCTGCTGCACCCAGGGCCCTGCTACTGCTACTGCCACTGCTACTGCTACCATCTAATCGTTCCGCCGTTGTCCTCCGCATTGTCTCCCGTTGCGCCCACGCCCTGATTGGTTCCACCGCCATTCTGCGCCCAACTCTGCTCTCCCGCTCCAATTTCCACCCCCAGGTCTTGTTAATATCTTCCGAGAATATCCTCCGACGCGACACTTGCCTCCCTCTCCCCAGAGCCCCTCTGCATGCGATAGCTGTGCCGCCGAGCTCGTGCTGGGCTTCGCGCGCCAATCGAGAATCTCGGAATGTCCAAAGACAAGCGGAGAAGCATCTTTGGCAGCAGCTCCCTCAATGCTTTCGCGTCGCGCAGTAACAAGGATGAATCGCAACCCTCCAACCTGCTGCGCAAGCGGCGCACCGCGTCCTTCATGTCGAATCTCTCCGATGTGTCACAATACCCTGAAGCTGCGCCTTCCAACGGCAGCACGGTAGCGGGGAGCAGCACCCTCATGGAACCGCCAGACCCCCAGCGACCGGCCCTCTCCAAAGCCAGCCTGAAGCGCGCCAGCTCCGTCTTCAGCTCCTTCCGCGGCTACAAACTGTCCGCCGACGACGACCCCGAACCTCTCTCTGCGACCTCAACGCGAACATCGACTGGCTTTGGGGAATACATCTGGGAGGACGTGCAGGATCGGCAGGTGCTGCAGCATGGCGAGGTCCAGACGAGCAGCTCCATGTTCAGGAAGAAGAGGGAATACCTGGTGCTGACAGAGAAGCATCTCATCAGGTTCAAGAACCACTCCAAGGCGATCGAAGCTTTTCCTGGGTGCGCCTCAGCGTCGGCAAGCTTCAGAGACAAGGCTAATGAGCACAGGATACCGTCACCGAACAACCGCATGAGCTACTACCGTCACAGCCACAGTCCATCTTTTGGATCTGCGCACGAACTTCAGTCTATGGCTTCAGAGTCGTCCGGAGACCGTCACCATGGCATACCCCTTCGCCATATCGTTGCGGTATACCATCTAGACGACGGCCGACCACACTTTGCGCTGGAACTATATTACTTGGATGATGAGTCAAATAACGCTTCATCCATGACCCTGCAATTCGGTGATCCAGAAGAGATGTTCTCTTGGCTCAAGACTATACGCGAAGCGGCCAACAGGGCACGATTGTCTGACGCGAAACCCATCTCTGCACACAACTCCCACCTGGCTGCGCGCGTTGTTGAAGCAGAACGCGATTATGTACCTCCTCACTACGCCATATACAAGGTTGTTCTCCGACCACAAGGGAAGACGACGACGAGGTCTTCGACAGACGATTTAGCCAAAGTATCTGCTTCAGTATGTTTCCTTGCTATTGGTGTGCACAAAGTGCACATTATTCCGTTGTTCAAACCATCATCACAACGGTCTTCAAGCCCTTCATTGGTCTCTCATAACACTCAGTCTTCGCATGGTATCCTAACCCTGACCGAAGTGTGCGTAAACGAAATCGACGATACCTTCCAATTAACCTTCCGGTAAGTGTTTGTTCTTGTACTGCAGGGACCCTGCTGACAGCACGCAGTAAACCTCTCGAACGCCCCAAGGTCCTCCATATAGCGTCGTTAGCCTCGCGGGACATCGCTGTCCGTCTACGATCCATAGAAGCTAATCTGAGACCCGAGTGGGAGACACGACCTTTCGAATTTCTTGTTCCGGAAGATGTGCATCATGACATTGGACGGCAGGAAAGCCCACACCCGATGGATCAAGATTCTCTGGATCGGACCTTGATTGGGTATTGTGTTGCTTACGACGTACAGCCAGAGAACATCAGCTATCAAATCACCTATCCACACGAAGACGCTCCCCGATTTGAGCTGCTACCACCTGCCGGCCTGCGTAGGAAAGAGTACAACACCCTCGAATTACTCGCCGTTATGCGTGCGTTGCGCTACAACGAGACTTTCGGAGGCATCTCATTCAAAGACGTAAAGCTGGACGTTCTGAATGGGCTGAAAGATCCGAATGGCGCGGAACATGTGTGCTTGAAAACAAAACGCGGAACGTATGCACGGCTAGATGTCGAAGAGCTGGAACGGTCCTGTCTACTTGTGCAAGAAATCCGCGCTTTGGCTCTGACGAATCGCAAGCTACGGAGGATGGATTTCACAGCCTGCATTTCCAGAAAACCGAAAGATCACGGGGAAGCTAGAGGCAGTGCGAGAGATCAGGGCTGCGGCATTGTGGAAGCTTTGTTCCCATTGTGCAAGTACCAAACTACCAATGTCGATTGGATAGCCTTGAACAGGATACAACTTGGAGATACAGATTTGGACTATCTCGTTGCAGCGGGTGTCGAACGAGCGTGCCACTTCCGCGGCCTGGAATTGAGTGGGTGTGGACTAACGGATCGCTCGCTTTCTCTTGTACTGGATGCCATTCGCGCGCAAGAAACTACGCTTGAGGCCTTGGATCTGTCGTCTAACCCTTTCAGGCTGTCGCCGAGCATCTTCGATTCCCAGATTGGCGTTTTTGGATATCTCACGCGACTCAATCTGTCGCACGTCGCGCGCTCATCGGGTCTCGAGTCTTTGATCTCAGTCGAAACGTTTGCTGGCTGGAGACTACAAGAGCTGATTCTGAGTGGTACTTCACTCAACCCCGCCATGGTTGATGCAATCGCTGGGTAAGTCGCGATACACTTCGAGTTCCCGCGTCTTGTACTAACAACTGCATAGTTATCTTGTTAATTACAAACAATCGTCAGCTCTTCGCGAAGTCAGGTTGGACCACTGCTTCCTTACAGGAAGAGACATAGCGTACCTGTTGCATTCGATGACAGAACATCCTGGAAAAGCTCGCGAGTTACATCTGGACGTCAGCGAGAACAATATCGAGGAAGATTTGGACAAGTTGACCAAAGCTATCTCTAATGGTCTCGCGCCATCTAACTTTACACTCCGTCTTCTAGAGTTCGAAGAGGACGCCGACTTTCGCAAGATGATCCTTGCGTTGGCCGCGAACAACACCATCAGACAGCTCGATATCTCGCGAGCATCATTACCATGCGAAGCATCGGAAGAAACTTGTCATGCCATGGAAAAGATGTTTGCTGACAACACAAGTCTCGAGTGGCTTGACATCTCTGGGGAGGACTCCCGACTTGAGACGACCAAGCTAGGCGTTGGTATCAATCGAGCGTTACGGGGTTTGCAACACAACCGAACTTTGCGAGCTCTGTACATCAGATGTAAGTCTATATACATTTCATACTTGCTAGGCAACCGTCTAACCATACCAGATCAAAAGTTGGGCGTACAGGGAGCAAGCACCCTAGCGGACGTCCTTAAGGTCAACACTACTTTGCAGTACCTTTACTGTGAGGACAATGGTATTGCCTTGACTGGCTTTACTGATCTAGTCAATGCACTTCATCGAAACACCACTCTCCTCTTTCTTCCCAGCATGGAGGAGGCACGTCAGATGGCACTGAAACAGACTGAAGAGCAGGTCAAGTCCATGCGAGACGATGCAGCAATACCCACGCAATCAAAGTCGTCCTCTGTCCGAAGCAGACTCACGAACCGCGTAGTCAGCAACTCTAAGAAGGAGTTGAACAACCCGTCGGGTCTCTCCGACCAAGACATCAAAGCCGCCTTGGGCCTTGTCGACGAGAGCTGGGCGAGGCAAGAATATCGCCTCCAACAGTATCTCCAACGAAATCACAACATTGCACACGGGATACCGACAACTATGGATGTCGATGAAGAAGACTTTGAAAGGCCAGACACGGCTGGTAGTCTCGGCAAGATCCTTGAGAAGGTTACGATAGAAAGCACACCGACAGACGAGAAAAACGTACAGCTTGGTGTTTATACACCACAGTCGACAGACGAGAAGAAAGTACAGCTCGGTGTATATACGCCACAGTTTTATTCACCAGGAGCGTCGACGCCCACGACGGAAGTCGACTACGATATCACGCCTCTGGAAAAGGAGCTTGAGATGTCTTTTGGCGATCAACGAAGAGCATTTCCTTTCCCTCTGTAAACGACGCGACGCGATGCTACGACGCAAATCTCCTCCCGTGCCCTTCTACATGTTGCGCATGTCGATTGCCTCGAGGCTACCATGTACATATAGAGCTTGTTTTGCATATAGACCCTCTCACAACAGAGGTCACTCGGCGTTGTCGTTCTTCTTCTCTTTCTTCATATAATGCAACAATATGGCGGAGAAATGCATACGGTTGAGACATGTGGTGGGATTCCTCTTCCTTGTAGAGAGGGAGCACATGCGTCCATTGGTTAGGAGGTCAGGATATGGAGGGAGGGTATAATAACTTTCCATGATACCATAGACGATTTGAATACATTTATATCAACTGCTCTTAACCCTTACAGTATTGGGTGCCTTTCTTGCAGATACATGTCGAACATGACGCAGGACAACGGTCGGCTATCGAAGCACGACCCCTGCTCCGCCGGTCTTAGCGACATCATCGCTCCGCTGCCCGCATCACCTCCGCGAAGCTCGTTCTTCTAGAAGCTCCCCACCATGCCGTCCTACACATGAGTGCACCTTCCCGCTCTACAAACGACCCGTGCGCGCCTGCCAAACGTCACTAGGCGACCGTCATTCGCTCACTCCAGCCTCGCGTCCTCACTCCTCAACTCACTCGCGCCCGCTTGCCCGCCGCCGCTCCACTTCAAAGATCACAACTGCGCCAACATCACTATCCCCTCGCTACACCACACCCACAGCGACCATGGCCGACGCAGACATAGAGGCCAACATCGACCTCCTACTCAGTTTTGGAGCGGATCAGCTGGACAGAAATGAAGCCCGACAGCTTCTCGCGGTATGGCCCAAACAGCTCGCAATCTGTTTGCGCCTTGCGACAAAGCCCTAACCAAGCAAACAGAATCATGGCCAAAGTGTCGAGGCCGCCATGGACAAATACTTCACCAGCATGGAGCAAGGAGGCATACAGTCTCTAAAAACCCACCTGCGCAATTCCCAAGCCAAGTGGGACGAGACTGCCTTTGCGGGGGCCGGCTATGGTATTGACGACACAAACGTTCCCAGTACGTCGACGTCAGTCCCGAAGACTTCCTACGATAACACGACTGACAGCCGCTCGTTTCAGCATTCAATATTGACTATGCTCCAGGCCACGAGAATTACCCACATAGCAACATCAATAGCAGAGCTCCCACACGGCCACCTTCACGGACGAGTGTCGCCTCCACGCAAGCTCAAGCCGGCGACGCGCCTATACAAAGTCAGTACAGGGAATGCTCAAGCAACACTACACGAGAAGTGCTGACGGATATTCAGGCATAGAGGGTCAAGAAACAGGTGTCACCGGCTCTAACACCATCTTTGGGCCGGCCATGAGAGACAATTACGATACGTCTCAGTGGGCTTTGGTACCAACCGCGACCGAGATCATTGCCGATCCCATTCCCAGTCAACGCAAGCGCGAAGAAGGAGAGCCTGCGATCCTCAAGCCATCGTCCAACTTTAACTACCTTCCCAACCTCATTCCTATCCTCCATTCGATACCGCTGTTCCGAAACGCGCTGCTATGTCCGGGTATCACAAAAGACGATTACTGGCAGGGCGACGAGTGGTGGAAAGGCAATCCCAAATCGGCCTCGCGAATTTTTGACGCAAGTGTTGGGCTGTCCGAGTCGTACAATCTAGAAATACTTCACGAAGCGCAGCGGATGATGGCCTTTCTGGATAAAACCGAGCGGATCTATGGATCGGTCAACGGACTACTTGAAAGTGAGGCCTGGAGAGAACTACCGTCGACTGTCGAGGACCCAGACGATGATCTGCTAAAGTTCCTTGTGTTATGGGGCTTCGCGTTTGAGAGCCATATGCCTAATGCTGAGTTGAACGGTACTCTTCGATCTACAGTGGACGTTGCGGATAGCACCGTAGAGAGCTTTGTGCTCGATGCTGTGGTGACACGCGATCCATCTCGGCCTGACTTTAGCTTGTACGACGTCTTGGACGACTCGCTGTTCTCTGTGGCTGTGGGTAGTGCGCACATCCGCGAACCCAGTAATGTCCTGATACTACGACTATCCTCATCGAACACAGAGGCATCTGACCTAGGCATTCGCATTCCAGCTACCCTCTATATCGATCGATATCTCCAACAAAATAAGCATGTCATTGATGGCATGTACAGCGATATCAGGCTGCACGAGGAACAACTGAACGTTATCAAGTCGCACGTGGAGAAGCTGAAGTATTACACGCCGAACAAAGCAGGCGCCAAAAAGCTTGACTCCTTACAGTTACTCAAAACGAGCATGACCGCATTTGAGCCCGCAAAGTCTGGTAGCTCTCCAGAGGATGCATCAACGTTGGCCAAGCTACAAGAGCTATACAGTAGCATTGAAAGCAAGCTTGCAACTCTTGAGGAGCAGACTCAACAAGCGCAGAAGGCCATCGCAGGCATCTCCGGACGCTTCAAGCCCCGTGTAGACGACAGTACTGACAAAACGGCGACCACTACGGATGAGAATGCCATGGACACCACTACCGAAACTACCGAGAATGTGGCTGAAAAGCCCTCTGAGCCTGTCGAGATTGAATACCCAGCCGGGCAAGCTCCCGAAGATGCCATGAACCGTCCCTACCAACTCTGGGGTGTAGCCACCCGCCGTGACGTAGTCTACATCCGACACCCCGATATAAACTCCAACACTCCCAATGCAACACAATGGTGGCGCATGCAATACGATAGTGAATCTGCCAACCCCATCATCCGACGCGACCGTCTCTCCCTATCCGAAGTTATCGAACGCGCAACCACGGAATCTGCCTCTGCGCTCCTTGTCTATGCAAATGACGCTGCTACGACTGCCGATCCCCTCCCAATACCCAAGGCTCTCGAAGACTTTGCTAAGAAGGATAATTTGAACTTTCTGAGAGAGTTGCAGGAGAGTCGTACTGGCTGGGAAGATTATGGCGGTGACTATGGAAACGTGGCACAAGGGGGGTGGGACGACACTATGCATCCTACGTCCCATGCTAATCCTTCCTTCGACGAGGGAGTCGACGAGAATGGGTGGAGTGAGATTAGTGCCAAGGAGTTTTCTAGCAGTACTGGTGGTCGCCCACGGAACGATTCAAACATGAGTTCTGCGACATTAACGCCGAATACGGAGATTGAGGATGATGAGCAGCAGCAAATGGTGGAGACGGGTGCTCCTCGGGGTGCGACGAATATGAGTAATGCTAGTAGCGAGACTGTGGGGCGCGGGGATGATGCGATGGATTTGGATGGGGAGAGTCAGAAGTTGCAGAGTCAGGTTAGGTTTTCGGATGTGGATATGGAGGATGTGGGTGGTAGGGATGATGGGTTGAGGACGCAGCATATTGAGGTTTCGGAGAAGAAGGGTGGCTAGGATTCGCCTGTTGTACTACCGGAAGAGGAGCAGTGGGGAGAGGATTAGTATCATGCTATTTAGGGCATGGGTTGGGGGGTTTGGATGAGAATGCATTGTTTGGTGGTTTGGGGTAAAAGGCATGACTGGTTAGCTGCTCGGGGTATCTGGTGGTATCTGCCATGGTTAGTCTGGTAGAACCACGGTTCAGCTTGGATGAGGTGATTATTTTTCCACTTCCTGGGAGTCTGGTTCCGAGGTTGATCTTGTGCATCTCGTGACTTGGTGTGCGGGTACGGATATAAAAGCTGCCCTCCAGTCGTCGTCTACTTCCTTTCTTACACATCATATTTCACATCTTTTTGACCAAAACTGCGTACGAATTGGTACATGTTCGCTCTGCGCTCCCCTCTCCAAAACTGTGCGAAAAAGGTTACATGTTTCTGGGATTCCTCCGAATACTTGATTACCGGCCCCCATGTTCTGTCCTCTCCTCTCAATAAGAACACCATCGGATCTCCGGATGTTTTCTTCGTCTCTGCCGCGATACCGAAAGTCTGTGACCAAACGACTCATGGTCGAGAAGCCAGTCCTTCAGCCAATGAATTCGAAACTCGCAGCGATCTACTCCTTGTCTTCTAACTCAACATCGCACCTATTTGTTATCAAAAACAATTAAACAGTGTCCATATCATTGTTCCTGCGCCTCCTCTTCTCAAAAAAAAATACATTCGAGGATGCCGATATGCTGGCCGTTTTTCGGAAACTACAAGTCCAGGGATACATGAGCGGCAATCTCTATTTCTCAAAATAACGGCAAACTCGCGCATGGCGCCGTCTTCGCTGTGCGAGACCAAAAGCCAAATTAACAAGGATTTATGCCGTCGGCTGTCTGAGAGCCAAAGAGAAGTTCAGCAAACAACATGAGTTTTTTGCTGTCGGAAGTCCGAAGTCTGTCTACTGGAACACAACGTTCAAAGCCCTACGGGCAAGACTGTATGCGTTTGAGGTTTCGCGAGGCCGTCAACAAAACAAGAATTGGTTTCACATGGTTCTGGGACTACGCAGCGGAGCCACGAAGTTACCGGATCTGGATGCGCGGGTATAAAAACCTCTCTCGCCAGCGCTCTTCTCTTCTTCATCACAACCACTCTGTCCATTTACTACCAAAATCAACCTAGTCAGCAAGGATGTTCGCTGCCGCCTCTTCCAAAAAGCTATTGGGAGCGTACCGATGAGAAACTGCTCTTCCTCTCTTTTCTTCCAAAAACCTACTATTCTTGGATCTATGGGAACGCAATTTCCAAAACAGCCATTAAACGATCGAATGTGTGGAGAAGAGACCTCTCAATCAAAACAACTGAAAAGCCACGCGATGTCGTCTACCCTCTCCTTGTTTCCAAAACATATCGCCCTCGACTCTGGCCGTACAAAATTGCTAGAGACGCTTCCTATGTGTTCTGCGGTACTCCAAGGAGGCATCAAAAACGCATATGGGGCTCTCTGATGGGCTTTGTGGCTCTTCACTGCCCCCATCAGCTGAGCAAAGTGTATATAAATACCCTTCTCGAGACGTACACTTGATCTGCTATCCTCCATCTTCAAACCTTGTACTCTACAAAACGCGGGTCCCGATGAACCATGGAGTCGTTCTCTTGTATTTCTACGGAGAAAGATGATGCAGAGTAATTCTATGGCTTGAGTGAACTGTCCGAAGGAAACGTCTGCTATCTCAATGTCTGCCGTCTCCAGCTTTTCCCAAAACACAATGGCGCGACAAAGTGTCTTGCCAATGGTCCTTGCTCTTCTAAAATACAAGCTGACTCACGACATGCTGTCTCTGGAGTAGCTGAGAAGGCTCGTTGTATGGAACAAGACGACTCCAGTACATGAGAACATACCAACGAAACCGCCCCTTGACAAAACTAGGCGCGGCTTGTTCTGGCTGTCGCGGGTATATAAGCATCTTCCCAAGCTGGACCTACTTTTCGGCTACACTCGACTTATCTGTTTACTTATCCAAAATTTGCAAAAGACCAACGCATGGTTCGCTGGCTCCTTGCCGCTGTTATCACCAAAAAAAAAAGACGTGACGCGAGGTATGAAGTGAACGACCCCGCTGACTGTGATATCTACCAAAATCAAGATAGCCTGGACTCATGGATCAAAATATGGACTGAAACTGCACATGTGAGAGGGAGAGGGCCTCTAGGAGCTACAAAATTGTACTATCATCGTTACACTAGGTACGAAAAGTAGCCTTCGCACGCCCACCGACTGAGTCTCCGCCCTGAGCCCTATATAAAACCCGCCTCATTGTCGCCTTTGCTCGTCTAAAATATATCCTTCTACCAGAAAACGACAAAATCAAAACGCTAGCTGGGCAATTGCATGTTTGTTCCGTTTTCCTCCAAAACGGTGCGGATGAGCACATGGAATTCCGGCCTTTGGAAATGACGACTTCCACATATGCAAAATGTCCACTTCGCTTCTGATATAAAAACCATACTTTTCTTGCTCAGGTACCCATCTATATCACACGGTTTATTTCATAATACAAAAATCTCAAATCAAAAAGCCCATGGTCTTCTGGTCTTTTCTTGAAATATACCGAGGACCAGCTGATGATCTGCGGGTTTTTTTTGGAGAGGCTTGAAAACACTAGCATATACGTCTATGGCAACCTAAGGGCTGCGAACGCAAGATCTAGACACATGTGTTGTTCCGAGAAAATTACCCAGGAGCTTTTACTACGACTGTCCCCACTGTTGCAGTGGTGTACAGCGCGTCATTACTTGAGGCACGATATGAACTTTCCCCGTCCTCTCCCATTCTGGCCTTATACTACCTATTTGAGCATCATTCATACGCTAAAATGGTGGAATTATCTGCACATGATCTCTTCTTTTTTTCCCAAAACAAAGGAAGATATAGCCCATGACTTTGCATTTGGAAAGCCTCTAGTGCAGTCTAGGGTTAACAAGGTGACCATGTACAAGATCATGCTGTCTTGTTCTGCTCGGTTGACATGAGAACGGGGTTTGCATCTACATTCTGGGGACACCTAGAAACCATGTTCATGTTGTACCAAGTGCGACCATGACGGATGCCAATGGCAAACGCAACTCTTTGAGCTAGCGCACTGTGGGAGGGATGTATATAAACTTCGTCCTTTGGCCATAGCCTTCTTCTAGAATTACACATCGTTATTTCCCAGTTCTAAAAAAAGTTACAAAACTGGTTTTATGAGCGTCGTCTCTCCTGGCATTTTCTAAAACCGCTACCAACTCCGACACGTGTTTGTTTCCTCTGCTCAGTCAAAACGAACAACAGATACGCCCATGAAAGTATCGAGCCTTCCAAGAAGATTATCCAGAAATAGTGTATTGCAAGACACATGTGAAAATCCGGCCCCTGCTATGAACTTATCCCAAATCTGCACATCCTCAGGTCTCGTTATCGAAAGTTCAGCATAGTATACTTATGACCGCCTTCTTCATGGTCATCCGTAATAGTCTTGACGCAACGATATGGTGTGTTTTAACCTTCTCGATATCTCGAAAAACGGCAGAGGACACTTTACGAAAGGGCCGAGTCTGTCGCAGAATGGCAGAATCTTCTACACATGAATAGAGGCTTGCTTCAGAAACTCAATATTTGCATACTTTACACTCCATGTCAATGCCTCGAGACTATGGAGAAAGCGACTGAAAGCTACCGTGATTTCTGCTTTCGTAAAGTCGTCGGTGATGGCTGTATAGAGCCTGCTCCAGCCCATGTTCCTCTTCTGCATCTTTGCATACCTTGTTCTCGATATCAAAGACTCCGTGAGGTATGCCACATGGCCGTCATCCTCCAGGCCAAAACAGAGAGCACACTGCATTATGATTTGCTGCAGCTAGCCTTTCCAAACCCAATCCTGTTGCTGAGATGATTTCAGGAAACATTAAGAGAGTACATCATGGAATCGTATGACAAATACTCAGACAGTGCTACAGTCAAAATCTCTAGAGCCTATGCTCATGGGCATATCTGGTCGCTTTTGAGCAATAAAGAACGTTTGTGACAAGAAACGATGCTACGCTGCAACCATGGGTCGAAATTAGATTCATTTGAACTACTCTGAAAGACATAGTCTTCATTTCATATTCTTGTCGTTATTACCACCACATCATTACATCTCCCTTAACCCTGCATCTCAATACCACCAGATCCATGAAGTACCTCACCAGTGCAGTACGATCCCAGCGGTGAAGCTAGATGCACATAGCATGTAGCCATCTCAACCGGCATACCCGGCCTGTTCAGCGGGCAAGCACCAACACCGAGCGAATCCATAGCATCCGCCGGGTTGTTCTTAGTAGCCGGCTGCAATGGAGTCCAGATGATACCCGGCGCAACAGCGTTCACGCGGATTCCGTTTGGTGCTTGTTGCTGCGCAAGACCACGGGTGAAAGTAGCGATCGCTCCCTTGGTTGATGCGTAGTCGAGGAGCATGGGGTTAGACATGTAGGCCGCGACGGAAGTGCTGTTTACGATGCAGTCGCCGCGCTTCATGTGCTTGAGTGCGTATTTGGACATGGCGAACATGGAGACGACGTTTGTCTGGAAGGTCTTCTCTGTTACGTCGAGGTCAATCTCTGTTATGTCTGTGCAGGCTTCTTGCATCGCAGCTGTTATACTGTTAGTATCATTCTCCGAGAATGAACAAAGTAATGTAATCTTACCGTTGTTGACGAGGACGTTCAACTTGCCGAACGCCTTCATGTGTTGCTCAACAGCCTGCTCGCAGTTCTTCCGCTCCCTCAAATTGAATTGCATAAGGTTCGCCTTGCGACCAGCCTCCTCGACCTTCTTCTTGACATACTGTGCGTCCTCCTCTTCCTCGGGCAGATACACGATACTGACATCGGCGCCTTCTCTCGCGAACAGAATGGCTACAGCTCGTCCGATACCTGAGTCTCCGCCTGTGATCAATGCAGCCTTGCCCTGCATCAAGCCTCGGCCCTCATACTCCTTGAGGTACGGCTTCTGATTCTCGTCCCAAAACTCAAGACGCGACCATTCTGCCTTTTGTTCGGTCTTCGCGTCGAGACCTGGGCCACCTTCTTGGTTCTGAGGTGTGATCTCTGTGGACGGGTAGGCGGTAACGGGAGCCTTGTTGTCGCTCATCTTGAAGGTTGTGTGAGTAAAGGTACGTGTAATAGATCTGATTGAAAGATGAGAGGTAATTGGCTTCCTGAAAATGAGGTTTGAAGATCTGGTGATTGTTCTGAACATTTCTGCCGATCGCAGAGGGTAATTGTAGGGGCGGGTTCTGGTGGGGTTAGGATTTGATAAGATCGTCATCGAACGTCATCGTTGAATGTACAACACCACGTCACAACGAAGAGTCTAGACTTGTGCTCTGGAGGGCGTATATTAACCGGTGTATAGAATTACGATGGCAATGGCATGTCGTATGTGTGCGACGCTCTAGTTGATTGATGGAAAGTTGCGCTCACTGCGCCCAAGGAGTTGTACCGCTCCACGGATGTACATGTGCGCGCATATCATCCCGCTTCGAACTGCAGTCGCGCGCTGGAACAGTAAGCGAGAATCGAGAGGAAGTCGAATGAAGTGAGCCAAAGTTCGAGCGATGACCGCGCGATGCCTAAGAGCGTGGAATTGATGGAGTCGGAGTCAGCAAAGAATGGCCCCACTTGTCACTCGGAGAAGGCGTCGCGTCGCGTCACGTCGACAACTTCCTATGAGCCTAAACGCATTTGACGTCTTTAACGATGTTTCAAAGCTCTTTGACATAAACCTCCCACGACAAGGTCGCGGGTCGTTTCGCTGTCTCGTCGGCGACAATCTAGATGCCCACATTGGGATTCTACTGTAGTAACACTGGACGGTCATCGCATGCTGTTCTTTTAGCTCCAGTCTGGATTGCAGCTACGGACATATCAGCAATGAATCTCTGGGGCGAGCGTCTCTCACTGCTGTGTTATCCCCCAATTTGATCAACCAGCTTCAGATCCAGCCATCGGCCGAAGAGGTGCGTGGCAGCGTTCTTTGGAAGACGTCCTGAGAGTGATAAAAAGAGAGTAAGCTTCCGAGTATGTGTGGCTTACAGTGTGGAGTACGTGTAGCCCCTGGCAACTTTCGCAGTGGATCTTGACCCCAACCTTCAAGCATTATCAGGCCTGAGCACTTGGTCGTCTTGCATCCTTGATCGATTGGAAACCTAGTCTCTCGAAGGTGAAGCTTCCGTTGCTGAACAATAAGCCGCTTATGAGAACTATACTACAAAGAAAATCAAGATCTGTTCATGCAGCTGGCCTTTGGCAGAACTTGGATTGATTCGTTCCACCGTTCACCTGTTATCTACCTACCCAGCGATTACTTCGCTATCGTAGCTCAAAGCGGGCCGAATCGCTCCGCCATTCCTGGTAATTACCCCACGCGGCTATAGTAGTCCTGATACCTGACTACATTCCGTCTCACCCCCTTTTCGACTCCGTATGGCACAGATCCTCCCTCTCAAAGCATAAATTTTGCGCTGAAGGGCAGAAAGACAACAGATACAAATTCTTTCCACAGCCAACTCGCAAGCGACTTGTCGATTCTCTCTTATCGCCATGGACCATTTAACGAGAAATGATTTGCTGAAAAGGGACTCGTCATCTTTAACGTATCGCTGCTACAAAAAAAGACATCAGCTACATCGCTGGCTGGCTCGCGTGGACGTCGGAACAATGCGGATACCTTGGAACTGATACTGAATCGAGAGCACAACGGCATGCGGCCTTGAAGTCAGGGGACCGACGAGCATACCCTGTAAATATCGCTGAGTGTGTGAAAATGGCTCAATTTATTGCTTCATTCAATTCAAAGCTTGAAATACTAGTGGCGTTCCCGCAACGTCGCAACGCGAGTCACTGACTTTGCTCGGACAACTTCGCCAGTGGTTACTAGCGGGTGAGAACGATGTGTACTTTGACTGGTTCGCCATACTATCCACCCGTACGACCGTCTGGAATAACATAACGACATCTCTCAGAGGTAGTCCTATCTTCGAAGGTAACCAGGACGACCTAGACTCACCGACAGCATAGTAGTCCGTCTACCCGAAGCGGCATCAGCGAGCGAACGCATGATAGCGGGCATGCCTATTCTCGAGGCAGTTTGGCAGGCGATACAGCACACTATCTAAAGGCGAGTGTCAATTCAGAGGGGCAGCAGGATCTGGGCCGGTGATTTGGGATTGGCTAAGATTTTACACTTGTGGTCCTGCGTTGATGCTCATGAACCTCGATATCTACCCAAAGCGGGGAGAGGAGGAAAAGAAAGCATTCCGAGTGGATAGAGCGATCTGGCAGACGATGCAAGCATTTGCGACAATAACAAAGACGGCTCAGAACAGCGAGGATGGCGCAGATGAAATGAAAGACAGCGGGAAGCCAGGCCACGAAATGATCACAGATGAAGCCGAAGCCAGTGGGGATTCGGATGGTGAAGATGATGAAGGCGACAATTTTGAAGCAATACCGGATTATGGTAGTAGTTTCGGTGTTCAACAGGTTTCGGCGATGCTCGATACGCCTGCTCACCAGCGCGCTGGCCGCAACAAAAACATTGTCATTGTGGGTAGCCAGTTGTCAAAGCTGACGCATTGCTTTACCCGATGGAGGTTCCAGGACGACTGGTAGAGCGCCTTCACCTGCGCCTGCGTCTGCGCCTCGCAGGTCTTGTCGCGTAGAGTTACCACCTGCGCGCGAGAGAAAAACATGTCTGCGCGATAGCTAAGAAAGAAGATGCACCCGAACTATGTGTATGGGACCTGGGTCGGTACGATGTGAGTGTGAGACCGATACTGAACATGAATACCAAAGCAGTAAGAGAGGAGCGCCAATGCATGGGAGCATTATTCGAAAATATCGACTTCCCAGATCATGACATCAACGGCGCTGTCGTAAGACGATTCATGATTGGAGATTTGGAAAAAGAAACCCTGAAGATATGAACACAGATTTGCTGAGAAGATGCTGAGGTGGTGTAGCTTCTCACTATATGTACTCGACCACAATCTTAGTACGTGTGTATTTGCTCACGACGCAATCAGCGGTGTCGGAGCAATCGCCGTTGCAGCAACGGCATGACGACACTTTGAACGTACCAACTGCTGACAAGTGCTTCCTGGAAGTTCATCGAACTCAGGCCTCTCATCTTCGGTATTTCTTGCACTTCCAGGAGCTTTTTACTAAACCCTGCCGCGGACTGCAAGTCGAAGCGGTAGTGACGTCGTCGCATACCACAGAGTGCACCTTGAAAAGCTGCAGGAAACGTCGATCAAAGCCAGTGCGGTCGTAATATTGACGCTCACGATGGGATTTTCGTGGTAGCAGGGCAGAAAATCAATACTTGGGTGCATTTCTCGCCTGCAGAGCCGTGCCGGACGACGATCCTGCAGTCATTGTCGCAAAAGGCCCATGGGATCGCTCATAAAAAGAAATCATCATGCAGGCTGTCGTGAGCGGGGTGTCTCTAGATGAACAAAGAACATCTCGACGAACTTGCTTTTGGTATTCTATGGAACAATCGTACGACTATTGGCCAACAGCAAGGCAGCAAATTGCAAATGGAGAGCGCCACCAAATGATGCTGGGAAAACACCCGAATCTTCTAGGTGTAGACCAAGGAATTCTACGTTTGCCAGCATGTCTTCGCCTATTCAAACCAAAGAAAATGATGGTAACCAAGGCTGTTGCAGTACAGATATAGTGGTAAAGAGGTGTCGGTACAACGGAGCGCTGGTTGGCCATTCGCGACATTACTGATCAGTTTGCTATTTCGCTTTGACAAGTCCTACACGTAAGCAACTTTTGCCGACACCGCAACTATCCCGTACCGAGCGCTACTACGGCATCGTACACTTTGCGGGAAACGCTCGCATGCATCCGCATCGTCCGGATCACACGGGTGCACAACTCAAGGAGGAAGGTCAAGCCTGCTCGTGGCGACCTGTCGATCCCTGAGCGGAGTGCCAGCATCTGGACCACAGAGGAGGAAAAATACCAAGGCTTTTCGGCAGTGCTCATGCGTGTACCTCGTATTGCCAGGAAGGCCAGAAAACGTGCTATGGCTACAATCTCAAATGCATGTTCGGTGGGAGGTCGTCAGGGTGCATTCTTTGAAACATAGCACGACTTTCTCTCGAAACACCCGTACGTTTTCGTCGCAGAAGTGAACCACAGTTTGTGCATGCGTCCGGCATGTGTTGGGAGGCGATGGGCCTTGTCGATAGGCTGTTTATCGATAGCCCTCTGGTGGCTGAAACAGCGGCGCTGTGCGGCAGCGGAAGCCCCGTATTCACCCCTGCTTCCACGACTCACAGCCGAACGGCGATCCGACCACGAGAAAAACAGCCCAAGTCATTTCAAACGTAAATTCACATGACATCACAGCGATTTGATTCGTCGTTTTGGTTGATTTGGGTGATCTCGGTATTCTCCGAGATCCACCGAAATTCTTTGAGGCTTCTGTGTCCGGGCTTCGGTATACGAGAGTGCGTATGCCAACTCCACTCGGGGATGAGCATAGCACAGCAGGCTGAGACACCGACAGCGACGTGACAATATTAGCACGATGCAAAGGGAAGGGGTACGCTTCGTCATCTTTACAGCTGACATACGCGCTCAGATGACAACCCACGGTAGCGAGTGTGTTCTCCAACACACCAGGCGAACCCAGTCGTCGTAACGAACAGACTAGTCCTCTCGTACCTACATTAGCGTCAGGCACACTCTCCACATGCTGAGCGCCGGCGCAGCTCTATGGTCAGCACGACGCACGTCAAAGACATCAGAAGCGACCGTGCAAACCCCTCACGGCCGCCGGGAAAGGCGGGGCGAAAAGTAAGCGCCTCTGAAATGATGTTCTGGACGTTGGCTGCATCTTGGCTGAGTCTTGCTGCAAGTGTTCATAAGGACTGCTCGCCCTTGCTCAACGTATCCTCCACGCTCTCAACAAGCAAGTCACACTCTCTTCAGTCATTCATTGACCAGTCATTCTTTCTATAGCCCGGTGCTATCAACGAGTCACTCACTTTCTTCACATTCTTTGAACATATAACTACCCAAAAACTCCTGAAAAGAAACCTCATCTTATAACCAACAAACGAATCAACCATGTCTATGTCCAAGATTGTTCAGACCGGCGCCCTTGTAGCTGCCCTCATCTCTGCCGTGGCCGGCCACACCTCTGTCGAGAAGTTCGAGGCTGGAGGAAAGACTTACGAAGGTTTCCGTCAGGCCTCCAAGCAGGATCCTGGTAACAAGTCGCCTGCTTGGTGGACCAACCAGGGCTGGGGATACCAGCCCATCTACGGCAGTGAGATTAACCAGTATGTCCACCCCCAGTAAATTCTTCTTTCCATGTACTGACTGAATTCTAGGCCCGACATCATTGCCCACAAGGATGCCTCTCCTTCCCCATACACCGTCGAAGCCCCCGCTGGCGAGCCCGTAAAGTTCACCTGGCACCACGAGGGTACCTGCGGCGCCGGCGAGGAGGGCTGGGACTGCTCCCACCACGGCTGGACAGCCACCTACATGGCTCCTTGCAACGGCGACTGCAAGAACGTCGACAAGACCGAGCTTGAGTTCTTCAAGATCCACCAGAGCGCGCTCATCGACTACCGCAAGGGCCGCTACTCTTCCGGCGGCGACCCGCAAGGAGAGGTCGGCTACTGGGGCACCGACGCCATCTTCTACGACAACGGCAACACCCAGAGCGTCACCATCCCCAAGGAGATCCCCAGTGGCAACTACGTCCTCAGGACTGAGGTCGTTTCCATCCACAACAACGGCCCTGTCAGCAACCGCCAGTTCTGGCCTCAGGCCTTCAACATCAAGGTCACCGGCGGTGACGACAGCCAGAAGGTGCCCGCTGGAAAGAAGGGTACCGAGCTGTACCACTCCAGCGACGAGCTCCTCCAGTGGGACCTCTACTGGCACAAGGCTGGTGAGACCATCCAGGATGCGCCCGGCCCTAGGCTCGCCTCTGTCGCTTCCGTCAACAAGCGCGCCCACGCTCGTGACTTCACTGCCTCTGCTTAGGCACCTCTTTCTACTCTTTCTTCTTCTTTCTCCAGCTGCTTAGGGATGGCTGGTCGCATGCTACAGAAACTTAGCTGCATGGTTCACAAACGGTGTATATGGGCATAGGTTGGGGTTTAGAGGCTATCGGGACTGGGACTTGGGCTTTCTTCTTCTACATCGATTATCGGTGGACTGGGTCTTTCGGACACGACGGCTGTGCTACGACCATTTACGATTCACTTCTTGGATACCTTTATGCATTGTGACAAATGCATGTTTTGAGCAATGCGCTCACCCTACAATTATTCCCATGTTTGCAGTCTCGTGATGATGTGCATTTGTACCCAGCAGTCTTGAGCGAACTATACACTGTCTACGGTCTTCTATCAAAGACTCCTCAAATCCAACCCCTTCACCACTCGCAATCGGTATCCAGAGGAGGCAAAACCTGCTCTACAAGATGTACACTCGAGATGTACTATGGTAGTATTCGCTCGGGATCTTTACGCCTCCTCTGTCGTCGACCCAGTTAACGCTCATAGTCCACGCATGGAGGCGCATCATCAATATCCACCATATGTCTTCAAACGAGATGCTCTTCCCGGGACGATTGAAGTCATACTTCTCCATCTCTTCCACAAATTTGGGTATATTGTCAGCGTAAATGTAAGCGCGTTCTTCGAAGACTGGGTCTAGATTATTCGGAAGCGAATCTGTTCCTCGTGCCACACTATTCTTAACATTCTCCTCGGCTTGTTCAACACTGCGCGCGTTGATGGAGATGTGCACACGTACGAGTATTCTGTACATGATAAAGTAGTAGTCTTCCTTGACGGCTTCGAAGCACTTATCAAGATATGCTGTTGTGTCGTCAAACGCCTTCTTGAAGAAAACGACCTGAGGATCTGATATTGTTTGAACCCGGTAGTTGCTCACGAATTGCCTAGAATTCTGTAGTTCCCAGTTGTCGTAGAACTGCAGCACTAGTTTACGCGCATCTGAGAGCGATGACTCCTGCTTTCCAAGCTCTGACCTCCAAACGTTACGTGACTCGGGTCTTTCACCCATTGTTGTTAATGGAAACGGAAATGGGTTGTCGATTGTATTTGTTCGGAGGTTTCGAAGGGGGATCCAGTCACACCATAATCCTATGACGTCCGTAAACCCGGGAAGTCTTTGAGCAGGATCCTTATGCGATAAACTTGCTTCTAAAGCTACCTTTGCATCACCATTTATTTTGAGACATGAAAATGGTTGCTTGAGTTCCAAATCCGAGGGTGACTGTGTGGTCCTCAAATGTAAATCCCGGTAGCCGCCCATCCACAACTGGCTTCCATGGATAGGTATGATCCCACATGTCATCTTATATCTGTAAGCTAGAGTTCCAATCAAGTAAGGATTTATGACACTTCGTAAACGATCTAACTAACATCGGGTTGGGCGCTCCAGCGCTAGTGGCTCAGGAATTAACCTGCCGTTTGACAAGGCTGTTCACACATTGATGTATTCATAGATGAACGTAACGTACCTTGTCAGCAGCGATACTGAACATGAGACTTTCACCGTTCAGGGAGTCGATATTCGTACTCCCACTATATTCAACGACTAACCTCATCCCGCGCACTATCGATGTGGAGAAGCTTCGTCCGCTGCCACTTGCACGCATCTTGCCTTCATCAAGTCGGAAGTCTGACCATGTCATACCCAGCCGATATGCCATCGTGATTAGACAGCCTATTGTAGTGCTAGAGACTGGTCGCACGACATCCGGTGGCATGAAGTCCCAAGAACGGGTTTTCCCTATACAGGTCACATCCGTATCAGTTTATGTCTCACGTACACTTCGAACCTTGGAAACATACTCGTGATACAAATGGGTGCTAGATAATCCTCCCACTGCTCGGAAAGCATGTCGTCGGTCATAAAGCGGAAATCGGTGGAAGATTGACAGCGGTGGATGTCGTCAGTAAAGTTACTCACGTAGGAACGTCTTCCCCTGCACTGTCTATGTGTTTATGAGCTTTCTGTTTAGCCGTCCCAGTTTCTGTGAGGTCTACCTAGAGCACGTTGGGATATTCTGTCAGGACAGAAAGTACCCAGGCGTGAGCCCAAAGTATCCAGAAGTGCTACGCGGTAATGAGACGGGACCAAGTAGCGTGAGTTTACCCTGTACAGAGACCAAGGAAACTTCGGAAGGGGCTTCTCCTGGTCCAATAAAAAAGACACGCGCTTATCGTGATGCAAAATTGGCTCGATTAAGAAATGAGGTGTCGTGACCTTGACTTCATATCGAAATGAGCTCCTACTTAAATCAGCACATCTGAGACCGATCTTGGTGCGGCCGGTACATGATCAGCACACTCACCACCGGAACTTCAATTCTACCAATTTATACCACTCTCCAATGACAGAAGGCTGGCATCTGCGGTAACCGTCTGCAGTTGAAAATAGCTGGGCGATAAGTTGACCGGCTGCGATGACCAAGGCTGAGATCGCTATAGCCAGCGCGGCTGTCGCCACATCGGTTTCGCTGACCATGTCGCTATGTGTTTGATGAAGAGCAACGTATATATCTTCTGGAATATCTGTATGAATACCTCTAAACAGTTGTAAGGTCAAAGCTGTGGAGAGTGAGGGTTTGTCAAGTCATCAGGCTGAGACTTTGATGAGCTGAGATGAACTGTCAGCCTGCTCGCTCATGCAAGCCATCGCCATCGCCTACGCATGGAGCCCGGCTTGTTTTGGACCCCAACGTTTGTCTTTCATGAAAGGTCTTCGATTGTATGCAGCGTTCTATTTCGATCCGAGATCGCTGTCATGCAGAGGAGCCACCACCCCTGGAGACGTGTCAGGGTAAGCGCCAGCACCCCGCTCCTGTCGTCTCGTCCCACCTCAGCCCCGCCATCAGCATGCTCCGGTTACGCGGAAGAGCTGTTGAAGCTATTGAATCCTTCGATATGTTACTTCCTCATCATGATCATGCTATCCGCCCCCTGTTTTCAGACTTTTGATAGTTATATAATCGTTGTATACCTCAAATTAGCTAATCATGATACCGCGATGATGGTTTAAGGGTAAAATCCAAGCTTCCCACGCTCTATACGTTGCCTGCTTGGGCTCCGGGTTCGAGTCCCGGTCGTCGCAAACCTCATGATTTTTGCTCCTGAAGTTTGCCCTTGATGTGTTGGTGAAGTTCGACTGTCTGTCCAACTCAAGTGTCTCAAAGCAGGAGGGCTTCTCTTTTTGCCTGACCACCCGTCAGGACAATCCTCATACAGCGTCGTAAGAAAGAAGCATATCGTCCTGAAGGGAAGTTAATGATAAACAGCGTAAGAAACATACTAATGAATATTGTGCGAAAGAAGTTGGACTCGACTATGCGGCTGATGTGGGGTTCAGCAGCCGCCCGTAGCGCTGCGTCATCGCTCCCGAACACCATCCAGAAGCTCACAGGGCTCCAACAACACCAAAGCAACTCCCCACCTTAGCCCCTCGACCACCCAACATGGCCTCCAAAATCGAGAAGACGCTTGCGCGACAACGCGAAAAGTAATCGGTCCCGTTCTTATCGCACGTAGCGCAGACGACTAACCCCACCCAGAATCGCAGAAGGTCAATTCTACGAAGCCCACCAACAACTCCGCGTAATCGCTTCGCGCTACACAAAAGCCTCAGACTGGGCGTCTGCAACCTCCATCCTCCACTCCGGCGCGCTGTCCCTCCTTCAAGCAGGTCAAGGCGGCTCAGGCGGCGACCTCTGCATATTCCTCCTCGATGTGTACAACAAGGGGGAAGTGAAGGTAGATGCAGAGAGCAAAGGACGACTACTAGGCTTACTACGTGCCTTCCCCAAGGATGAGCCTACAAAGAAGAAGTTTGTGGGTGAGATGGTAGCGTGGAGCAGTCGATTTGGCGATTACCCAGCTGGTGACCCAGAAATACACCACGTCGCGGGAGGACTATACGCAGAGGGTATGCACAAACCTAGCCCTCATAGCAATATCAGAGGATACTGACACAAAAGCCAAATAGACCTCGAGCCCTATGAAGCAGAACGCCACCTCCTCCTCGGCACCCAAGACAGCGCCTCAACCCTCTCCTCCCTCCACTACTCGTGGTACACATCCGACGCCCCGCACACCGCGCCCCTCTACGCCGCCCGCGGCATCCTACCTTACCTTCTAACCGGCAACCTACGCGCTGCGAACAAACACTACCTCCTCTTCACCTCCTCGCTGCAGAAAGCGCCGAACCCACCTACCCAGCCTGTCAGCACAAAGTCCTCCGACTTCCGCGTATACCCTTCGTTACCGTTGTTGAACTTCCTCGGATTGTTGCTGTTGAGCGTGGAGAGGGGCGATCCGAGTTTGTGGAGGCAGCTCAAGAGCCATTATGCGGGGGATCTCAAGGAGGTGAACTGGAACGAGGCGCTGGATCAGATTGGCGAGATGTACTTTGGAATCAAGATTCCGAGGCAGGGGAACCCCATGTTCGACATGTTGGGGAGTATGTTCGGGGGAGGCATGGGAGGAGGTGGGGCGGCGCCGAAGAAGGCTGTTGGTGGTAGGCCGCCGGCTGCTGGTCTAGATTAAGGAAGGAATTACAAAGAGGTGGCGTACAGACGAATGCGATATCACAATAGGAAAAGATACCACTTTCGGAAGAGAATTCAGTCATGGAAGCGATTGATGTTTTCATTCAGTCATCTCAAAGCTCATTGGCTTTTGTCTATACCATATCATGATCACCGTTTATCTGCCTTCCATTGTGCATCACAGGCGACTTCCTTACAAAGGAACAGTCTTCTCCTTGAACACAACACCATACTGCTCCTCAAGTGTCTTCATCAATGGAGCGCAGATTTCTGGGCTCATGGGAGCCAGGATACCCTTCTCGCTCAGGGTACCGTCAAGCACCTGCTGGACGGCAACAGCGCAGGGTACACCGACAAGCTTAGCCATGGCGGAGTAACCCTTGGGGTCACCGTAGTCGGCTAGTGTGCAGGTACGGACAGACTTGCTGCCGTCCTTGTTCTCAATCTCGAACCTGTGCTGGAGCATGACCATGTCACGCTCGTCGTTCTCGTACTGCATCTTCTTCTCGAGAGTAGCGCAGAGGGTGTCGAGAGGGTTACCACGGGCCTCAATCTGCTCGTCGGAGATGAGACCAATCCAGCGGAGACCGGTGATGATGCGGTCCTTCTCTTCTGTGCTAGCGAACTTTGTCTTCGAGGAGATGGCCCAGATAAGGTCCTCGTCCTTGTCGCCGGATGCGCCAATGATCTTTGCGGTGGCATCGCGCCATGTGCGCTTCTCGCCCTCCTTGAGGAAGTCCTTGGGGTCCTCGGACAGGAAACCAATGTCGACGAGGCACTTGATGTACTCTGGGAAACCTTGGTATCTCAGTGTGCCGCGGATGATGGTCTGGCACTCGGGAATGTTGTAGCGCTCCTTGTAGGGGGTGGAGTCACGGTTGGGGTACGCGACAAAAGCGTAGCCGGGGTAGATGAAGTATGGCTTCGCCTCAGCCATGAGCTCGGGGCCCTCAACAGACTTGACCTTGCCATCTTGGTAGAAAGCAGCCTGGTTACGGAGTGCGAGAAGCACACCGCGCGAGCTCCAGGAGAACTTGTAACCGAGCGGGTTGTCTGAGCACTCTGGTGCGGGGAGACCACCGCAGTATGACTTGAATGACAGGATCTTGCCACCGGCCTTGTGGACCTCGTCGATGGTGAGGACGGCAGAGAGATGGTCGACACCGGGGTCAACACCAATTTCGTTCATGACGGTGATACCAGCCTCCTTGGCTTGTGCGTCAAGCTCCATCATCGCTGGGGAGACGTAGGAGGTTGTGACGACGTTCTTCTTCTTGCGGATCGCCGACTTGATGACGGTCGCGTGGAATGTGTAGGGGATGAGGGAGATTACGACGTCGACCTTGGCGACTTCAGCGTCGAGAGCGTCGGCATCGTTGACATCGAGCTAGGATTTGTTAGCACTGAGCAATGCAGATGCGAGCAATATGGTCGTACGCTGATGGCGTTGGTGTTGGGGATACCCTTGGCCAGGTCTTGAGCCTTCTGGAGAGTACGGCATGCTACTGTGACCTTGACACCGGACTTTGCGAGGACGTCAACAGTGGGTCGTGTGCTGTGGTTGTTAGATTGATAAACACTGAGATGAGTTGGTAATTAACTTACACGAAACCAGCACCGAGCAAGAGAGCGGTCCTGCCCCCCAGTTAGCTAAGTTCTACCAGAATAAATATTCAGCGACCACCTACTTTCCGCTGTATGCTCCGGCAGCAGCCCCGCTGACGTTGCCCATAAGGTTCTGAACTTTGTCTATGCCATCAATTAGTCGAAGTTCGCCTCAATCATGCTCTTGACTTACTTGTGATGGCCTCCATGTTGTGTAATTTGAAAGTAATTGCCAAGATGCGAAAAAGTTTGGGAAAGATTATATCTTTGGCGTTGACTCCGGATCGGAGTAGAGAGAAATCGGCGGGGTTACTCCGTCATCGCTCCAGAAAGTGGGGCGCGCGCGGCGCGTCGCGCAGATCATTGGCCTCTGCAAAGCCATGAACGTTCCGAACTTAACCAAATTCTAGATGTTTCGCGCGTTGAGCTATGTGAGAGACCGACTCTTTCTGCTGTGATTGCTGGATATGACATCGGCGGTTGTGTATGCACTTCAGTGGAATATCCGGCTGTGTACACTCGACAACGATCAATACGTTTGACCTCAAGCCTCGCTGCTTCTGTTCGGTACGTAGAAGTTCAAGCTAAAGCCAGCCATGTCACATCAGAAACACATGCAACCATGGTTTTCCCAATTCATTGTAGTTGTTTGATCATTGCGCTTCAATCTCAAACATTTGAACTTCACAAGGGAAAGTGGGTCTCATGAGCCGCGCCAAGTCAGCTAAGTTGCTTCCGCATTAGCGTTATTTCCACCGACTTGCCAGGTACGCGTTTCATATGCGACGACAACGAGCAACATCAACCACAACATCAGAACAGAACTAGACATAGCTACGACCATTGTGACCTGATCTTCGTTCGATACTTGACGTGTTTTGCGATCGGACGCGACATCTCGTACCAGGCAACCGCCATCATGCCTTCAGCCGTGGACCCTGATGATGACTTGTGGATGGCCATCAAACAAGTAGATGACCCCAAAATACATGTGTATGTGCTATACGTTCTGACGGAAATAGATCTCCCAATCATCCGTGGGATCAGATTACATCGACCAGCTGATCCCCATCATGAAGGACCCACGCTACTCAAACCAGCTACAAATCACATTTGACCGCTATGCCAACGATCGCGAAAGCGAGATTGAGCGGATATGCAATGCGAATCATCAAGATTTCGTCAGTTCAGTCGACTCACTACTTAGAATACGAGACCAGACTGTGCAGATGAGTGGCGAGATCTTGCAGCTCAACGAGTCGATCCAAGAGAGCATTGAGAAGCTGGCGGAGCAGAAAAAAGCTCTCGTTGATTCGCGAGGCGTGCGTCAAAACATTGATGAAGCATCTCAAGCCCTGAACGCGTGTTTAAACGTACTGCGAATCGCCAATGCGGTCCAAGATATGCTGAGGGAAAAGAACTACTATGCGGCATTACGAGCACTAGACGAGCTGCAGACGATCCATTTGAAGGAGATCAATCGCTTTAAGATTGCCAATTTGATCGAAAAATCTATACCGCAAACCCAAGAACAGATCAGAGAAGCAGTCAAAAACGATTTGAGTACATGGCTCTACCGCATTCGCGAGTCGGCGCAATTCTTGGGAGAGGTCTCGTTCTACTACACCGATGTACGGAGGACGCGCAACCAAGAGCGCGCGGAGGCCGACCAACGCTTCTCCAAGTTCAAACTGAACTCAGCAATCGAACTTGTAGCCGATGAGACAGACGAGTTCGACGTGCTAAACAATGAGGAAGCTGGAAATGAGACAGACTTCTCGCCGTTATTTGAGGCGATGCACATCAATGAGACGCTCGGTAAGAGCGATCAATTCAGATTAGAGTACGCCTCGGATCGAAGAACTCAGAAAGACCTTATCATACCGAACAAGCTCAACTTGCTGGATGAGGAGTGCGGCGACTTGAGCAGCTTGTTAGAGAGCATTGCTGGTTATGCGATCATCGAGAAGGCTACTATGTCGAAGACTCTCAACCTGCGGTCACAAGCTGATGTACGAAAAACTTGCTCACTTGCGTAAAGCATCGCTAACGCGTGTACAGGTCGACGAGTTATGGGACTCAATGTGTCAAAGCGCCATCAATCTCATCACTAGCCAACTCCACACCGTCGAGAACGACGAGCTGCTCCTAAAGATCAAGGGCCGTATTGCGCTTTTTATGCTGACAATGGAGGTTCGTGACGTCCCGACATCATCACTGCATTGCGTGCGCTAACCACATTCGCAGAAATGGGGCTACTCCGTATCCGCAATGAACGACCTTCTCTTAACGCTCTTCTCCAAATACTCCACCCTCCTGAAACACCGCTTCAGCGAGGACTTTCTCGAGATTGTACACACCGACGACTACATGCCTATGCCGATCAACTCGAGCGAAGAGTATGATAAGGTTGTCTCCGTATCCTGGTACAACCCTCCGGCCTCCAACGAACCAATCACATTCCCATGTGTTCTACCATTCTCTCAGATGTACCCGCTATGTTGCATCGACATTCGGAATTTCTTGAATCAAATCTACCTGTTCAGCGACGACTACTTCCAGAAGAGCAGTATCATCGATGAGACGTTGAGGACGAGTCTGGATGAGCTACTGTGCGAGAAAGTCTGTGGTAGTCTCATAGAAAAGCTTGCCAGTCAATATCCAGGACAGATTGTTCAAATCTTGACTAATCTGGAACACTTCGAGAATGCTTGTGTGGAGCTTCAAGATCTGCTCTTCGAAGCGCGCTCTTCGCCATCAGCGACAGGCCCTATCGTCCTTGCGGCGACGGAACGTTTCGCAAAAGCCAAGAACACCGCCTCAAACCGCGTCTTCGAGCTTGTGAACAGCAAGATTGACGACCTGATCGAAACAGCAGAGTACGACTGGATGGCCACCAAACCGCAGACTGAACCGTCAACATATATGTTGGAGCTGACTAGGTATCTCTCCAACATAATGTCTTCGGTGCTTTTAGCCCTGCCGACAGAGATCAAGGAGTTCATCTACTTTGATGCCTTGTCACATGCTTCCACTGCCATCCTCGACCTCCCCCTCGCCGATAACATCAAGCGCATCTCCCCTGCTGCTGTCGCTACCCTAGCTGCCGACACCACCTTTCTGAGCGAATTCGTCAGCTCGCTCAACAACCCTATCTTGATGGAGAATTTGGACGAGTTGACACAGACTGTAGCGTTGATGGGCACGGATAACGAATTGGAGTTCTACGACATCGCGCAAAGGAACAAGAAGTACAGTAAGGTTGACCAGATCAAGGGCGCTGTCCTACTTGAGAAGGTACAGGAGGGGGCACAGATCGCAGCACAGAGCCCAACTGTAACCACCGGTAGAGAGCGCTTTGGTACTATAGGTTCTAGATTCGGTATTCGGTAAAGTCGGAGTTGCATATATCTGCATAAGGTTTACCAGCAAGAAAAACGCCAGAATACGCGAGACAGGAAGCATCGAATACATTCTATGACTTGATACAAACTCTCCAAACGCCGTGAAGACAGCCAGGCCCGACCATCAGGTATCATCCCATATCCATCGCTGATAGTATATATACATGCATGAACTCAAACGCGAGACTCAACCCATTTACTCGTCGTCATCCTCCTCCTCCTCCTCCTCCTCTCTCGCGATAACAACGCCCTCATCCCACCCTTCCCCATCATCCAATGCCCCACTAAACTCATCCGCCAAGGCTAATTCATCACTCGCGCTCAAAACACCCTTGACATCGCTTGAAGCAATTTCTTCGTATACAGCCGTTATACCGGTAATTCTGCATACGCGAGCTACACTCGCCATCATAACGAGGCCAAGCATGGCGAAGGGTCCTACGGCAACTAATTGGCTAAACTGACTATGAAATAATTAGCACCCATCAAACTCAATGCATCTTCCAAGCGGAATTGGGAGACATTCGGAAGGATAAGAATGGCAAACATACTAGTACCACGTATGCACAGCTCCGCGATCCCAAAACCTCAATCGCGCTTCGACTTTGCCTTCGCGCTCTTTTGCGGGGCCGTGCAGAAGATCTTGAAGCAGGAGGGTGATTTGCTTGCGGAATCCGTGGAGACCTTTCCACCATGTGCTGCGTTGGTGCTGGTTTCGGTTGCGCGCGAAGATGTTGTTAAGCAGGGTGTGGATGTCGTGCAGCTGGGCTATGTCATGGGGAGATGCTTTCATCAAGGCTGTTGCTGTGATGGCCGGGGTGGGAGTAGTGTTAGATGAGGCCATGATTGATGGGTTGGGTGGGTGGTGTGGGAGGGTGGATGTTGCTGTTGCCATCTTTGGGGTAGGCAGGGAGATATTTTATGGATTGCGGATTTGTTGGGTAAGGCGGGTTTCTGAGAGCGTGAAGAAACACAGGCGCTGCTGTCTTGGAATTGGTGTGTTGTTGGTTTGGGGCGGATGTACGCTGCCGTGTTCTGTAGAGAGCCGCGGATATGGGGTATGTGCGTGCGTTGAACTGAATGTCGTATCCACGAAAGGTAATATTACAAGTTCAATACAAGCAACTATGCGCGGAAATGGCTAAAGTGGGATTAAGATACAATGTGACGTTATGACTGTGGTGTTTGATTGTCGCAGTAGAGGCTATGCGCATGCTTTCGCGGAAGGGAACCTTGGAGAAAATTTTTACGCGCGAACTTGGGACAACTAGTTTTTCTGATGACCGTAAGACGAAAAAGTGACGGTGAAGACGAATAGTGGTGAGGTTGTTTTGCACATGAAAGGGAGCGAAGGGTCTTTGCTGAGTATCAAAGAGAGAGGTCTTGGAAATTCGGCGCGATATTCCTGAGCGCGGTGTCAAGTGACAAGACGACCAACGGGACAAGTCCTGGCTTAATCTAGGTAACGCACACGTGCGCTGTAGTTGATCAAACGCTGAGCTTGAGGTATAGAATAGATGATGGACGTCTGGAGATCTTCCTGTTGCTATTTATGCTTCTTCGGCCATATTTGAGCATTCGTCAAACCCTAGAGAGCGGTAGATGTTCTAGCCACGAGGACAACGGTAATACCCACCTTTCCTCCTGAGTGGTGAGAGTCTCGCTATGGGCAGCAATTTTGAGTTGTCTGAGGTAATATCAAAACGTCTGAGTCTTCTTGTACAACGAAGTCGGAAGCTACGAGCCTACGGGAGGGGGAGTCTAGGGACGCGGCTTGGTGAGGGATGCGGATGACACTTTCTAGAGTAGTACAGCTCTTCAGCTAGGTCTTCCATTATAGGGGAAGCTGAGGTCTTCATGCGAAGTGTTCCGTAGTGTATCTGTATCTGACACGTCGCGCGCCGTGGAGTGGACAAACAACGTCTAGCTGTGTGGTAAAGGTAGATAGGGTCATACAGAGACATTCGAGGGCTTTGCCGAGTCCCACTATAGTCACATCACCCTCGAAGACCTCGATAGTCGATATATAATCTGTCTCCAATTATCTATGTCGTGCAGTCTTGTAACGATCTTCTCCGTACCGTCAAGCCCGCTGCATGTGGCTGCAAGCGCGATTCTGGGAGGTTGGTAGCTGTCCAGACCCCTTGTCTTGCGCTCCGATATTGAGATTCTTTGTGGGGTAAGCTTCGAGTTTCCTTCAATAACGCTGCCTCAACCACACCACCAACACGATGACGCTCAACACAACCCCTCGCTCGTTCAAATTTACGCAGCTGGTAGAGCGAGCTCATGTGAACAAGATGGCGAGGTGACGAAGCTTCGTCAGTCGCAGTGCCTCATGGTGCGCGTTTCTGGGATTCAATTCTCCCAACCAAGTGCCCACGCCGCTTCAACACCACCACATACGGACCATTACAAAGGTAGTGGCAGAATCACCGTGGATCTGATGATCTCTGGAGGAGCTTTATCCGCCGCAAGGTCTCTGCCATGGTCGTGATCGACTGTAGCTTTGCTGGCGGCTCGAAGCGGACTCCCGACGCAAGCTCTGTCTTTGCTAACAACCCACAACCACAACGAAGGCAATGACATGTCTTCTCGCAAGCTTTTTAGCCTCCTCAGCAAGTCCAGAGCAAGCTGTCGATGGTATAGAGGCTCTTTTGATTGACTCGACCTGCGACATCCTCGCCAGCCAGCGCATGGACGTTGACATGCGCGACAAGCCCAACTTTTGACCCCTCTAATCCACACCAACCACAACAGAACCGATGAAGAGCACTACCCTGTTGCTTGGGCTTACTTCGGTAACTCGCGTACGTTTTACGACATCCTCATCAGCCTTGACTGAGGAGGCTTCGCCGGCGCATCGATGCAGACCCCCGAAGCATTGACATCGTAACCCCTCAATCATAACGACGAGAGCTTCGGAGATCGACACACCTACATACACAAGACTTTGGACGGAGGGCTGCAATCACCCGGCTGCCCTGTGCCTGGCGCGGTCCGTGGCTGCTTCGCTGGCAACCAAGAGGCTTTTCGGGAGGCAATCGTCACCCTGCCGTGCCATGCGCAGCGACGACGAACCTGGTGAACGTGTCTCTTCAACACGCCTGAACTCAAACCGAGGAAGCTGCATGAAGGCCGCTGCCGTTGTCCATGTCAGCGCCGCGTCCAAAGTCGGTAGTTTCGGCGACCTGCTGACGCGGACTTCCGCCGCCCCAAAGACAAGCAATAGCCACCACCACGGTAAGCAACATTGGATGACCATGTCTGGAAAGCATTGGCTCTACATAGTAGCGCCTTGTCGCCTTGATCCATACAGGAATCCTCTTCGTCGCTGTCGTACTGCCCAAAACTCGGGGCCAGCAAGCACCCGGTGTCGAAGCAAACAATCTTTGCTGCATACAATGCCTCGAAGCGACGAGTACAATCAAATACCTCGATCTCGGAAACCTGTCCTCAACCCCGCGAATGCATACCCCGGACGTACAACATTGCGAAGCGGTCGAACCTTTACGGATGCGTATTGACCCACGGCTGTATGAAGCGTCTGCAGCATGTCTCATGACAAATCGCCTGTACGTCGATGACACACTTCTCTTGCGATGTCTCAAATGGTGAGAGACAAGGGGATATGCACAGCAATATCGCGTGCACAAAGCATGTGACATCCTGCTAGAGAGAGGTACAACAGCAGACATGGGTTCATCTGAACGCCTGACGCTATCGATGATGGTGGCAGCATCTTTACAGATGTGTCGAGATCTGACACCTGCTCGATGTGCGACTACTCCACTGTCGTTCCCTAGGGATCTGCCTCCAAAGCGGCAGGATACATTACAGGACATATTGAAAGCTGCTTTCGGTTGATGCTGCTCTCGCAGGTTCCTCGTGCTTCGTCAGGAACCATAGAAGCCCTCTGCGGATTACTCTTGCAATCTTGCACCAGCATCATAATGGTTCTAGTGTGCTACGTTGGCGCGCCGAATTAATGAAATATGCGGATGCTGTAGGGACCCATCTCCGACGTCGCAACACTCGCCTGGTGCTTTTGATGCTCGGATTATGAGTGGCTTTGGCCCATGACATCGAGCTCGACGGATACCCCAGTAATTTGGTAAAGAATACCACAGAGCATCAGACTTTCGAGAGCCATGGCGCCTTGAGAATAACGATCGTTGTCGTCTAAAAGCTGCGTTGGTCCCCACGAAGTTGACGACGTTGAGCTGCAGGGCGCGCTGTAATATGCTGGTGCTACCATAGCATAGACGCAAACCTCACAGCAACGAGCGACTGCAGATGAACTAAAAGAGCATGGAGTTAGTCGGGTCATCAGTAGCATCATTGTTCTGAGATGTCATGGTTAGTGTCAACCTTTGCACTGTTACAAGGAACCATCGCTGGGAATTAGCAAACACGAAAGACATCTGCTCTGGTTCAAGTCGGCTACGGTGCTTTCCGGCCCAGTTGAAAAGCAGCGCTTTCGCCCTCAGCGGTAGACATCTTCTCTGATATTCTCACTTTCGTTTTCGTCTTTGGCTCGATAATAAGATGTGCGTTCGGTACGGCGCCGAAGCTCCAAGCTCGACGAGCGTCATGAGCGATGCAGAAACATTCAATGCGCAGCTTCAAATCCGGCATCCATGCTGGAAAAGGTATCCTCATAGCATGTTTCTTACTAGTCGCACTTCGTGATGGCATTGGGGCCAGTCCAAGACGGACGTCTTCACAAGCGGTCATCATTCTAGTGGCTGAAGATTGTTCTTTCTCAACAGCAGTGTACAGTCTTCCAGCTGACGACACCAAGAGTGTCTCAACTTCGATCTGGATATCTTCGAAAATAGTAAAATTTGCATGCGTTGCAAGACCAGGCTGCAGTTTTCGACATCCGAAGGTTGCCGTACCCGCCTTTGCGCGTTCCAAGCAAGATGGCCAGACGTACGCACTGGTCGTCCACGTTGGCTTCGATCAGTTGGGTTCAGTCAGTTCCGAGGAGCGCTGGCGCGGGCACAAGCCATGTCTTTCTGGGCGACTTCCAGAAAGTGCGTATACGATCCTTGTCCACGAGCCCGAACTCAGAGCTGGGTTGAGGCTGTCAAACCGCCACGCTGGACATTGCTCACTCAACAGGGTGTCTAGTCGTCCATATGCGGACTTGCGCGCACCCCTTGATCCTGGCGACACCGTCCCTGCAGCTTATGGTAGCTTCAAGTTCACTTGACCCTGCCCGACGCAGATACCGTTCGACTAGGAGTTGTTTCCGGAGGACAAGGGTCAAGACGCTTGCCAGAAACTCGGTACCATGCATAGCATCCGCTATGTTATGATCTGCGGCGCGAGGCGTCTGCAGCTAAGCATGGCGCTCGATAGTGTACCTGATTTGACTCAGGGGCTCGGTACTGGCTAGTGTGCGCCATCTTCGTCAGTCTGAACATCAGACGACGCTGCCGACGAAGCCGGATACCACCCTCCTTCTTGCAAGCACATCGACCGACCATCCGTGTCTTCAGTTATCGCTCAAGTCTTATCGCCGTACAGGATGCTCGCACTACCGGCCCTCGTGGCGGATGAAGTGGTGGTGTGCTCAATGATGACGCCGCAGACCGCTGCGCTGGTCGCAACCATCGTCGAAAGAGCTAAGCCGATCACCTCCGTGTCGTCGTACGAAATCGTCTCGTTGACAGCCACGGCTCGTCCGTCGTGTGGACCGCAATAGGTCTTCGAAGACCGAAATATTCGCTGTCGATGGTCACGCTCGGCCGGCGGATGAGCCCTGTGTACACAATTGCCTGCTGTGTCAGTATGGTCATCACGGCAAAGGAGAAAGTACTGCGCTTCTTCATGTTTCCATTGCCAGCGTTGCCTGCTCTGCTGCGCCGTCGTCGATGTCCATGGCGTCGCCGTTTGCCCCGTTTGCCCCGTTGGCCTCGTCTGGGTTCTTTCCTGCTCCCCGCTTCGCCGCCCGCCAAGCTAATCCTCTATGAGAAATATGCTGCTGGTGTTACACCAATCTGCTAAAACTTCTGTTGAAGTTCGCGGCGGTCTTCGTCGGCGGAGAAGTCGGTAGTGTCGGTGTTCCTGCGTAGCCTGTTAGCTCGTTTTGCGCAGCAAACATAGAACGCCGCCCCTCAGCAATAGAAGAGCGCGGATGTCTTCGCAGGATCACTGGCTGTAGATCAGCTAGCCACAGGATAGCTGTAGCCTCGTGGGGTGCCGTTGGTGACGCTCTTCGAAGCTAGAACGTACCTTGTGCCCTTCCGAGCTGTCTCAACAGCTCTCAGGCGACCATACTTGCTGGCGTCCTTGTCCTTCTTGGACCAGATGGCCCAGCGACCTCCCACGCGCGTGTAGGCGTCGCGGAACAGCCACTTCACTCCGCCGTCCTTGACCCAAGGTTTGTAGACCTCAGTGATCTCGAAACAGACCCGCTTCTCGCAGGGCGTCATCTTGTTGGCTTATGGTGGCCGAGTGGTGTCTTGTAGAGGTGTTTGTGTACTTGTGGTATGTGACAACAAGTAGGATCGTGTGTGATGCTGTTGTCGCTGGTGAAGTCATGGAAGCCAGCTGCTACACCATAACGAACTTCATGATACGCTGCCATGGCCCGTGCGTACCACTCCGAGATTCTGCGTCCTCGCAGTATCCTCCAACGAGCGAGATCAGCATGGTGCACGCAGCTAAAATGGCATCTCCAGGAGCTATACAGTTACTTCTGAGGAGGTCAAGTCGTTGCCCATAAATCGGGGCACAGCATACGACTGCAACGATCGGGGATAAAGAGGGAAGCTTTCAAAACATCAAGTTAGCTACAAGTTCAACAACGAGAACACAAGATTCGCCATATCAGAGCCAGTTAGACGCCAAAAGTCTCTTGGATGGTGATATCTTAGACTTTGATAGGGGACGTAGTATCAAAGCTGTAGATGTTCATCCTACATACATGGTGTTGCGTGCTCTAAGCCTGAAGCCCCTGAGATAGGCCTTCACAAGGGTCAGGAGGCCTGGCAGCTCCTTCCTTCACAACACGATGAAGTGTCACGAATTATGGGTCATCATGTCATAGAGGGGTAAAGAGCCAGCCTGCTTCAGAGCTCGCTTCTTACGCTTCATCTCTTCCCGCCTCACTTCAAATCAGCTTTTGGGTGAAATTCTGCTCTGCCAAACCGATACAGCGGCATTTCATCAATTGAGAGTCCGCTGCAAGACGTCAGTATAGCTTTCGGGCTATCCTTTGAGTTTGCTGGTGTTTCCCAGTAGCTGAGAAGGGAAGGAAGGGGTCGTTTACTGCACACCAAGCCTCGAGTCTTACTGCATCGCACCGACTCGCAGTGATTACAGTCAAAAGAAGTCTTGCTGAGGACTCGCACGGCTTCGTAGGCATTTCTGAATGTCTTGCCATATTGTCGGTACTCCCCAGGGTTGTGTGGTATGTCAGTCACTCTCTCAGACAATATCTACGCCACCAACTCTGTTCACGCGACCTTTGCACAACGTCAACCACGGAACCTACGAACTGTTGGAGCCAGAACCAGTAGGCAGAACACAGATACCGTAAGATTTAATATGGATATATCAATACGGTTATGTCAGGGCGGAGTCGATATCGATCATCTCCAGTTTCTGGTTCAGTCCCAGATGTCCTTTGCCGGTCAAGATTTCGTAAGGGCACTTGTGCCAGCACGCGAGTCTTTCACAACATCTCAAAATGTCTCATCATTCCACCAGTTTCTTGGCCAGGGAGCTATCATCAAGAACAACAATCAAAACGCAGGGTGTTTAAGGTGATAAGGGCCAATACCGGCGGCACGAAGCTAAACTTCCCCTTGCCGACTTCGCCACTGTCCAGGGTAAGGACACTGGCAAGATCAGGACTTCGAAGGCCAAATCACCTTGTCAGTTTCGGAGCTCCTCAGTCATGCAGGATACGCACTCTGCCGGCATGGACTTCGACTTCGACAAGCACATCAAGGAGATGGAGGCACAGAACTACGAGGAGGATGTGAAGGACCATGCCGAGTATGACTTCGTCGGTAACGACTTACATGAGGATCTTCTTGCTTCGTCCGAGGCTGATCAAGCTGCCACTGCTCAGCTTGCTCATCCAAATGCTTCGCCACGCCGGTGCGGCTTGGGATAATGCCTACAATGCCGTCGATACGGCCTACGACGACGCACCCCGAGCTCATACACCCTCCTGGTTCGTCTGAGCACTCCTGGCTCAGCTGACGATTCCGTGTACGATATCATGACGCCCTCTCAAATACAAGAGACTGAGCGTATACCTTCATGTTGGTGTCATCCAACGACAAGATGCACCTCGTGTTCCGCATCGAGTTCGACTCGGTCGATGCTGCGCATCGAGCAATGCAGTATCCGCGCAAAGATCAGCCTTCGCGAACCTCAGAACCTACAGAACCTCTTGTCAATGCCGGGTGAATTCGATAACATGCGCGATGGTGGTTCTGAGGTTCGTCTGCATTTTTACAAGAAAATGATCTATTGGAATGTAGGGCGAAGAGGCACCATCTGGTACAGCAAGGCTCCTGCTGTATCAGGAGTCATTCCCATGACCCATATCACCCAGTACTTCCACGAGCACTCCGGTCAACTCGGCAAGAACGCTTGCCTCCTCCATGCTAAGCCTCGTCCGGTATTCACCCGTTGGATTCATCTTCCTCCTCGCAGCAAGGCCTCCAGGAAGCCTTTCCGCTACCAACTCATCTAGCTGCCGGCCACTTCCATGGCCTCTTCGCGTTTTGTCTCGTGGTCATCTGGGTTGTCCTGCCTATGACGTTGATCAGCTACTTGACTCCATCTACCTCCATCTTTGCGGATAAAACGCTGAGTTGCGGAGACAGCTTCTGTGGGCAGCCTCAGAATGCTACGGCGATGTTGGAATCGACAACATGCATGATTATGGTCTGGGCGGCCAGAGCGCAATAGACCCTACTACAGGGACTTGTTTTTACCTGCTGGGTGGTCAGAACGCAATACACGACGCATTGTCGGATCGACAATGGCAAAGACAAGTACGGCGACGATTGGGAAGAGTCATTCCGCAGCCGAATCGAGGAGGCTGACGATATCACTGCTACCGATATGATGCAGCATAAAGACGATGAGTTGGAAGGTTCTGTTGACTATGACATTCTCGACATGGGCAAGGGACTGCTCAAGCATCCCAAGGAGAAGCCACTGCCGGGTCTAGGTCAGCTCATGGTCCTCCTACTCGGAAACATGGCCTCCGGTTTCCCCAACTTGATGACGCCTACTTCAGGTCAGCTCACGGGCACTATGGGATCAATGTACCTGACCACGCCGGCGTCAACTTATCCAAGGTCCCCAGTTACTCCTGGTCGCATCGGTCCTCCAAGCACCCAGAGGCTCGGCGTGACGTCCGCTACCATGACGCCACCACCTCTCGCCTCTCTACATCGATCACACCAACCAAAGAGCGCTACGAGCCCTTTCGGACATTCCAACTGTCTAGCCCCTTTCCTCAAGATGAGGAGTTCTCCAGTAGCAAACTGACTCCGAGCAAGAGGAGCAAGAAGGGCGAGAAGGGCGAGAAGACTAGGGCTCGAAAGGCACTCAAGGTCAAGATTCCCGACGGCAAGAAGAATGTGGTCTCTTCTAGTATGCTCTGATGCTAACCCGCATTACTATGGGTGGTCAGAACGCAATACAAACTATTGTACGCGGTCGGAACGTCATACGCACATCAAGGTCAGCTTTCCTTCTTTAGCTGGCAGTAGCCTTGGGGGAAGGAGTGCAGATGCGCAAAAGCCCAAGCACCAGCATCATCCCTTTCGTCAAGTCAACATCTGAGCACCAACATGGCTATCAAAGCTGGAGATCTGGTAGCAACTGTACCTGGTAGCTCACCAACAATGATCTCAGACGGGAAGAGGAGGACGACCGGCAATACCTTCTACGACAGTCGAACCTCTGCCTCAAACCTGCACAAATAACAAATCTAAAGACTACACATCTAACAATGTCTTACTCAGCCCCATTCCAGCCAAACCCTGACTACGATGTTGATGCCGCACTCCTGGACAACACTCAGTGAGGTAATGAAGTCGTCAGAAGGCATAGAAACTCACTGGCTTCTCAAGACAACAACAACAACAACAACAACAACAACAACAACAACAACAACAACAACAACAACAACATGAACAAGTCGCGATGCAAGAGAAGGAACAAGTGTGGTGATCAATGATCATTGTATTTGAAGAAGAGCAAGCATTAGGTACATTCAGTGTTCATCAGTGGCATCCATCATCCAGTCAGATCGTCTCAAACTGTCAATCATCCACATCTTGAGCAAATCGCTTCGAAACCGACCCAGAAGACATACACTCGATAGTGTGTGTCAAAAGCCATACCGAGCAAAGAGATGGAAATGGTGTAATCGTTGTGCAAGGCCTAGTCGGGACAGACGTTGCAACGATGCGCGACAGTGGGCGAACAAAGTTTACCAGGCGCGGCCAAAGTGGTGGCGAGGAACTTGCTGGCCCATTGTGGAGAAGTGCTGGAGAGCAACTGGGCGCCAAGGGCTCATGATGCGACCAAGATGAGAAGGAGCACCAGCGACCTTGCCGACAGAACCTGGATGTTCGTGAAAGTACTGGGTGATATGGGTCATCGGGATGAAGTCGAAGCCGATAGCACCACGCTGACCGCCGCCGAAGGTGTTCAGGTACCAGGCCTCAATGTCACGCTTCTGATCCTTTGTCAAGCCGCCAAACTGGACAGGAGCAGCGTGCTGGTGCGCAAAATGCATAGCGGCCTGGACCATATCGCGGGGGCTGCCACGGTCGTAAGCGCTCGAGCGGTTGCGGTACTCGGTGCCGGAAGAGTAGCCACGAGGGGGGTAAAGACCAGTGGAACGCGCAGAGTCCATCGAGCGCTGCAACTTCGAGATGTTGTCAGGACGAGGAAAGGGCTCCTCAGTGCCAGTAAGGCGAATCTGGTCCATCTGCTCTGCCGCGGCGTAGGTGATGATGAGACGAGGGCGGCAGAACGGGGTCTCCTGCATCACCGAGGAGTTCCGGAACTTCTGAACAAGAGCCTCGCGGCCTTGGATGGTCGCATACGAGATCTCGGCAGCCTTGTCAGACTTGAATCCTGGCCAGAATCGACGCTCGATACGGTCGATGAGCATCAACATGCCGTTCGCGTCGGTAAAGTTGATGAAGGCATAGCCCACGTTGCAGCCGGAGTTGAAATCAATCCGTAAATAGATAAAGTCGTACGTGCCGAAGCAGGCGATGTCGATGATGTTCTTGAGGGCCATCTGCGAAAGAGGTTAGTCAAGGGTTCATGAAGATGATGGAAGAAGAGACATACCCAGTCGAGCGTGTTCGGAATGTTGCGAAGCATCACCGTAGTGCGGACGTCGCTGCCATCGAGGATGCGCTCACGGCGAACACGGTTGTGCTGATCATGCGGATGGTGGCTGGACCGGTGCGCCACCTGGTTGTAGGGGTTAGACCAAGAGCGGCGGGTGGGTGAAGTATTAGTTCCTGGGAAGAACTGGCCCTGGTTGTCGATGCGTGGGAGGTATCGAGGAGGGCTCAGCAGACGCTCGCCAAGCCAGCCGCCAACATCGTCAGTGGTCCAGTAGAAGGACTCCTGTGAGAAAGTTAGAATGGCTACATGGAAAGAAGAAGAGATGGAACACTTACATCAGCGTTCAGACCGTAGACCGGATCTTTACGCAAAGACTGGATTGCTCGGTGTGCAGCGTCGACAGAGTCGAACTCGATCCGGAACACAAGATGCATCTTGTCATTGAGGGTGTCGACGTGGACGACGTTGCGAACTGGACCGAAGACCTTGGCGATGGTCTCAGTATTCTTGGTAACGCTGCCGAGGTCCTCGGAGGTAAACTCCCAGATGGCATGATCGGGGTTTGGTTCAATCGACACTGACAAGGTGATTTGGCCTTCGCACTCCTTGACTTTGCCCGTGTCCTTGCCCTGGGCATTGGCGAAATCGACAATCGAGACGTAGTTGACAAAGAGGCCGGCCTGGAGGAGAATGTCTTTGCCTTCGGCAGCATCGGAGACGGTGTCGTAACGAACATACATTGTCGAAGAGTGCTCATGTTTGAAGGGGACAGCGTGGAGGAAGCAAGCATACTAGAGATGGTCAGTATGTTACATGATGGATGGAGGCAGAGACAACTTACACGCCTCATCTGAGACTGAACCAGAAACTGAAGATGATCAATGTCGGCTCCGCCTTGGACATGATGGTATCGAGAGACGTAGGCGGGATCACCCTGCAGGAACTCGTCGACAAAGGCACCCTCGATATAAATCTGAGCTTGAGGAAGGAAGTTCTTGGGAATCTGTTGACCAGGAGCGATGGCGGTAAGCTGACGACGGTGATGCGGCTTGCGGTCAGCCTCTGGTGAATACACAGTAGGGTTGGTGCCGCCGAAGGGTGAAGAGGGGGGGCCATTGGCAGAGGATGATTGAGGGGAGTGATGAGACATGATGAGATGTTGTTGAAAGGTCTTGGTATGAGACAAGTTGTGAAGATGTAAAGGGGATGTGCAAGAGTTTGAAGATTGGCAAAGCTCAAGCAAGGAGTCTGTCAAGGTGAAGGTGTTGGT
Organism: Alternaria gaisen; assembly: GCA_004156025.2. Taxonomy (NCBI): domain Eukaryota; kingdom Fungi; phylum Ascomycota; class Dothideomycetes; order Pleosporales; family Pleosporaceae; genus Alternaria; species Alternaria gaisen. The sequence continues at coordinate 382,268 of PDWZ02000013.1, read as the reverse complement.
GTGTGGATGGGGGGGAAAAGAGGTGGAAGGAGCGAGGGGTGGGTTCTTTATATACTCCCATCGGCGCCGCAGCTCCAGCGGTCAGGTGATTGGCACTACTGCGGGCGACGACAGTATTCCAGGACAAAGGACTCATCACTCACGATATGGAGATGCGTACCGAAAAGGAGGTTGCGATGGACGAGCTCTGAGCGAACGTTGATGGACGAACCAAGACGAGTGTATACGGGTATCCTACAAAACCCAGCGAACCACCACCCGCACAATACCAAGCTGGGCACGACGAGATAGCGCTTGTCGAGCTCTACAACTTCAGTTAGCCAAGTATATGTGGCTTCAATGGAGTTGAGGATGCATCTCAGTTGCAAAACAACTCCTGGGTTTGAAGTTCCCATACTTCAACTATTTCTCACCTGTCGTGAGGCCCCACTCACCACTTTCTAGCGTCGTCCAAGACGTCTGACCGCCCTGCGGAGGGTGCCGGCATGGCAGGATCGTCAGGCAGAAGTCTCCGCGGGTGGAAGCCGAAGGAAGGTGCGGCAGGAACGTGAGAGCGTGTGATGATGACGCTGCAAGATGACCAGAGCGAAATCGAGCTCGATAGGGGTGCTGTTGGCTGCTGTAAAATTCTCGTGGCTGCATCAGATCGCTATATGAACCTTTTGATGTCAAGAGATTCTCCAGGCTTCATTGACCGGAAGATGGAGAAGTCACTCAAACACGCGTTGGAAGCATGGTGATGGATCTTGCAATGACTGTGGAGAGCATATGAGTCTGGCACATGCACATCGTGAGCTACAACCGCATGAGATAACGTGAGGCAGTGCGAGAGCGCGATTCTTAATCGCGATCTTCAGCGTGTCATCACATCATTGAGGAAGTTGCTGCTGCTTGTGGGAGCCTCTAGGGAATCCAAGTCACTCTGGGAAGGCACGTCGAAGCGGTGCCGCAAGAGCAACCTCAAAGCTGGAAACTCAATGTCAACCTGCTTGGAGACGAAACAATTGCGGGCAAGAGACCCAGAAGCTTGAGAAGATCGAGCAAACATAGTCTCACCTCAGAAACTCCGTCACCATGTGTGAAGTAAGAGACCGCGGCGGTGACGCTGAGCCCGCCACGTAGGCAAGAAGGGCTTCGAGCACGCGGGAGAGCCTCACAAAATTATGGGCATAGTGCTTTGTAGAGCTGAGGTTGAAGACTATGACAAGGACAGCGAGAAGCTTCACAGCCAAAATAGAGATCGTGGGAATGCCGCTGAGCTCAGGGTGGCTCTCCAGCAGAAATCTGGTCTTCTATAATGACCGCTGCTGTTCGTGGCGCTCAGGGATCGCCAAAGCAACCGAAGCTACAGATTCATGGCTGGAGGCAATATCTGTGGACATCTGAAATGAAGGGATTGTGATCACCTCCAGAGCCACGAGAAGTCCGGCAGCGGAGACAACACCTCGTGGTGGACTCTGCCGCTGAAAGCGAACCGCGACTGCCACAAGGGCCAGAACCACGCGGTCGCGACTCACGATAGCAGGCGCGAGGATTCTGGGAAAGCCCGGCACCCAGGAACGTAGTTTGAATGGTACTATGCATGAAGCATTCACGACAAGGCCACCTCTCAGACAGCGCACCAGCAAAGGTGGGCGCGAAAACAAGGCCTAAAGGCCCTCGCGACTTCCTTCATGGCGATCTGAGTGATATAGAAGTGCACGAAGGCCTCTAGGCCGTACTTTAGCATCACGAGACAAACCAAGCAATTCACAATCATTACATGAGCGACGCAGACAGTCCTTCTTGGGGCTGCCAAATGGCTCCTCCAGGGCCTCAACTCCAGGGTCCAGGAACTTGCACGGCGAGACCATCTCGATCTTCAGCCTGGGACTGTGCAACCCTGAAAGTAGGCAGGTAGACCGCACGACAAAGCAACATGACCCCAAAGATGAGACTGTGCAGTTCAAAGAGCCAGCAGCGTTTTCACGCTCCTTTCCTACTAGGTGTTCGTCTCCTTGTCCATGTCCTTCGTCCGCCTTCAGCGCCTTGAGTCTAACTGGCGGAGAAACTGAACTACGGCGTGGTAAGAGCATCACAATCAGCATTAGCAGACCGTACACCTCAAGGGATTGACTGCTCTGCGGAATAAGAATTCGCTATTATACACATCTACTGCGCCGCCCCTTTCCAGGTCGTATCCTCCGCTCTGACATCCGTTGTCCTGTCTCTCCCTTACTCTACCTAAGTATAAACCCAACTCTACGCAGTTTCTCGTTCGTCGTTCTCAAGCTTTCGGCGCTGCTGTTGAATAGGAACAATGCAATATGAATTGTCAAGGCTAGCAGCGCCAAAATCGACGCCGCGTACCCTCCACCGCTCAATTCGACTGCTACGCACCCGCGACTCAAGGGCTGGCGGGCATGCATAACATCCTCTTCATTATTCTTCAGTATAGTATCCTCCTAATTGTGTGCCGCCGTCTGTCGCTGTTGTACCTTTCCTAAGCCTAATTGGTTGCCTTCGTGTACGGTCGGGAGCGCTTGCGGAGCGGCTTGGGGCGTATACGAGGAAGTAATGGCAGGAAGAGGGCGGATCACTAGAGAGGTCTGGCAGATACATTGTCTTGTACATGAGCTCGTCGAAAGGCGTCGCTGTCTTGAGGATATCACTGGTGGTGTAGGAGCCTCACCCTCGTGGATATATGTGTCGCTCAGACACCCTACAACAAACATTAGGCGGAAGGACTTCCTGGTAGTAGGACGGGATACTCGCAAGAAATTTGTACAACGCAGTCACTGTCGATCCAATACGCTGGTTCATCAATAGCGAAGCCAGACCGTCGCCAAAGGTGGTCTTGGCACCACAACATAAACCGTCGAAATCAGCGCGCTCCTACCACCAAACCAGCACCAGCAAGACATCTCCATAGTCACAATATTCTCAAGCTGCTGCTACACTACTATACTACTACAATTCCTCTCCCAATACCACCACTACTACCATCACCACCACCAACAACAACAACAAGATGGAATTCGCCATCAACATGAACGACCTCCGCGCCGACTCCCTCCGGGAGTTTGACGAGTACCCCCTCGCCTCCGACTCGCACGAGAGGCGAGTCCTCTACTTCTTCTTCCGCGGCCTCGAGGAAATGGCCATTGCGCAGTACGACCGCATGGCGGTGTACATGGCGTTTGGGGAGACAATCTTCCCGGAGGAGCAGGCGGAGCTCGATGTGCTGGCCGCAGAGCTGGATGTCTTGATTGCTGCGGTGCATTGGGCTGGGAGGGCGTATGGCGGAGATGCGTATAGGCCGGAGGAGGATGGGGGGGATGACGATGGTGAGTTTATATGTTGTTGGTTGTGGGTTTGAGCCATTTGCTAATTCTTCTTCAGCGATGGATACCAGTGCTTGAGCTGTGGCAGAGGCAGGGATGGGGCAAACGGCGTTTATAAATGTGTTTTGATATGATACCCTGGGTCTGTTTTTTTTTTCGGTAGGAGTTTAGGGTGGCGGTTGAATGGGGACTGAGGTTGGGGGTTCAGTAGGAGCGGCAGCGATGATGAGCGTGAGTCCGCGAATAGATTTCTTATGATGGTCTTTGGGAGCTGACAACCATTGTGTGTTGAGTGACTATGAGTGATCCAAGTCTATGTGTCCATCAAGTGGAGGTGACATGTTGAGGTTTACCAGTTCAGAAACACATGTGTGGCTGCATGATCCCATATTGTATAGCGATATATCTCGCAGGATACATCAAGTACCTACACAAGAAGGTATGTCGTTAGTACTACGTCGCCGAAACTCAATAACTGGACGCTTGTCATAATACCTCCTTAAGATAGACAATGTCTCCACGCCGAGCAACTGCGAGTCGCCACATTCATATGTTATCAAGTAGAAGTCACCTACCCAGATGCGCCAGTGCATGAAACGGATATCGCCCAATACGGTACACTATAGTTCCGCGTTACACCTCGAGATCTATATCGAATAGCTGCACACGAAGGGGACCTTGGCATGTATGCAGACAGATATTATGCAGCTGAGGTACACCAACATATCACTTTTCAACCTTGGTTCCAACACAAAAGTATCACAACGACATGCACGGCCCACTTTCATCATATCATTAGAGCTCATCCCAACCGTATTCACAAAGTCATGCCTCAATTCCCAGAAACGAACTATGTATACAGGGGTATCATACGATTAAATGCCTCATTCCATTACTCTCCTCCATGTCCAACAAGACACCACAGAATCTACTTTCTGCCCTCCCCTTCCCCCTCAAACATCCACCTATCATCTTCCAAACTACCAACCTTCTTCTTCAAGCTACTCTTCAGCGCAGCCCGAATCTCCTCTTCCACAGCCTCCATATCCCATTGCGCATTCGTCTTGCCGTAGAGATTGATGACTTGATTCTCCTGCTCTATCCGCATAGCACAAGTCAGCGTTTGTTTTTCGCCTCATCGCGTGTAGTACCACATATGTCATGTTGTCATGATGCCCATGCCGACTCATCAGAAGAAGAGACAAAAGTACAAGATGCCAGTAAGTAAGACGGCGACAGGAACCGACATACCAGTCTCGTCGTCCTCTTCGCTGCCGACGCCCATGTCGCGGTACACGGGCGTTGGCGCCTTGACTATGTATTCGCCTAGGGCGTCGCGCTCGACGAAATCTTCGTCGGCGGAGGAACTGAAGATGTCGGCTTCTATTTCGCGGCTGTCGGGGCGGATCGAGGGTGCGGCGCCGTTTTGACGACGTGCGGGTGCGTGTTGTGGTTGTTGTCGCTGGTCTGGGTTTTGGGCGGTGTGCGAGGCGAAGATGTTGCGCCGGGTTGTTGGTGGGAGACGTATTGCGCGGTTGTCCATTTTGTATTAAGTAGAGGGTGTTGTTGGGGAGCAGAGGGGATGTTATTTTTGGGGTGTTGGAGGACGGGACGTGGAGTGAGGTCGAGGTTGAGGTTGACTCGATGTTGATTTGATGTTGATGTTGGTAGTGTTTGTGAAATGATGGCACGGATGGCGCGCCGTAGCTAGTCAGGTACCGTTCGGTGGGGCGGCGACAGCTGGGGTTCTGGCATGGCGACACCCCCGCGGCGAAGCTTAGAGCGTCTTGTGCGACATTGCCAGCGCACAAACGCGTCGGCCGAATCAGAACCAGCCATGGCTTCACGAGACCCTCCTTCGCCGTCGCCAAGTCCACCCAGAGATGTAGGAGATAGATCACCACCTCGCAAACGACCCAGAACCCGCGCGCCTCCTCAAGCAGCAGCTCCAGCTTCAACTACCGCTACGGATACAGCGACGAATACAGACATGCCGGCCCCCAAGATCGAGGCTCCAGCAGCTGACACTCCGATCCACCGCTTTTCCATACAGCCACTCAATCGCTTCCACGGCGCGTCAGCCAAGATAAAGCGTCCGCGCGAAGTCGCCCACTTCTCCTACGACGACAACCACGAATACCAGCCAGATGAGTCGGGCATCAACTACTACATACCACCACCCATGGGTGCAGATCTGAAGGAGGGCTTTGATACTTTCAAACACTATGAGGACAAGGAAGATCCTCATCTAGACAGTCTGCTTCGGGCGCTTATGGAAGACACGACGGGCAAGGAAGAGGTAAAAGCCGACTTCATGACCTGGCGAGGCATGATGACAAAGGTATGTTGAAGTAGACTGGCCTACGACATGGCAAGGTAAGCGAATCCAGCTTTCTTACCTTGCTGCTGCTTGAATCTGGAAGAGTTACTAACAACGTCCCAGATCATGACAGCACCCTTTGACAACTTTGCCGAATTCAGCATGTTCGCAACCCTCCACAACGGCACCATCTACATCGAAGAAGACTTCCCCTCGCGCGCCGCCGAACGGGCCGCAGAGAGCTCCCGTCCTCCGCCTCGCTACAACCAACACCCAGACCAGCAATCCCGCGAAATGATGACATACTGGGGCTACAAGTTTGAGAAACTCACCCTCATACCCACTCTACCCTCTTCCACGCCTCGCGAGGAAATCGCACAGCACCAAAAAGGCGTCGTATCAAACGCCGCCCAACACTGCTCTATAGTCCACACATCCTTCGGGCCTCATAGTCTGATACTAGGCGGCGAAGTAGACGGCCTCCTCGCACCTAAGCCATCAGATTCAGAGCAACCTATCCAATGGGTCGAACTGAAAACCAGCGAGGAACTTCCTCCACCCCGCCAGCAACAACACCGCGACATTCTCAAATTCGAGCGCAAGTTACTCAAGTTCTGGGCTCAGTCTTTCTTACTCGGTGTACCCAAGATCACTGTAGGGTTCAGGAGTAAAGCTGGAATACTAAGGGGACTGCAGACGTTCAATACGCATGAGATTCCTGGTATGGTGCGCAGGGGTACGAATTGCTGGGATGGGAATGTGTGTATTAATTTTGCGACGGAGTTTTTGGGGTGGTTGAAGGGGGTTGTGGTGGATGAGGGGGTTTATAGTGTTGTGCTGAGGAAGAAGAGTGGGGTTGTGGAGGTGAGGAGGCTGAGGGATGGTACGGGGGATATTGTTAGTACTGCGTTCAAGGCGTACAAGAGCAAGGACGGTGGTGCTGGGCATGACGATGGGGAAGCGGAGAAAGATGCTACTGGGTAACGTTCGTACGTCGAGGAAGTCACACGGTATACTCACGATACTCGCTTGGCTCTGCCTTCCTATACATGGGGAGAAATCACGAAGAATACCTCAGGGTATGTTTTGCCTTTGAGTTGAGCTCAGTCTCACAGGAGGGATACTTGACCTCGTCCAATACAACTGTGGCACAGATTCAGTGCCCATGACCAAACTTACATTCTGAGTTCAGATTTTGTACAGAATGCTCATAGCCCACTCTTTCTTGAATATGCTATCAGGACCTGCCTACTACATATCACTAGTACTTGCCTACAAGTCATCAGCACCTAACTACTAGAGTAAGGGCCATGTTATATTGTTATTGGTACCTGCTAGACCTCTAGCGTACTGTCTATATAGCCAACATCATCTGTAGAATCAATCCATCACTCTTTTCCTCTCCCACACTTTCGATACCACATTGTCTACCCCTGCATAACAACAATGTCTGACACCAACAAGTTTCTCCTAGAGCTCGCGAAGTCTACCACTGAGGATCTGTACGCATTACTAGGCGTTGATTACAATGTCCTCCAACAACCAGTACGAGTCATCATTGCTTGCCTCCTACATCGCATTCCATTATTTGACCCTACGCTGCACAGGCACGACGTATTCAGCAGAACTCGGAAGCACTACAGCCATCAGGACATTCTACGCTCAAGGTCTCCAGCAGACCTCACACAAAGTACATCGTCTCACCACGGCGATATCGATACCTACGACCATCCTCACCTATCTCAAAAGCAGTCTTCAGCCTCCAGGTCTCCAACAATATATCTTGACCCTACTTTCGGGGCCTGGTGGCCAATTTCACCCGGGTCCATGTGGATCTATTCTGTCGGGACTACCGGTACACGACATTCCCACTGTACCTTCGCGATAACTTCGCCCCTGACTTACCACCGAGTTCAATGACCTACGATAGTCAGGCGAACTCTCGGGAAACTCACTTGCTTCCACCGGTATATACTCAAGCTGTAACCTCCAGGTCCTTAGTGATCAAACTTGGCAGAAGACATCGTAGTCTCTGTTGCCGAAGATCAGAAAGCTCACGCCGAAATACCATCTTCCCAGCCACAATTAGCCAAAGACACAATCCGAAGACACAATCGAATACGAGTGCTGCATCTGCGCAAACGACTTCCCATTTTCAGCTGGTGTTGCTCATTGCGAAGAGCACTTCACGTGCAACAGCTGCGTCGTCGTTGAAAGGCAATCTTCATCAAAAGACGCCACATTCGTTCACTTCTGAAGCTGACAGGCGAAATCCCCGGAAACTCGCTTGCTTCTACAGCTTTGTATACCAGCTGTGAGGGCGCGCCCCGCAACGTATGGTTGATGCTTCTATCAAACATCTTGACCGGCGCGCTCAGCCTGATAGGCAATCGAGCTGCACGTACGTCTATATCAGTTCTATCGCTCTAGTCAGGTGCTAGCATTGCGCAAGATGATTCGTGATCTCCTTGCAAACTACCCAAACGGACGAGACTCGAGTCGGTGGAGGTAGTCCGAAGGCCGCGAGGTAGATGTCTCAGGAGGAGACTACTTCTTCAGGAGAGACGAGAACATACAACAACCTCTCCAGGAGTCGTTCCTCAGGACAATCTTTTCCACCACTCTCAATGAAATCTGGGCACAGGAGAGATCATACAATGCGTCAACACCACTTTCTGGCCATTGCCTCGCCAATGGTACCTACTTGCGATCAAAACCGGATGTGTTTTCAAGACCAGGTTCTCCAATTCCTCCAACTTCACATGGATCGCTTCTGTCGCTACTACCGTTACACGACATGCCAAGCGCCTCGAGGCCGAAATTGAAAATCTTTCTATCGTTCAACAGCACGAACACATTGCAGGGGTAGTCTTCCTACAAAATTGTAGTGCTGCTCAGCCGGCTCAGTCGTGGTCAGATATCATACAGCATAGCTTGAGACCGCAGCCCAGCTTTGTACGCTTCCTTGATCTACAAAGGAGATCCACTTTCCCATCTGGATATCGATTCGCCCACGAGATGTCTCGCTCGTTGCGCCAGTGCATTCTTATTTCCGCTCTGACTGGAACTACGCCAGCCATTTTCCCCGCATTCGCTAGCTGGTCAATTGCAAGAGCAGATGCGTCAAACATACTTCGACAGAACCGACAGCTGGCCGACGATAGGACGAACTTACCCAAGACCTCGACGCAAAACTGCGTGAACAGATCCAAATCAACAAGAACTTCGAAGAACGGCTTTGCTTTAAGAACAACTTCGGCAGCAAATTTAGGTTAATCAAGACTTTGCTTTGCGACTCAAGGCTGTTGAGGACCGCCTGTGGTGGAGACGCTTCTGATGTTGTCATCTTTGTATACTCGCACTTGGTATCGCTTCGCTCTTATTGGTCAAGTTGCAAAGAAATTCCCAAACTTGCGGATGAAGGTGATTTGTACCTGTACGAAATGCATGTGAGACATACACTGACTTGGTATCTTTACCTTTACAGGTCGTTCGAAGAACCACCCCTTGCTAGGACTACAATACCTCTCCCGTCGTCACCAGCCACCATGGAGGACTTCGCGCATCCTCTTCGCTAGTCACGTCGCCAAGAACGGGATGCTACCCGTCATATGCTCAAAGAGCATTCCAAGAGAGCAACACTTGCGATTCCTAAACACAGCAAGATCTGGTAACCCATTCCTCTTGCACCAGACAACCCTCACCCCGTTCCTCTCCCCGACGAGGCCACGATTTGTCGAGACATTCTCGAACTACTCCGGTCCCTCCCTATCAAACCCGGAAGGGTTCAGATGTTCTGGTCTCCAGCACACTCGGGAATTTCCGGTAATGAACGCGCCGACAAGAAGGCTGGCATGGCCTCTAAGCAGGCGAAGGATTTGGCGAACTTCCCTTTCGCCCGACCTAGGTTGGCACTCACAAGACATTCGATACCATCTTGGGACTCGACTTCGGCTCCCAGTACACGTATCTGATGAAGAAGACGATAGTGATGGATCGGATGATGATGAAATCGTTAGGTGAATGGAATTGGCTGAGACGTAAGGAGGGCTGGAGGAGCTAGCGAGGAGAGATACCATCGCATCTGATGAGAATGACGTAGACGGAGAGAAAGATGAGAACGGGCACGAGATCTCTCGAGTAGTAGATGATAGATACCCCCAATCAGATTGGGACATGCGTTAGCAATACTTCATATTCGGAATGGAGCGAAAAGCAGATGAGAAACATGAAGATGTTCAAGACCGCCAATATGCTTGAAGATCCGTCTTCGGAAAACTTCATACCCGTCTTACTCACTCTTCTTGCTTTCCTATATATTGTACGTCCCCCTTCAAATCTCCCTCTACCCACCACGCAGCCACCCGTCCTGTCGATTCGCCAACTTCCTTCGTAGCGCTGGCAGGCTTAATGTTCATACCATGATCCGCATCTCTTACAACAACGACCTGCGATTTCGCTACCATCTTGCTTCTAGTCTCTTTCAATAGATCGTTTGGACACATGGCGTCTTTGTCGCCGATAATGAACAGTACGCTGATACTCTCTGGTAAGTCGAACAAGATCTGATCCCGCAAATCATCCTTAGGGCCTTGCAGTGGGTACGATACGAGGATAAGCTGTATACTCATATCCTCTTGTTCGTGGTCTTGCTCGGCTAGGTGTTCGCTGGCGGCGATGACAGCGGCTCGGGCGCCCATGCTTCGTCCACCTAGCAGCATCCTCTTGTTCTTGATCTGCTCTCTTGGTTTCCTCTTTTGCGCGTTTTCCTGGCTAGAGTGGACTTCTTCGATGCATGCGTGAAAGCTTTTGGTTCTCGCCTTTAGGTTCATGGAGCCTTGGAATGCGAGTACAGGGAGATACTTGGAGAAGCCGGTGCAGAAGTTTACTACTGCGTCGGTGGAGAGCGTGCCGCCGGCGCCGTGAGTGAAGATCAAGGTTGGCGATGAATTTGAGGAGGACGGCGTGTATTGATGGCATTGGATTGGTTTCTTGACTAGTTCGTGTGTGATGGTTAGGGTCGTGAGTACTTGAGGTGCTGGGCTGCCATCTTCAGCCGGTGCCTCATCTACTTCGAGTGTCGCTTTTCTTGGACAAGCCTCTTTGCGCTCTGCTGCAGAGAGCTTCTTTGAAGTCCTTGTTCCCGCTTTCGGTGAGTCGTCCGGTGAGTCGTCCGGTAGGTCGTGTGCAGATGCTGCGCTTGCTTTGGCAGATGAACGCGTGACGCGTCTCTTCGGCTCGGGTGTCGATGCCGACCCAGACGTTTTGCGCCTTTTGAGAGCCACGGCAGAACCTGTCAATGATTCCTATGACGGTTATCAAAAGAGGATTGAAAGATCACCAGCGGCTGTGTAACGTGACGGGAATGGTTTGGTCGTACTACTATGCTATGGGCACCCGCCACCATCCAGCCTCCCGAGATCCCCGACCCTTCTCAAGCTTAGCGCGACTCAGGTTCTATCAAAACGGCAAATGAATATTGCCCAGCGTGGTGTGTTCAATGCAGTCAATGCGAAAAACAGAACAGAAGCGATTTAATAGTCGCCAGGATGGTATGTCAACCTGTAAGGCCAGAACCAGAGTGTTGAGCTAACTATAAGGATATGGTATGCAAAGAGACCCGCGAAGGAGATATCATGATCCGCTACAACCCCAAAAGCAACCTTGTCAGGATTGTACGGGTACAGATTGAGCGGGCTTTTTCTCTTTGGGATTCGCTTCCAATACTCCATATACGTGCCAAAAGGGCGGGTTTTGTGAAGGAACGAGGGAAGTAGGCGCCGATGACAGTTCTCGTCACATGCCTTGAGACATGCCTTGAAGGCTTGCCGACTGATCAGAGGCATTTTAGCTGTTCGTGATTTTGGATTGTAAACATAGTGGTCTTTGTGAGGAGGGTGCTAACTTTGGAGCGTTCGAAGAGTCTCTGACTGCTCTTGGCCTCTGCTGCTTGAGATTGACTGCTAGTGGAAAATATCCTATCGTCGGTGGCTCCCGCGATGGTGCAACGACGTGTAGATCGAAAAGTGCATGATCATTGGCTCCGAATTCATACGTATGCTTGGATGCTTGGTGTCTCCGGAAGGATTCGACCAATTTCCTTACTGATTGCGGGCAGAATGTGACCATGTAAGTTTTCGCAGAGCTTTCGTCTGTGCCTAAGACTAGTAGACATATAACGAATGGCTGAAAGGTTTTCTTGGATTTGCGCAGTCTTGATATAAGCGGAGTTTTCAGTCTCTGTACGACATCCTCGAAATAAAGAGCGGTCGTCTCATCGATTTCTTTCTCGAATCGTGTCAAACCTTTGACCGTATCGAGAGGTTTAATATCTCGTAATTTGGGAAAGAGAAAAGGAGATCGAAAAGGTGGGAATCAGAAAAGCCAACCACCTTGCTTCAGCCTTCCATAATATGGATGTTTAGTGTGCTTCCACACCGATGTACACCGTATCATCTGTGAATCCACCCATAACCCACCTCGCAGCCCACCGTCCAGTTTCCTCCCCCAAATCAACCGTAAGATGAGCAGGCGTGACATTCATACCATGATCTGCACCCCTGACAACAATCAATTTTGATTTCGCTGCCATCATCGTTCTGGTGCTATTCAGCAGACTTAGTGGGCACATGGTGTCATCACGACCGACAATGAAAAGGATTTCAACAGTTCCTGGCAGATCCAGAAGCTCCCGATTGCGTACGTCTTCCTCATTGCGTACGTAGTCTTCTGAACCAAGTGGATAAGACGTAAGTATCAGCTGCACCGCCATCGCTTCTGCTTCGCTGTTATCTTTCTTAGCGAGGTATTCACTGGCGGCCATGACGGCGGCTCGCGCGCCCATGCTGCGTCCGCCCAGTAACAGGGTATTCCCTGTACCCCCAGCATTCAGCTTGAGATCCAATTGATCGATGCATTCGTGGAAGCCCTTTATCCGCGCCTGAAGTTCCATGGTGCCTTGGAATGCAAGTACCGGGAGAGATCGGGAATAACCCCTGCAGAAATTCAGCACTGCGCCTGCAGATACTGTGCCGCCTGCGCCGTGGGTCCAAATTAGGGTTGGTGCTCTAAAGTGCGACGGTGGTATGATAGCATGTGCATGTGTATGTCGTTTTAGATGTTCTAGTTGCGAGTATGACAGCCTGCACGTCGCGCACCCAGAATGGTCTCTGCTGCTCGTGTCAGACTGAAGACCGGTACGTTCTCGTTGAGATTGGCTCGTGAGTATTTGCGAAAGCTCTTTCATGGATTTTGGCAGTCTTACAACTGCAGCATCCATCAATGATCGTATGTCGTCGATGATTGCACGTAACGGGATCATGTAAACGTCCCCAAACATGTCGTCAGCTATTACCTGACCGTAGACCGATATTGACTTCACAAATCCAGTAGGCCGTGCAGTGACCCATGTACCAGATACACCGTCTGGCAGAACTCGAGCAGTATCTACATGCAGCAGTGAATCAGCAAATCTACTGAAGGAATTGACAAGATATTCTTACCTGGGACAAGTGTATATACTGGCACAAAATTGTGTCCAGAGGGTGTGATAATGAGGGACGAAGTTTGGGAAAGTGTGCAGTCTGTTCCGACTACTGTGTCGAAGCCGATCTGAAGGAATCGCTGCTCTCCTACAGTACCGAGCACCATGGTCATATTTTCTCCGCCGTTACCGAATGACGTCCTTGGGTTGTTGGCTCGGCTATATGATCGATCGACGTGGCCAGTTCGAATATCTTCTATTAATGCCCAATCCCTGTCCTTAGCTTCGTTTGAAAAGGAAACTTCTGCTATTTTCATGTCTGTCCATGCTGTATCGACTCTGGAACTGAGGGAGCACTCAAGCAGGTCCCGATCACGACTCTGAGCGTTATTTTCTGGGATAGTCGTGTCGTCATCTTCCGAATCGCTTAGGTGCAGAGAAGGTATTGCTCCTGCACTTGACCTATCCGACGATGGAATGTCATAATCCTTTTGAGTAAGTATGTGACCTGCCGTCAAGCCATAAGCAGTCGCTTCACCGTCATAAGTGTTAACTATAACGTAGCCCCCCATTGTAGCGAAAGACGAAACTCCATCATGTTCCGCTTTAACCTGTGACGAGCACCAAGCGCTACCGTCGTAAACATGACGAGCTGAAGCCAATTTGACAAGGCTGGCAGATTCACCAGTTTTGGGGCGCGGTGGACTGACCACCGCAACTTGGAAACTTTCTCGTCCAGGTTCGTCTGACTGGCATACACGTTTTGCCATATCTTGCTTGAAAAACTTTTCTGCTCTCTTCTTCACGAGTTTTGGACAAAGCACGACAACCCATGGTCGGACAGAGGCCTCGTCGCGTCCCAGGTATATCAGCCGAATGGCCATGGGTCGATATTCATGTCGACTTTCCCGCAAACAGGTAGCTAGAGGCTGAGCAAGTCGATCAAGAACCTCCTGGAAGCGTCTTTGCGTGCTTTCATCTACATCCCGTTCGAACTTGCGCATACCCTGGATGAGAGCAGGGCGTGAACAGACTGGTTTCGTTGGAACAGGTGGTTCCTGCGGAGGCGTCGCCAACGTGTGGCTATTTAGAATAGGCGTATCCCGTGAAGGCATCGCTAATGTGGAGTTGTTTTGGATAGGTGTTTCCTGTGAAGACGTCGATAATGTGGGGCTGTTTGGGATAGGTGCGGCCAACGAAGCTGGCCGCACACTCTGGCTTCTCGAAGGGCGTTCGTAACCAGAGTGCATCACAGAACTATTTTGTGCAAGTTGCAATTGCGGTGAAGCAGGCCCCAGTGTCTCCATGGTGTAACCGCGAATGCTTTGGGCAGGAAGAGTTTGATGCGCAGTAACAGCCAGCGTTGAGTTGTACTTTTAGGAGGCTGTGCAAGAAAGCCGTGTGCTTCGCGATTTCGCCTCGCGACCGGTGAGATCTGGAAGGGTTTACTGCAAGCCATGCGCAAGTGCATCATCTTTGTGACGAGGCGCCTCAACGATCAGTGATTGGGTGCATTCAAGATGTGCATGCATGCTGCAAAGCTGGCACCCAATACCAAAGTGCTAATTCCTTTTGAACTCGAGGGTCTAGTCCAAACTTGGTGAGGTGTAGGCGTGACGCTCAAAATGAACGAGTCTCCTCCAAGAAACTGCAGCCGCTATCTACAAAGCCTGCAACGCGAGCCACGTAGCCCGAGTATATATGAGCGCCTACTGCTGCCCATGATATAGAGTAGCCGGTTATCCTCGTATGAGCGCCAGTACTTCCAAAATCTGTGTTGTCGAATAGCGGACGCAATGGACTTTTTTCCTCTACAAAACACCACTGATAGCGACTTACAGAAATTGGGTCAATGCTTGTGGCAATGGCAACTATGCGGCCGTTGTAGTAGACCATCGACGTGTTTCAATGCGGATTGTCCCTGGAGCCGAGCGAAGCGACAACGCGCTCTTTGGGGTCGTTACAAAAGCCTGACAGCAGCATACGTACCTGAGCTATCTACTTCGCGCCCAGCGTTGAGGTCTCATGCTGACCTGCTGGAATTAATTCAACTCATCCAAAGCCAACCTCATATCACACGAGAAGAAATAGCCAGGCGCCAATTTGCGGAACATCGCATCGGTGAGGCGGGAATTCCTGCTACAGCCGATCAGTATCGCGCTATAGATCTTGCAGCCAGCGTGTTGTTCTCGCTTGAGTGCCGGGGCACTTACGAGCACGCAGATCTTCTAGAAGAGGGTAACTCATCGCTACCATGGCGAGATACAATCTCTGCAAGTGGATTCCTCTTGGAAGCATTCCCAGGAAAATCTTGCCCATCCGTCGCGTCAGGGAAAGAACGATCTGAATGGTCAGCTATTACAGCTGCTGTAAGCGGAAAAGAAGTGCGAAGAGTCCTCGGATTTCGCCTGGAAGCGACGACCGATCTGCGTAGTCATTTACTACTAGACCATCAAAGGAGTGTGCTCAAAATCTTCCATTGTACCGCGATGCTGAGAGAAACTCTTTTGGTGTGTGAGAGTCAGCCGGCAGTTTGTGTGCTACCGCGACGGCTCATCCTAGAAGTGTTCGACACCATACACAATGTTCTCTTCCCCCCAGATCACGAGTCGCAGGCTCTGCTCTCATCGCTTGTCGCAAAGTATGGTTTTGACGAAGATCTCCTGCGATTTGAATCCTGGGATCATTATAGATCCGATGGCACTCAACTCACGTACCCTTACTTCGGCAGTCGGTTGGCAGAGCTCTACGAGGAGTTGCAGAATCCGAAACCTCGTACTCGACTGGAGACTTGGTTTGAGCGAAAGAGTGGCGCAAGGTACATGCTAATGGCAACGATGATCGGTGTCTTCATCGCAGTAGTCATTGGGATTTTAGGCCTCGGGATCTCCGGCTTCCAGGCTTATGTCTCGTACCAGCAGTGGAAGCACCCTGTGAAAGATCCATAGAATGGGTCCATATTCATTCAACAGACAGCGCACGGTTGCGAGAGTTTGAACGGTTTCTATGGTGGAATGTAATGATGGAAAGATGAGGAGAAATGGGATGGTGGGAGGAAAGAGGGCGGCTGGAGGAACAAGCGAGATCGCGCTCGCGCACGCGACGCGGCTCCCCGAGACGGGCACGTTCTCTGTACTACTCTTGACAACCACACAATGACGGTCTATACACAACCGATATGAAACTGCGACTCAGATACCGAGTACAACCTGCGAACCTCGACCCACCATGCACGGTGATACGAAAGTTGCCCTGTTGATGATCGCGCACTATGATCATAGTGTCGTCACATGTCCAGACGCTTCAGTAGAACGATCAAGGGCCATCACAAACATTACGCTCCAGGATTACGAATTTGATAACGTAGACAAGGGTATCTGTAGTAAGCTAAGTCATGCCCGCGAGCTCTTCTCCGTCCGTTAATGGAAACGCACTGGCAAGACGTAGATATCACGTACCAACCCTTGGCTATCACATTTCGGATGATACGAAGCCTGTTCACCTTAGAACTGCTTGACATGGCGCTCTTCACATGCATGTCTCCCGGGGCTGTTCATGCGACGTGTTCCACGAAGTACTAGACGGAAGGGATTACAGCCACGAAGGAACGTGACCATGAATCGCAACACCGCGTAACTCACACCGAGCCGCGATCGAATGTCATGCAGGAAATAATTACAGCCCTATGGGTGGAACAAAAATCCATCCTATGGGATGTATGCCGTCAACATGACATGCAGCGATGCGCCGACGCTAACATCATATCTTCAGCGTCCTTGCTAAGCGCTCGTACAAATCCGTCCGACTCTTCGTCCTTCGAACAGCACGCGTCATGTTGTCCATCGACCCTTCGCATTCCTCTCAAGCTCTCCATCCTTACCCGCTCGGATCTCTAACAGATCTCACATCTAAGACACGCATTCCTGCACACCACTATCGCGTCAACTATTCAGCGCAGCAATCCCTTTCCCAACTCCAGAAGCCCTTGCTCTTCACCCTGCTTTATCAATTGGCCCGGCTACCGTGTCTCGCGAACCGGAATCCTGTCATCGATGTGCAATTCGCAATAACGATAGCTCGGCGATACGGCGCGGGTCAGTCGATATGTGATGTGAATGCGGTATTTGTTCCTGTGGAAGGGGGATTCCATCTAGCCAGTAGGATAGGGCTGGATTGAATTGCGGCATGGTAGCTGTTCCGTAGATTTAGCGCAGGAGTGCGGCGTAGAAAAATCTCATGTTCTTTTTTCCGCTTTGAGTGATATAGGTCGACGTCTAGGATGGGTCTTGTTGTCGTGTTTCGCGGTCCGCTTCGTAGGAATAATCGTACGACAAAGCCGGTTGGCGGCAGCTTGCAGATAGAGATAGAGCAAATGATGACTGAACAAGTGGACACGTTTCATTTACGAATTAAAGAAGGTGGAGCAGAATGTTTTGACTTATTGATTGATCTGTTTCGTCGCGCGTATCCGCGATGTTTAGTGGTAAAGGCTGCTACTATAGAGCACTAGCTACATGCGTCGGATTATATTTGTACAAGGGTATGGCGGTAATGGGCAGCAAGTATGGTAACGAGAACGAGAGAAAACACATGCAATGCAATGCGACAAGGTATCGTAAGCGACCATGCGAAGTAGAACATGAGATGCTTTTGGTAAAGACCACCATGATGACAGACTGATTGAAACACGTGTCCAGGAGGACAAACATAAGCAAAGAGAACCAAAGGACCAACAACTCCGACCGTATCTGTAGGAAAGAGGGTAACTGGGTTACCATGAGCCAAAATGCTGGTATTGGGAAAGTACCACCTTCGCCAAAGGAAATGTCGCTAAGGGGGTATCGCAACCAAATCATCCTCCATGAATGTCTCGTGTATGCTCTGTAGATCGTATATCTCGAAAATGTGTGAAATGATGCAAGGCGACAGCACCCTAATATCCGTGGTGCGCATTAGATGAGTACTTCTGCTCTGGAACGTACTTCTGATCCGTTACATAGTATGAGTGAGGGTGGGGAGCCGCGGGGAATTGCGGTGTGGTGAACGGCTGCTGCAGAGCCACGGGTGCCGAAGCCCTCCTCTGTTGGTCGTGTTGTGGTCCTGGGACTTGGGTCTGCTGGGGGCCGACAGGTGAACTTTGCTGGGGCAGAGCCTGGGCCTCGAAGCCAGCGGATTGAGGCAGAGTGTATGCAGCAGGCTGTGGTGCCTGGTATTGTGGGGCAGATGCGTGCTGAGAGTATGAGGAGGCTGATGTAGTAGAGGGAGGGTCGAAAGGGTAGGGACGCGCCGATTGTGGTTGTGGCGTGTAGTGTGAAGACGGAGGAGCTTGTGTGGAGTATTGAGAAGTTGCCGAATGTGGCGAAGAGTATGGTTGAGGAGATGGCGGATGTGCGTAATGCTGCGTCGATGGCTGCGGAACGGAGTATTGGTGTGCTGGCTGATGCGCCGAGAACTGAGGTGCCACAGGCTGAGGTGCTGCATAGTGTTGAGGGCTATGGTGGCTTGACGAGTACTGCGAAACCTGGGGACCATGCCAGTAGTCGGGAACTGTTAGATGAAGGGGGGCATGAGTCTGGAGCTGGCCCTGAGCACCGATCGATTGAGTTACAGCTCCGATAACATGATGCTGCACATGACTTGGCTGGATGTGGTGTGGGTATCCTCCTACAAGGGGCATGTCCTTGCTCTCCTCATCCTCGAGGCTAACCTTCCAACCATTCAGAAGCTCGGGTCGTGGCTGAATGTCGGCGAGCTTTGGATCTTGGAATGGTCGCTTGAGCTTTCCGCTCACGACGTCCTCGAGACTGTAATAAGAAATGACATGGTGATGAGTGCCCTGGTACTTGACTGAGATGGTCTTCTTCATCAAACCACCCTCTTTGAACTCGTAGCTATCGATGAGAGAGCCGCAGAAACGTCGCTGTTGATCGGGTGTCAAGCTCTGGGCGAAATTGGCGTACACCTTGTTCATGGAGTCGACATCGCCGGATAGCGAGGGATCGAACGAGGGATTCTCATACTCGTCTTCTGAGTTTTCTAGGACTTCGCCAGTCTTTGACCTAACGGGGCCATTGTTTTCCTTGCGCTTCCTCTTGGTTCCGCACGATGGGTTGAGGGCCGACTTCTTCTCCTCTGGCTTCAACGCGCGCACAAGCTGGCGGTAAATGAGGCAGTTGTTCATAACCCGACTTGGGGACCAATGGACAGCATCGGTCCATCGCTTGATACCGGAGGCGTTCTCCTCGTACACCAATACGGTTCCAGAAGTAAGCATCTCTGCGCGCTCTTTGTCGTGCGGTCTGCGACTAATATGGCTGAGGCGGCCTTGAAGCGCTGCCTCTACTACGGTCATGGCATCTTTGGTTGTGTCTAGGAATCCCTGCCACGTGGGCTTGAAAGCCGGCTGCGCTTTGACCATGTTTCCTGTGACCTGGGGCCTGGGGGGTGGTGGTGTGCTAGTCGCAGTTGAAACGACGCGAGAAGTGGCGATTGAGTGATGGCGGGGCGGTTGGCGAACTTGCTGTTGCATGGGAGGGGTAAAGCTGGCGTACATGGAAGGATCAAACATGTTCGAGTATGAAGCTTGGTGGGAGGTCGGTTGCTGAGGCCAGTTCCATGAATCTGTATCGCTGTATCCTTCCACCTTTTGCACACCACCAATGGACATGTCATGTCCGAAGGAAGGCATCGTCAGAGTCGATGCCCTGATACCTTGCAACATGGGGAAGAGTGGTAGTTGATGGTTTCGATTCCGTTTTCAGACGAACGTTTCGAACGTGATCCGGAAAGAAAGTGAGGTCAATCCCTTGAATCAGCAGAATAGCATGAGAAACGATCTTCGTTCGCACAGCAGTCGAGATTCGTTATATGGATGGTAGTGAAGATGCGCGGATGTAACACGGGACCAAGAACTCGGAATACCAGTTTTGGGACAAGCGGCTATAACCAATGAGCGCATGCGACAATAGCGGGTGCTAGAATAGGAACTCACCAGTGTCAATGTTGCAATGAATGAGTGTTGAAGAGAGCGAAATGTGGCGAAGCGAACGGTGTCGTTCCAGATGTTGAGGTTGGAAATGGGCGGGACGAAAGGCGGGGCAGGTGCGTTGACGATGCAGATAGTTCTATCCCGACTCCAGTCTTGATCTCGCTTACAGGACGAGAATTATGCGTGGGCCGTCGTGATGGGTTGCAGCAGCAGTGGGTGAACTGTATAAAGGGTCAGAAATTGTTTGGATGGTCGTCAAGCCACAAGGTGGTAGAGGGGCAGGACTGTGCACGTACTGGCGCTGCAGATGCAAACAACAATATGGAGAATGTAGGTCGCCGACAGGAGGTACCAGAGAGTGGTCCAGGGAACGGGTACAAGTATGTATAATTGGGGGTTAATATCGATGCGTCGGCGAATTGCGAAGCAACAAGGATGTCAGGGTAGGTAGGCCCTGGGATGATAATAGGGAGTGGAGGTAATAGTAGCAACGGCGGCATCAGCCAGCGGACATGGACATGGCTCCTTGGAATTGCACGCTATCCAACCTATGACAGCTAGGATGGGCTGTCGGAGATAATTGGCGACTCCTGGCAATGACTCTGATGGATGGGGCAGGTCAAGCGTGAGGGAATATGCACGACTTGCGACAGAGCACGAAGGCAATACGTCGTGGTGAAGTGCCTGGGAGGGAAACGCTTGTCTCCGGCGGCCATGACACACTACGAGACTGGCCGCTAGGAAGACTTTACCTGGTTCGGATGGCAGACAGTTGATGGCTACAGTAGCGCAGCGATCGCCCCCTGCTGAGCGCACTGCTAGGCCCTGGACGGAGACACTGGACATGTGAGGCAGTCCTACTGGGGATGTTCACCTCCAGCCATCCGCCAGTTCGTGGGTCTGGCCCATGAGACGATCAACGCACACAAGCAGCATTCCCTGTGCCTACTCCACCGCCGCCCACCGCACCATTGCCAGCTAAACTAGTGTGCCATGACTCCCCAGCTGCCAGGGCCTGACGTTAGGACAGCGTAAGCTTCATGTTCCTGGACGGCGGCCGCTGGTGAGGCAGCACGCGAAACTCTTTTCATCCCGCAACGTCCTGGACCCAGAAACGGTCGTCGGACTGCATTGAAGACGAGTATCGAGTCAGCATGAGCAATGCGGCCCTTCCGGGTGGCTTCAGCAGGCCCGAAGTCGGTCGGATGCTGAGGGAGCGGTGCGGAGATGGCCAAGAGAGCAGGATGCAGCCGGAACAAGGCACAGCGCAGATGTCCAGCATGGCGACTGGGATGGGGGTATGCGAGTCCGAATGAGACCAAGCGTCATGAGGAAGAGTGGCCAAGGACCACGCAGACTGGTCTAATCATCGCGGATCCGGGACGGTGCGCTATGTTTCACACGGCCGCGTCTGCTTCCTGGCTCTCAGCCCAGCTGTTGTCGACCAACCCCTACCTCTAATGTTCACTGCAACCATGCAAACGCCGCACCACCGTCGGCTGGGAAGATCCAGGGCGACGAAATATCCTCCGAGAATTGCGCATCTCCGCATGGGTTGTGTTTGGCTCAGCAGTCGCCGCGCATCCATAAAAGTCAAGTGACGACCAAACACAGCCTAGCGTGCACGTACCATGATAAAGTCCCTCCCCCTCATCCTGGAGAGAATCATGCACGCCCATCACACTCCATCTGAAAAATTGCACCGCTCAGCACGCCGTGACCTGCGAACTTCTCCAATAGTCCGTGTAAGATGCATCGATGTATGCCTGAGATTTGCAGCTATGTTTGATGCCACGCAGCTGTGGGGTCGCGGCTACGACTGCCACCCATCCACGCACTTCTCAAGGTTATCAGTCCTGTCGCCATGCGACCCAATGACCCAACCTCCAAAGGCCTTCAGGCAATGGACGCGAGACTGGCAATGACGACGATGCAGCTGATGCGTGACGACCAAGCGGGTCCTGGTGCAGTTGCAGCAACAGAACTGCATGGTCTACTGCAAAGGCAACTTGGTGACTGACGCGACATCCTTGCCGTTGAGGGCCAGGGATAGAGCCGCGTCGCTCTCTCCCCAGACGTGCGCTTCAGCCTTGATCGTCCCTTGCAAGCTCACTCGACGAGTTATCATCTAGTCAGGAACGTCATCTATAGCCGATGATGTACTTTATGCCGACTAGCCAGACAGTGGACGGCGCTATCAAGTCCGGTCCGCAGCCAGACTTGTGAGGTTCGAGTCAGTGCTGTCCTGCAAGTCACGCACTTCGCCCTTTTCGGCCGGGCGGCATTGCAGATATCATCCTCCTCTGGTTAGGGCGGGCATCACTCGTCTCGCATCCGTGCGTTAGCATCATTATTGAGGCTTGCTGACACCGCGCCTGACAGCAACCAGGTTTCAACGGCTATCGCTAGATACTTGGAGGTCTCAGTAAGAAGACGATCGCCCGTCCAGCCCCATCCACGAGAAACAACTCAACATTGCCTAGCTCTCCATTGGTATGAAGTACGTGTGACTAGGTTACGCATGTTCACGCGTGCGCCACAAGACGTGGCTTCGACTGGGAACATCGTTGCTTTGCAAGCTCTTAAACAAAGCAAATATAGGTCCCGGACATATATACAACCAGCATCGACTCAGGCCGCACGTTCACAATACGTTGATCAGTGAGTCCACTCTCAACCTGGTGAACAGGTTATGGCAGAGCGTACTAACCCAATATTCCTTGCACTGTTCGCGTGTCGATTGCAATAGCGCTGACGCGAATTAGTTTCCTTAACTCGTTGATACACGTGCTCGACCGCCGTGTCTTCGTGGTCTGATTTCTGGAGTACCAGGCCTGTCGCATCACTATTAATCGCGCTATTCGTACTGCTATGACCAGAAGTTCAGCTGAGCCCACGAATCATCAAATCAAGAATTTTACCTTGTCGGTTTTGGAACAGTCCACTGTGAATAGCTCATTCGGTCTGCGCCAGTGTCTCGCCTGCCCCGGATTGCTTCCGGAAAGCAAGTGGCAGCAAGTGTGACTTGAGGTGCGCGGGTAGGCGAAAATCGGCTGAGATCAGCACAAATTCGATGATGTGATGCCTTTGCACATCGACGACGACACGCCAATAACACATTAGGGTCTTGTTACGTGCAGTACGGTCATGGCTCAATCACAGACACCGCATCGATTCTTGTTCTGGAGTACGCGCGATCACTGCAATCTTGCCATGTGACATGTTGCGGCATCCGGTCGGCAACAATCACACACCAACGCGCAGATTCACAGCGGTGTCGCGACGGGTCGCATGTAGCAGCTATCACTGGTCCGTACTCGCGTCGGTTTTCACTATTTTGCTCCGCTTCGGATGGATTCGGTCTGGGAAGGAAGAAGCGATTTTACATCTGTTTATCGCAAAAGCCAACTTGAGTCATCTTCCTCGCTGTCTCTGGGCACTGTCTTGTCACACGTTGAGAAAGCTGGCCTGCCGTCTTGTCGTTGAGGTAGAGATATCATGACGATCAAGCCCTCCCGGCGTTCAATCGACCTAGGATTACCCCCGGCGATTTCTATTGATTGATAGTGCACCTTGGCATCATCCACGGCGTGGTCCGCCCTGAGCATCCATCTACCTTGAGATAACCAACCTCACATTTCGGCAAGCTCCACTAGACCAGCTACTACAGGTGCGCAGAGGTGTGCACATGACGAGGATGATCTACATTGGAGTATGAGGTCCCTGGACGATCCTGGAGATCCGGATCGTACGGATAATTCCTGCTAGCAATGCGCTAAGCGGCTATCATCCGGCGGAGCGCAATGAATGCGAACACCGTGTGCGGCGAACTCCTCCTCAGGGACCAAAAGCAAAGCTTGTTCCGGGGCTACCTCGGCCAATGTCGAGCGCTCATTTGTCAAAAGCTGTAGAGGGGTCCGGCCCGCGCAGCTGTAGCTGAAAGTGTAAGTGCGGGTGCCACGTGAACTTGATTACGAGCAACCTGCAGTTTTATTCTCCTGAAATTAACTCCAGTGCAGGACATTATTCGCCCTGTTGCAGTAGCATGCGGAGTATTATTCGACGTTACAGCCAAGACCCTTTTAGAATCAAGAGCAGTATCGCAAGCAACGGCACCCGTAGATGCTCTCGACTCGCTGCAACCGTTACTAAGTTTGTCTTATACTGTGCGGTTTCATGGCACTTGACATTCCCGTAACCTCCCGCTGTTGGCTTCATACGACGTTATCTGTCTTAATTGCCTGAACCTCGGCACAACCTCGAGAAACACCACTACTGCTATCGTGCGTCAGGAGTGGTGGCGCTGCTCTCTTCTCTTGTGGCTTCGAGCCCGCCGCCGGACCCTCTAAACACCATGGTCTGCGTCCGCCATAGCGTGTGACGATGGGTGAGCTAGCGACTAGCATATCAATAGATCGTCTAACATTGCCGTGTATCCTCCGCCACCACGCACAGTCAGTTTTGAATTGTCCTGTCTACTCGGGCAAGATGCGGACCTTTTCGAGCTGGCAGCGGAGTCACAATGCAACGTCAACGAGGAAGGCATTTTCGCGGTCAATGACTCAATCGTCGCTCAGGGCTGGACCCTTCCGTGACGGCGCCTGCAAAGTTACTAACCTTTCCATCTAACTATCTGACATCTGCTGGAGTGACTGGCGGCGACTAGCTTGCTGTTACCTTCTTGCGTTCAACAGTTTCACTAACTAGCTATATCCCTATATTTGTCGCCCTGGTGGTTGGCCTCATGGGTTTCGACGAATGGGATGGATCGGTAAAGAATCCGGAAAATTCAATTGATCCTATTCGCACAAAGGATTACCATTATTGAATGAAATGGCCTGCGTTCTGGTACGACATCGCACCAGCAGTGTTTCAGGCCATTGGCATTCGGATACTGCATCGAAGTGGGTGCTCCACTACCTCTAACTGTCGGAGCCAGAGGTGTGTCCTGTAAGTGCTGTACACCGCAGAATGACGTGCGTTAGAAACCTTCCTGGTGCAAACCTTCGTATCATAGCAGGATTGGCGAATCCACTGGACACCATCGGAGGCTCCTGCTAGACTGGATCATATCTCAAGACAGATATCATGTCCAAATACGTACGTACAAGCGCCTTGCGATTGCGCACTTGAGCTGTCAGCTTTCCACTACTGTACTACGACCGTTGCTTCACTACTGCACCGCCCGTTGAATATGCCGACCCAAGCTAGGTAGTCCAGGTACATGCCCACCTGACGAAGTTTGTTCAGCCACAGATCCACAGCCCCTCTGAAGAGTGAGGTCGTCACAGATGTTCGCTCATGCTTGCATCGCAAACGCGAGTGACGCCGTTTCACTAAGCGGATCACTTCGTATTCGCAAATCTCTTCGTGCGCAAAACCTTTTGTGTGTCTAGACACGGATCCGCGAGGTTGTACCGGCCCCATCACTCTAAGACCTGATGTCGTTGTGCGCGGATCACGAAATAGCCCTGCCGGGCCATACCGCACAGGACGTTCATCACAGTCGCACCACACCCGCCCGTGTATCTCTTCTAGTCCGATTTACTAAACAAGTAACTTGGTTGTTTCATATGCCTTTGCCACGTGGACTTGGAGGTGGAAATTGCGGGGAGCGAGTCGAACAGGACGAAACCGAGTCATTTGGTGACGGACCCAATACATCCTGAGCGGAAGTCCAGGCCGATGATGATGGTTACTTTGACACCGATTTTTTTCGGCTTGGCGAAAGACACTCGACAAGAACGGATCCGGACGACAGTGATGCGGTGCGCAGCTACGACGCCGCCACATTCGTCGACGGACAGCCTTGAATCTGGGCGCGCTACATCGTATTCTGCAACGCGAACTATGCTTCTGACCTTATGTCGGTTTGGGGAAACATCCGCGAGCTGCATGGCAGAATTCTCACACACTCATGCACAGCGATCACAGGACTGTTAGTCTCCCTGCCTCTACGAGAGCTCTACTTCCCCCCCCCCCCCCCCCCCCCCCCCCCCCCCCCCCCCGATCGCTGCAAGGGGTGTGGTCTGGTAGGTTTGATCGAAGCCGAAAGTTTGACCACTGCAGGCATTGCATAATCGAACACTTCGGTGCGGACCGTTTGGCTGGACACCTCAACCGCAGTCACGCGTCAACCTTACTTGCCAGCCAGACCAACCAGTGTGCGATCCTGCAATCGAACAAAGTCTACGACAATGATGCCATGATGAGCCGTCCACATCGTTTGATCTAGTCGTTGGCCTGATGTTTGAAACGCCTCCGATGCTGCAAGATGCGCAGGAGCCGATCTGGGTGGCTGGGTGTGTGAAAGGGCTGGATGTCGATATCCAGTGCGTGCGTCCCCCCAACGAAAGCACTGGACACAGTAAGATTGATTGGGCACCGGTGCAGCCTCCCGCCTTACATCCATTTCCTTTCCAGTAATGCCGGTACATCCTCATCTCCCATTTCCAGCTTACGGAAAAGACCAAAACGGACAGGCAAACAGCGTCCATCCTTACATCTCACGCTCAACAACGCCCAACTCGTTGAACTTGTTGAGTGAAGCAAGAAAACCGGGAATAGTGTCGTGAGGGGTGCGAGTGTACTCGTATCTAGGGCTGACTGTGTGGTTACTTGTTTTGTTCATGATCAGCAGCAAAACGGTCGCTGGTCTCTCCGAAAGAAGGACCGATGAAGCCGTTGGACATGGGGATGGCTTCGCGCCGTCCACGGCTGTTTGCTTATCTCGGGGGATCTGTGACTGGGGTTCATAATGTTACATCTGATCGCGATCTCTGCGGTCTTATTGAGATTATTGGGAGCTCTCCGCAATCATGGTGTTATTGTGGGTCGGAATATGGTATAAGGTAATCAATAATGATGCTGAATGGATGAGGTTTGAGGATGAAGCTTGAGCCGCTGCGAACGTGCTGGGTTGAGGGTTGTTGTTGCCTCGAATGGCTGGTGAACCCCGCATGAGTTACGCGCGGTCGCCTTTGCTTGCGCCCGAATCTACGAGAACGGTTCCCAGGAGGCTGGCTTCTCTATGTCAGATCCTTCTGTCCGCAACAGCGCAGTCCCTCCGGGAGTTCATCGAGTCTCACTGACGGGAGATGCACTCAATCGTTGACATGATGACTGTTGTATTTTCCTCTAGTCTGACATTAGATCAAAGTGGTCACTGTCAATGTACATGGTTCAGTCCTGCCCCTTTGCTCCGCTCATGAGCGTCATGAAAGGCAAAGACCGACGCCTTCTGTGTCCTCAAACAGCCACAACAGTGTGCTAAACGACGGATGTATGTGTGGGAAGACGTATCCTGGAAGCATGAATCCTCAACAGATGGAATTAACGAATCGCATCACAAATGAGAAGCCAAAACGGATGCCTCACCTAAGCCGGTGCTTAAAGTAACTGGTGGATTTCCTAATCCGCCCAACATTGTCCCGTGGCTTTCCAGGGGCTTCTCTTAACAGAGGCCGATGGGATTACGTCGGAATTCAGCATTGTTATGTGCGCATAATTAATGATGGACGCAAACAGCTATCATCATATCTTCATTCGACAGTCCAATCCTTGGTTGAGTCGCCTCGGACTACCTATAGCATGTGAAAGGTTCTCTAACTATGAATGCCGTATGGGGTCTGTCTTGTGCGTGTTGCGCTCATGACATGCCACTTAGTCAACTGCTCTCTGTTTCTGTCTGGGGAGACGTTTGCTCTACACTACTCACATTACACTACTTTCCTGGTCTCCCACAGCAGACAGCATAGGTGATTTGGGAGACTTCCGGTGTATATGCTTCTCAAAAGTCTTCGGGGAAAGGCGCGGATGTGTTCTGTTTCCCAGTTCGGCCCCCAAGGATGTGGCTACTTATACCAATCTCCTCACAATTCTCATGAAGTATTTGCATCATGACGTCCTATATCTTTCTGACTAGCGTCCACTTCTGGAGCCATCTTCCGTTGACCCTCAAACGATGTTCGGGTACAATGACTTGTGTCCTATAAACGCTGGATTAGATTGTCTGCTAGTAGTTCACTGTCTACACCGTCTATATTCTATTGCTCGACGGCGGGATCACTTACTCCCGGTACGACGACGACGCCATGTGCATGACAAAGAGCGAAACCTTACCATCCAGGTATACTTGCAATGCATTTGGGCTCGTTGTCTTCATAGCGTCACCTAGTATGTCTAGAGGTTTAAGCGCGTGGGCTCTTCCGTGATTAACCGCGTAGCCTTTGGTCTAGCCCGAGTTTACAGAGACCTTCCAGTCTAAAATCAGTCAGAAGACCTGCATCTTCTTCCTTCCATAACTTCTGCATGTCCCTGTGGAAGTCTGAAGTGCTGATCGTGATGGTAGTGCTTGTAGCATAGTTCACCGTACTAAGAAGTAAGCTCGACAGCGTTATCGGTCTATTGACAATTATTCAAGAT
The DNA here is from genome assembly GCA_004156025.2 of Alternaria gaisen. NCBI lineage: Eukaryota > Fungi > Ascomycota > Dothideomycetes > Pleosporales > Pleosporaceae > Alternaria > Alternaria gaisen. The sequence goes on along the minus strand of PDWZ02000013.1, from coordinate 353,730 downwards.
CTTTCAAAGCACTTGAGCTGTCTGAAATGAGATAGAATGCAATCACGGTACCGCGTACGGTGATATTGTGCTAGCGGGTTGGCGATCTTCCTCTAAGATGTCCGAACCTTTTAAACTCCTTTTCACTTTTTTTCACTATTGCGGAGATAGACTGACACTGAGCTCGCTCGATTTTCGATTTGGTTAATGGTTTCCTAAATGATGATAGTCCTTCTGTTACGGTGCTGTTATTTGGAAACTTAGGGAAAGTTAAGCGTCTAGACGACGGTGATGCTTGTGCTACTCATGCTGAGACTCCACGAGCACTTTCTTGTCAATTCAGTTGATTGGTCTATCTGTTCTAACGTTCGAGTAGACCTTTCGAATAAATCTTATATAATATCAAAGGCTTTAAATACCGTGGTAGAAATAATCGTATGTGTCATAGTAGGAGTCTCCTTATCGCCCTAGGGCCAAGGAGCGACAGTAGGTGATTGTTGACAACTGAGGTCTACGATGTAGTCAACCACACTTTGGTCTTTCCGTAAAGATGGACTGAGGTGTTTTTCTTGATGGCTGTCTCCAATTTGAAATCGATGCGAAATCAACACGAGCGCCATTTCTGCCATATCCGTGCAAAGTGGTAATAATGAGGACAAGATGTAGTCTGGAAATGAGGATACGGGAGAATGGCTGAAGCATGAGTATAAAGAGTATCTAGAAAGGTATTGGAAGGGTGTTAAGACGTTATTAAAGAGTTCGAAGGAGAGAGAAGCTGCTGCGTTAGTAGGAACATGAGAAAAAAGCCCGATCATCGAGAGCGTACCCCGTTCATCAATATAACTCACTCGTTTACTATTAAATTGCACTCAGCCGCCCTACCGGAAAACCTGCGCATGATCAACACTCAGCACAATGGTGAACCTGAGCTGCAATTGATCAATGTCCTGTTAACGCCATTGATCCTGATACCTTCTCTTAGCAATAATGATACTGTCATCAAACTTTGTGAACTTCCGGATCTCCACAACCTCCAAGCCGGCTTGATCGATAATCCAACGCCAATGCTTCTCTCGTCGCTCCTGCGCATCAAACATTGCCTTCATAGCCAGGCTAAGCGCTGCGGTATACTCAACACCTGGGGTGCTAGCATCTGGCTTGTCGTCGGGTAGTGTCTTATCATCGATGTAAATCCTGCTCTCAGGATTGTGTTGAAGTGCGGGTAGGTGCATTTGTAAGATTCGAATGCATGTGTCATCATCGAAATTATGCAAAATCTGGCGGAAGTAGTATGCTCGGGCGTCTGGAGCTATCAGTGCCTGGAGCTTTTCAGGGATTTAGTAGATAGACTCACTGTGTACTGGCTGTTCAGTGAGGAAGTCGTGAGCCATCAACTCCACGCCATCGACGTCCAATGCTGATTCGAGTACAGCTGGGCGATCCTGTAGGATGATACGGCCCTTGAGTTTGGGAAAAGCTTTCTTCAGCGCTGCACATTGCGATCCGTTGCCGCCACCAACATCAACAAATACCACATCCTCCGCGCTTACACCCTTGGCGATCTCAGTGTTGAATGAGATTACATCTAGCCATGTCGGGAGACTGGCAAACTGGGCTTCCATGAAGCGGTGGAAAGCGCCTTGTTGGATCGGATGCGTTTCCATCCATGTATAGAAATCTTCATTGCTATGCTGTCCCAGCTGAAACGCGGTCTTGTTTGCTTTTTGGGCCACCAGGGCTTGGTTAAGAGCTGTAAAAGCAGGAGCGCAATTGTCATGACTACCAATAGTCAGCATAGGTCCACGCCAGTCATCCAATCACTAACAAATGAGTTACGGCATCTTTGAACAACGGCACAAGCAACATATGTGTCAGTGGCGTAGCTTTGTATGTTCCTGGTGCGACTTCAACGCCCATACCCTTCGTGCACATGTAATCCAGTACGGCCTCGAGGACACCTTTCTGGAGCCCACTCGCTTGAGCGAGAACATCAAGCTGTACTCCATCTTGACTCTTCGCAAGTGCTTCGAAGATGCCTCGATCTTGGCCAATGCGTGCAGTAACAAGGGGTAGCGGCTGGATGTGGATCAGCAGTTACTGTCTGGAACAACGCTACACACCAATCACTCACGCCATATACCAATCGCTGCATAGTCTCAAACGGCTCCTCCACCGCAGTCTCCGCCTGCCGAACGGACTTCTGGAAGTCACGTTTCTGCGCATCGTTCTTGAAGTAAGCGCTGGGATCAGCGTTCAGCAGCTGCAGCTGCTCAATAAGAGCCTGAGGATCGGCTTGCGACGTCATCTTCGAGGTTGTGCAAGGTCGTGATTTGGTAACGAGCTCGGTCGCAAGCCGGGAGGCGTGAGAAGTCCTTGAAATAGTGAAGCGGCTCGGTCCAGTAGTCCACGGCTCGGACTCTCGCTTAAACAGGCAAGGTGCACCCGACAAAGTGAGCGACTAGTCCGCATATACTTGCTGGCACATCGCGCTTGACTACATGTGTAGAAGGATCGATCCTTCGTTCATGTTCACAACTGCGCCGCATGAGAGCGCATTCTTCCAACGAATCAAAGGAACGACCCATGCTCCTCTACACGCATCGACTGTGCTTACTTTTTCGAAACGATGCACGATTTGCCGATGTTGCGAAACCAGCCTTATGCGGCACAAATGTTTGTGAAAAGGAGCGCAAGACGCACACTTGAGATTCAACAACATCTTGACTGATGGCTATGGAGACTTGGCACTTTGTTATCTGCATAGTCTGAGTGGCAATGAGTGCACTCTACCAGCGAGATGCAGCCTCGATACCCGATCGAGGGCCCGCACTTGTCTTCTTGATGTGGGCCCTGACTTTTATTTCATTCGTTACTGTTGTTCTTCGGTTCATCTTCCGCGCGCGTAAGAACCAGATCGGCTGGGATGACATCTTCATGGGTACAACCTGGGTATGTGAATCGCGGACTAAAGTTTGCTTGCACTGACAACCTTAAGATGTGCTTCGTCGGATGGTCTGTTGTACTGACTTTGTATGCCAATCGCGGCGGCTGCCAGCACATCTGGGATGTGGAGAGGCGCGGAATGGATAATCTGACAAGAGCCATCCTGCTGAACTGGACTTCGCAGATATTCGGCATCGTTGGCGTGGCGTCTGGAAAGATTTCCATTTCGGCATTGCTGCTGAACATCATGAGAGACATGGGCTGGACGTGGCAGCGCATCTACCTCTGGAGCGTAACGATCATCTTCACGAGCTTGGTGGCCATCTCGTGCTCGCTTCTGACGTTTCTACAATGCCGTCCGCCACAGCGCTTGTGGGATCCGCGAATCGACGGTACATGCTTGGATCCTAAAATCATGGCTGCCTATGGCATCTTTACTGGTTGTAAGTCAGTTCGATAGCTATGTATGAAGCTCAAAGTGCTCACCTTAGCAGCCTTCTACACCTTTGCCGATGCTAGTCTGGCGATAATCCCACTGACCGTCTTTTGGAAGCTCCGGATCAGCGTTCTTCAGCGCATTCAGTTATGCATCGTTTTCGGACTCAACATCCTAACATCGGTATGCTCGGGCATTAAGACGCGTCATCTTTCACAACTCGGTAATCGCACCGATCTGACGTGGGCGACATATGACATCTTTGTCTGGGTCACTGCTGAGCTCTTTCTGCTGGTCGTGTGCGGCACCGTGCCCACTCTCTATCCGCTTTTGCGACGGATACAATCGCTGTGTGTGGTGATCAGGCGCAAAGTGTTGCCGAGATCGGTATCGAACGAAGATCCTTTGAGGCAATCGGATGAGGTCTTGACGATTGGCAAGATCAGGATGCGACTGAAGAGACAAGATACTGCAATGTCGTCGAACAGCGAAAGCCAAGCGAGTACTCTTGGGCCGGCCAGGAGCTGATAGTTCAACCAGAGAGAATTCGATATATTCAAGGCGGCATTTGGCCTGGTGTCATGCCAAAATGAAGAAAGTGGGCGATGACGCAAACAGCAGGCGCTGGTTTGGTGCAGTTCGCAACATCAAGGCGTGTCTATGCTTGTCAAGATCTCGGCCCAGATGGACCTAGGCACAAGCATCGTGAAGTATTGGAAAACAGCCAGGCCTACTAGAAGTGTTACAACTATATGCGGGTCTCATTGTGAAGGATAAACATCATGGACTGTCCAGCACATTCCTGCCACCACATGCGTCGCTGTGCTATCGCATTCAACGCAATGTATAGCACTCGTCGAGAAGTGTCTCAAGTCAGCGATGCTACAGCTCACTCCTTTCACCACGAGCTTCTCTCTCGCTATCTCCTTTTCCCAACGCCCGTACCGCCTCATTACTTGCCTTCGAATGCTCGAATGCCGGTGCATCCTCACCTAGGCCCCAGGCAAAAACTCCTCCAAGACCCTTGTCTTTCATGATGACATGCACTTTCCGCTTGATAGCCTCAGGCGTATCCCAAGTCCAGAACAAGTTCTCTTCAGCATCCCAGTAGTAGTGTCCACCACCAACCTCGTCGTAAATACCTTTCTGCATCGCGCGTCCGTACGATGCGGAGAGCTCTTCAGGAACGGCATCATGCCACGAGAACGCACCAGCTTTACCTAAATCGGCGCCTGTAACGGGGTCTTCCATGAGCTCAGTCGCGCAGCCGATGGGATTGGTATTGCACGTTGAGTTGGCAGCTGTTTTGTACCATTTGATGTAGAATGCCAACCCAAGATTCGCTTTCTCGGGCGGTACTCCGGCATCGAGGTACGCGTCGATGGCTTCAAGAGAGTTCTGGACACCGGTATGATGCTTTGTCACGTTATCGCGACGGTTGAACAGGTCGTATGTCATGATGTTTAGGTAGTCAACTGCCTCCATGATGGCGGGGATGTTAGAATGGGTGAAAGCGAGCATGTCGCGTGGTAGCCCGGGGACAGCTGCTGAGATGGTCTTCTCTGGGCCTATGGCAGAACGGATTTCGGTGAGGAGTTTAGGATACGCATCAATCTCCCAGGCCTTGTCACTGTTGAGGTGACCAGGTGTTTTGTAGTCTTCGCCGTTGCCGCCCGGATACTCCCAATCTACGTCAATACCTGTTCCGGTCAGCGTTTGGTTCAATCATGAAAGATCATGAGATGTGATTTACCATCAGCGCCCGTCGCGTCAAGCATAGCTTTTACATTGCTAGCAAAAAGCTTCCGGCTTTCTTCGGTCTTGGCTGCTTTTGAGAAACCATCTGTGTCTCCCCATCCACCGATTGCAACTTGGATGATGGTTCCTGCAGAAAACTTGGATCGAACTTCGTCGATACTCGTGAATAACGGCCAGTCGTGCTGATCTGGAACGTTGAAAGTATCTGAGCGCATGAAAGCAAGAGCAACCTCGGTGATGTTTGCGACTAGTGACCGCTCTGGAACTACATTGTGCTGCCTGATAGCTATCAGCGATGTCGCGTCTCGTAATGATCGTGAATCTCTAGCGCTACCCTGTCAAGTACATGATGTACTTTAGTCCAGGATTGGCTGCCGCTGCAACAGCGAACGTTGAGGCTAGGTAGAGCCATGACCAGAAAACTACAGCCATAGCTGTCTGCGTATTCGTGGAAGACGAGGCTTTTGGGGGCGCTTTAGGGCGTGTTACCTGTGATGCGATAGAAGTGGTTGGTGGCGTCGTAGACCCGTCAGGAAGATGACCCAGCCCCGCATCGCGACGTTTTCGGGCTAGCGTCTTTGGGTGACGATCATCTACCTAGGTAGGTATACCCAAATGCCTAGTGATCCGCCTTGTGAGGCACCAGGCTCATGACATCGGTACAGCAGGGCATTGAGAATTAGGAGAAGTGACTCTTGAAAGATTGCGCGATGCAGCTTGTACCTGCTTATCATGCATTACCAGGCTGAATGCGGCGGTGGCTTATAGTGACACGCGATTGGTGGGAAGAAGCCAGGAGCTTCAGCCTTCCTGTGGGTGGTGTGTCATCAGCGCATCTCATCTTCAGCCTGGTCGGTTTGCTCCAGGAAACCTAATACAATCCATCTCAACTTTCCGATATGCCAACAATGTCGCCATTCCATAAGCGTTGGTTCAGAAAGCACTTTCCAAGAAAGACAACCAAGTCTACGCAAATCACTGCCTACCCTCCGCCACAATACGAACCTCTAAACCCGACTTCCAAGGAGATACGTGTTCTGGATGTTGCGCCTGGCGTTGGCGACGCGATCGTTGAATGCACCATGAGACGCATCTCCCTTCTTGACGATCCCGTGCCGGTCTACGAGACCATCTCATATTGCTGGGGGCCACCTCGAGCTCCATCTACGATAAAGCTCAATGGGGATCTGACATCCGTACCAGCAAGCTCAGAGGCCGCAATACGACGCATGCGACTCAGCGACAGACCGCGAACACTCTGGATTGACGCCATCTGTATCGATCAGTCGTCGGTGACAGAACGTAGTGCACAAGTGGCCTTTATGTCGGCCGTCTATCGCGCTGGAATGCGTAACCTCGTTTACCTAGGCGAAGATGACGGTATGGCAGAAAGAGGTGTGAAGACCGTTCAAGACGTTGTTACCGACATGCGTACTGCGACGAACGATTTGACCATGCTAGCCCAGACCATCTTTGTCAAGGAAACTGGCGCACATGTGACTTCGGCCGAAGGATTTAATCAGGATATCGACTTCGAGGCTCTTGATGTCTTCTTCGGCCTCGAATGGTTCCGGTAAGGGCGCACACCAAGCATTGTAGAACGCTGAAGATTAACTTCAATGATCGAAGACGTTTGTGGGTACTCCAAGAAGTCGTTCTCGCATCGTCTAATACCTGCTATTGGGGCACTTTCGAACTTGATCTTCTGGATGTAGTAAGAGCTACATCATGGCTCAATTACAAGGTAAAGTTCGTGTCTCGAGGCCTCCACAGTTGCTTTGGTTGGAGGTGTGCCGTTGAGATGTTCGACTTACTTGATCGCGATAACGGTCGCTTCTCGAACGATAGAGATATGTCTGCAATTTTAGACACGGCCCGGCGTTTCGAGAAGACCGAGGCTAGGGACAGCATTTATGCAATTCTGGGACTCGTCAATCAAGACAAAACTCTAGAAGGAGATGAGGCGGCATTACTAGAGGTTGATTATACTAAATCGATTCCTGATGTTTTGCGGGACGCTACGAGGTATGCATTAAGCGAACGCAACGACCTGAACGTTCTGTCCCGTATTCATCACCGAGTTGATATGTCGGCGGATTCTCAAACCTTCCCAACATGGACCCTTCGTGCAGACCTGCTGCACCAGTCTCAAGACGCCTTTGGTCTTCCGTATCTTTATCGCGCCTTTGAGGGCCTCGAAGCACCATCCTTACTCGGTGACGTATCCTTTGACAAGAGTCTGCTGTTGCTCCAAGGGGTAGTGGTCAATCAAGTCGGTCAAACAACTGCCGTCTATTATCGAGATATCCTAGATGAGGATGAAGGATATCATCAATGGCTAGTATTAGTTAAGGACATGGTTATGTGTCATCGTAACATTGCAACACAAGAGAACATAGATCTAGTCATAGCTTCTACACTGGTAGTTGGTCAGGCGAAAAGTGGGAAAGAAGCACAGCCAGCTGACTTGCAGGTGTTAGCGGAGTACATCAAGAGCTTGGCTATTCGCGAGGACGGCATAAAATCAGACGGCGTCAGTATCAGACCACACTTTAACAAAGAAAAGATGGCAGCAACAGTGGAGACTGCGCGTGTGTACTTTTCTGAGGACCGCCGTTTCTTCGTTACCACAGATGGATATATGGGTTTAGGGCCTCGTTGCATGCAACCTGAAGACATCGTCGTGGTCCTGAGGGGAGGTTGGATGCCCTTCATCTTGCGAAAGAAAGTCGACAGCTATTGGCTGATCGGTGCAGCTTATGTGCATGGCATAATGCACGGCGAGGCGGTGGAGTTGGACAGAAGTCGAGGCGGATCGGAGATGGTGTTTCACGTGCGGTGAAGACGTCTTGGAACATGGAATGGGATGGCAAAAAGAATGTCAAAAACATACAACAGCGGGGATTCGCTAGTGGTCACCCACCTAACTACTAATCCGCCGGTACACTGCTTGTATATGGCTGAGCGGACGGGAAGCCTAATTTTCAGTGTCCTATGGTCGTATGTGGAGGAAGCCGTGGTTGTTGGGATTAATATAGCCGACAAAATCAATGACGACTCTGCATCAGTAAGGAGGTCGAAAGTCGCTGCAAGTCGCCATTGTATCGCGTACTAAGCCGGAGTTGTGGGTCGTGGGCCTTTGGTGTCTAGTGGATACGGTTCTCGACTTCCAGTGCCTGCACGCGTGTCGCTAAGTGGGCCGACGTCGGTCGAACCTCGAATGCGATTTGTATGGGTTGGCATTGGCTTACACGCTGCAAGCATGTCTTTATCCTTATTATACGAAGCCTGCCGAATGCCTTGTGTGATACGCTAGGGTCTTCGCTGCCATTGGCATGGTCGTGGAGGTTTTCGGCATAGTGAACGTGACGCGCAGAGTTGCTTCGGTATCCTTGCTCACGCGCGGTGGAAAAGGACGCATGCGTCGGTCGAGATCTTGTTGTCGCCCTGGTCCTCCAGTCATGGAGTCGGTCGTGTAGAGGTTGTCGATGATCCTGGTTGGCAGTAGACGCGGTGTTGGTGATGCGCTTACGCCGCACCGTGCCGCCACGCGGAGCCCTGACGCGTTCACGTCACGAAAAGTCGCGTTGCTTCTAACGCGTAGCACGTGAACATGACCCGACGTCGACATGACGGATATCTCGGCGGAACATCGGATTGGTCTTAGTCCCATCTGGGGATATCTTGCTTCTTAACTACCTAGCTATACATCGTGCCCTCCCTCGGCCTCTGAACATCTGTCGCCAACCCCAAAATCAACCTTCGACTTGCTGTACTGGACGGAAACTGCCCCTCATCACCCACCACCTTCTCACCAAACTGCACACGTGGTTCGCGCACAGTACTCCGATGCGCATTATCATTCAAACCCGCGTCTTCACCAGCGGCCTTCAGTAGCGGCGCCTCGAACGCCGATGCCAGCTCCAACGGACCCATGGAAAAAGGCCTTCCTAGTTCCCACCATCCATAGAATGTTGCGCCGACCGCGATGATGCTTAGAACGCTTAGTATGGCTGCGGCAACCATGTACTTTGGGTCTGTGATGTAGATTGATTGAAGCTGGTATCCACGGTACTCTACGGATCGGACGGAGTTAGTGACGTTGTGGGTGCCGGTGTCTTTGCCTGCCTGTACTGCTGTACGGAAAGTAATTTCTCGCAGCGCTTCGAGTATCTGGTCCATTGGGTCTTGAATAGTAGCCTGACCAGTGCCGATGTTATCCATTTTTACCACCTGATTGGCAAGGGATCCTGTAAACACAGCACTGAACCTCGTGCCGCCCCATCTGTAGTTTACACTTGATCCGAGAAGGTAAGACGCCGCGTACTGGAAGCCTCCGATGGTAGAGCCGGTACCTTGTCTGTAAGGATCGCCCAGCGTACTACAAGGCCATCAATATTCGTGTGAGGCTAGAAGGGTCGGAGGAAAGAAAACTTACATGGCTTCGATGAATTTGTCGTCGGAACGTTTGGTGCTGAGTTGAGCTGAGTTTGATGATAATTCAAAATGATATTCCATTATGCTGCCTGTTAGGAGGCAGATGTGCAATCGCAATCGGAACACCTGTGGGTTTGCTTGACCATCAGCATCGCCGTCTTGGAGTGGAATACTCTAGGTGGCGTTCAAGCGTATACCAGTGTTTTCCCACCCCACGAGGTTGTCGACCCCGGTAAAAGTAGATGCATCGTCGCTTGGATCGTCGACATTATAGAAGCTTGAGGTGACGGAGAAACGCTCTTGTTCGTATGATGAGCTCCCGTCGTGTGAAAGGACCACTTCGTTAATGTCGCATTGTGATGTGAACCCGAAACCCTGATACATTAGCTCAAGACGTTGAGAGATGTATAACTTCATAGTCCATACCCTTATAGTTGTTGAACAAGACTCGCCACAGGAACTGGCTTCAGTGTCCATAGTGATGTTCGATCGCAAGGAGTATTCTTGCATGATTTCAACGAACTTCGGAGTCAAACTTGTGATTGTTCGATTTCTGACTCTCCCATTGTCCCGGACGCCAGTATATCCAGTTGGTAGTTGTTGTGCGACCGTAAGAGATATGATGCCGGATGTATCGTATCTGACATTGCTTTGCACAGCAGAAACTCTTTGGTTCAATGGGCCACGAAGAACGGACACAGCAGACAAGATGCATGCTATCTATCTTTAGCTGGAGTTCTTGCTTGTAGGATCAACTAACCTAGAGCAGCAATTCTGCCCCCAGCGCGATAGCCTTGCGAGAGAGCTTGCTTGAGCGACTGTCCACAAAAACAGCTGCGATTGAGCTCCGACAGCTTTGCATCGTTAGCAAAACCACTGTGTCGAGAAGAGGGCGAAAAAGTATTGGAAGGCTAATGATGCAAGTATTCGTGGAAGTAAAGTATATCAGTAACAAGTATATCTTCACCCGGGGACAAATTTGAATGGGTGCGCACAAGAACAAACGTATCCCACTATCTTTGTTGGAAAGCATCCTTAGTCCAAGCGACTGCCTCAACCATACTGTTTTTTCGATCTTTCTTATTTCCCTATGAAAAGACTGAACGCCATCATGCCAAAAGAAACTTGTGATGCGCCTAAGGCAGCATATATTTAGAAAGGCTGTATGAAGGGCTAAGAGGCAGAAAGGCGGAGGGTGAAAGGGCGAAATATACACATAAGTCGGAGTGTGGGATCGTATGATCCACGTTAGTCTAAGTTCCTCGCTCGACCTGAAATTACCGGTCGTAAGCGATCAGCGCGTGCTCAAGTTGATGGTTAGGGATTTTGGGGTAACATGAAAGCGAAGAGAGAGGCAGATAGAAAGTCCGGGTCGATGCGAGGAGCATTCAGGTAGAGATACTGAGCTGAGGTGCAAGCCTGGCTGCCTATGGCAAGAGGTCTGTTTACTTGCATGGTCTATGGAATCGGGTATAGAAGCTGATGTTTACCAAGGGGCAGAAGAGACGAACATAAGAGCCATAACAGCGAGGGCTACTTCAGGTGAAGTTTTTGTAACTGAGTGTACCGCAGCGGATTGCGGCACACGGCTGCCTTCGACGACGTTGTCTGGAGCTAAGCAAAGGACCCTGTGTTCGATGTCGCCACCTGAATCTCTGATCGTAAACGCCATGGGCACTGCTTCGCGAACATTCTTGTCGTAAAGATCAAAATTCTCCCGATCATCTCCGCCGCGCAGCACAGACATGGGCAAAGGGCCATACGATCGATAATCGTCCGGTACATCAATGTGCGGGAGCCCGGTCAAAGCACACCCTGTTCTGGTGAAGTTCCAAGGCATGCCTTTCGCATTGTTAGCAAGGATTCCGGTACGAACAGACGGGTAATGCAGGACAATGCTGCTGCTGAAAAGAAGGTGGACAACTTACTGGTCGCAAAAGGGGCACTTGATCCGCAGACTTCTTCGAGATTGCTCGGCTGACGGCACTCGCCATTCCACATGGATGGCGTGTTGTGTTGCATCGCGAATATGCACTCATCGCTCAGCACGCCGCTGCAGCTTCCAGATTCCTCTTGTGATGCAGCATCATGTGGTGGAAGCATGTACATGCAGTAGTCTGTCTGATTACCTTCCTGGCCCCCTTCTAGCGAACTGGGAACACTGAGATAGCCTTTTAGCTGTTGCCAGGTAGCGCTGCTCCCGTAAATGTACATAGGGTCGCGTCTATCGGTTATGGTAAGGCTGAGGTACCATGGATCGTCAAGTGCTGAGCCCGGGCCTAGACGAACCATGCCAGTCGAGTTGACGGCATGGCTGTAGCAGTCCTCCAGAGAGGAGTCGTTGGAGGCTTGTGCGTGACATGGAGTAATAAGAAGCAAATATGCTGCCGCAGGTAGCAGACCAAATCTAGCAATCGCTGTTAGCATAGCTAGGGTTGGAGATGGGTTCGGCAATACACCAAAGCACCGAGGATGATATGCTCTAGGCTGTGAGGGCTTACTGTATTACTGTATACCAGCTTCATTGTATGTGCACGTACAATGCAATAATATGTCAGCCAAGAGGTGAGGACATCACGGTATCCGCCATATCCGCGAAGACGAGTGCGTGGTTCCTGCGGATGAGGACAGCCGAGACATTCTGAGTGTGCGCACAGCTAAAATGGAACCTTCAATCCTAATCCAGCAATGTGCCTAGCGTATAGTAGGATTTAGATGTCGCTTTCTAATGCTGATCCCCACGTTGGTTCCCTGATGGGCTGCATCTCGCTTACTTCCGAACCGGATGAAACGGCATGCGGGCGTAGCCGCTGCCACCTTCATGGTACTCAAGCTAGTGGCTGCGACAAATTGCATGCCTTCACGTAGCAACACGCACCCCGCAAAACAGAAACACTTTACGCCCTTCGTGTATCAATTTCCCCTTCGGGACCATGTACGCTCGGTCCCAAGGCTTCGTGGAGCCGCATCGCTTGGCAGGTCTTGTCATGACGAGTGCGTGATATTAATCTTGGCTTCAGTTTCTTTTCTCTTTGGTAATAATGTCAGCTCTGGTTTTGGTTCTTGACAATAATCTCGATCCTACTCCATGTCGGTCAACGTATGATAGCCTTCCAATGAGCCCCAAATGCGTCAGCATATAGCCCTCTGGTTCGCTCAAACCCCCAATTGTGGAGCTGCTACTTCAATACAGAGGAGTCTTGCTACATTAGTACTTATCCCATATTGCTTGGGAAACCTGCTAGACCTTTCTCATCATTAGGAAACGAACGATAATATGCTCACCCACATGAATTAGTTTCCCTTGGGTAAGACTTCACGAGAACAGAGAGAACTGAACTTTACACCAATTTAGGTTAGATGACTTGAGATTTGTGTAGGAATGTGCTGTCGGTGAGATGAGAGGGCGTTGGTAACAACTATCTGTTGATCCAGTTTCTTTCGGCGTCAAAATCCAAGGCTTTTGTAGCATCGTCTTAGTGGTAGTAGCTTCGTTGCCATTCATCGTCGTTACTACTACCACCGAAAATATCTTTAGTAGTTTCTCCGTAAGGGCTACACACGGAATACCCGAGTGCGTTGGAAACTTCGAAACACCACGAGACATGTTATCACTGTTGATGCAGCCAAACTCTACGGACTTTTCCAGGGAACACATGAGATCATAAATTCAGGCGTTCTCTCCTCTTCTGCTAGTCCCATTCAAGTAGGCTTCATTGGGAAGCTCGGGTGTCACGGCCTCGGAGAGCTGAGCGAAGGATTGTCCCAAGCAGTTGACCCTTGAGATTGCCAACGAAAGCCAAGTACTACACCACAATGTTGGGTGTGGGTTCCATTGAAACACAGCCATATACGATATCGAAGCTGTTCACGATGACACAGCAATGGCCTAAAGAGTTCAGTGACTGCTTTTAGGCATCCAGTATACCTCAGGCTCAATCGGAAAACACGGATTGAAGGGCCAGCCAAGACTTTGGATGTACGGATGGGAGTGACATTTACCTTTTCTTTCATCAGAAGATGTGGGTGATAGAATGAGCTAGGACTTCTGATATACAGATGCGAGTGAGACAATAGCTTGGCACATAAGGTATAAAGATTAGCATGTTTGCTTCAGTTACAGCCATCACAGCCCAACATCTACTTCTCAGATCGAGTGGTCTACTCTCAAGACGATTTTCTGTTTCAAACTCGAACCTATTCTCATCGCAAAGATGAAATACAATCTTACACTCCTGCCAATGCTTGCGGCCATGGTGGCTCATCCAGCTATGGGAGCTCCCGCGGCCCTTGAGCATCGTCAAGACGATTGGAACGGAGAACAAACTGGTGGCCTCTATTGTGACTCCCAATACACCCCTGTTTGGGCTGACTGTAAGTCTTCGCTCATTCTTCGACTCTAACCTTTCTACCGTCAGAAGTGAATTAATCTTTTCTATTGGTAAATAGGCAGCACAATCATGAATGATAAGTATCAAGGACTCTTCGAGGGGTCCGCTAGCCTCTGCGTTTTCGCCAACGCATGCCGCATCTTCACCGAAGGAAACTGTCGCATCTCGTTCTGCAACAATGAACCCTCAGAGGTCTGCTACTCTCGTTCTACATGGGGTGACAGAGCCAGAGACATCGAAGCCGCTTGCTCACCCGACGACGGCGGCTACCAGTACCCTCCTGCACCTGAACTTTGGACGGAGGTTGCTATCAGGCTCAACACAGATTGGGGTCGGTTGTCCACAGAGTCCGGCTACAAGGAGATCTCTATCGAACAGGAGAAAGCTGAACTTCGCACCTTCTATGAGGCTACATCAGAAGCCAATGAAATAGAAAGCCGAGTATGTGTTCTAGCCTTGCAATATTTTTCTGTTCAGAAGTTAACCAGGTACATTGCAGCAAGCGGACAGATTCTCAGATGTAATCATACGAATTGACAGCTACAAGCCTGGAACAGCGGTACACGTTGGAACATTGCCAGATGGCGGCGCTTTCGAGGTTTCGGAGTCGAGGACTGAAACGTTTTCGGTCAGCGCATCCGCTAGTATTGGCGCAAGCGCATGGGATGCAATCAGTGCAGAGACCGGAATCGAAGTGGGCTACTCGGTTAGCATGACGAATACTGTGTCGATCACCATCAACGTTGACTGCCCTAACGGCACAGGTCAAATCTATTGGCGTCCGCTCTTTGACGAGTACGAAGGCACTCTTGAGTCTACTGGGAACAGGGTTAGAATTTGGGTACCGAAAGACACAGATCTCTCCCGCAGGAGCTATGACTACCAGTGCTCTGGCTAAGTGGTAACATATCCTGCGCATGGCATCGCCGGTCTTTATCTACTTAGTACACCGAATGTAGCATACTTTACTATAGAGAAAGAGAATATATCACGCTCTGCGCAGAAATCGATCTTGTTTCAACTAGCTCCCCTTTGTACATTAGTATTCTAACACTATCAAAGCACTTCAGATTGTCGATGATCATGTGTTGATCCTCGTAGTGTAGAAACTGCCGGCGTCTTCAGCTCTTGACTGCGAGCTATACTATTATTTGCGCTCTGTACTGAGATGGACTGTTAGGCGGAGAACATCAAATCACCAAGTGTGCGAGAGGACTGAACAAGGGCAGGATTCCTCGATATGAACAATGCCCTTTGTCCATATAGACTTTAGTCAATGAAACCGGTGGATGATTAGGTAGCGAAGCAGGAGGCGTTGGGCGGGCATGAAGTGCCCCACCACTTTCCTTTTTCCGATCTCGAGCCACCACTATGGCCGTACGAGGTCAGCATTAACCATCATGGTGCGGGTTGGTGATGAACAACTTGTCCAGTACTCGCGCAGGTTGTAGTTGGAACTGCCATCCGCACGTGACCTGGTGTTCTGACTTCTGCGAACCTGTTCGCCGGGATGGGGATCGGACAAAGACCGGCCCATCGGTTCGCGACGTTTGCGGCAGTGTTGCACACGGCGACGGTACCTAGGTACGCGCCTCCACACGACAGCCACCCAACCGTTAAGCTGCGCGGGATTGTGTATAAAAAGAACCTGGTTGCTTCAAGTCGTTCATATCGTCACGTCGTCGCATCGTCTATTACCACATATGGGACGTTAGCTGCCTGCCTAGCTTGCGGCGTTATCGGGAGTTAGGGCTAGTAAGCAGCAATGATTATATCATACCGACGGCCCGAGCTCTCTACTCAAAAGTGCACTCGCGCCGGGACCGCTTCAACACCTTCTCGCCGCTTTCGACGCCCTGATCTGCCTCAACTCTGCGATACACAGAGTCTCGGCAATCACAAGCACTATCCGATCGATGCAGGGCCAACAACAGACGCTCTTTCTCCCCAGCATCCCGCTCGCGCACGGCTACCTGACAGCCTCGAAGCACGACCGGCAGCCATTATGCGGTAATAGCGAGGGCTGGGGCCCGATCAGCCCTATACGATACGACTTCACACCGTGTTTCCTGGATGTGTGGATAGCCGTTGTCGGAGTGTTTGGGATTGTGGGAGGCGCCGGCGCGTTGTGGTATCTCTACAGGAAGTGCCCGCCTCAGCCTGTGAAGCGCAATTGGCACTTTTACGCGAAGCTGGTACGGGAAATATCCATAGACCATCAGGTGACTCAGCTGAACAGTTGCTAACATTTTGCGCCGCCAGATATCCCTCGGCGCCCTCATCGCCACTACGGCCGTACAAGCCGCGCTTCAGATCGAGTACTACAAGGACGTATGGGCCGGCGACTTCCGTTTCTGGACATCGATTATCACCATCGTCTCGCTCGGCGTCGTCTTCTATATCCAATACATCGAACACTGGCGCTCGCGAAATGCCAACGGCGTAGTCCTCTTCTACTGGCTCTTTCTGCTCCTCGCATATGCCGTCAAGCTCCGCTCTCTCGTTTCACAACAGGTACATCGCGAACATGTGGCATACTTCGCAGTCTTCTGTGCTAGCGTTGGGTTGGCCGGACTATCTTTCATTCTAGAATGGCTGGTTCCGAAGCGCCTGAGCGACTACGACATGCTTGGAGACGACGACGAGTGTCCATACGAATACGCAGACGTTTTCTCCGTCTTGACATTTGGTTGGATGACACCTCTGATGAAGCAGGGTTACAAGACTTTCCTTACCCAGGACGATCTTTGGAACTTGCGAAAGCGCGACACGACTCGACACACCTCGCAAACATTTGAAGATTCTTGGCAATATGAGATGGAAAAGAAGCACCCTTCGCTGTGGCTGGCCATGTTCCGCTCGTTCGGCGGTCCTTACTTCCGCGGCGCTGCCATCAAGACTGTGAGCGATGTCCTGAACTTCGCTCAACCTCAGTTGCTCAGACTTCTGATCACCTTTGTCGATTCGTACCGCAAGGACTACCCCGGAGAGCCTCAGCCTCTCATTCGTGGCGCCGCTATCGCACTCGCCATGTTCGCCGTGTCTGTCTCCCAGACCGCCTGTCTGCACCAGTACTTCCAACGTTCTTTCGAGACCGGTATGCGCATCAAGTCGTCCCTTACGGCTGCCATCTACTCCAAGTCTACTCGTCTATCCAACGAAGGTCGTGCATCCAAGTCAACTGGCGATATTGTCAACTACATGGCCGTGGATACACAGCGTCTGCAGGATCTTGCGCAATACGGTCAACAGCTGTGGTCTGCCCCATTCCAAATCATCCTGTGCATGCTCTCACTGTATCAGTTGCTCGGTGTTAGTTGTTTCGCAGGTGTGGCCGCCATGTTCGTAATGATTCCCATCAACGGTGTGATTGCACGATGGATGAAGACTCTGCAGAAGGAGCAAATGAAGAACAAGGATTCGCGTACCAAGCTCATCTCTGAGATTCTCAACAACATGAAGTCGATCAAACTCTATGCTTGGACAACCGCCTTCGCCAACCGTTTAAACACCATCCGTAATGACCAGGAACTCAAGACCCTGCGCAAGATTGGTGCAACTCAAGCTTTCTCGACTTTCACCTGGTCTACCACTCCATTCTTGGTCTCCTGCTCAACTTTCGGTGTATTCGTTCTGACGCAAAACCGTGCTTTGACGACTGACATTGTTTTCCCTGCTCTGACGCTCTTCAACCTCCTCACATTCCCGCTTGCGATCCTTCCCATGGTCATTACTGCCATTGTTGAGGCTAGCGTAGCTGTCGGCCGTATCACTGGATACCTGACCGCCGATGAGTTGCAGGAGGACGCTGTTATCCGTGAAGACGCCGTGGCTGAGATTGGCGACGAGTCGGTTCGCATCCGTGATGCTAGCTTTACTTGGGACAGGAATGCTGAGCGCCGAGCCCTTCACGACATCAATTTCACCGCACACAAGGGAGATCTCGCGTGTATCGTCGGTCGCGTTGGTGCAGGAAAATCCTCGCTTCTTCAAGCAGTACTCGGTGATCTTTGGAAAATCCATGGTGAGGTTGTGCTTCGTGGAAAGACCGCCTATGTTCCACAGTCAGCTTGGGTTATGAACGCTTCTGTTCGCGAGAACATTGTATTTGGTCATCGTTGGGATCCTCAGTTCTACGAGAAGACTGTTAACGCATGTGCTCTACGAGATGATTTTGCATCACTTCCTGATGGTGACCAGACCGAGGTTGGTGAACGAGGTATCTCACTTTCGGGTGGTCAAAAGGCTCGTCTTACACTTGCTCGTGCTGTGTACGCTCGCGCGGACATCTATCTTCTGGACGACTGTCTATCGGCTGTTGACCAGCACGTCGGACGCCATCTCATCGACAACGTACTTGGTCCCAAGGGTCTGCTTGCAGGCAAGACCAGGATTCTGGCAACCAACTCTATCCCGGTCTTAATGGAAGCAGACATGATCCTACTTCTACGCGAAGGCAAGATTTTGGAGCGAGGCAGCTATGGGCAACTAATGGCCATGAAGGGCGAGATTGCTCAACTGATCAAGACATCCCAAAACGAAGACCAAGGAGAAGATGACAGCACTCGCACATCCGACAGCATCATGAGCGACGAAGACTCTACCGTCTACGGTGGTAGTCCTGGCGAAGACGACGAGGAAGATCAAGCTGAAGCTGAGGCTGCCCAGGAAGGTGGCGCGCATCTCGCTCCTTTGAGGGTCGGAGGCGGTACGGCCCGCAAGTCGAGCTTCCAGACTCTTCGCCGCGCCAGCACTGCAAGTTTCAAGGGGCCTCGTGGAAAGCTGACCGATGAAGAGGGCGGCGGATTGAAGAGCAAGCAGACCAAGGAGTTCTCTGAGCAAGGCAAGGTCAAGTGGTCCGTCTACGGCGAATACGCAAAGACCAGTAATCTTGCAGCTGTTACAATCTATCTGCTGCTCCTCCTGGGAGCTCAGACATCATCAATTGGTAAGTCGCAGGATCATGGGTGCTTTCATATCGCTACAGGCGTGAGCAGCACGCTATTGGCTCGTCGCTTTTTCGTCTTCTTGGGGTTGACGTTAACATCATGCAGGCGCAAGTGTATGGCTCAAACATTGGTCGGAGATGAACCAGAAGGCCCATGGGAACCCTCATGTGGGGAAATACATCGGTATCTACTTCGCGTTTGGTGTGGGATCTGCTGCCCTTGTCGTCGTGCAGACGTTGATTCTCTGGATTTTCTGCTCCATCGAAGCTAGCCGAAAGCTACACGAGCGGATGGCGTTTGCCATCTTCCGCTCTCCAATGAGCTTCTTCGAGACAACACCTGCAGGACGCATTCTCAACCGATTCTCAAGGTAGGTCATCTTCCACACTTAGGTTCATGCCCGCGGTCCGGCCCTTGCCCCTTGATAGCCGTGTTTCCGCCTTCCCACGGAGCATGCGCCTTGACCCTGTTTGCATATCAACACTGGCTAACCTGCTTGACAGTGACATCTATCGAGTCGACGAAGTTCTAGCGTGAGTTGATTACTATTCTTTCAACCATCTGCCGGTGGCTTTCTAACATGTGCTTCTAGCCGAACGTTCAACATGCTCTTCGTCAACTCCGCTCGAGGTATGTAGCCACCCCCATATGCATCCCATTTTGTGTCACAGTTGACTGACCGATGTAGCCGGGTTCACCCTTGTTGTCATCTCGTGGTCGACCCCAGTTTTCGTTGCTCTCATCCTGCCGCTCGGCGCACTCTACCTTTACATCCAGCGATATTACTTGCGCACCTCGCGGGAGCTCAAGCGCTTGGACAGCGTTAGCCGCAGCCCGATCTATGCTCACTTCCAGGAGAGTCTCAGTGGTATGAGCACGATCCGTGCGTACAACCAGCAGAAGCGTTTCGAGATGGAGAATGAATGGCGTGTCGACGCCAATCTGCGTGCATACTACCCTTCCATTAGCGCTAACCGGTGGCTGGCTGTTCGTCTGGAGTTCCTTGGCTCAGTCATCATCTTGGCTGCTGCTGGTTTTGCCATTATTTCCGTCGCCAGCCACAGCGGCCTATCAGCCGGTATGGTGGGTCTGGCCATGTCGTACGCTCTTCAGATTACGCAGAGCCTCAACTGGATTGTTCGTCAGACCGTTGAGGTGGAGACTAATATCGTTTCTGTTGAACGTGTGCTTGAGTATGCCGCACTACCCAGCGAGGCGCCTGAGATCATCTCCAAGAACAGGCCACCAATCAGCTGGCCGTCTCAGGGTGCTGTCACTTTTGACAACTACAGCACCCGATACCGCCCTGGTCTTGACTTGGTGCTGAAGAACGTCAATCTCTCCATTAAGCCAAAGGAGAAGATTGGTGTCGTGGGTCGTACTGGTGCTGGCAAGAGTTCACTCACTCTCGCATTGTTCCGCATCATTGAGCCTGCAGAGGGCAACGTGAGCATCGACAACCTCAACACTAGCACCATTGGTCTTCTCGACCTCCGCAGACGCTTGGCCATCATTCCACAGGACGCAGCGCTCTTCGAAGGCACTGTGCGCGACAACCTCGACCCAGGACATGTTCACGACGATACTGAACTCTGGAGTGTACTAGGTAAGTCACCATCAACATGTCTCTCGGCCTCCCATCTAATTGACCCAACAGATCACGCTCGTCTCAAGGACCACATCTCCTCCATGCCCGGCCAACTTGACGCCACCATCAATGAAGGCGGTTCCAACCTCTCCTCCGGTCAACGCCAACTCGTCTCCCTTGCCCGTGCCCTGCTTACTCCTTCCAACATCCTCGTCCTCGACGAAGCGACCGCCGCTGTCGATGTCGAAACAGACGCTATGTTGCAAACTACACTCCGCACTAGCATGTTTAACAACAGGACCATCATCACCATTGCGCATCGCATCAACACCATTCTAGACAGCGATCGCATCATCGTCTTGGACAAGGGCGAGGTGAGAGAGTTTGATAGCCCGGCTGAGCTTGTCAGGCAGAAGGGATTGTTTTACGAATTGGTGCGCGAGGCGGGTTTGTTGAATAGTTTGGATATGAGTCAGTCGTCTAGCTGAAGTGATTAGTCCTGACAGAAAAAAAGAAAAGAAAAGAGAATATGATTGATGCGTGCGATGGGGTATGATGAAGATCGGGGAGAAAGAGATTGCAAACTCAATGTGGACGGGACGCTTCCACGATTGGCCTCGTTGGGGACGCATGTGTAGAAAAGAGACCACGCGGATGGTGTTGGTTGAGGGTATCTCGCTCGCTACGTGGAGTGTGGCAGGAGGCAGGGATATGGCTTGGTGGAGAGATGTGGAGATGGAGAAAAGAACAGGAAAAAGGATGTTAATTTTGGTAGACGTGTGTAAAAATTTTTAATACTGTTTTAACTTGCAAATTTTCCTTGGAACTAAGCATGTTTTCCGGATGATAGGTGGGTGGATACGATACCCTATGCTACAGACACGGCTTGAGGGTGCCACTCTGTCGTGCCAACACCTCCATGCAAGTCACGTTATGAACAGCAAGTCGGAACAATCTACTTCTGAGTCTTCACCGCGTCCAAGAAGAGTACAGATGGTTTGGTGTCTTGTCATGTCGTGCAGTATCTCAAGACTGTCTAAATGTGATATCACGCGTCAAGCTATGCATAAACGGTTGACAGGCCACAACCCAACACTCGGCCCTGGTGGTTGTATCATCCTTCATCGCGTGAGAGGAAGGAGATATCATGGCCGTTTGTACGATACCCATATCTATCATTTTGAATATGTTGAGAAGCAGGACCTTGGCTTGTCATTTGCTTTTAGCCAAGTCTTCTCGAGGTATCGGGTATCAATTCCCCGGGAGAAAGTTCGGAAGGATCAACTTTCTTTCCGCAAGGGTTACAGCGGCCGTCGTGATCGGATGGTAAGGTGAGATGTCTGGAAGGAATCTGAGATGCGACTGGCATCTTACAGCGGCAGTTACCCGACAGAGATTCTGGACATGAAGCAAGGCTGTCAAGTGCAGCGGTGAAAGCAGTGCCTAGGCGCTCCTCCCCCGACAGATACCAACTGAAAGATCATAGTCAGGTGATCGTCGTTCCATTGTGTCTGTCTTTGGTAGCATGGTTACTTGAACATCGGAGCAAACGTTTCATCGTCCACGCTTTCCGAACCCCGTTGGCGCCGTGTATCGTCATCTAGCGGTGAACGACATGCACTCTTGTCCAGCATCTAGATAGCCATCGCAGAAACGCACGTTGGGGAAAGATTACCGACCCAATAGACGTCCACAAGGGGAGGGGGGGAAACTCGCGGCAGGTTACGGTACCCGTGCATCCTCGTCACGAGAGCATGGCGTTATAATCGTTGTCAACTGGTGCAAATCAGAGATCCCGGACGATTCTTTTGACGCCGGAACGTTGCGCAGAGGCTTGCTTTGTGTAAGCGACGTTTGCTACCTTGCCGACACGAGGTGCGGAGGGGTCATGGCGTGAGCCTGCATGTCACGGCATATCCGTTGACAAGGTACATCACCTGCCCCTTCTACGTGGTGGCGCATATATGCCGGATCCTAGTGAGAGGGATCAGTATCATGACTGGCTGCGAGGCCGGCGTAAGTACCCGAGCATGGTTCTGTGATGCGTGTAATGTAGGTTTAGTTGTAGGCTAGCGGCCCGTAGCCGTCTTGGTAGAAACGGTACAACGGTGCGACACGTTATCTCCGCTACGCTATTCCAGTGTGGCGCGGAGGAAGTATGGGTTCCGGGTCTGGGTTGTCTATACGACATGAGCTCAGGGCCAAGCCATGTGAATACAGCAGATTGTTGTCGGTGAGTCGGTATCTTCACACGACGAGAGTGGAACAGCAGAAGGGTAGATACATTGTGCGGCAATCTGCAGGAATCAGTCCTTCACGTACAGCAACTGTGCGCAGGCGTTAGCGAGATGGAACACCTGTCTAACTTGTCTTGGGTCAACTCACATCAGATCGCATCGATCAGATTTATCGAGCCAGATTGATCTCAATCTCTCGCCAACAGCCTGGTAAGCGGATGAACCGGCGCGTACCGGACCGAGATCGAAAGGATTCCTCGAAGGATTTTTGTATACTTCGTTAAAATGCAGCTCGTGGCGCTAGAATGGGCACAGTGCCGTAAGGATGAAGACCCTTCGGCTGTTCGACGGCCTTGTTCCTGTGGTTCGGGGATGCGGGTGCATCTATTTAGCGCTCTTGCCACATGTGATGCTCAAGCCTCGTGCTGTACATTTCAGTGGCCGTGCTATGACTGGCGGCAATGCGGTATGCGAAGGGGGAACAACGAGGACGATTACAGGGGATAGACGCAAGCCGTGGGGTATCTGATGCCTGACCGGCGTCTGGCCGTGGGCGAGACGCCATCGTTAATTTTATCGCAGTGTAGACTAGCTTGACAGCTTGCGTGGGATGTGTAGATGTGGGGTCGAGAGAGCTGCACCTGCTACCAATATGTGCGCGAAGTCTGGCATTGATGTGATTGTGTCTACGGTGATGGCAGCATGTTGTCATCGCTCAATGGGTTCCTGATCAGAACTACTAATCGTAGATTGATGCTATCCAGATGGAATCGATCACGAGGACCCCGTATGCGCCACGGAACAGGCTTGAACACTAGTGTGTATACACTCATGCGGCACAACGTCAGGATCCCTGTCCGACCCGCAGCTGGTCACTTTTTCGGTTCGACGTTTACTCAGTGAGAGCGCAGAGTCTCCAAATAGAGTTACGGCGTACATTCGGGGGAGTGGGAAGACGCAAGAGACATCTCCACAAGCCCTAATTCAGACCCCCAGTTCGACGCCTCCTGTCGCTCAACGGCTACGGTAGCCCTTGGTCCATTGTCCGCGGACAGGCCTTTCATGCGATGTGTTCTGTGTGTTTGCTTGAAGAGGTCAAGACGCCTGTCGTCGCCGAACGGATGCGGGTGAGGGTAGGTGCAGTGTGCAGGAGATAGGAGTCAACAGATCTAGGGCTTGTTATAATGAAGTGAGGCCTGCTTTATAACCTGAAAGCCTGGTCAATACATTCGGTCCTATTATCGTTGTTCCATCAAGAGCTCGTTCGTTGCTTTTTTACCCTGGATACTGCGGCTCTGCTTAGGTTCACAACGTTGACGTGGACTATATTCGCAAAGACCAGTCAAACTGGAGTACCGCCCGCCTTTGGTTCCGCAACTAGCTTCCCCGAATAGCTACTGGCACCTCGTCCAAACACCTTCGGAGTGGCTAGGAAGATCGTGACTAGTCGAGTTTCTTCGATGGTGGATGTAGCGGCACCTTTACGATACAACTGAACCCAACACCGAGCTCAGGCTTATCTCGGATCTGCAACTAGAAGAGGGGCATCTTTCGTTCGCCCAAAAGTTGGGATTTGGCCCGGAACTGGCTCTTTCTGGTAAGCAATTCCAGCGCAAGATGTTAAGCGAAGTGTGCGCAGCTCAGAACCATGCTCAGCGAGTCACGTCTCGATAGTCCCGATCTCGACCATCCATTTCGCCTCGATTATTGCTCCAATGAGGTGGTTTCCGCTTGGTATAACATTCAACTGACTAATGGACAGCCTATCCCTACTTTTGTGTTCTTCTCGAACGCCACAAGACGACGGTATTTGCTCTTATATTAGTAAAGGCGTTCCATCAAGTAGTTCGCGGGCTCTGTTAGCTACATCTCCATAACTACCCACCTGCATGGCGAAGTTCCGGCCCGTGGACCCATCGGCCCCTCCCGCCAGGGACCGGCAGCCAATGCAGACGAGCGATGGCGCTGCCATGATGGGCGAACGACGTGGGGCAGACTCTTGGGCGATGGTTCATGGTGGCGATGAGTTTGGGAAGTCGTCTGTGAGTGTTGTTTCTTTTTCATGTCTCGGGGAGTTGATAAGGTTTCGGCTCGCTCCTGCGCTTCCAGTGGATGGCGCCATATTTAGCGGCTGCCGTGACCCAAACAACCGGGACCGGCATACGCCTGGTATAATCGGCAATAGCGATGGGCATATATGCTGACACCTTCAGGCAACATCCCCGCAGGCTATCGAAGCCACCGTCAAGCAGGACGAACCAGAGGAGGCTGTCGCCATTCCGACACTCATCGGCTGTTGGAAGGTCATCTCGCCTGACGGTCGTGAAGAGCGCGTCTTTAAGCCAATCCCCGGCTTCGAACATCTATTCAACGGCCCAGCACAGTTGCAGGGACTTCCCCGTCCGGCAGAATCGCCTGAGGCTGTTGCGACGCCAGTCTGCCAGCCTGTCGTGTCCCAGGTACCGGGTAAGATCGAATGATTGCTCTGAAAGTTCCCTTCGCTAATTGGTCCAGCTCTGTCGAGAGAAGGCCAGACTAAGAAGCGGAAGAGAACTCGGTCAAGAGCAAGAGGACGCCTAAGTCAAACCGTGGCTCGGCAGCCTAGCGACGATGAGAATGACGAACAACTCGACGACAGAGATGTCAGTGTGCCAACCGCAAAGTCCTACACCTTTTACATTGGCGACGTGAAAGAGCTCAAGCGCTTCTTCCGAAAACGGCTGGATGAACTCACCATGAAGCCAGTACGCCCTATCGTCACGGCTTGGGTCAAGCTACTGGAGCCGAAGCGTTTGACCCGGTTCGGTCCGTACCACAAGAAGCTGCCTAATGAACAGCCTCGGGAATGTACCCCACCTTGGTGGCCCCGGGATGTGCCCTATGAAGAGCCCTCTCACCTGGACAAAGATGGTAAGCTGTCACTCCCGTTTGCAGTGGCATGCCAACTAACTCTTCACAGGTCTCCTGACATTAGCAGTCGATCTCATGCTCCAGCACCGTAATATCGACGTGGGCAAGCGTAACATGGACTGGGTTACCAGGCTCAGAAATGCAGCGCACTATGCCGTAGAAACAACACCACCGGATCAGTTCTCCTCGTCCAAAGGTTCTGCGTTTAGTGAGAGAATGCAAGGGCGAGCCCTGGGCGAGATCATACCGAATCTTTTCGACATTGCACTATCATACCAGGAACATTTTGTGAGATATACCCTCTTTGAAGGTACAAACAATCGGGATCCTGGTATAGGCACACATGTGACCTGGCAGCCACTTACGAGACCACCACGGCAGGCTCCCGCCCCTAGGAAGCGCGTTCGACAGACCAGGACGAGGCCAGCATCAAGAATAGAGTATGACGCCCACGAATCTGGCCACGACACCGAGGTCGACAACACCGCAACCGAGTCGCATCTGCAACCAGAGGGACAGGTTCGAGAACTGCGACAACAGGCGCAAGCTCCCAGTCAAGGAGATCCGACTCCGCATCTACAACACATGCATGTGGGCAGCTCCATGCCAACGCTGAACACTTCCTTTGATCAGTCGATGCACGGTTTTCACCTAGGTGACAGCATGGACTTGGACGTCAAGCTGGCCGACCATGTACCGTACCAGGGTCGGTTTTCAGTCCGGAGTAACTTTGATTATGACCAACCAATGCAGTTCCCAAACGGTCTTCCAAGTTACCATCATATCCCACAGCCACAACAGAGTGTTGGCCGATCCGACATAATCCCAGCGACCACATCTGGGTACGAGCAGCCGTTCTCCGTTTTCCCAACCTACCATCCTCAAGCCGGAACTTCAACGTTCGAAAGCAGCGCTGGATTTCCTGTTTATCATGACGTGTTTGTTCCGCCATTCTTCGATGGTTTACCTACTGTGAACAGCATCACCTGTCAACCAAAAGCTTCTCACCATTAACTGCTTGCGACTTAGCGTGCATCTCTCGCGTTTGCCTACATGATTGTGTCTTGGTCCTTTTGTTGCTAGTTCTCATGTCCTCGAAACAACTCACGAATGTAACGTTCTCCTTTCTCGTCTTGTATTGCTGCCACGTTTATTGAGCTTCTGTTCTAGCACAGCAACTGGGTACCCTGCCATGCTGGATGCTTCGGCACACTCGCTGGAACACGTTTTGGTGCGCTTTTCCTGGATTTACCTTTCTCGATCGCCCGCGTCTTGCAATATACCCCATACGACGTCACGCCGCTCACGACTCCATTGCAATGACGCCGGTACAAAAGTTCACGGCTGCCTAGTGGAGGAAGTAATTGGATACCAGGCGAGTTTCCTAGGTTTGAGACTGTTCTTGCTAGAAGGCGTTGTACAAAAGCTTGGGGTAGTTGGTCTTTACGGAAGAGGATGTGTGAGGATGGCCAGGTTGTGTGGGTGGTCGATAGCCATGCAACGGTAAATAAGTGGTAGGAAAGACATGTGGACACAAAACATGGTTATGAACAATATTTCGGGTATGTTAGATATCGAATCAAGATATCGAATCAAAGACATGGATGCTATGCGTGAAGTTCCGAGTGAAGTGGCGCTGAGGAGTGAGTTGCAGATGGTGCAGGCGGAAGTGTGAAACTAAGGGCGGAGGCTCGGGGCTCCAGCCACACGTATGCCAAGGCCCGACCGCGTCACGGACCCGGGCTCTGAGCTCACGGCTTCTCTTGTTCGCGACATTCATGGGCCTTTGTTGCATTCAGCAGCAACCGCCAGTCGCATCTAACCCGACTCGGCCAAGCAGCCCAAACAACGACTGCCAAACGCTCGCCCGTACCGAACCTCTTTGTCGCATGTACACCGGCCGTGACGTTGACGTGGATTGATCGCGAACTAACACCTTTCGTGATAGAGTCGCGACCATGGCGACACCACGAGGCGGAAAGAGCGGCGGCGGAGGCGATCGAGGACGCGGTCCAAAAGGCGGCAACAGTTTCAATGCCAATCGCGCGCGCGGTAGAAACAATGCGCAAAATGAGGAGCGACCGGCGCAAGGCCTATACACACCCGGACAGGGACGAGGACGGAGCGCGGATGCGAAGAACAACCACAGCAATTCGTAAGTCTGCACACCCACTCTGACCTTAGCACAGGGCGCGGGCGGACCGATGGCGCCATCACCAGGAGCATACTACACCACCACCATCGTTGCGATGCATACCAGACGAGGGCCTCCCACGGCCGCTCGCGGCCTATTCTAACATGACTCTTATAGGAACTCTTCTAATACAAGCCACTTCGGCGCGTCGAGCACGCCATCGTTTGCGCCCCACGAATACCAGAAGCGACTACAACACGTAAGGACTATGGATGTCTCCCTAGCTATTCAGTACTGACAGTCATAGATTAAAGCGGAGCGCCCCAAGATCCGCGAAAAGTTCATTCGTGACGGCCTGATGAACCCAGAGGGCCAAATGCGCCTGGTCGATTCCGTCAAGCTGTACGGCTTATGCCAGGAGATGTGTCCGGAATACGAGCGCGTGCGTCGCATAGTCGAACTGGATGTCAAGGCGCCAGAATGTACACCCGAGACCCAACACCTGCCGTCCCGTAGTCAACGCATCGCAGACGAGTCGCGCATGGTCAAGGCATATGCACGCTCGGCGGCAGGCATGGACGTGGAGCTGGTCTCGGAGATCAGGTCGCCGCCCACTTGCTTGGTAAGTTAGCAGCAGTCTATACATGTTCGTGATTTAATTTCTGCAGAGAACCCTCAAATACTTGTACGGACGCCTAGATGAAGATGACTTCCAATTCCTTCACTCATGGCTCTGGGATCGCACGCGAGCCATTCGAAAAGATCTTCGGACGCAACGCATCGAAAACAGAGCCGACATCGCCATACTGCTCACTTCCCTCGAGTATAGCGCCCGCTTCTACATGCTTTCGGCCCACCACATGGCACGGAGTACAAAGGACGATTACTCGCATCAACAAGACGTCGAGCAGCTGAACCAGACGCTCATCTCACTCAAAGAGCGATACGCCGACAACCGACGGGCCAGCATCATATCAGAATGCGAAGCCGAATTCTGGGCATACCGACTGATTCTAGCCCCCATCTACGCCAGCACCCAGCTCGAGAACGAACTCCATCGTCTGCCTAGCGACCTACGAAACAATCCACGAGTGCAGACCGCTTTGGAGATCTTCCGCCTCCTCAAAACCATCATCATTCACAACAACTACAAGAGCTTCGTGCAGTGCCAGTCCAACTGGAAGCGATTCTGGGATCTGGTCAAGTCGCCAAGGGTGTCATATCTCATGGCATGTGCGGCTGCTATATCCTTCAATAGGGTCCGCCACGTTGTGCTTGACGTAGTATGGCGTTGTTATCGGGTCGGTCTGTACAGGCATCAAGTCCCTGTCGAGTTTTGGACAACGGACAAGCTGAGGGAAGTTCTTGGTATGGATACCGAAAAAGAAGCTGTGGAGTTTTGTGAGGCGCACGGCTTCGTGTTCGAGCTCAACGAGGAAGGCCGTACTTTTATGGATATCAAGCAAAAGAACTTCAACCGAAAAGCTGACGTGCTTCCGAAAGCCGATGTCAAGCCTCAGTTCTTCTCCGAAACGATTGTCGAGGTAAAGCGGTGTGGCCGCCCATTGTCAGCTGTCATTGCAGGCTTGACCGTCCAGGAGGCCAAGAAGGGTGGTCTGTCTACTGCGCAAGCTCAGCAAATGGATGATCAATCCTCATTGTTCGTTCCGGAGACGACCAATGTCTTCAAGCAACAGTCCATGGAGACGAAATCTTCCGTTGGCAGCTTTGGCTACAATCCGGCTGCGTCTCCCTTCCAGCCTAATGGCGCTTCTACGACATCTCCAAATCCGTTTGCGAAAGCAATCCAGCCTGGCCTCTTCGATCCTTCAAAGAACAACATTCAATTCGCGCAACCTGCGGAAGCGAAGCCCAACCCATTCCTGCAAAAGAACGCCAATCCATTCCCTTCGGCATCGCCTGCACCGTCAGGGAACCCTTTCCTGAAGAACAACACTGCGCAGTCAGAATCTACACCACAGACTGCCGCAAACCCTTTTCTGAAGTTCAACAATGCTGCGCAGTCAGAATCAACAACATCAACGACCCCCGCGAACCCTTTCTTGAAGAACAATGCCGTACAGCCTCAGTCTATGACACCTCCAACTCCTGCACATCCGTTCATGTCGGGATCGTTTGCACCCTCACAACCTAAACCTCAAACCCAACCAGAAGCTTCTGTCCCTGAACCCGCAGTATCAGCCCCTACAACTACACCCAAACCTGCTTCCGCTTTCAACTTCACTGGATCGTCATTCAATTCTACCCCTGCAAATGGACTACGACAGGAAGGATTTTCCTTCACTCCTGCTGGATCACCACCGCCAGCTGAGACATCTTTACAAGACGAGGAAACAAAGAAGGCGGAGCAGGCGAAACAGGAAGCTGCTGAGAAGCAACGCAAAGAGGACGAGGCACGCCAGCGCGTACGGGAAGCACAACAGGCAAAGCAGGCGAAAGAAGCAGAGCAGAGGCGACAGCAAGAGGCGGCAGAGGCTGCGGCTGCACAACAACGACAAGCGCAGGCGGAGCGAGAGCGAAAGGTCCGCGAACAGCAAGAAGAGTTGGCACGACAGGCAAGGCAACGTAAATTACAAGAAGAGGAGGCGCGCGCAGCACGGATACAGGAGAAGGACGCAGCGTTGCATGCGCTCACCGCGGATGTAATGTTTAACCCACAGGAAGGATTGATAATGCAGTTTGTCGAAAACGATATCATGAACATGGCCAGGGTGGCTATGATGACGGTAGAAATGGAGAGGAGGGTAGCGATGGTAGACCGGAAGTACGAAAAATACTTGGAAGAGTTGAAGCGAGCAGGTTTGGCCAAGATGATGGCAGCGGCAGAGAAGAAGAGACGGCTGCAAAAGGCACGGGAGAGGAGGAAACGATTGAAGGAACAGCGAGCGAAAGTAGAGGTTGGCGAAGAAGAGCAACTCGCAGACACGCCTGCACCAGTACAACCGGCAATCTCGAACGGCAAGGCGTCAACAGTGGTGCCACCAGAAGGACGATCATCTTTGAAGCAATCTGTGGCTCCTCAGAACAGTCGGCGTGCCAAGCGAACCCAAGAACGTCACCAGGCTCAAGCCTCCGAGACAAATGGTGTAAGCCCGACCAAACCGGCACCAACGCCGGCCAACAACACGGCTCCTGAGGCCTCATTCGACAAGAGCACAAGCAACGCTGGTACATCGATTTCCGCGTACTCGCAGGCCTATCAACAAGCAGTTGCAAATGCACCCGTGGACCGAACCGAAACAGACTGGTTCAGGCTACGAGCTAGAGGCATCGATCCAAGCAAGCACCGCAAGCGCAGCTTTGACTTTGGCTCATCGGACGAAGAAAAGCCAAAACTAATCGAATCCAAGCGACCCAAGTTATCACCAGATTCTCCTGCGCCAGAGCACCAGGAGCAGCCCGCACCGAAGACTACGCTTGAGGAGCAGCGTGCTCGTATCGAAGCCATCAAGGAGTCTTTCAGGAGGTCAGCATCCTCGGTATCGCCTACTCAGTCCTTCAACGGCGCAGTGTCTCTCAACGGACGGTCTTCGTTCAATGATTCGACGAGTAGTCTCATTGCAAGGGCCCGGCAGACGCTAGCAAACTCAAAGGCCGAGATGCCACCACCTTCGTTTACCCCTAGCAGGTCCATGTATCGAAGGGAATCTTTTGACGGTAATGCAAGCCAGCTCATCGCACGAGCTAGGGGTCTCACGTCTGCCTCCGCCTCTGCGTCAAACGTCCAACACGACTGGAGTCGTAGTGTACCTAACCTTGGCCTCTCTGCATCGCAAAGCCAGCATTCTACATACGGTGCATCTACGTACGGCAATACATTCCGCACCAGCACCTCGACAAAGAGCCGTCCAGCGTACTGGGATCGCACGAGCCGCTTCGTACCCCGCCATCTCTACGGCCAGGGTGCGGAAGCCGTTCGTGCCTACAGGATTGAACAGGGTCTTAGCAAATCACCTGCCAGCACTCGACCTGCTAGTACAGAGCCTCTGGATATTTCTTCGCCGATACCGACGCAGGTCTCGTACAATCAACAGGCGAAGACTCAGCCGATGGGCTTGAAGCAAGAGCCGTACACTGGCGATTTCATGTCAGCCAGCAATTTCCAGGCCGTCAATGGGGATTCTCTACTAATCGACAACGCCATTATGACTGATCAAGGAGATGAACTTGAGTCGTACAACAACCACTTTGGTACTACGGACTCCTATCCCGGTGCTCAGTATACTACTTCTCTCTCCCAGCAGCAACATGAGCAAAAGGAAGAGTACTACGACCAAGATGCAGATCGAGACGCGGATTCTGAGATGCTTGATGGCGAGGAAGATGAAGAGTTGCTTGATTATGATGAGGAGTCTGAGATTGACGAAGAGGGGGTTGATGAGGACGAAGAGGAAGAGGAGCTAGAGTCTTTTGATGACGACGATGAGGAAGAAGAAGAGGAGGAAGAAGAAGAAGAAGAAGAAGAAGAAGAAGAAGAAGAAGAAGAAGAAGAAGATGGCGGTAGTGAGGGTCTAGCCGGCAACGAGAAACCGGGGGCTACCGAGGACGACGCTATTGAGTTGTCGGATTAGGACGGTCCTTGTTTCCGTGTGGTCTCTCCATTGTATTTGTCCATCTGAGGTTCGAGGGTTGTATCACATAAAACACTTGTATGCATAGCGAGGGCGTTTTGTCTTTTTTTTTTCTTTCCTCTTCTGGAATGTTTTACACAGGACAAGGCATAGCATGGATTATGGATCTGGGGGGTATGCATGATACCCAATGGGCGGGCGATATATGGTGGTGCGCGAAAAGCTAAAGTACCAGATGGTGCGAGAATATATGTGTAAGAATATGAGAGGTTGTCTTGTGGATTTGGGTGGCCGAGTGATCATTTTGCGTGATTGAATGTGGTTAGCCCCAACCGCGTGACGGGACTGCATTGCACTCCTTGGTGTCGAAGAGGAGGATACTCATCTATTACTACACATGCTTCCATAACCTAGAACGCCCAATTACTCTTTTGCAAGCTACCAGCGCTCGATCTGCCTTCTACCACCAAATAGTGGATCGCATCTTCATGCGAATCCTTGCATCATCGTACTTTGAGCCATCTCGTCTTCAGATACTATCTTTTCCAATCAAGACTATTCATCCGTTCCTTTAGAATTTTCCACTAGGCCTCTAAAATATCCTCCAGGAAGCCTTAGCAAATCTTCAGGACTACCCGACTCCACGACAACTCCTTTGTCTAGAACGATGATCTTATCAAAGTCCATGACCGTGCTTATGCGATGCGCGATAACAAGCATAGATGCAAATCCACAAGTGGAGAGTTCACGTATGGATTTTTGGATCGACGCATCTGTGTCAGGATCCATGGAAGATGTTGCTTCGTCTAGAATGAGAAGCTTCGAGCGATCTACAATAGCGCGCGCAAGACTAAGTTGTTGACGTTGACCTTGAGAGAGGTTCTCTCCCCCATCAAGAATGGGTTGGTAGAGCAGTGATGGACCTTGGATCAACGTCGCATGGTGGAGGCTAGGGACGACGGAATTAGCATCTGAAAATAGTCCCGAACCAGACACCATATCGGCTTGTTCGCTGAACCAATCATCGGAGCCGGGCCAGTGAACTCGGCCTAAAGCGTGAAGGAGATCCGTATCGTCATGAATACTAAAAGGATCAAGGTTTGAGCGTACAGTACCAGGGAAGAGGTGCGGGTCCTGCGTGATTATCGAAAGACGCTGGCGAAGCTGTTGTAGAGCCACATCCGCTATGTCGATGCCGTCAAGAGTGATGGAGCCCTGTTCTGCCTCAAGTATACGGAAGAAGGCCATGGCGAGGGTTGACTTCCCTGCACCCGTGCGACCGACAACCCCCACCCGTTCATTAGGTCCGATTTCAAAACTGATCCGATCCAGTGCAGGAGGCAGATGGGGTGCGTGCCGAATGACCAGGTTGGAAATGTGAACACGGCCCTCTTCCGGCCAGGCCGCAGGTGGCACGCGCCCGCCACTATAGTTCTCGCTAGGAATCTTCGTATACTCGATGACGCGACTAGTGCTAGTGAGTGCAAGCTCAAGACTGCCAAAGTTTCGAACAAATGTACAGATGTTGTCTGTGTAGCGGATCAAGAATCCTAGTGCGAAGCCTGTCATGGCGACTGTGGTACCGGGCATTGAGACGATGACCAGGCTAGCCATGGTGACAAAAGCTGACCCAATCAACGCCATGCGACATCCAAACCAAGAGTTGATGAGCCAAAGGTTCAAAAGCGCTCGTGTGTTGTCGTCTACCAGGGTTGCAAACTTGGTCGTGTATCTTTCTTGCAGCAGCATAGACCGAATAGTGGGCAATCCATCCATCGTAGAGCAAAAGCCCTCCAGGACTGGACTTCGGCTTATGTTGTCAAGATGCTTCAATTTGCGAGCCACCCGAAGGAACTGGTTAGCACTGTATGTGCACAACAGAAGCATCGGAATTGACATAGGTAGTATCCATATGCTGACGGTAATGCTCACTCCGAAAATAGAAAATAACATCAAGGCGCTTGTCAAGGCGCCGCCGATGATTTGACCAATCTGTTCATCGAGGATGGCTGTATCGCTTGTGAAACGATTCATTATCCGGCCCAGTGGATTCCGCTCGGTAAAGTCCATTGGCGCACGCAGGACGGCATTCAAAAGCATGTCGAATAGACGTCTAGATGCATTCAACGCACAACAGTACGTTAAATAGTTCTGGCCTATACCGAAGACACACGAAGTTATTGCGAGTGTGACATATACACTCAGGTACCAAACAAGGCTGGTCTCGTTCTCACGACCTGGATCGGGTGAGTTGTGGGTCGTTCGTTCGTCCTGTTGTACCCAACGGGCGATCCACCATGACTATTGTGCATCAGTCTCAAGGTAATCTTTATCTGACGGCGTGACATACCTGTCCCACGAGCATAAAAACGTAGCTCGCATAAGCTAATAAGGCGAGAGGGAGATACCAAGCATGTTCTATGGACTGCAAGTACTGTATCAAGGTCTTGTGTTGCGATCCAGAGGTTTGTTCTTGCTCTTCTTCGACATATCGGTAGACTTCCGCGGCATCGGTACACTCAGTAATTGGGAATGGCTCAATGGAAGCCACCGAAAGGACAGAAGGCTTGCGAGCATGTCTTGATGCAGCCGTCTTAGTTGATGCACGACGACGTCTCGGTACCCTCTCGTTTGTCGTGTAAACAGTTTCCTGTGGCTTGGTGAGGCCACAACGTTCTGTGAACCTGCATTCGTACTGGCCTCCACTGGACAGCGATACGATGTAGTCTGCGTAGGGCATGTAGAGAGAGGGATGGTGTGAGGCCAAGATGACAGTACGACCTTGGATAAGGGAGCCGCCTAGAACGTTCTGCGCTACATGAAGAGCTGTGTGGGCGTCAATAGCGCTGAAGATATCATCCAGAACTAGGATAGCGGCGGGGGAATAGAGGGCGCGCGCAAGTGTGATGCGTAAGCGTTGTCCACCGCTCAGGTTCACTCCGTGCGGTCCAATTTCGGTCTGGTCGCCATCCTTCAAAGCTGCTAGATCTGTTTCGAGAGCACAAGCATGAAGTACCGTATTAAAACGCCTTGCTTGCATCGGGAAGCCAAAAGTAATGTTATCCATGATTGTACCAGCTTCAATCCAAGGAGCCTGTCCGACGTACGCGATAGACGAATTCAGAGACCAATAGCGACCTGCGGTTGTTGGCGCATGGGTGGCGACAGAGGGTTTCGTGACGCTACCAGCAACCAATTCGCACTCGCTAAGAACCGCGGCCAACAACAAGCTCTTTCCAGATCCACTGGGCCCTTCGATGACACTTATATCGCCCGGGGGAAAAGATAAGGTCACATCTCTGAGGGAAAATACATCCGGACTTGATCCATTCCAGCAAAGAGTCGCATTCTGGAAACTAATTTCGTCGTGATCAGTCGAGGGGAAGCATTTGTCAGGTGCATAGAGGTAGTTTTCGAGACGCCTCAAACTGTTCAAGGCGCGTATCCAACCGGTTTGCAGTTGCGGAATAGCTCCTAGTGTGCTGTTGATGGAGCCCAAGATAGACAGACTTGTAAAAGCTGTTGATGCCTTCAGCTGTCCAGTAACGAATACATGTATCGAAATGACAAGCACGGAAAGCATGATTGGGGTCATGGTGCAGATTGCGCTCGAAGCCATGTTCCATCGGTTTACTGCCCATAGACTTGCCAACTCTTTCTCTCGCAGCTGTGAAATATATGTCAACCAATTTTGCTCGGTTCCGGACAGTTTGATTTGACGAACTCCTCCGAGAGCGTCCGTGAGGGCAGCCACTCTAAGATCTTTTTCCTCCATAAGTCCGATCTGATCATGCGCATGTTGCTTTGCAACAAGTACGTTGCCGAAGAAGAGCAACACAACCACGACGATGCTAGCTAGCAAACTTTCCCAGCCCATGAGCTGCTGAATGAACCATCCAGAAATGATCAACTTGATGACAGCCTCATAACCTCGATAGACGTCTCGAATACAGTTTCCAATCTGCTGCGTGTCCAAAGTGACAAGACTGATGACGTTCACACTTGTCAGATCTGCTATTCCGGAACCGTCTTCACCGTCGTATTCTTCTAATCCCGTGGAGATGCCACGGAGCATCTTATCGAAGAGAAGCATGGTGAGTTGCTTCTGCATTTTGACTCCCAAGTTTACACTTGAGACCCAAATGGTTCCTGTGTCCATCAAAGCGGAACAAATGATGCTCATACCCAGACCGAGAACCCATGGAGCAGTGGTGAAAATTTTGCTTTCCCCGCCAGAATCTCGCTCCATAGCCCGAAGAATGCCAAGAAGCATCATCTGAGGCGTAAAGCTGATGATAGAACCAAGAATTGTCATGCTCAGTTGTACAACCAGTTGTCGCCAATTGATGGAAAACAGATCTTTCCAGAGTGAGCGACTGTCGTTTCGAAGCGATCTGTAGTCCTGGAAGCGCTGCAAAAGAGGTAGCGCGCGTATCGTGTGATTGAGCTGAGGAAGGTTGTATATCTTTGGCGACTGTTCTGTCGAAAAGCTGCGTAACGCTGATAGAGACCAAGAAAAGAAGAAGATGTTAAACGCGGAGGTCGTGAATCGTCTATCGACCAGAATCCCTTTCCAGAAGACGTCCGGGCGGCGTGGCAGCAGCAAGCCAGACACACATGCTAGCACGGCTGACACAAGCTCAACCGCCATGAGAATGCGCCCTTCGTTTCCTAGTGTGCTCCAATCTGGTAATCCAACGTAAAGACCGAAGAGGAGAGCGCATGATACGTTGATGCAGTTCATACTTCCACAAATTGCTTGACGAAATCGGCGTGGAGCAGATGATTCGGTGAATAATGCCACAGATTGTAGCATCAGATTGATCTAGAAGCTTGACGTCAGCCTCGTTTTGAGTATACCTAAGGAAGGACTAGGGTACCCATATGCCAAATTGGAGAAATCCGCCGAGCGAGGTTCCATGGCAAGAGCCAACCACAATTAACCCAAAACAGGCTAAGCTACCAATGAAAGTATGCAGGGCAAACGCCGCTCGCGGCAGACGATCTGCAAATGATTGCAGTGATTCTTTGGAAGCTTCTCCATCTTCGTCTTGATATTGCTGCCCCCAATTGAAAGATGATTTTGAAAGATCAGAGCGCCGCAGCCAGAGAAACAGATGAGTATAGGCCGAGCTACTCAACGTAATTGCTAGAACAAATTGGGTCGCCTGGAAGATGTTGAACGCGCTCCAGATGACGACCATGGTATTGCGCCTTCTGACCAGAGATATGCGTGTGACTTGTGATGTTTACTCAGGAGAAACGAATGCGATCGAGGTTGGGTCTTAAGAAGTGGAAGAGGTTGAGACAGAAATGATCATCATAGGTAATGTGGCCATAGCGCTAGAGAACGAGCGATGGACTGAACCCGCCGTCGTCGTAGCATTTTCGGGGACAACCCGGGCGCTATTGCTACTTCTGCCGTAGAACAAATCTGAGAACCATGATATTTAGTGAATCACTAAAAATGCCTGACTCACTTTCCATACTTATGTCATAACATACTAGCATACAACGCAAAAAAAGATGAAAAACACAAAGAGTAGCATGAAAGAGCCAGAGTCAGCGTCGTGGTACTGGCATAATTTTGACTGCTGGGTGTGGCGGTCTATCGAAATTTCTGGAAAATACATATTTAGTGTAGCCCGATGCGTTATGGAGTTGCGGAAAGCGTGTTGACAGCAAGAGTAGCTCTTTCCTTCTTCACAGGTAAGAGCCCGAACAAGCAACGAGGTCTTTGATACTAGCCATAAGCAACAAAAAAACGAAAACAAACACTAGCGAGTCGAAGAACCCCCCAACCCCCAGTGTCACAATTTTCACTGGCTGAAGGCCTCCGTACTAAGTGAAAGCTTTTTGACGAACAACAGAGTGAGCCCCAAGCTTATCAAACTGATGTACCTCGAGACAAGCATCCCGGCACATCAATGCAGATCTTTGACCACGCGCGCGAACCTCTTCCTCATACTCGTGAACGATGCGCTCTCTATCTGCCTCATTCGAAAGGATAGCATCGATTGCACGAAGGAGATTGTTAACATCCATCAGGGCGTGGTTGAAACCCTCTCCGCGATCTGCTCATGTTAGCATTTCCCGGAGAAACCAGCAAAACAAATAGGTGATACGAACATAGAGGCATGGTATGCGCTGCATCGCCTGCCAACGTGACTCGCCCCTTGGATTTGCCGAGCGACTCTGTACGCGGCAGCCACCAAAACTCCAATGGAACGTTAATGACTGGTCCGTGACTATCAGACAGAATCTCATGGAAGATTTTCTTGAACGTAGGATGAAAATCCGTCGATTTTTGCCTCATCAAGTCAATGCGCCCGCCATCTGTCTTAGGAACATCCGCGTGTCCGCTAGGGGAAAGCCACGAGAGACATATCTGAACACGCCATACAGGGTCTACCACAGCGGAAACATTAGGGTTCGGGCGTTCCATGACGGAGAACCACATCCATGCAGGGCTTGACGGATGACATCCTTGGAAGAGGGTTTTGTCCAGCGCAAGGAGCGGTTTCATCTGGGACTCATTGGCCAGTGCCTCGGTACCAAGAAAGCATGCCGGGATAGGCGTAGGCTGAGAAAGCGGCGCCCCGTACTGAAGTGAGCGCACGGTCGAATGACAGCCGTCGACTCCCACGAGAAGATCTCCACTATAACAACTTCCGTCATTGAATTGCACCCCAACGCCATTCTTCTCAACTTCAAACGACGATAGCTTCTTGCCCCATATGATTCGTTCCTCGATTCCTTCCATGAGCATGTCACGAAGTCGTCCTCGAACAACTCGCATGCGATCGCCGTACGTCGGGGGTAGAGACCACTTGGGAGTGCAAGTCTCAAGATTCATGAATGTAGAATGACTCTGGTCGTGTCCCGCGGTTTGATCTATCCGGGTTGTGTGTAGGCGATTCGCAAGTTCGCTAGGTAGGAAGTCCCGCAATAGCGGCAGACTGAAGTGGATAGTGAGAGCCCATCCTTGAGCACGACTGGATGAGGATTCGTCTCTCTCGAAAACAAGAAACGAGATCCCTTTCTAATTGTTTCATTAGAGATCGTAGAGCAATATTGAAGTGTTGTAGGTATTACATGCCTTCTTCAGTCCCTGCGCAAGGGCAAGTCCAGCTATGCCGGCTCCAACGATGAGTACCCTTGGGTGGTCGTCTCTCATGCCTACGAATCCCAAAACCTAAGAGGCGGTGGAAGAAGAGAAAAAACAAATCAGTGATAGGAGGAATGATCACACCCAGTGTTCAGTGTCACGCGCAAGGTCTTTGAGGGTCGAAAGAGAAAACCAAAATATCCTTGACACATGGATGCGGCGTCGGCTCGGCTGTTTAGTTAAAGAGGCTTCAGAAAGCGATGCACATCGGTAGCGTCCCTCCGCTTCCAACATCTTTCCGCACCATGTATGCCTCAAAATACCAGACTGCTTTGGCATGCTGCCTCTTGTTAGTTATCGAGTCATCAGCACAAGCTCTATTCAAGGCGCCTTTTCTGCGTATCATAGAACTGGATTTGTGTCGTTCCTATCACCTGCAGCTTTCTCCTGGATCCCTGCTCTCGGACGACTTGAGCGAAGGAGACTGCAAAGCGATCGCCATACAAAGAGACTTGGCTATGATAAATGCATACAACGTGGCCATGTCATCAATCATTGGTAACCCTACGATCCATCATTCTTTCGCACTGATCACTCAAAGCGAGAACTGACAGAGATTAGAAATTATGACCGCATTCCCTTACGCGTCGCTTTGCGCAAGATTCAGCCGACGTCGTATCTTAGCAGCCAACATTGTTGGTACAGTCACCGCCTCCACGTACACCATATGCATCTGTAGGTCATCACGACAGTCACCGGTCTCCATCAATGGTCGGATGGCGAGCTGACACAACCATGATGCAGGCTACTATCACCAGATTTTCAACATCAGGCTCATTCTGTGCCAGTCCCTGTGGCGTCTCTTTGGTGGTGGGGACAGTGTTCTGTTGAGCATTGCTAATGCCTTGATCGCTGAGAGCCTACCTGCAACACACCTGTATTACGCCCACAACGGATCATACAACGCAGTTTTTGCTAACGAACACATGCAGAAGTAAAGTGCTTTTTTTACTCAATGCCTTACGTCTCATCGTCAATGCCATCGGTCAAATGGTCGGGGCACGCCTCATGCAGGAAAATCTGTGGGCACCTGCACTGACGGGCGTAACGATGTATTGCCTGGCCATCCCTGTGCTTTGTTGCATTGTCGACCCCCAGGACCACAAGCGGCGGCTCAAGCTGTCAGATGACGCTTCTGACGAGACCACCGATCTTCTACTCGCAGGCGTCAGCGCTAGGACAAAAGAGCACAATGGGTTGCCTATGCGGCTAAGGATGTGGACACCAATGACTAGGGCGGTCTGGCGAACCTCAGAACTGTTTCGCGAACCCGCGACGGCCATGGCACTCGCCATTGTTTTTTTGAATGAGCTGGGACACGGCGTGAATAGCGTTGTGCAACAGTGGAGCAGCCGTAGCTTTGGGTGGACGCTCGCACATACAAATTACTTTGTGGCCGGTCAGCGTTTGGTGGCAGCTGCGACGCTGGTTGGATTCTCATGGGGGTTTCACGGGCTGCAAAAAGCAGGTATCGCCAGCGCGAGGCTCGACATCGGTCTGGTCAATGTTTGTCAATGGCTCACGTTGGTGGGAATGTTGACCGCTGCCATGTCAT
Organism: Alternaria gaisen; assembly: GCA_004156025.2. Lineage (NCBI taxonomy): Eukaryota > Fungi > Ascomycota > Dothideomycetes > Pleosporales > Pleosporaceae > Alternaria > Alternaria gaisen. The sequence goes on along the minus strand of PDWZ02000013.1, from coordinate 312,653 downwards.
GCCTGAGCGGAGTGGAGGGAACGCGAGTGGTGGTCTTCGTATGCGCTGTACTCATCTACATGATGGGGTGGGGCATGACGGGCGCATTGCAGTCAAGCATGACTAGGTCAATTCCAAGAGCGCAAGTTACGATGCTCTACACGGGACTCAACGTGGCAGATCGGATGGCTGGTATCGTAAGTGGCCCCATGTTCGCGGGGCTCATGACGGCCGGCTTTCAAGAGGGGGGCAGATGGATCTACCTTCCGTTCTGGGTATCTGTGGGACTCTTTGTCGTGGTAGCAGTGTTGACAAGGCACGTGACAAGCTGGTTGAGTAAGGGGATTAGAAATGCAAATGAACAGAGTCGGGTGGCTGAATGAAGGATAGACAGCAATGGAGGCCTATGCTGGGGCTTCGTATGGAGCAAGGTATGGAGGGGTAAGGGGATCGGGTAACTAGCTGCTTCATAGCATGGACGGCACGGCACGGCACGGACGGGTGGAGATAGCGAAAACGGTTTTTTCTTTTACGTCTTACCGTTGATTCGCAATCTTCTCTGGTGTTCATCGAGTGGTCATCCTCTCATGCGCAGCGACTCACACCTCTCGCAACACAAACGACACAAACGATATCATGGCTTTTGCAAATCATGAGGCAGACACAGTAAAGATGATCAGACTGATAGCTAGCTAAGCAGAAAACAAAGCAGGACTAACATAAGTGGCAATGTCGAAAGAATCTCCTTGGTGAGCCACGCCAATCTCTCTGATAAAAGTCGTGTCGTCGGACATGTGACCAGCCTCGACTTGGCTGCGAAGGAGGGCAGTAGGCTGTGCAAAATCGGCCAAGACATGTTTGACGATAGCGCCATCGCGGCAGGGCATCTGGTGGGCGAACCAATAGAGCTTGCTCCTAAGTTGCAATGGCAGAATGTCATACACGACCATGCAGTAGCGCGATTGCGGGTGCGGGTCTAGCCGGTACTTGGCCTGGATGTGTGCCCACAGGGTAGCGTAATGGCTGCGCGGTGGCAGCGGCACGGCCCCATCCATAGTGAGGTGGGGCTCTATAGCCGCAAAAGAAGTATGTGAATCAAAATAACAGCGGCTGTATAGCTTAATGCGGGGAGCTGGGTAGCGTGTCGCGTCGATGCAGAGCATGCGAGGCCGCAGCACGCTGGAGGCTTGCGAAGCCAGGTAGTGGCGCACCTGACGCCAGTGGGCGTGGATGTCTGTTGGCAATAGGGTGAAGACGTCGTCCAGAAGGTCTAGTAGGCCTTGTGAGGAGAGACAGGCAGGCAGCAGCCAGTATAGCTTGCCGCGTGCGCCGGAACGAGTCAAGTCGAAGCCGACAAAGGTGGACGAAGGGCTGCATAGCTCGCACGAGGAGATTGTGGACGGTGCTAGGTCGGCAGATGGCAGTGGGTGAACGGTGTGCTCCCAGTAGGCGAGGCGCGCCGTCACAGCCACCCACACATCTGGCAGCATTTCAATGTGATAATCTCCGGCCAACGCGATCCGACGCAGCCCATTGATCGTTTCCAGTGCAGCGGCAAGGGACGCCGAACGAGTCAGGGTCCCGTTTATCGGGATCAAGTCGACCACATAGCGGACTGCGACCGACGTCCTGCCGTTCCAGCTGTAGCTCAATTCCAGTGGTGTAGCATCGCACGTCAGCGCCGATGGATACGCGGGACGTAGCGGCAACGACGACGGCTCTCGACCTAGCCAGCCGCAGACATGGTTCCTGAAGAATGTCTCGTGGGCTTCGATGTTGTCTTGACCGTACGATCCGCTCGTTCCTAGAGCGTGTATCAGGTGCGGGCTAAGAAGGGCAGCCCATCTGAGCCGCGCCTTCTCAGACTCACCATCACCATAACGCGCGTCGCAATCGAGCATCGTCTGATCTCGTCACTGCTCGAGAGACACATGCAAGATGAGGGAGAAAGAAGAAGAAAAAAGAAAGTGTTACGACGGCGGTATGAACGGGCGGCTGCACCGCAGCAAAATCTCAAGGCTGTCTGAACCAAAGACGCTGGCTCTTGTTCGTTATGGGATGGACTAGGAGACGGAACCATGTTGAGAGACGCACCATGGCAAATTTATATCTCAGCCGAACCGAGCCATCCACACTTCCTGCATCGCAACCACCTTGAACTGCATATTCGATCCAGCGCAAGATGATCGCAAGCCTTGCCATGTCCAACTGCATGATCCGTCTACTTCTCTCGAAGTCACGCTACTATATTGGCCAGTACATTCTAAGCATGTCGCGTCCTGTGATCTATTGCTGCTCTGCGACAATGGGCAGAGATAGTGGTACAATCCATTGTGGCATGGGGACGCGCAAGACCCGGATGATAGCAAACGGCCATTAGCGAAAGCTGATTCCTCCAATCGAGATCAAATTACCCAATAACTTAAGACGCTTAAGTTTGAACAGCAACGAGACCGTCTCACCACAATGCCAGGGGTCCATCTACCATACATATCATCTGCCTAGAAAGTGCATCGAAACTACTGGATATGTGTGACCCGTGTCTTCGATACCTGCACTGACCGCTCTTCCGGATCCACATCTCGACGTTAGATCTTGATGTTTTTGGTATAGCAATCTTTTCATTGTGTAGCCCGTGTATAAAATTGGGGTCAGGGAAGCAACGTGGTGTCCCACGACCTCCAACACATCATGCCAGGCACACTGCTTCCTAGCCACTTTTCCTTACATTTCAGCATTAGGCCGAATGTGATTGCTTTCCCAAAATACCAAACGACGACGTCAGACCACGAGAAAGCACGTTCATCCATCTGCCTCGATGCCAACGAAAATTCCGCGGGTTCGTGTCTGGTGCCCGCGCCAAGGTATGAGCCTTGCATCCTGAGTGCGCCCAACCATGGTACACCACAGGAACCCATCGGTCTAAAGAATCTACATCGATATCCGTCAGCATCTCAGGCGTCCCTGCGTCGGCAGGTAGCGCAGTGGCGAGGCTTAGATTGTAAGCTTTGCTTTTTTCCCCTTCTTCTTCTCATTATCGGCCACACCGAGTTCACTAGCTTACCATTCACCGTTAGCCCCTGACCAAGTTGGTCTTGGATCTGGTGCTTCAGACGTCATCGAAGTCATTATACGAATGACATGCACCCCTGGTCAAGACAAGATCCTGCTCTCACCTCCCACGTTTGATCTGTACAAGGTTTGCGCAACCCTTCAAGGTGTCGAAGTGGGGGAGTGCATGCAGGATATAGCTCAAGATGGGACGTTCCGCATCCCAGTGGAGCAGGTTTGTCAAACATCACCTAAACCACATGATCCGCAGGACTGACCGCCTCTATTACAGATCTGCGCCGCACTGTCGGAGGACGACCGCATCAAGGTTCTGTTGCTAGCATCACCCGGAAATCCCACAGGCACGTTGATTCCACTGGATCAGATACAGCGCATACTTGACCTCGAAGGTTAGTTGAAAGCCGCTCCTAGTTCCCACCTTGACGCGCGCTGAAACGATATGATAATTAGCTTTCAAAGGCATCGTCGTGATTGACGAAGCCTACATAGATTTTGCACCAACCGCAAAGCAGGCCTCAGCTGTTCAGCTCTTGCGAAGGTACAACAATCTGATCGTAGTGCAATCTCTGAGCAAATCTCATGGACTCGCTGGAATTAGGTAGGTCAAAAGTCTGATCATTGCCAATCTCCGTTCACCACCTTGATACAGTTCTAAGAGTTATTCAGGGTCGGTATGGCCATTGCGCATCCTGTCATCATAGAGCTTTTCTCAAAGGTGCAAATGCCATACAAGCTGTCAAGTGTAGTCTTGGATCTTGCCGAACGAGCGCTCTCAAAAGAGGGACAGGCTTGTGCGATCGCACTGCAGCACCAGATCATGACTCAACGGGAATGTCTGGTTAAAATGCTCGCTGATCCTTTACTTGCCTCCAAAGGCATTGGCGCTACAATTGGAGGCCAAGCTGCAAACTTTGTGCTGATTCCAATCCTTCTTGGGGAAGAACGAGACGATATGCGAGCTAAGCAGCTGACGCAGCAACTCCGAGATCGGCACGGTATTTCAGTTCGATATGTTGGTGCGCAAGCTGGTTGTAGAGGTTGTGTGAGGATTACAGTGGGTACGAAGGATGAGATGGATGCGCTGCGAAAAGCCCTTCACACCTTGCTTTTGGAATAAATCAATAGACCTTTGAAAATCTTGGCTAATGGTTGCATGTATGTGCTTGGGCTGAGCGATCTCCACAAGAAACTTGTATAATTCGCAATTTGCGCTTATTCTCTTCGAGGCTAGGGTTAGTAGTTCTAGTGTGGGCCCTGCGCTAGGCCAGAAAGCCCATTTACCCATGATAGCTAGCTTCTACTGAACCCGAAGTTAACTCAAGTACCCGGTTCTCCCACATATACGCTAACCATTTTGGTCCTCGAGATCCCTTGTACGATATTCGTTGTCTTGGGTTTGTACCATATCTACATTATCATGTTATTTCCGAATTTGCTTCAACGCATCACAAACAGGCAACGTGGTTTTCCAACATGCCTGTCAAGATGCATCTTTCCTGCAATCATCAAGGAACTTTCTAGAGCAAGCATTATCAAACAATCATGATAAAGACAGGCCTCAATGGTTATTGGTGCTCATCGAAAGAAGCAGTGTCGCAGTAGAAGGCATCATGTCGGTGCAACATGCTAGTGGTGGCACACGACAATGCAGGCTCGATGTGGATATAGCACACTACAACCAGAGTCGTTTCGGCAATAAAACGTGTATCATCATTTTGATTTTGACGTGACTGTTCATTTTGAGTTACTCTGCGCGAGGATCTATCAACCCATTCCTATTATAAAACACTGACTGCACTCACCGTGTCACGCGACTCGTAAGCAAGAGGCGCGCTGTCTAAACCTTCAAGAGATATATTGCATACAACCCCCCATTTCAACACATCATTCGACCTCCGGAGTTGCGACGAAGAGCTAACGCAATGCAACACTTTCGAGCAACATCACTCTTTCAACCTTCCAACCTAGCACATGCCATCCGGAAGACCATGGACCCCTTCAAAGCACCCTCTTATCTCTTTGGATCAATTATGGCTTTCCCGCATACCATGGTCGCTCGAACTATCGCTGTCTTAGGGATGGATTTTGTCATGGTCGACGCATTGCATACGTAAGTAACTAACACCAGGCAACACTCGCTCATGTCTAACCCAAAATCAAGTCCTATCGATACCGAGAACCTAGTCCGCATCATACAGACCATCAACTTCTGTAGCGAAGGCAGGACAGTCGCCGTTGTGCGGGTCCCGTCTGCACACTCGGATCTGCTAACGCACGCCCTTGACGCAGGTATGTGTACATATGCCGTCTTGGCTGCATATCCGCCATTGGACATGCGTATACGCAGACCGACTTTTCAATCCCACATCGGTATTTCATAGTAGAAGCTAATCATCGGATCGTCGTCTCCGTTGTAGGTGCAGCAGGAATCATCTTCCCACATATTGACACCGCCGAGCAAGCCGCCGAAGCTGTTTCCAAGTGTCGATACGCAACCTCTGGTGGAGACAGGTCTCTATCGCCATGCGCCTTAGTCTCTGGAATCACGGATACAGCTCCACAAGGGCTGACACATGATAAAGTGGCTGATAGTCACATAGCTGTCATATGCCAGATCGAGAGCCAGGTGCGTGATCATTGTGAGAAGCTACAGCCACGCTGCTTACTGATTTGAAATAGCTTGCAATGGAAAATGCAGACGCTATCGCAGCCACACATGGCGTAGATTGCCTCATGCTGGGCCCGGGAGACCTTCGCCTCTCGCTGGGTCTTCCTGCTCGGAAATTCGGTCAACGCGACGACCCGAGATTCCTTGAAGCCGTTAATCGACTTGTTGAGGTGAAACATCGACACGGAAAGCCTTTGATGACCGTATCCTTCAAGATTTCTGCAGAAGAGGATTCTTGGATACAGCATTTCAACCTATTACTAGCCACTGCAGATTTTGTAGACGTGGTCAAAGGTCATCAAACTGCTTTGGGGACGATTAAAGGTACCCTTGCGGGTCTGAATGAGAGGCTGCCACCACCCATGGATGTTAATGAGAAGATCAAGGGACGTCGCGATAGTCACGAGGAATGAATTTGATGCAGTCATTTGTACTCCGAGTTTCAAAATCTTAATCCGTCCTCTAGTCGGAAGTGTCTGGGAGTCTATCTACTAATGCATCTACAAACCTTGCCACCAAAACGTTTCTTCGAGGGAATACACTTCTCGTAGAAATGTTCCTCTGCTGCTTGTTCCCACGAGTATATTGTATTCTCCTTTCTCACATACCCAGCGACCTTCTGCTTCGTCCCAGAACCCCAGCGCATACTTCAACTCCATGTTTATTGCAACGGTGGTAGTGGAGGAAAGCTTAAGAACATGTGTTTTTTCGAACCCTTTCAGCTCTTTCACCGGGCGGCCAACACTGGATTTCTGTGGCTCGACATATAGTTGCACCACTTCTGCGCCGTCAAAGTTGCCAATATTTTCAATCTGGACTCGCGCTGTGATCACTGCTTTCTCCTGTGAGCCATGTACTTCAAGTCGAAGTTTCGAGAGGCGGAACTCGGTGTAGGATAACCCATGACCGAATGGAAAGAGTACGGGTTTTTCCAGGGTGTCGTAGTATCGGTAGCCTACATAAACGTCCTCCGCATATAGTATACGTTTCCTCTCCGCTTGGCTGCACAGATACGTCGGATTATCGCGCAAACAGACAGGAAAGGATAGTGGTAGTTTTCCTGATGGATTGGCATCGCCGTACAAAACATCACTGATCGCTGTTCCCGTCTCGTTGCCTCCGTACCATACATGCAATAGAGCCTTAGTGCGACTAGCCCATGGCATCGTCACTGGGATTCCTGAACTAATGCAGACGACAGTATTAGGGTTCGCATCGAGCACACTAGTGATGAGGTCGTCGGTATGCTGTGGAAGTTCGATGTCAGTTCTATCTGCGCCCTCATTCTCCCAGTCCCCCATTAGACCTGCAAGGATAACGACTTGGTCGACCTGTGACGCTAGCTCAGCAGCTGCGCGAATGGAGGCAGCAACGTCCATTTGATAACATCCGCCAAGACGTAAACCGCCGGGATGAAATGTCAGTGGAGAGTTCTTGATGAGTTCCGAAGTGTGTGCTCCGGCCCAGTGGACTAGCACGTGGTATGACTCTCCTTTGATCAGGTGAACAGTGCCTATCTTCTCCACCGTGCCCGCTCGGAAGAAGCCTTCTCCAAATTGCTGGTCTTTTGTGTTGTCTACCACGAGCTTTCCGTCTAGATACAAGTTTGCAGTGCCTTGTACGCTAACGCCAAAGTCGTAGGGCCCGGTGTCAGTCGCTACAAGGCGACCCGAAATATCCACGTGCCAGTTTTCGCCATCAATACGCTTCATGTTTTCATAGTTGAAGAAGTAACCGCAAGAGTTAAGGAACTCATAATGATCGACTGGAGTGCGGTTTGTAACGGTCGGCGGCTCGTTGTAGATGTACATGTCGAATCCAGGCTTGCCGTGACTTGTCAGGAGTTGGTGGCCCAGAAGAGGCCTTTCTTTATGATTGTAAATTCCTCGGGAAAATTGAACGCTTCCATTGCTTCTCTCACTGATAGCCTGTAGAGGGGTTACCGCATAGTAAGGTCGAAGATGAGCGATACGCCCACCTCGGTATGCTGCAATAGCAGCATTCGGGCCTATCACAGCAATCGTCTTGTCAGGATTCAGGGGAAGTATGCTTTCGTCATTTTTCATGAGTACTATCGACTCAGTTGCGGCCCGACGAAGTAGTTTGCGATCTTTCTCCCGGTTCAAAGGCTTCTCCGGCGCCTGTTCCGGTATGTTGGAGCTAGCGGCTTCTTTGATCATGTTGAGAATGCGTCGCACGCAATTATCGAGATCATGAGCGCTTAGACGATTAGCCAACAGTGAGTGTAGCAGGTTCTTTCCTCTCCATTGGCTAGGTCCGGGCATCTCGAGGTCCAGGCCTGCTTGGATAGGAGCTGTGGTTGCATACAAGCCGTGCCTACGCATTGGAAAGTTAGTTTTGCTTATATTCCAGAGATCTTTTGAAGGACAACTTTTGATGGAACTAGACTCGAAATGAGGAACTGGGGTAGTTCACTAACCAATCGCTCATGACCAGGCCACGAAAGCCCCATTCTTTCCTTAAGATGTCATGTAAGATTCTCTTGTCTTCTGTGATGTGAAGTCCGTTGACTTTGTTGTACGCCGCCATGATTGCGCCAGGATCACCAATCTTGATTGTCAACATAAAAGCCATGAGATATATCTCTCTTAACGCGCGCTCAGTGACCATGCAGTTCATGCTAAAACACCCCTGTTCTTGGTCGGAGCACAAAAAGTGTTTTGGTGTAGCCACTATCCCTTTTTCTTGGATTCCGATGCACATGTATCCTGCAAGGGTTCCCGCAAGGAGAGGATCCTCTCCAAGCGCTTCATGCCCTCGTCCTGCAAGTGGAGACCGCGGAATATTCACGCAAGGTGCTAGGAGCACATGCGTTCCTTTTGCGATACATTCATCGGCTAACAATCCTCCTACCTCACGAAGTAGTTCCCTGTTCCACGAGGCTGCCAATGCTGGCCCAGCTGGCAGACATATTGTTGGTGTTGAGTTGAAGAAACGTGTACCGCGCACTGTGTTCGGGCCGTCACTTGTTCTTAGGGAAGGAATCCCTAGACGTGGGATAGGTACGGTGTGTGCGAAATCAAGTCCTGCAGCCTGGTAAGTCTGAAATGAATGGGACTAGTAGAAGCGACGATAACTCACCTGCAGTTATATCGCATTTCTCGGCGACAGAGAGTCGAGAAAGGATCCCTTCCACGTCAATATCAGCCATTGAATTGGTTGTTCCAGCACGATGAGAGACTGATGGTGATACTTCTTCGTGTTCAAAACCATGTACACCCTATAATGTAAGGAGTAGACTCATGCAAGCGGGGTTTAGTAGGCTTCTAGGCTAGGTTTCTAATCAATGAGGTAATCTATCTACTGGGATCTCTATAGCGCGATCATCTGCATCGATTCTGCCAAGCTCTAAACCTAGTCTGTTTTGATCACATAAATCATGCATGTAGTCGCATTGCATGCTATCTAAGCGACCCCCCTACCCTGCCCATGGCGTGTTCTACCCATATACCAAGTGCTTGTTCGCCGATGCAGCGGTCACGAAGAATTTTGAAGTTGGCACATAGTTCTCTTGCCACTCCACCACAAATTCTAGCCCTGTTTCTTTCGTCCACCGCTGCACCAATGGCTGGGCGGTAACAGGAAGTGCTATCTTCAAAGACGCTTGATACCACCAAGGAAATATACCAAATGCAAGCATAACTCGGGGCACATTCGTCCGATTCGGCATTCCTGCGTGCCACAATCTTAGGTCTCGAAGTACTAGATCTCCTGCTTTTACCGAGATCTGCACAGGCGGAAGTATCTCACGCCGTTTTCTGACAAGTTCTGGCTTGATGGTTGATAGGCCCCCTGGCGATTCGCGCGACTCAACATGATCAGCCATGCTGGTGTCTCTGTGGCTCCCAATCCATACTTCTGTGCCGCCATTCAAAGGACCTGTGTCGACAAGATAGTAATTTGCCACCAACGCAAACGGAAACCGGAGGTGTTCATGGTCTAGATCTGCATGAACAGTTTGCCGTTCAGTTGAGGAAAGTGCTGTGTTGCCATTCGCGTAAACTACTCGCGGACTCGGTCCCAGAATTGCGGCGCTGATGCTGGCTGCGAAAGGGTTCGCCCAAATAGACTGAAACATTAGGTCCGGAGAAGCCGGTGGCCTTTGTGAGATATTACGGGTAGGTTTTCCTTGATTGAAATGGGTCGATGGTTCGTTGGCCAGTTGTTCAGATCTCTCGGCCATGATGGAGTTTAGCTTTGCTACCGCAGACTTGTCCACAACATCTTCCAACACCACGATGCCATCCCTTTGGAGAATCGATACTGCAGCGCCCACGGTTTCTGCACTTGGGATTTGGCATGCTCGTTCCCGATCTGGTACGATGATTCGCTGGATTTGATTGGTACTCATGGTGTTGACCCGTCTGGGAGGTTTATCGAAGGAAAGCCTGCCTTCTCTATCCTGGTACTATCGTGACAGTTTAATCAGGAAGTGCGAAAAAGGGATGGGTAGGTGAAAGATCCTTTACGGCATAGACTGCTTTTCGCGGAGAAGGACGCATATAACTATGGACTAGCTTGCGCGTGCTAAGAAGACTGCTTTGTTTGATCTAAAACTCATTATCTGATCCTGAGAGTGCATGGAAAGTTTTGGGAACTGGGCGAGATTGTCACGGCGCATGTTTGATTGTGATGACACCCCGTTGTACTACTTTGATACCCAAGTGTAGGATAGCGCGCTGGGGAAAGCGAGATCGTCACCGCCATGCTTTAGTGCAGCACCAAATGCAGATTCCGCCTTCATCCATTGTTTTTCTGCGCCTCTTTCGTCCAGAAGCCAGCGGCAGCTTGCAATCAATTCTCCACCTATCTCACTCAGAGATGAGTCGCGGACTTGCGTACCGAAGAACCCGTACGTCAGTCCGTTGGCCAGCGACTGCCGCGACACCAATTGAGAGGCTGGCCGCCGGATGGCGTCGTACACCTTTAGCGCATGCGGCAAGGCGGACACCGTTGTCCTCGAATCTTCCAGCAATCGAGCTAGGATATATGCATCCTCGATGCCTTGGCCCCCACCGAGACCCTGGTGTGGTGTCATGGCATGCGCAGCGTCACCGATCAGACAAACTCTCTCCATCGCAAATGCTGGGAGTGGGGCTACGACATGGACTGCCCATCTTGATGCAACCTTTGGAATGTGCAGCAAATCGGTGAGGTCTCGCTCCCACCCGGCATAACGCTCAGCGATCTGCGACGCCGGGATCTCGGCAACCCACGGGCCGTCGAACAGGGGTGGGACACCATCCGCAGCGAATACGTTGTCGTAAGCCGTTAGTTGGATCTCGTCCCTGACAATATTCGAGGTAACATGTCGTCCTGCTCCACACCACTGCAGGTGGGACATGCGTCGTTAGTTCCAGACACTGTCACAATTGGGACGGCGCCTTACAATTCTGAAGCCGCGTAATGCTATGCTGTTTGGACACCTTTTCTCGACCTCGGCTCGTGAACAACTCATCCTGTATGCAAACTGACCGCTGAATTGAGGTGCAGATAGGACGTGGTCTCCCAAAAACATGTGCTGTCGTACCCGTGAATGGACTCCGTCGGCTCCGATAAGCACATCGGTTTCGAACTGGGTGTTATCTTCGAAGGACAGGGTGACCTTTCCCGACTTGTCTTGGATGTAGGATCTCAATTTTTTGTTCGTTTTGATTTGGCATCGTCCAGCATCAACATGGCTGTGGAGGATATCAAGGAGGCCATCTCGAGGGATAACTCGGGGTCCATGTGGCACTTGACAGAAATCTTCTCCCCTTGGATATCTATCGGATTTTCGGAGGACCGGACCACTGACTAGAAAGAGATTAGTTCTCAATAGATGTCGAGCGATTGCAAATTCCAAATCCTCTAATGCGTTTGCTGCAAGACTTACCTTCTGACCATGGAGGACATTTTAGCCCTCTAGAGGTGCACTCTGCATCGAAATTCATGTATTCTCCAAGCATGTCCCAGAATCTTTTCCACACTGCGACCCCTGCGCCGATGGCACGGATCTCAGATTTGCTCTCAAATAAATAGACGTCGATATTTGGGCATTTTGCTAGGAACGCGGCAGCAGTCATCCCCGCTATGCCACCCCCGCTAAGATACATCTATGAGCATCGGGTGCTAGGAATCGTCCATTGATGAGCTTACCAGATAGAAACCTGTAAAGAAGGCCTAGTTTCAGGCACTACCATCATGAACCAACAGCGGAAAAAGGCTGGGCGATTTGGTGCGAGAATGAAAGACTACAACATGAGATTGAATCATATCTATACACATACTTATCAACGAGCGGTGTCCAATTCGGGCATAGTGGAAAGCGCGTTAGCAGCGCATACGTAATATTCATCAACACTGGCTAGCTGTAGCATATTGGTGGAAACTGAACTATCCAGCATCACCACGCATGAACTTCATTGCCACATCTTTATCAAACTTTATCTACCCATCCATATATCACAAATTAGAAGAGATTTGCACTGACTGTGTAAGTTGAGTCAGCTACATGTCTCAATCTCATATCGTACTTTCGTGCAAGGCGAACTGGAGTAAGTGCGGACGTGCGAATTGCGAATTGTACCGATCTTATGAACCACTTAGGCCACCTCCGCTCCATGTGCATACTCTCTGCTCGAATAGCGCATTCTAGAGCCGTTCATGTTACGATCCTAGTGTCCAGCTCGGGTAATGTTGTGCAAAGAGTGGCCCAAGAGGTTTCCAGGTGCGCAAGTATTGAAGAAGTAAATATTTCCAGCAAAGTCAGGTATGCCGCGTCACGGCGCAGCAACGCCTATCACGTATCATCTTCATTCACGTCCTGTACTCATCTTAGCTCAGAGTCCTTGGTTTGTCGACCGACACCGCAGATAATGGAGATACAGACAGCTCCTTCAAGCTTGTCTGGACAGCTCTTATGAAAAGTGAAGTTACCACGTGTAGCTATACATTGGAACATGTTGAGGCAGTCGTACCACCCTCAGCTGTAATACTTGATGTAGGTTTACACACAGTTCCAAAGTTTGTATACTCCACTGAATGTCCTAAATAAAGGGATTCCAACTATCATGGCTCGAGATCATCCGATCCGAACCTTCACCTCCACCCATTTTCCAATGGATGATGGCATTTTCAGGAGGCTTCATGTACATGTGTGGCCCAACGGAATCCCAGACCAAAAGTGCAGAGTTCATGAAGCAAAACACGCATGACTGCGACGAGGACATACTCATCCCAGGCATGCTTCCAATGACATGCCACGATCTGAATCCCCAAGACGTAGGAGACAAAGCAATCAAGATTCAGATTGCTAAAACCACCATGACACGGTACGTACCACGGGTAATAGAATCTGTACGCCGTTGGCTAACAGACCAGGTTTGCACAGAGAGCCGACGGCCTTTTGACAGCCTGTGCTCCAGAATATGACAGTGTAGAATGTCTCGGCGCCATCTCGGATTGGATTGCATGTCAACGAGGTCGGCAAACGTTTCATCTTGGTCCTATGTTGCCACTCATTCCAGGCACTACTGCCTTCTCCGCGAAAGCTATTGAAGTTGAAATCAGTACGTGTCCGGACGGCTCTGGTATCGTCGTCACACGTTTCTTGGATCGATGTATGTTGTCTCATGGAAGGCATAGTGTCTTCTACATCAGCTTTGGCACAGAGCACTGGTACGTCTACTTTTGACCAGCAACTTGAAAGTTGCAAGGCAAAACTGACCATGCCCCAGGCCATCCTCTCTTGATCACCTCGAAATCCTTCTAGACGCCATGGTAGCCCGTAAATATCCCTTTGTAAGTGTACCGATGCATTGGATATCTTGGGGATAACGTTTGTCTAAAACCCCATCTAGCTACTGGCACATGCACATGCGGATGCGCAAACCATCTCCAAGTTGAAAAACAGATACCCTGCTAATGAGGAAGCACTCATTCTGCCATTTGTGCCGCAACAAACCGTGCTATCCCATGAGGTATGTCTACAGATATGATTCCCGTCATGCGCTACCTGAATGAAGACTATACTAAGCTTTCAGGCGTGCGGATGGTTTATAACGCACGGAGGAGCAAACGGCGTCATGGAATCGCTTACCCAAGGGATCCCAATGTATGTATAGCAAGACCCCATCGACCCATCCCGCATATTCACCTGTCTCAGGATCGGTTGGCCCTTTGCCATTGACCAGCCTCTCAATATTACCCACATGGCACATACTATGGACGCTGGCTTTGAATTCACACAGATGCGAGCGAACTACTGTCCCGTCAAGGCAGCCAGACCCGAGGATGTTCTGCCTGACATGGATGCTTGGGAAAAGGAAGTTGGAAACGTTTTGGCAGCTGCTTTTACAGCTGTGGGCGAGAGGAAGCGGAGGAACGCTGAATTGATTGGAAAGAATCTTGGAAAAGCGTGGGCAGAGGACAGTGGGAGAGCTAGGCTGCAGCTTTCTAGGTTCCTAGATCTGATGAGCGTTTGATGTGCGAACGCTTAAGGGGGATGTTATCATTGCATCCGCTTCCACAGCAACACATGTTGCAGAAAAGAAATGAGTAGTGTCTAAAAGGCTTCGATATTGTCACCATTTGCATGCTAGCATGGTTACAACACCAGCTTCGTTTTTTTTTTGAGACAGGCCAATCCCGACAACTATACTTAGTCTTCTAATACTCGTCGAAGAGCTGACATCAAATTGCATGAGCACACAAGCATTGCCTCAAAGCTTGAACGTATTTTCCGTGTTCCACGGCGAACTCAAGCTCTTTATATCTATCACAGTAATATTCTCCATTGCACACCCATATGCCATCTTTTGCATCTACACCACCGTACCATCCCCGCCCCCTTCTTCCAGCTCAATCTTCCTCTTCTTCTTCCCATGATGTCCTCGAGCCTCCACTCTACCCTCCACCGGTAACACTCTTGTAGCAGTGAACAGATAGCCCTCCGCTCCGCCCTTACTCGTCATCATAGGATGCGTCCTGCCTGGAAGAACTTGCCACTGTCTCGCACGTGCCGTCTGTAGCGAGGGCGCAAGCAGCAGGGTAGGATTGACCGGGAAATCTTCTTCTTCGTTGTTGCCACCTTCCGGTGTACTAGGAGTTGTATCAACATGCTCTTCTCCCTTGCGATTCTTGTTACCGTTGGTCTGTGTCGTAGTTGGCGGCGGTCCAAATTCGCGCGCTATGTACGCCGCCCTCCGTTCCTTGGAGTAGAGATCGCAGAGTTCGACGAGGGGTTCGACGTTGGGGTTGTACACAACGACCCTGCCTCCTCCCCTGACCAAGGGAACGAGTTCTTTGAGTACAGTCTTTGCGTCCATGGCCGTAGCTACAACTAACCCGTCAAATCCACCCCGTCTAGTCTCATCTACGACACCCTTTACCCTCTCCCACCTCCTCCTCTTCTTGTAATACGTGCCCCGTTTCGTACTCTTCATGCCAGCCAGCACCTCTTCAGAGATTACCTCAGGCTCGTCGTATGTAGGGTCGTCTTCTGGGTGGAGGAGCGCGAGCCAGGATATGGACTTTAGGTGTTTGTAGAGTGGGTGCTCGGGTGTTGGGGCGCCGTAGTCGTAGCCAAAGTATTTGAGGTAGGAAAGGTTCGGTTGATTGTTCGGGTGGAGAACAGTGAGAGTATTGGTATGCGCGGACATTTGGGGAATGTGTGGGCGGGGGGGTTTTCGGGGGCGCGCAGGAGGATCTGAAGGGTCGGCGTCAGGCATGGCGGTATCTGTGTCCTTTGCTTCTGGGGCGTGGTTCGTCGCTGTCTCTGTCGCTGCCGTACCATTCATCTCGACATCTTCGGCCTCGTCTTCCGAGTCGTCGTCTTCTTCCTCGGGGTAGAGGATACCCATCTTCTCTGCGAGCGCTGCTGTAACGAGACCTCCTGTATCGTCTACCACGAGCCATCGCCCTCCTCCTATCTGGCTGACACCGTCTTCTCCCGTGAGAATCTGGTTGGTGGCTCCCGAGTGTACGTTCGCCCAGCTGTTGATCAAGCCCAGTAGATCTTCCCTCAGCTCCATGATCTTGTATGCCTCCTTCTCCAGCACGTATTCTGTAAGCAGCCCGATATCCATGGGCAGCGCCGTAAAGCGTTTCATGTACTTCTTCGACTTCCTTAGCGTGTACTTGGCGAGCGAGAAGCTCGTCTTCTCGTCAATGGCATTGTGGGAGGCCATGATCTTGGCGATGATGTCCTTGCCGGAACCTGTCCCCGCTTTCTTCAGCTCCTCAATCTCAGCCATGGACAGCGCCTGACGCGATGCATCATCGACAGTCAGGCGGTTGTTCCGCATTATAACCTGCCCATCTTCCCCAACAATGTCGAAACCGGCAGCGCCCTCGGCATTCTCATCGCCGGTGTCGGCAGCTGGCGCATGGTCTTCGCCTAGAGCTTCAGCATGGAGTTCGGATGCGGGTACGACGCGCAGCTCCGTCTTGGACTTGCCATCGTCCTTGTCGAGGAGTTCGTAGGTGAGGTAGTATGGCCGGCCGAGGAGCAGGTTTGAGTTGAAGGTGCCGAACTTTCCAAGATTGATGTTACTGGGAGGCGGTCAGAAGGAGCTGCAAGGTGGGCATACGAAGGAGTATGTAGGGGGCTCACGCCAGCTATGCGACGTACGTATTCGGTGTGATCTCGACTATCTTGAAAAGGCCGGAGGGCAGTCGCAAGGCGACGTGCGTGTTTGGTCGGACGCAGGAATGCATGGCGAACTTGGTCGCGGCTGTCAAGTTTCACTGGGCCATGTGCGACAACGACTGTGTGTGTCGTTATAGATCTCTTGACACTAGAGTCCCAAGGTTGCTCGGTTGGCGCAAATCGCGAGGTGAGTTGAGCTAGTGAATTTGTTGCAAGGAATAATTCCGAGCCGCAACGCCACGCTTTCAGCAAAGCCACAGCCACAGGCCTCAGCCACACCGTACGTCATCTTCCGCTTGTACGCGACTTCCGCATATCCAATACCCCGGCCGCGTATGCTACTCGTGTCTACTACGTCGCCTGCATTGCTTCTTCCCTAGAAGTCCTACTTTGCTATCAATCCCCCTTCAACCGCGTCTTCCACAACTCCCGCAGCCCGCGCTGCGCCAACTACCGTGTAAGCTTCACCACACAGACTGCATCGAGCCTGCGCCAGCACCACCAAACATGGTGCTTCGAAAGTCCAACGACCCCGACGACGTCGTGCCAGCGCCACTCTCCAAAGCGATACCCCCATACCCTACAACACCTTCCGACGAGCATCCGCCTGCGTTTCCCGTATCTCCAGACCATGCCGCCGACCGACCCGGTGCGAGCAAGTCGCCAGCCTTCAACATCAAGACGCCAGAAGAGACCCGTCTGCCTGATGACAAACACAACAGCGACTCCGACTTTAGCGAAGACGAGTGGAACCAGTCCGACGACGACGACTTTGAAGATGTCAACCACAACGACGTGCCTGCCGCGTTGAAGCCGGCTGCAGGCAAGAGGCCTCCCGTGCCCTCGACCGCACACATCAGCGGCGACCTTCCAGATGCCTTGAAGCCAGGGCCACCAGCCGGAATACCCATCAAGCGCTCGCAGGAGAACATTTCACCTATGCCCACCGGTGCCAGTGCGGCCTCATACAATGGTAGCACCGTGTCCGAGCAATCAAACGGATCCATCCCGCTGAAGACTAACAACCCATATCTGAAGATGCAGACAACTGGGCAAAGCGGGTGGGGCGATGAGAGCAGCGACGCCATCTGGGGTGATGCGCCGAGCCAGGCACACAAGTACGAGGCACCCGTAGAGCTGCCGGCGTTCCAAACGCCAAGTACACCTTCCCATGAAATGAAGAATCTAGGACTAGATGATCATCCTCCGCCTGCTCAGTCGAAGCCTGTAGAAGAACCGCCCGTGATTGCGGTGAACTCGCCCACGCCTCGGTCGGAACACCCGGAGGCGTCTTTCGATACAAATCCATGGGAGCCCGTCTCGCACGATGGCCGTGCTGAGACTGTAGCATGGACGGCGCCGCCACCGCCAGCAGGTTTCTCGGATGCAAGCTCGCACACTGCGCCAGTACCAACGGGCGATGCGGCCGCTCATGCTACAAGCTCGTACACTGCGCCAGCACCCATCGTTCCTGAGAATACGCATGTCATAGATTCAACACCTCCTCCACCACACTACACTCCGGACGAGACACGAACTACCTTGGAAGAACCTCCGCCAGCTCTGCCACCACGTAGATCACATGAAGATATGACGCCTGCCATGCCACCCAGGCCCATTGATACAGGTGCGAGCTCTACAGCTGCGCCAGGCCCAGAGTCGCCAAACACTCGGATGGAGAGGCAGCGGAAAGAACACTACCAAATCAAGCACATTCGTTGGCTCGACCATAATATCGAGGACATGCGTGTTTCGCCCATTCTGACGCAGAACCTCAACGGTCCATGTCCTTTGCTTGCTCTCGTCAATGCACTGGTCCTCTCTACCCCCGCCAGACTCGACACCGCTCTCGTCGAAACACTCCGCACACGTGAGACGGTCAGCCTAGGATTACTTCTCGATGCCGTCTTTGATGAGCTCATGTCTGGCCGACGAGGTGACGCTGCGCAAGCTTTGCCCGACGTGAGCGAGCTATACAAGTTCCTCCTTGCTCTCCACACCGGTCTCAACATCAACCCCATGTTCGTCCCGGACTCGAACATCCCGAGTGACAACCACGCTACGCTCACGAATCGAGCTGGCGCATTCGAAAACACACAGGACATGAAACTATATCGCACCTTCAACATACCTTTGATGCATGGATGGCTACCAGAAGCTGGAAGTGACGCTTACGCTGCATTCAACCGCGTTGCACCCAGTTATGAGACTAGCCAGTTTGTGCAGTTCCAGGAGGAGGAGTTAAATGCGAAGTTGGGTGCTGGTGACAGTCTGAATGAGGATGAGCAGCAGATGTTCACGGATATTCATGCTATCAAGGAGTTTTTGATGAGGTGGCCAACGCAGCTGACTGACCATGGGTTGAGAGTCATCCGTGACAATCTTCAGCCAGGCCAAGTCGCTATTTTGTTCCGAAATGACCATTTCTCCACACTGTGTAAGAATCCGCGAAACGGCGAGCTGGTCACCCTGGTTACGGATCAGGGGTACTCAACACACGATGAGATTGTTTGGGAGAGTCTGACGGATGTGAACGGTCAGGGCAGTCAGCTCTTCTCTGGAGACTTCCGAAGCGTGGATAACAGTACGGGCAACACCGGAGCAGTAGCTCAGGAACAGCAGCCGCACGACTACGACAATGGACAAGGCTGGACTACCGTACAAGGACGTCGCGGCAACAACCAACAATCCAGCGTCCCACAAGATCCCGATGCCACATCTCCGGAAGCTCTCAGCAGAGCGGAGCAAGAAGACCATGATCTCGCTCTCGCACTCCAACTGCAGGAAGAAGAAGAAGATCGCCAACGACGCGAAACGGAGCAGAGGAACCGCGACAACGCACCTCCACAGCCACCTCGTAACCAAGGAAATCCAGTTATACCTCCACGCCGAAACAACAACATTACAGGACACAGACCAGCAGGTGAACCCGCTCCTCCGCCTTTGTACGAAGAAGCTGTTCAAACTCCCCAGTACAATCCGCCAGCGGGGCACCCAGCCAATCCTGCTGCACCGGTACCGGGACAGGGGAGTGCTGCGCACCAGTCGACTAGTGGTGGCCATCATCATTCTGGTTACATGCCTCCTGCTGGAGGACGCATGGGTGGGAGAGGAGGTGGTAGGAGACACTCGCAGGGACAGCAGGGTCAGGGGCAACAGCAGGGTGAGGATAGGGATAAGTGCGTTGTTATGTAGAATTCGACGGCGCTTTCACTCGAGTTGTGGTGGGCGATTGGGAAGTGTGGGGGATGGGAGGATGGGAGGGATGAGGAGGAGGGTGAGGGGAGGGTTGGAGAGGAGCAGGTGGAAGAAGAAGAAGAAGAAGAAGAAGAAGAAGAAGGGGAGAAGCAAGGTTAGGACAGTATCGGTGATGATGGTTTGCTGACTTTCTCTTTGCTCTTGTTAGGGATGGAGATGATTCGGTTTGTGGGTGGTGTACCGTTAGTTAGTGGGTGATGGGGATGCGGATGAGGATGGAAGATTGGCGTTTGGGCGGAGTACGGATATACCCGTTTTCCTTTCCTTTTTGATGCTGCATGGTTGGTGGTGATGATGGTGGTGTTGTATTGCTAGACTTGGGTCGGTAGTATTGATGATCAAAATGTTATGACTTTTTGCCAGTCTTCTCTACTTGTATACCTCACTAGGTCCTTGGAGTTGATAAGAATGGTGGTATACGTTCTACATTGGGGGACAGCAGCTGAATTTCGGAGGCGTGTAGAATAGAAACTCGATATAGGTGGGCGTGGATGCAGGACGATATAGGTGGTCGTGGAATGCAGGACTGCCATTGCACTGCAATCTTTAGCGTGGAAGAGAAGGTCTCAGCCTTGCTGTCAGCATGCACCTCGCAGGGCTGGAGGCCAATAGGAATCAGATGTTAGCGTGCACTGCAATCTCTAGCGCAGAAGAGAAGACTTTAGCCTCGCTGTCAGCACGAACCTCGTCAAGCAATTGCGGATTGGCTGAATTTGTCTAGTATGACCGAAACTTGGACTTGCACTGCAATCTCTAGCGCGGAGGAGAAGACCTCAGCCTTGCGGTCAGCATGAGCCTCAGACAGCGGGAAGGCAGTTCGCTGCACTGCAATCTTTAGCGTAGAAGAGAAGATATTAGTCTTGCGGTCAGCATACGTGACGCGAAATAGTGCAGTGCACTGCAATTCTTAGCGCGGAAGAGAAGAACAGCCTTGCTGTCAGCATGAACCTCAGATCGTGGGAGGCCTTGACGCCAGGTGCACTGCGATCTTTAGCGCAGAAGAGGATATCTCAGCCTCGCGTAGAATAAGACAGAGCGACTCGACATCCGCTTCTAGCTGCAATATAATCTCTGTCACTCAGAACACACATACCCAAGAACCCAATCCAATCGATTTCCTCTACCTCAATCCAATTTATTATTCGAACACCAACTCCCAAAATCTCCTCCTCACACCACATCTCCTCAAACAGCAAATCACCCTCCTTCTCCCCTATGCACACGGAGTAATTCCAACTGCCTCTTCTTCTCCCTACCCTCCATAGCCCTAAGTTTCGCACCCCACTCATTTTCTTCCTCCTCTCTTTTACTCCTCTGACCCACTCTACTCGTCGATCGCTGTGTGCACATCTGTTCATATCCCCTCGTCCTCATAGCACTCTCCTCCAACAACTTCGCTTTACTAATTACCACCTGTGCATGACCACCACCACCACCACCACCACCGCCCATGTCACTCTCCACACCCACCTCACTATCCCGCCGCGGTTCCAAATACCACGGCTCTCGACGCAGTTTAGAAGCCTGTCGTTCGTACGATGTTGCGGCGTGTCTGTTGTATCTCACCGGTGGGTGTAGCATTGGCTTGGGTGGTGGGATGAGTAGAGGAGGGGGTCGAGGCGGGTGACGGGGCGGTGAGAGATGTTGTTTGGCCAAAGCGCTTTGGAGAGAGGATCGTTTGATGGGTGCGTGGGTGGGTGAAGATGAGGAGCGGAGGGGGTGGGATGACCGGTCTGCATGCTCGGGTGTTGGTGTTGTTGTGTGTTCATCGTCGTCATCATTGTACTCTTCTCTGTGGTAGTCATCGTCGTACATGTGGTCTTCGTACTGGACGTCGTGGACCTGGTTTTCTTGGTCGTTGGAACTGGAGTTGTAGATGGGGTTGTCGTGCTCCTCGTGGCTATCCCGTTCGATCTCCACGGCAGTATTACAACGCCAACTCTTTGTACTACTCCCCGTAGCCCTTCTGCTCCTTCTCCCCTGCCCCTCCCCCTCTTGTTCTCTTTCATCCTCTCCGCCTCCCCGTAAAGCAGGATGCATACATCCATTAATCACGTATCCGTCATCTTTTGCATCGACCACCAACTCACCATCCTTGATACCAACCGCCAGACCACCATCTTGTTCTTCGTGTACAGTTTCTTCTTCAGAAATCTCCCTACGATTGCTCAATGCCGTATTACTCTCACAAACACCAAGTCGCATTTCCGCCCTCCTCTTCTCCATCTTCTTCAGTTCATCGGCCCAACTACTCAGAGCCTGCATACTGGGACCTCGGCGACGGGTGCCACGTTCCTGCGGGCTGATCAGAGAACTTTGCCTGTTGGAAGAGGAAGTATATTGGTCAGAAGTGTCGATCCTGAGGCTGTGGCGAGATCTATTCGTCGTGTTGCTGCGACGGAGGCTGTGAACACTGTGTGCATAGTTGTTGGGCGAGAATCTGGATTTGCAAGTCTTCGCGGGATACGAGTCGGCGTGGCTATGGGTATGCGGATCGGAAGAAGCTGCGCCGGCGAGGAGGTTGGAAAGCGTAAAAGTCCTGTTGCGAAGCGGTAGTGTATTGTGGCCGTATGTGGGTTTAACGGGACTGCTAGATGACCGCTGAGCGAGCGGAATATCCAGTTCCGATTCCCTGCTACTGCTGTATGTTGTCGAGCTGTTTGTCAGCATCAAATCCAACGTCGACCCACTCCATCGCTCATCGTCAGTATCCGGGCTATCCCTAGCACTCAGACTCCTGACAAAGTTGCTGTAATCGTAGCCTTCGTCGTCGCTATCTTCAGCATCTAGTTCCCTTCGTCTCTCCATCTCTCCCTCAATATCGCAGACAACCTTTGTCGCCCAAGCCAGTCTGACACCGCCCTCTCCAACCGCGACGTCCCTCCCCTTCCTCCTCTCCCGGTTCATTCTGAGTAAATCGCGTCGAGCTTCAAGGATAGTGGTGAATTCTCCAGTCTGCTCATCATACCCCAACCAAGCATCTTTATCTTCCAGCATCTCCCCACTCGTGATGTTGTACTGTCGCGCACTCGCCGCCTCTTCATCCGCATACGCCTCAAGCTTACTCGGCAACACTGCATCGATGTACTCCGCCAACGAACTAGGCACCTGGTAACTCTCCAACGTGAGTTGAACAGCTAGCAACGTATCCCTCGGTCTCACCATGGACGGGTGAATGACGTCGTTTTCAGCGCTGAAAGAGCGCCGTAGTGCATGTCTGCTGGCACACAACTGAAGAGCCATCTTATTCACATCGTTCTTGGCGTCTTCGTATACGGCTTTAGTAGCGGGATCAGTCGGTGTGCTTGGTTCCCATATCTCAACCGGTACAGCCGCGACAGGT
Source organism: Alternaria gaisen (assembly GCA_004156025.2). Lineage (NCBI taxonomy): Eukaryota > Fungi > Ascomycota > Dothideomycetes > Pleosporales > Pleosporaceae > Alternaria > Alternaria gaisen. The sequence continues at coordinate 289,682 of PDWZ02000013.1, read as the reverse complement.
GTCGTTGCAGTCGGCGTCCCATTCACTGACATCTTGGGCGTGAGCGAAGCCCAGTGCCCACCTTCAGCGAAAGCATTCTTGATGGGGCCAGCTGTGGCCGAAAGAGGTGTTGCGGGGCCTGCAGATACGACATCCCAGCGTGGCCGCGGTGTAGTCGGGGACCCCGTCTCGATGCGTGGGAGATTTGCTGGGCGGAGTGGATGTGCGCCAGTCGGTGCAGTGAAGGAAGATGAGCTGTAAAGTAGTACATGGCGGCCTCTGGGAGCGATGATGGAGTGTATAGGTCTGGGTGGCGGATGCCAACCTATGACCATCATGTTGTCTTCTTGGTTCCTAAGCCATATGCATTTCACAACTTGATGCCATTTGACTGAGGAGAAGTGGTCAGTGGTCCAGTTCCTGACTTCTTCCCAGAACTTGGGGTGTTGCTCTCTAGTTAGACCTTTTAAGCCAGCGGCTTCGTGTCGTGCTATGGGCTTGCCGGTGATAGGCGAGATCATGCTGTCCGAAGTGGAAGTTGTAACGCCTGGCATGATGGAGTTATCGCATGGCGGGTGTGGTTGTGGTGGGCGCAGTCGAGGCGAGACTGGTTGAGGCTGAGCGAGAAAATTTAGAATCATGCGCGTCGTATAAGGGTAGACCAGTGTCTTGGAGAGAATGTGATGGCGAAATAAGATATCACGGCCGGCGTTTGTTGCGTGGCGCAACAGTCACTCGCGAGGACTGGAAAGCAAACGCTCGCAGGCTCGACTTGAGGTAAAACATACTCGGTGAAGAGAAACAATCGTGGACATGACGCAGAGAGCACCCGCGATAAGAGAAACATAATTCCAGGATGACGAGGCGAAAGTGAGACACAATATGAGATACTGGTGATTTCACTCGGTTGAAAGCATCGTTCCGTCCAGGTCCCCTAGACTAGATGAAGTTGTGAACAGATTGTCACTGTGACATCGCAACAGCCCGCATATCATGCCAGAGAATTCAAGTCTCCAGCTCCTTGGTTCAAACGTCCACACGAGTATGACATTGAAAGCAAGACGGACATGAAAATATATAATTGACCCAGAAAGGTTATCTAGGTGGTATCAACCTTTTAAACTCCGCTCATGCGGATGCGACATCTAGTCTAAGAAGGTAAAAAGATTTGTATGTACAACATTGAGAGCACGGTCGGCTTCGCGCTCTTCAATGACACAGGAGATGTTGATCTCGCTAGCACCTGGGAAAAGTTAGCAATTGCACAAGTATAGTTGTTGGCAGCGCTCCGTACCCTGCGAAATCATCTCGATGTTGATGTTGTTTTGGCCCAACACGCTGAAGAATCTGCCAGAGATACCAATCATGTTCTTGAGCTGTTTACCCACCAAGCTCACGATAGCCTGCAGACATATAGTCAGTATACATCTCGAAAGCATTTTATGCAACCACAACTTACCATATCAGGCACGATGTCAATCGTACCGAGCTGTCCAAGGTCGTTGACGGCGCCCTGGAGATCCTTGCTCTGGATCTTGTACTCGTCCTCACCACCACCACTCAACAGCGCAGATTCAGAGTGTAGCGCCATGGATACATGAACCTCAGAGGAGGAAATGAGGTCGACTGACAGATGCCAGCGGTCCAGGATACTGAAGATGTTCATCAGGAATCCATGAGCGCGCGTACGCTTGTTACTGTGGACGTTCAAGACGACGATATTGTGCTTGATAGTAACAGCCGTAGGCCTCTTTGGGCCCTCGAGCTGCGTAAGCAGGCTGGCAGACCTTGTACGGAAGAGCTTTCCGTCGCGGAGAGGCGCGCGGTCGTCAATGGAACCGGGGTTGTCGGGGAAGATGACAGTGCCGGCATTGCGTGGGTTCATAACATTTTTGATGCGGATGGGGATGCGGGCGCGGATTACCTGCTCCATGGTGAAGGGATGGATAACCTCGGAGCCGTAGAAGGTCAGCTCAGCGGCCTCGGAGGGCGTGACGGTGGGAAGCAGAGCGGCGGTAGGGACCTTGCGTGGGTCGGCAGTGAAGATGCCATCGACCTCCTTCCAGACCTGGAGCTCCTTGGCCCGGGTACCAACAGCTACCAGAGCAGCACAGAGATCGGTGTATCCACGGCCAATGGAGTTGAGCAGTCCGCCGGGCACGTTGCCAAAGTAGCCGGTGATGACGGGGACTTTGTCGCCGCATGCTGCTACTTCCTTGCCCAGATCCTCGGCCAGGTCCTTGTAGAACATGTCGTACAGGCCGCCCTTGACAGGCGCATTGAACTTGACCACATCGCTCAGGTCGACGAACTGCGCCGGCGTGCCGCGATCGTTCAGGATGGCAGTCATGTACCGACAGCTCAGCTTCTCGCCTTTGCTGATGATCTTGTCCTCGGCGCGGTTCGTCACCTCCTCCAGGTGCTGGGCCGACTCGAGGATCTTGACCAAACTTTCGCACTCAGCATTCACATCGTCGATGTAGGCAGCCAGGATGTCGGGGTTCTTCAGGATGTCCCTGCCGGCCTGGATGTGGTCGGCGCGGATGGCCTCGACGATGTCGTCGTAACCGCGGTGGTTGGGTTGTTCGGCAGCGCGAGCGGCGCGGAGGAGGCGGTTGGTGGTTCCTTCGAGCTTCGTGTTGGAGCTGCGTGCGGAGCAGACTATAGCCGCGCGGTTCGTCTCAAGGCCAGCTCTGTTGTCCTGTCAGTGTCTGTCGAGTAGGACATCTTTCTCCAGGTAAATAGGAAGACATACTCGACGATGCCCGCTATGTTCTCCGCGAACTTGCCCACACTCGTACCCCCGAACTTGAGCACCACCCAGCCGCCCGGCAGGTGCTTCTCTTCCGTGTGCGCTATCCGCTCCGACTCGTGTGTGGTTCCGTTTGTGTATGCAGACATGTTGGGCGAGGGTGCTTGTGCTTGTGGCGATGCAATTGGAGATGTGTGGTTTTCTGCTGGTTGGTGTAGGGTGGGAAAGGGCGCGAGACGTGGTATCTATATGCAATGACGTGTGTAGAGCAAAGTATGGAGTAGTGGAGAGCAAGTGAGGGAATTCTCAATGTCTTTTAGTGGGGCCTGAGTCAGAAAGTTGATGTTCCCGCCGCAATCGGCTGCACCGCACGCCCGCGAACCACGACAACACAAACCTTGAACCGGCAGAAACAAAACTCTACGGCACGGGTCGGCGCATGCATTCTTCGTCTCGGTAACCAATGATGCTTCCGCAGCCAGATTACTCCGCCTTGCGCCGCACTCGTCGCCATCCGCCCAAGAACACCACGTCTGCTGGCCCTCTGTGACACTTGACAGCTGTCATCGCATCTCGGCGCCTTGATAAATTGCCCTTGTCCGCGCCCGGTAGTCGCGAGTCCGGGCCATCGGCAGTTGGTTCGCTGCCTGGCTTCCCTATCTCGTGCATCCGCCGTGCAACACCACTGCAACCACAGCAGTTTCTAGTTGTCTCTAGCCCACAGCACATGACCTGACAGTGACTATACTCATGTTTCGCGAGCACATGTTGGACACGCGGATCCTCAACAGCCAGATGCGGACCCTCACGAACCCACGAGAAAGACACGGAACCACACGCGGAACACCATCTACGACATGATGCGGAACCTCACCACCCACACGCGGAACCCCATCAATGAGACGCGCATCCCCGTCGACAAGAAGGTGCAACCAGTATTCTACCTCCATAGGTCTTTCCTAGCCTACCAATACCCAATCCTAACCCGAGATTCCAGCGAATCTAGACCCAAGATACCCCTCTACAGCAGAGCAATCTCCGTAAAACCTACGAGATACTTCTAAAAGTAACGAGTGCATGGGCATGTCGACCCTCTAGCTTCTCCGTTCTGCAGCTAGCCCGTTCGGATAGGTTCGGGCATGGCTCGCAATATGCTGGCGACCTCTTACACAATGGACTACAAGACCTATACAGACTACTAACTCTCCGAGAGTACATACAGGCGCAAGCTACGTATGGTGGAGAAAAGCATCGAGACCTGGAGTTGTCGTGTGGGTAATACGCTAGCACGCACGAGCGGTAGAGAGCATCTACGACATTACTAGGCACAGTCCACGCATCAGACTACTGGTCAATTTGGGCCCAGCGATAGACGGTTGACGCGGTACCGAAGCGTGATGTTTGTCGTTGCCATTGGAGCGCCAATCTGAAATATTGAGTACATGGAGATTACCTCAGCTGTCTCTTCGCCTAGTCTTTTCAGAATTAGGAGCAACGCTTCCCACGCGCTCTTGATCTAGTCCAATGAGTGATTTCAGTACAATTCCTCGAGTCTGGACGCTACCAGTTGGGTCTAATAAGTCTAGTGAATGAAGGAACTACATAACGTGATTACACGCATTTCAAACCGCTACGCCCTAGCCGTATTCCTCAACGTCTTCTGTATGCAAGCACAGAGTTCTGGTATCCTGAATGGCTTACTAATCACATCATCCATTCCGGCTTTGAGTGCCACCTCCACCTGCTCACTCCGCACGTTAGCCGTCACTGCTATGACGGGTACGTGTGCTCTTACGACACCCTCCTTCTGCAACTCCCTGATGTTCCTAACACACGTCAAACCGTCCATTACAGGCATCTCCCAATCCATTAGGATGAGCGCGAGAGCCTTGCCTGAACCATCGGATATACAGTACTTTGTTGTACGCAAATACTCGAGCGCTTCCCCCCCGTGATTCGCCACAGCGACTTGCATACCCGTATTTCGCAGTTGCTTGGCGAGGACGCGTTGGTTCACGAGGTTATCTTCGACGATAAGGACGTAGAGATCTTTGTGCGGTATGTCGTTGTTTGCAAGAACGTCGGCTTCGAGCAGTTCGTCCGTCTCGTTGCGAGCTCGACTAGAAAGAAGCGTTTTCTGGGCGCGTATGGTCAAGTTGACAGCTGCATCACTCTGCGTACGGTTGAAGTCTGGACGCAGAGCACTCTTGCGACTTTTCACATAAAAAGAAAAGGTACTGCCGACACCGGCTTTGGATGCGAAGCCAATGGCACCGCCGTGCATCTCAGTAAGACGTCGCGAGATGAAGAGACCAAGGCCGGAACCACCTGGTACTTGTTAGCGAAATACGTCGTCTCTTCCCAATTGTACATTACCATAGTCGATATGCGTTCGTGGAGAGGTTTGGGAAAAGCGAGCGAAGAGAAGCTCATGTTCTTCGTCGCTCAAGCCACGACCCGTGTCCTGCACGGAGAAGATGATATAGACCTTGTCGAGGTTAGCAAAAGCTCCTGCACACATTGCCCAATGGCAGCTCACAATTTCGCCCTTTTCCCAATCCGCCTGTAATGTTGCCGCCTCCGATCCTTCCGAAGTGCGCGAGAATGGCACGCTGAAGCTGTGAGTGGGCTGCTCAAGAGAGAGACCAAGGCTTACGGAGATTTCACGGATTTCTTCCAGCCGCGTGAATTTGATAGCATTCGTGATGAGGTTCTTTGCTGTCAGCTATGGCACTTTTGCACATCTCGCGCACTTACAATGAGTATTTGCAATACCCTCGTCGGGTCAAGCGACACATGGTCGACCTGAATCGTCTTGCACGATTCTTCAAGCTGGAATCGCAAGTCTACGCCCGCAGACTTGGCCTCACCTTCAAACATCTTGACGGCATCTCTTGCGATGGAATCAAACTTTACGTCGACTGGGGTCATGACGAATAGTCCCGAGTCTAGTTTAGACATGGTAAGCACATCGTCGACAATGGTCTTCATGTGCTTCGAGCATTGAACAATAGTTTCGGCAGCGTCCACGGTAGTCTCCAATATGCTTTGGTAGACTTTCTGATAGTCTGTTGACTTACCGAAGCTCTTGTGAGCCGCGATGATGCTATCTGCGCATTGAACGATTGCAGAAAGCGGATTCCGCATCTCGTGAGACGTTGTATCGATGAAGTTTTCCAGGCTGCGCTTGGACTCTCGAGCTCTTGTTGCCTGCGCAGCTTGCAACTTCTCGCCCCATTTTTGCTGACTGATATCGGTACAGCAGCCGATAATCTCAATCACCTCCCCTTCGTCGTTGAGCTCTGGGAATATCGATGTGATGACCCACATTGGCTCTTTCTCAGGGTGTGTATCATCGAGGTTCTGACTGGGTACGTTCCATCTCTTCTTGAGACGCAACTCAAATGACCTGTTGGTTGTAAGTTTCGTCAAACACACACACACACACACACACACACCACGAGATGGGTATGACTTACTGATGCTGCTTAGTCTTTATCAGTTCCTCAAACTTCGATTGACCTATTTCGATAAATTCGTCGTCAATAATCTTTTGCCATGCATCGGCCAGATCAGTCGAAGGGTCCACCGGGCCAAGCATCTCGAACCAAGCTTCGTTCCTGTATGAGTAGACGCCATCCATACCTATCAGGAAGATACCAATATCGGCGCGTTCCGCAAAGCGTTTGAACTTGGAGAAATTCCGTTCAGACTCTTGCTGAGAGAGTGTCAGTTGGTGCTTGAGTTGGAATTTCATCGCTTCAGCATTCGCAATAGTCCGCTCTCGGCGCCCGATATCCTCCTCATGGAGGAGAATCGACGTCAAGCACGTGGATAACAGTCGGCTTGCGACTAGAATGAACTGGAGATAGTCTTCGTCGAACGGACGGCGAGGGTTGATTCCGAGGACCATAAAGCCAAGGATATTGTCTTTCGAGGAGGTCGGATTCAATGGGCAGATGGCCGCCGCTCGACAGGGATCACCGAAGCCCTGCCAGTCGACATCCTTCACCAAGTCTGCAGCCACGGGATCTTGATCGAAGCGAATTATTATCGGCTTCCGGGCTGTAAGTGCTTGACGAAAGTACGGCGTAAATCCATGGTCTTGTTGAAAGTCGAGGTTATCGGGACCTGCCGGTGAACCTTTCGGCAGACCAAAAGAGCCGCGCAACTTGCAGTGTTGCTGGTTGGTATCGGAAAATCGCGTCCTACTCGATTCCGACCCGGGGCCGTCGGCTTCGGCTGAATATAGCAAAGCGAAAGGAACGTCTTTATCATTGCGAGATAGGACTTCGGTCGCGAGAACCCAGTAGGTATCTGTATTACGCGCTCTCGGTATTTCCTCGCTCAGCTCTAAGAGTGTACGCGAACGTCTTTGCGTGATGACTTGTTTTGTCTAAGCGTTTATTAGTAGATATCATAGCAACTTTGCAGTAGAAAAAAATTGTTTCCAAAAGTCGTAGACCTGTTTCCATGTTTCATCACATCGCGTGAGGTTCCGTTACTTAGCAGTACAAAATCTGACTACAGCAGATAAAGCGGCAAAAGAAAATACTTACCGTCTCTACCAAGGGCTCGTAATGTCCAATTGTGGCACCCTCGGAATCGAATATAGGTATAAACTTTAGCGAAAAGTATGTTTCTTCCATGAAGCCGTTGCGCACCATATGTATGACCGTGTTAGTCTTCTCCACCGTCTCTCCCGCCAGGTTCGTATCTATGATGGGCTCAAAATACTCGGCCCAGACTGAAGCAAGAGCGACACGAGCACTCATTCCCATGCAAGGATGGAAGCCACCCAAGAGCTCTATCTCTGCTTCATTATAGATCATGATTAGATCTGGCCCGTAGAAAACTACCGCTGGTCTTGGATCCTGCATAACAAGGTTGGCAATGCTTCGTAGTTGAGATGACCAGGACGACATCGGCCCAAGAGGCGTAGAAGCCCAATCGATGCTGCGCGCCCACGCCGCATGTGGTGTTAACCGCAGAGGAGGAAGCTCATCGGTCCAATCGAAGTTTGGTGCTTTCGTTTTGGACGTCTTCCGACTTAAAGGCATCATTTCGGAGCCTTCGCCCCTCGCGCATATAGTAGCAGAAATACCGCTAATGACGTTCCACCGGTCAGCCACGTGAACCCTCGTCCAATTGAATCCGTGGTAGAGAAAAGGTTTACTCGTCGTGTCCTGTTCCAGGGACCAGCTGCGAAATTCGGTGAAAGGAGCATAACCCTTCTGGTTGCCACCAGACGCGCCGCCATCGCGGGTTAATTGTTGCAACAGGCCTCCAGGGTCGGTTGCAGCCATGGCCGAATTCCAGTATTCCAGAAGGCATCCATTCTCAGTGGCTAAGCTATCTGGTGAAGTGTCGATAACGAAGGTTGGTCGTGGGTCTCGATGCAGCAAGTCCAGCATGCCGACACGATGCAGGGGTGACGTGCCATTCTGAGACGATGGTTCGAGGGGTCGCTTGTCGAGTGAAGGCGATGCCGTCATGATTGGGCTGATCCTAGCGCTGCATATGGCCGTCTGCCCTCCTCTTGCGCAGTCACTACAGATGATGATGCTGTGCTAAATGTTGCTCTCGTCGCAGCCATGTGGAAGCGCTGTCATGTGTTCTAGGTGGGCTTGGAAAAGTGGAATGGATCTAGAAGCCTAGGCCGGCTACGTGGATCAGCCGCATGCCGCTAGCCGGATTTAGCGCCGATCCCTCGTGATAGCTTGAGGATGCGTCCATCTTTTGAAACAATGATACATCTCCATCACTTACAACTGCCAGATTGTTTCTTACCATTCGCGACTTTTTCCACAGGCAAAATGCGAATAAGACAGTGGGCCATAGATGACTGTTCACCGCTTGCGTACAAGATCATCCAATGACGTTGTTCCTCCGCCAGACGGCCCCGCTCCAGCACCGTGTCACGCCTCAGCAGATTGCAGGTTACCTCGAGGTCAACTTTAAGATCTGACATAAGCGCTTTTTACATCAAAACATCACCATGACAGGCTTGTTCTCAAAGTGGGCTATGAGCTTCTCTGCAACAATCGCACTTTGATTTCTGAATACAGCGCATCCGGATCGATACGCCAGGCCTTTCACCTATGGTCAATCCTGCATAAGGCTTCGCATCGATGCCGCAACCAACCATGGTTCAGGAGGCGCACTCACTATGTACCATAAGACCTTTGATGGTAGGTCAATCTCTACCAGCTGCTTCTCGAGCCTGCCGTTGGGTTTTAGCGTTTTCCAGCCTTGTTAGCTGACCATCTGCTTGTGAACAAGGGCGCCCCCCTCGAATGACCTGGCTTTACTTGTTTCTATGCTCTACAGATCGTAGCTTCTCGCCGCCATAGTTAGACTACAATATGCCCATCATAAGTTTGACAAGTCAATCGCCGCTCGGGACAGAAACCTATCTGTGGACTTGTGCGCCTTTGACTGTAGCAAACGCAACAGCAACACCCACCCCACCTACCTTGCCATGGTCTCACAGCACGGTGTTCGTCACCCCTTACGAAACATCAAATGTTCTTGAGTCAGGAAGGGTAGCGGACCTTACGACTGTACACACCCCAGACCTATCATGCGTCGACAGATGGTTGTTCGAGCCATCAATGAGCTGCCCCCAAGGCAGTACAGCCGGTGGTAACACCTTCTGGTCCGTAAATCCTTCGCGATCGACTGTCTCCGATGCCTTGTATAGCAGGTGCCAGCTCTACGGTACAGCTACATATAGCCCTGGAATATGTCCAAGCGGCCAAACAGTTGCAGAAGTTGCGGCATATGCAAGCAGTATGCTGAATAGAACGAAAACATTCTGGCAAGCTAGCTGTTGCAAAAGGTCCGAAATTGTTGCCTGCTTATCTTTTTGAATCTGTTGAGCTGACATGATAAAAACAGTGGCATGACATTCGGCCTCACGACATTCGGCCTCGTCCGCTACTCAACGCTGTGCTTGAGCAGCGTTTCCACCCCAATCAGTGCTCACGCTGCAATCATAACAACGCCCGCCGTCGATGGCGGGGAAAATACGCCCATCTATGAATCCACACTTTACTGGTTCGAGACGTTGGCAGGTGGAAGCTTAGTTTCGGGTGACGCAACCGTGATATCTAGTATCACAACAGTTTCGACGGGCATAGCAATCGCCGACCCTGTCATAGTCGCCTGGCAGATTGACGATATTGGGACGTTCCCCAGCGAGTACGTCAAATCGTTAGTTGCAAGATATAGCATACCCACGCCAGCCAGTACGTCTACACCAACGACCAACGCTTTAGATCCAACGACCGTACCTGCATCGGATGGTCTCAGCACCGGCACACAAGTTGGGATTGGGGTAGGGGTTGCGCTTGCTGCGTCTCTTGTTGGAGGCTTGTCTATCTTCTGGTGTCTGAGACGTCGTCGAAAAGCTGCTACAACGGCGGAACCGGGCGCTGTCATACCAGAGATGGAGGACCAAGACCACATACATACTGAGCGCAAGTGGTACTTTGGCAGGCAATGGAGGAGCGAGGTTGATACTCAAGCGACTCAGAACGAGCTTGACTCGAAGGCGGTGCATGTTGTCCCTGGACCACCGGCTGAACTGGAAGCACATGAGCCTGCGGTTGAAGGTGCCAAGATTGCAGGAAATTATGACGGCAGGACTCATGAGCTGGTATAGTTGTACACGGTACGCGACAGAAGCGGACCCGGAGCAGATCTTTTTGGCTTTCTCCACTTCCAGGACCGGACCACGGCAACGAAGACTACATGATGACTTCTTTTCTTTTAGCTTGATATGCTGCGCAGTCATCGCTGTGCTAAGCCGGGTAGATTCTTCCTCTCACGTCCTCAGTCGGCCGATATGGTCTCTCAAATGCTTTACACACGATATTGCGGTCACTGCCATGGCAGCTCTTTAGTCTCCTTCATGGCTTGATGGGATTTCAATAGTAATGTTGACTCTGTAAGGAAGAGAATGCACTAATATCCGCCTTTGTTCACCTAATCTCCGTTTCGGTCTCGCGAATCACGGTGAAACAAGCTTCTATGAGCAGGGAGCGTTTCATAAATCCTTCATCTTCAAGCCGCCCGCACTAGCCTTGAACAAGCAGAAAGCGGGTCTGACCATGGCTTGTTGGGGCTTAGCGTCTCCGTCGCGAACGTTTCATACCGGACTTTCCATCACCAAACGGCTGTCATGCCATCTGGCGTCCTGTCAAAACCGTTCATGCCTGCAGATACCACTTGCGCGATACTCAATGTGGTTGCGCGCGTTTCCTGGATATTAGCCATGCGATGCGTTCGCGCTGTCTAGAAGCCAAACTAGGCTTTGGAGGAATATGCGCCGAGTCAAGTCGAATTCTTATATTATCTGCTGGGCCTTGTCGTGCTTCCCAGTTCGTGTTGTTCCATCGCTCACTACTGTCATTCATTCTTCGTGTTCGTAGTATCTTCCTTCATTTTCATCAACTTACAGCTGGTCTCTGTTCCTTACCTTCCAAACACATACTTCAAGATGTTCGCCAAAACTACTCTCATGAGCGCGCTGCTCAGCGCTGCATCTGCTGGTGAGCTTTTTTCTATCTTCCCTACGAGAGCAGCTACTGATCATTACTCCAGAAATCATCTGGGATGGCCGCTTCAACGACATGACCTCCTCTTCCGAGCTCTCCGACTGGTCCTTCTCCAACCCCGTCGGCAGCTACCAATACTACATCCACGGCTCCGGACCCGTCACCGACTACGTAAACCTCGATGCCACCTACAAGAACCCCGCCGACACAGCGTCGAAGCAAGGTGTTAAGATCACCATCGACGAGACCGCGAAGTGGAACGGCCAGACCATGCTGCGCACCGAACTCATCCCCCAGACCAAGGCTGCCATCAACAAGGGCAAGGTCTACTACCACTTCTCCGTCAAGACCACGGCTGAGAACGCCCCTACTGCCACCAACGAGCACCAGGTTGCTTTCTTTGAGAGCCACTTCACTGAGCTGAAGTACGGTGCGTCTGGATCTTCCAACACCAACCTGCAATGGCACGTTGGTGGCGTCTCCAAGTGGGACGTTGAGCTCGTCGCCGACGAGTGGCACAACGTTGCTTACGAAATCGACTTCGATGCTGGTTCCGTCTCGTTCTGGCACTCCACCGGTGCTGATGAGTTGAAGCAGACCGCTGGTCCATTCGACGCAAGCACCCAATCCAACGGTGCTGACTGGCATCTTGGTGTCCTAAGGCTTCCAGGTAACGCCGACAAGGACGGTGCTGAGGATTGGTTCTTCAGCGGTGTATACATCGAGGATGGTGAGCTCACTACCAAGGTTGGCAGTGGAGCTGCCGGCGCGGCCCCGGAGAAGCCTGCTGCCAGTGCCGCCGCACCTTCCAAGGTCGCGTCCTCTGCTGCCCCTGCTGCTACTTCTTCCAAGGCTGCTGTTGCTCCAGTCTCTTCCAGCGCCGCCGCTGTTGAGACTCCCGTCGCTTCTTCCACTGCTGCCGCTTCTTCCGCTGCTGCTCCCGTCGAGACTCCGGCTGCTTCCTCTTCCGCCGCCGCCATCTCTAGCGCCGCTCCCGTTGAGACTCCCGCTGCTTCTTCGACCTCTGCTGCCGCTCCCGTCGCTACTCCTACTACTGGAGCTGGTTCTGACGCCAAGCTTCCTGAGGAGTTCACCATCAGCCAGTTCGTCGCTTGGCTCAAGGCCAAGACTGGCAAGAACTAAGCAGACGCCATGTGCGCGCTCCGCTTTGAGTAGTCAGACAATTGGCACCTTACACATTCTTGTAGATATCTTTCTTCTTCGCTAGCTATTGCAATACATCGTTCGCAATTCTTATCTCATACTCTGCTGCTGAAAATGATGGTTATCGATACTCAAGCTTTGGGGCTAGTCTCTACTCCAAGGTCTGTCGACAAGAGCCTTGATAAACCATGGTCCAAGCTTACTTCTACTATTAGAAACCCTTGGTCACCTTGATTTCCTTCTTTCCCTACCAATGTACTATTTTGTCATCCTTGGCGAATATAGTATCCAAACGCGAACGCGACCGTACCTAAACCCATCGCAAAGACAACACTGAGACCTACACCTCCCTATATGAAACCTCAAAATACGGAGAGGCCGAAACCACGCCGTATGTCTTGTTGGAGGATAGAAGACAAAGCCTAGACTCCAGCTTATGCGGAATGCTTTGACCCGCGCGATGCGACGTCCATAAAGAATTTTTCCGAACTGTGCATATCTGCATGAGGCTGACAAGAATTCGTAAGATAGCGGTTTCAAGGTGTTAATTCCGTCGGAAGAGCGGTGGAGAAAAGATTACTGATTCCAGTCCTCAACTGTTGAGACTGCGCCGGCAGTTGCTACTGAGAGGCTTCCAAGGTCTTGTCGCATTGCAAGCATCGGATTGGTGTAAAAGATTCAGCCGTTCTAATATGCGGCCGACTCGTTCCCATGAGAGCAGCCTGCATTTGATTCTAGGATTATGTCCAGATATAGACACTGACGGTCTGCTAGGCCTCGAACGATGTTCGGCGCTCCCGAGATCGCTTGGTGAAAGAGGACGCATCTCGGTGACATCTTATCCCGAGGTATCCATCAGTTCTTCTCTTGGCAACGAACCATCGAGTTTTACAATTCGACACAAGAATTTGCGAAGTAAGCACCGATCTCCCGGGTTGATGCTGGGGTACCTGATGAGACACGCACCGTGCGAGGCGGCGCACTAGATGACTAAGAAGGTCCGATTGATCCGGTAATAGCCAAGTCCGGGGAAGCAGTGATGGAAAAGATCTATGGTAGATTCATCTCTGCAACAGCACAGCATCAAAATTTACCGTCTTTCCACCTGAGACTGAAAGCAACCCACAGTCAAATATGACATCATCCGCGACCGTTACCTGTGAGGCGCTTGCCGAAAGCTTGCTAAACATAGTGTTACCGAACGCGGTCGAACCTCGACGTCGGCCAAATATTAAAAACCTCAGATCCCAGTACCGTCAGCCTCAGCACTCGCGATACAGAGCCTCACCTCACAAATCTTAAAAGGGAATTATATTCCTAGCATAAGACCGTATCCGCATACGCGAGGCAGGGTACGCAGAGACCTTCTACAAGGACATCAACGAATGGAAGGTATTCGATCGAGAAATCCACGCTATGGACCCAAGTACGGATATAATGTAAGCATCTTCAGAGGGCCCGTGATGGTCATCTGCCGCGTAGTCCAGACTCTCAGACCCTACACTCAACACTACAGAGATTCGCCGTCCGGGGTAACACAGGAAAGACCAAGACTTGACCTCCGGTCAGTGTCAGAACTGCAAACTTCCGAACCGTATCAGAGCTGCAGCTTCAGAGCAGCCGCGAGCATCCGAGACCAGAGCAATGATGGTAGAGATGTGTATATAAGTCCAGCAGACAGATACCATGGAGATGGATCAACCACGAAGAAACCATCTCTTTCAAACTCTTCGCACTCTGAAATCTTCCCGGCTACATCTATCCGTGATATTCAGTATACGAGAGCATCTTTCCAAATCATTTGGAGTGACCATTTTCGTCCTCTTTTTCTCCACTCAATATACATCACGAAATATCCACAATGTCTGCCCGCACCATGATACGGCGACCAGCAACGGTCCGCAGCCTCTCCCACGCATCCACACGCACCGTAACACTCCGCCGCCTAGCAACAATGGCCGACACTAAGATTGGCACTATGCCCCCGGGTCACAAAGCCACAGTCGGCCACCTCCAGACCTTCGAACTACCTGAATCGCTAAGCGGAAGTGCCTCCGACAAAGCGCTAGGCAAGAGCATGATCGACGCATGGAAGCGCGACGGCATCCTGCAAATCTCCATGGACCCCATCAACCGTAAGCTCGCCGATGCCGCTTTCCTGACGAGCAAGAAATTCTTTGCTCTCGACCATAAGAAGAAGGCTGCTTGTCTCGATGACCAGAGTTTCGCGGGCTACATCGCTTCTGGGGAGGAGATTACGGACAACATCGCTGACTACAGTGAGATCTTCACTGTTACAAAAGATCTCGCACTGTCTGATCCCCGGGTTCAACAGAAGTGGCCATGCCATGGACCGTGCCCCTGGCCGTTCACGCAGATGAAGACTATCATGCAAGCGTACATGGATTACCTCGGCGAGAGTGGTGAGAAGATGTTGCAACTCATCGCTTGGGGCCTTGGTCTCAAGGACGGAAATGCTTTGACAAGGTACACGCAAGATGGCTGGCACCACATGCGCGTCCTGCGCTTCCCTCAGGACACTAAAGTCAACGGCAAGGGTAAGGCAGGTCGTGGTATCGGGTCGCACACTGACTACGGGCTTCTTGTCATTGCCGCGCAGGACGATGTAGGCGGTCTTTTTATCCGCCCTCCCATCGAAGGCGAGACGTACGCAAACTGGAAAGAGACAGCCGCTGGAAAGAACGAGGATGCCGATGGCTGGGTCTACGTCCCACCTGTCCCTGATGTCTTCACTGTTTTCCCGGGCGATATGATGCAGTACATCACCAACTCTTTCTTACCCTCTACTCCCCACAAAGTTGGTCTCAACACACGCGAGCGTTTCGCTTTCGCCTACTTCCACGAGCCCAACTTCTCGGCTGTTATGAGGCCTTTGCCTGGATTCGAGGCAGGCCAGGAGCCTACTGAGGGCATTCACTACGGCACCCATTTCACCAACATGTTCATGCGCAACTACCCAGAGAGAATCACCGCTGATCGAATGAGGGCTGAGGGCAGGATGGCGTTGTTGAACTCGCCCAACCTGAGATGGAAAGACACACCCGCCATGGGCCCGCAGGATATGGATGTGGACAGCACTTTCCCTGCGGTTGAGTCCATGAGCGAGAAGAGAAAATCTGCATGACGATTATCTATGGAGGCTTTCTATTTTCCTCGAGCATTTTACTTTTAGCGCTTCAATTAGCATAACGGCGTTGTAGATCGGTGGTGTAGCTACTGTCAGAACCCAATATTCACTATTTTCATCTCAAATCATCCTGTCGAATGTCGTAGTCAATGAATCCGTATTGGCCATCGAGACCGGCATACTGTAAACTTGTATCACGCAATGTCGAGTATGCCTCGATCCAGTCGACAAAGAGAAGATTATCCAACACCTTTTTAGCACAGTGTAAAATCTGGCTGGTGTAGTTGCCGAAGCACTGAACTCTCCTAGTAGATGGCCGACTGTGGACAGGTTTGCTGGATCTGAGATTGCACTAGCCGAATTGATTCGATTGGGGGAAGAGATCTGAGGTGTATGCTCATAGTGCTTTTCCAGTATGAACTAACAGCCTCTGGGCCCCTCCAAGTTAGGAAGGTTTCTTCCAAGGATCTGACCTCGGGGAATTTCAGAGGTTCGTAATATCCTGTAGTATTTCATTCATCGATTCCGTAAGATTGGTCACACGTGACGTCGAAGATGATTACTACATTCTCTTTGAAAGGTGTGTATTGAGTCGGATGACTTTCTTCTCACGAGTGGGAAGACAACCTCCCAGAGTGTCGATTTACTTCTGCTAGAGATTATCTGGTCTCTTTCTGAACGGAAAAGCCACGAACATTAGAGCCGTTTTCGATATTTTTATCAACATCGGCCCTGCTTGACAAGCATTATTTTCGTTCACATCATAAGAGAGGCACTAAGAATACCAAAATTGAACATAACCCAGATCGAAACACTATCAGATTGATACTGCTTTGCTACAAAGACAACAACATCAATGAAAATCTCCCAAGAACGACGACCACGTGAATAAGCGCTTCCCAGGTGAGTCGGCTCAAGTCTCCATAGAGGAGGTCGAATCGGAACTTCATGAGTTTAGTGAATGTTATGATAGTCATGCGCCTACGTCATGGTAGTTGTGCGATATGTGAATGACCAAAGCAACCCTTTATCCTTTGTCCAAATCTCTCCCTGTTACATCTTCACACTGGTAGATTTTTTAACCTGCCCAGTTGGATTTACTCATTGTCCCATCGTGTTCTTCTTTCCAAGCCTTCCATTTCGGTCGCAACCATGTTGAGCACAGTAGCTGCCAAAAGGAACAGGCCGCGCGCCAGCGCCAACACCGCTATCTCCACAATGGACATTCGACAGCACTTCACAAAGCCAAGGGCCGATCGAGAGAATATCGCACACCGCCAGCGATCATCTGAACAAGCGCACATTAGACGCTTCCAGAAAAGGCTCGCCTATCAGGATAGAACCAGCCGCATCGAAGACCAACTTCCGAGCCACTGGACTGGGGGAGACAAGGTCAGGATCAAGATGAGCATGGAAGAAGACTCGATGGCTGACAAGACACAGAAGCAGGTGGCTGCCCGTATCACTGTCGCAAACAAGAAGGTCCAACGAACAGTGTTGGTCGCAAACGCGGAAGACAGCTCGGATGTCACAACCAAAATGACTTCCAACTCCTCCAGCAATCGCGACAAGTCGAGCCCTGAGCTCAACAGCGACAGGTGCAGCTCAGGTCCTGAGACCGACCAGACCTCGCACTATGAAAGCGACGGTGGCAAGACAGCACTGAAGCTCAGCAAAGTCTTGATGCTGCTGAATGGCGAGCATGTGAAGCTACAGGACGAACTTGGCAGTGTGAAGCAACAGTTGAGCGAGGAGCACTCTCGATACGAGGCACTCGAGCAGAAATACACCGAGCAGCGCAGTCAGCGCGTGAACGACAAGCACTTGGTGTACCACTGGGCCCAGGAAGCTGCTGATGCGAGATTCGACTGCGCAGAAGTTGAAGACGCGAAGCAAATCCTAAGAGATCGTCTCGCCGACGCTGAAGAACAGCATCGAATCGATCTCGAAGCAAAAGACCGCGAGATCGAGACGTTAAAAGCTATGTATGACCTCAATGTCGCGGCCAAGGACGTGGAAATCGAGAAGTGGCATCAAGCCTGTATGCAGAAGGATTCCACGTTCCAGAAAATGGTGACAAAGCTAGTCAGCGAGCGCGACGAAACTCGAGCCAGGGCCATCCGTGAAAAGAAAAAGATCTGGGCAACCAGTAGAAACAAGACTGATGATCTGAAAGAGAAGCTTGAGGCATGGAAGACGAGATACGATCGGATGTCCGCGGATTCTGATGATGCTACTACCAAGAACAAGGAGACTATCATCAATCTTGTTACTCGAAACCGGCAATTGGAGTTGGAGCATGGAACCATGGGTCGCATTCTACAACAAACTTGCACGAAAGGGTCCGAGCTACACCAGCTCAACCAAATCATCGAGGCGAGTACCGCGAGTAGAGAAGAGGCCAAGGAGCTCCGAACGATGGTGAAGCGACTGGAACAGCACAATGAGAATCTTCTCGATACGCAGCAGAACATCCAGAACGAGTGCAAACGTCACCGAGAATCCGAGCAGGATATGCGAGTTGCGTCAAAACGCGCCCGTGATACTGTCCAGCTCTTGGAAGACAAGCTGGCGCTCACTAAGATTCAGCTTCGCGATGCGGCGAATCAGCTCGAGAAGATACAGCAAGGCGCTATTCCAGCAGGCGCGCATTGCGCGGCGCTTGATGTACTTGAGCAAGAGAATGAACACCTGCGAGAGTCATTTCAAACCGAGCGAAACGACAAGGCTGAGATGCAAGGTAAGCTGGATAAGCTTGACAGCGAGAATCTCAGCCTCTCCATCGAGTGCGATAGTATTGACGCCGAGCTGATCCAGCACAAAAAGTCCAGCAGCACGCTTCGCGACAGCATGGAGGCAGCGATGCACGAGCTGAACATGCTCCGAAAAGTGGTTCAGGGCCAGCAAGGTGTTCTCGGTGAACAAGATCATAGTGAACTGCTGAGACTAGTGAGCAGAATCAGGGAAGAAAACAGGAGCCTCGTTAAATCGAACGCCAAGATGGAGGCAAAGGTGCAGGAGGTTGAACAGTATGGCGCGACCATTGAGGACAAGTCTGAGAGCGAGGTAATGAAGGCTAGAGACATGAGCGACTACTGGTGGCATCTCTACCATAACGAGGCTGTCCCGACTACAGAACGCTTACACGCTGAGATTGCCGCCCTCAAAGCAGAGAAGGGTGAGCAGCACTTTGTCGAGCCAGCTCCACCTATGAATCCAGTCGTTTTCGACCGGAAGATGTTGCCGTGCGCTGCCATGCACGGTCTTGCAGGCGTTCCGGCTCATTTGGTCACCTCGGCTGTGTGCGATGCTGAGGGCGTTACACATCTCTCTGCGACGACAGAAGCTTTGCAAACGCTACGACCTCAAGGTTGGAAACCAGTAGTCGTTGCGGGTAAAGTCTGGCTATCGAAGATAGTGAAGCCATTGTTGGAGGATGACGCCGTGACGCAGATCCAGATTGACCATCATAACGAAGATCTGAGTAGCACAGGTCCTGGACAATCCTTGATGAGCGACACGTACAGGTCACGCAACACTCAGATTTCTACCAAGTTCATGGCACACAACGGCCTGTCGGCGCATCGTTTGAATCTGCTGGCATTGTTTCTGACCAACACTTCAAGCGAACGAGCGCAAGATCCTGTCATTCCGAAGTGCGGCAACCAAGTTTCTGCTAGACGCGAAGCAACGCGGCCGACTATTAGGCAAGCGCTAAAGTCAAAGCCTCAAGCTACATACCGGACTGCGCAGGCTTCCACCATGGAAGAACTACGAGTTCCTGAGTGGCGAGCATCGTGGCTGAAAATTGATAGCAGGATGACACGTAAAGCATGGGAAGATGAAGACCTTGACGACGATTTCAAAGTCAACTGGGTCAGACTCTATGTCACGAAGAAAGACGATTAAACCACTGGAGACGCGGCTTGTTGCACCCAACAGACAGTTTTCATTGTTTGGATGTGACGAAGATAGATGAAGTAACTAGTGGGCGGTAATGCGGCGCGATGAAGTAATCTGAACCGTAGCGTAAGACAGCGACTGCGCGTCAGCAGTATATCAAGCATATGTAGAAGTTAACAGCTGTAAATGAGTAGAGGTACACAGAGATGCGCAAGATTTGGGGGACACATGGTAGAATGGGATTGCGAATGGCTAGGGAAGCATGACGGGCAAGGTGGCATCTACGGGGGATGTTTCTGCCCGCCCATGTTCGCGCTACAGTAGATCCTTTGGGCAGGACCTGACGATTCGGGGATGACACACATGTTGACTGGCGTTTGACATGTCAACGCTGTTCCGTCTTCTAGAGTCATTATTGCTATCTACCACGCAAAATCATCAATATAGATTAGCCGTATATACTGGTGCTGTGCACAAATGATCGCTCTGCTATACGAGCCTGCCACAGCCTTCATCCACGACCCCACACATCCGGTCGACAAAATTCTCACATATATGCTGATGCCATATATTGCAACAACGCGGTGGAAGCCATGTCGGATTTGCGAGGCAACATCCAAAATCTTTCTATCAACTAATTAAGCGTCATGTAGCCTCGCTCGAGCTAATCGGCACGTGCCGTGATATACGATCTCGTCGGTCTCTCTCACCAAGAGGCCCCCCCGCCGCTTCTCCGGGTAGGCGAATGTTACCTTGCTAAGAGCGCGGATTGTTGAAGTGACGATGTTGATCTCACTTTCAACAAGCGTATCGGTCACTGAGGTGCGATTGTACACAGCATGTCCAGATTCATACACGAGTATGCTACCATGCTCGATTTTCTTCCCTTGCTTTTGGTTTGGAACCCTATCCGGAGGTATGCTGCGCCGCTGTATCGTCGCCACTCGCCGTGCCTGTATCGTCGCCCATTCACCTGACTCCACCCACCCACCCGCATCGCCGCGATCAGGCCAACAGACACCCGATTTCACGATGACGTAACTTGTTGCAGTACCCATAGCATAGCGTATGCTTTGGGATTGTCGCGTTATTGAGCCTTTTCCAGGCCAGTCAGGTCCGCCTGCGCCACAAAGTGAAGGTGACCTGAAACACGATTTCCATACCCAACCACCCTTTCCATGCAAACCAAGGATACACCATGGCGAAAAATCTGGAATCTGGAGAGGCTGGACCAATCGCGTCCCGCCGCTGCCTTTCGCGCTGCTAAATTTGGTAGTATCGTACCTACGACTGCCACAAGCACTGCCCAAGGTTCAGGAAAAGGTGACCGATTTAACATGTTTTATACCCCCATAACTGCTAACCAGCCTCTTGATGGCTTAGATAATGCCCAGCTTCCTCCTTCCAGAGCTTCCCTGGTAGCTGCCGACTGCAGTATCTATCCCTTTTTCCAACAATCCACGCCACTTTCTGATCATATTCAGACAGCCCTACGACTCCTTTGATACGCTATCTCCTTACAATTATCTCAAACTATGTCCTCCAGCCAGACTCCTGAGCACGCCTTCGATATGTTCACCGACAGCACCTACTTCGACGACGACATCCTCCCCTCTGCCGACGTCCCTCTCACTTCGATTGAGTGCGCCGAAGACCTCTCAGCTGACTTCTTCGACTCGGCTTTTGAAATCGGTTTCGACAATGAGAACCTCCACTCTGATATGTCTGTTTGGCCTGCCGATGGTTTGTTGGAGTGTAGTGACGACCTCACCTCCTCACCCCCTAGGGTCGCTGATTTAGTACCGACTCCCTCCTCTTCCACCTCCTCAGGCACTATTGAGAATCTTTGGAGGCCCTTGATAGGATCAGATACTATCAATGTTGCTTTGCCGGATACTCCAACTCCCTCCCGGGCTCCCGCCAAGCATCGTGCGCCTAAGGCAAAGACCTCGATGGCTGTCAAGACAACACAGAAGCCCAGTGTTACCAAGACTAAGAAGATCACGAAGCCTGGAAAAGCTCACAAACGTACCGTTTCAGCACCCTCCAGTGAACCTCGTAGTGTGCAAACACTCTACACCCTACCCTGGTCACATCTTTCCCAAGAAGAGAAAGGCCTTCTCCTCCTCCCTCTTCTCCAAGGAATCGACCCAAACACGGGTGAGAAGATCGGTGAAGCTGGTAGCCTCCTTCCTCCGCCCTCTTTCGAGATGGTCACCGACGATGTCTTCGGCACCGGCGATGATGGCACCAATTTCATGGACAAGCCTTCTCCCCTGTCGACTTCAAGTTCAGCTGCAACTACTACTACGATCGACCTCACTGGCGATGATCACGACCTCTCTGACAAGAATATCGCTGTTTTCCGCGTCTGTCAAGCTTTTAACATCCAGCACGAAGCGCAGAAGAAGAGCGCCCTCCCCACCGTTTCAGACTTCAACTTCGACATGCCCGACTTCGAGTTCGACGAAATCAACTGGGATATCTTCGATAATTTTATGCCTACCACCCAGGGACTTTGTGGCCCCACTACTAGTGGTATCGTTGGCAACTCAATCCGGAAGGTTACGACTGTCAATGACAACGGCAATACCGGCCGGGCCTCGAACCTACCTGGAATGATGAGCACTGGGCTTGGTCAGATGCCGGTTCCTTCCGGTGAATATGGACGGAAGCGCCAGCAAGAAGCTCTTGGACGCAACGCCATGCTTCGTGCTGCTGGTCGTCGTCGCTAGAGTTTTTGATGCTGTGGTGGTATCCCCTTTCATTGTTCTGTTTGGTTGACGGAGCGATTTCGAGAAGCTGATTAGGTCAAGCTGATTGACATGACGTCTGGTTAGCTACTATGGATGTGAGCGCAACGGACGAAGGAAGATACGGATATGGAATGCTCACATTAACTCATCGTCCAGCAACGGATGAGCTTGAGTAAAAATATTGATAGAATAATATATAAAAATACTCCATTCTGTCCCGTGCGGTGTTACATCATCTCCTGGAATATGACATTCAGATTTTCGATTCACCGTTTCGCCCATGCTTTTCAAACAACTCATAAGCACCCTCTTCCCACTTCATCGTCAAGGCGGCACACTTAGGGTCACCCGGTGGCACTACCTGTCCACCGTAGATCCCACAAAGCCCCGTCTTACGATCGATCCACCAGATCAAGTTAGGATAGCCGCCCCAATGCATAGTGCCTGCTTTCCTGCCGTCAGGTGCATCGGATGTGATGATTATGCCGCCAAGACCGTAGTCTTTGGTCAAATGCTTTGGGGTGTTGCCCATCGCATTATTCGCCTTGGAGTCGTTTATCAATATAGTCTTCTAGAGGTGAACTAGCAGGATAGAGGAGGTGGGGAAGAGAGACATACCATATCGTCCTGCACAACAGCATTCAACATTTCGCGACTCCCCTCGCTCAATTGCGGCTTGAAAAATTCTTCCAAACTCGCCTTACTCAGGATCTTCCCCTCTCCACCCTCGTCGCAAGTCAACACGCCCTTCAATACCTTGATATATTCTCCCACGCAAGTAAAACTGCCCTGGCCACCCATGCAATCGACGACTTCCTTACCCTCTCCGTCTAGATACGGCATCGGCGAATCACTATGCTTCACCTTTCCCTCTTCTGTCCTCTCGCTCATGTCTGCCATTCTAGCTTGCAGATCTGGGCGCGTGGAAGGGAAGAATGTGACATCAGTAATATCAAGTGGCCTCCATAAGTGCTTCTTCATGTATTCTTCGAGTGTAAGACCGGATATGCGCTCGACGGCTAGACCGACGTAGTCGATACCAGGGCCGTATGTCCAGCTGGTACCGGGCTCGAACATGAGCGGGCAGGTGAATCGCTCGAGTAACTTCCCACTGCCACTAGGATGCTTCTTATGGTACTTCGACCACGCCGTCACTAACGGGTGGCCCATACCCTCGTACACAAGACCGCTTGAATGCGTCAAAAGGTTTCGTAGCGTAATCGGTTTCTTGTGCTTCTCTTCAATTGGAGCACCCTCGTCAGTAAAGCCGGTCAGTACTTTGAACTCTTCTAGTTCGGGGATGATGCGGTAGATAGGCTCATCCAAGGTCACCTTCCCGCGCTCAACGAGTTGCATAGCACTGATGGAAGTCATGAGTTTGGTGCAGGATGCTACCCACATCATGGTATTGAGATCGAAAGGTTTGGCGCGAGAAGAGTCCATGGACGTGGCGCCGAAGGCTTTCGAGTAGGTAAATGAGCCTGTTGCTTGTTAATAAAAAAGGTAGACAAGGAGTTTAAAGAGAAGAGAGCGATTACCATCGCGACTTGTAGCTGCCACAGCACAGCCAGGAATCTCTTGCGCAGTGACGGCGTCTTGGATGGTGGTTTCGAAGTCTACCATTTTTGCAACGAATATGGGGTTCAGACTGTTTGTTGGGAGATCAATTGATCGAAAGCAGACTTCTGGTGTTTCCTTTGGTATATAAGTGCGAAAGATACGCTAGTATTGGGACAAGCCCGACAGACGTAACCGATGTCAGAAAGTCAGGGATCACTATATCAGAATTCCCACTTCAGACCTAGCACAACCGACACGGATGGAAGAAGCGGCACACTGACATAAAGAAGCTTTTATCGTAGCAGTGCCGCCTGGTATGCGCTGTCGGATTTTCGTCCGTTGTACACTACGATGGTGTACCTCGGTTCAGCAAGGGCGGGGCTTGAATGTTCTAGCCGTTAGTCGCGACGTCGACAAGGCGGCACGGACTCATCAACTAGGCAGCGACAAAGAAAGCATGAGAAGGATGCAATGTCATCTCTCTTGCTTTTGGGTTTTCTCTTTCTGCCAAGCCGCAAATCGCAGCTGTCACATCACGCGCAACATCTGGACGATGTACCGCTCATCTCAACACTGGTTGACTTTCGCGACATCGCATATTCTTTACGACAGACACATGAAGTGTGGAGCGCACCTGCCAATCTAATCTCGAACTTATACTCCTTATGCTCGCAAAACACCATTCGATTCCCCGATATCATCCTCACCGCTACCAGAATCTCAGTCGTACCTGCGTTAACAATCAGCATCGGGCCTTCATGCGCAGGTGCTCAGTAATCTTCGCCAACGTACTCATCGATAACACGAACTTTATCTGAAGTCTTGAATGCCCACAGCATGATCATGAACTCGTCCGACAAGTTGTGAAGCTCCTTGTCCATCTTGTAGCTATCTTCGTTCCGGATGACCTCCGCCATTCCTCGTATCTGCGTTTCTGCGTCTTCTACGTCGGGCTCGGGATGGGTTTCGAAGTGCGTCGTCCATGGACCGGGGTCGAATTTATTCACAGCTTCGGTCAAGATACGGTAATCGAGCATGGTAAGGTTCTGCATCGGCTGAATGTCTAGATGTTGTTAGCAAGAGATTGACGAGCTGCGGTCATGACACTCACTATCAAGATGACAGTCCCACGTATGACCATCATATTCTCCACAGTCCATACATGGAAGATTGTTCAAACCTTCCATATAAGTGCGCAATGACTCCGAAACTGCCTCGGTCGCTTGCGCTCTCGATACTTCTTCTGCGCCACATACGTCTGGAAAGCCTATGTTCAGCTGGCCAAGTTCTTGCTGAGGGCTGGGCTTGTTTTCAGGCAATTGCTTATGTTCGTTATCAGCAGAATCTGGTCTGTCGGGCGGTTCTATGAGAGTATCTTCTGGTATGAATGATTTCCCAAGCTGTGCGACTCCAGTGCGAGAAGGTGGCGAACCTGGTTGAGGCGGAATCGGGCTTCCCATGCTGTCCAAGAAAGGGGCATGCAATCTTCTGGAGGGTGTCGTTGGGAAGACATGGTGAGGAGTGTCAGGGCTTGTTGGTACTTGACTGTCGCAAGCATTCTCTGCAGGAGCAGAAGGCTCGGCCATAACAGCTACCAGACTAGAGAAGCTTTTAGCAGGAGCAGGATTGGCAGTAGTGATAGACGTGGTCGCCGCATCACATGGCAATGCAGCGTTCTTGTTGATTTCCAGCGGCAATTTTGGAGCTGCCACGACTGGAATCGTGTGCCCTGGTTGGGTCCCGCTCACAGCATATGAAGATTGGTATAGTGTATCCGAAGTAGTGATAGCCTTCAGATTACGAGAAGATGGATGCACCCAGTTATGCTGTGTAATACCTTGGTCTAGAGTCGACGAAGTTGGTGACGTGGACGGCTGTAAACCCCACTCCAATGCAGCGCGAGGTATCGATGGCACGTACCTACCGACAGACGGAGCGGGTGATATGGACGTAGATACCGGTGAAGAGTTATCCCAAGGAGTGTCTTGGTGGCGGCTCACCGTAGAGCTGGGAAGGCTCGGCACTGCAACTTCGTGGGACAACGCGCGCGCTGCGGGAGACCGTGTCAGATGCTCCGTAGTAGCATTGAATGGGTGTTGTAGAGACGTAGTTTTGAACGCAGGCGTCGCTCGTGCTACTTGTGATATCTCATTACTTCGAGCTCTCGTGATTCGACCTACAGGAGGCTTTGGTGTAGCTTGTACCGGATGTTGGGGCTGTGGCGAAACCAAGGTTTCTGGGCGTGGTGCCACAGGCGAGACAATTGGTTGATCTGGCAATTGGCTCGCTGCATCGATGATATCTGGTCGTTGTGCTCTATACTTAGCTTCCCAGTACTGTCTCAATCTTGGCTTGATACTGATAGGGTACAGCGGAATCTGTCCTCGCGATGATACCGGTAGACCAAGCAACAAGCGTAGTTCATAGATGGTCTGAAGATGCTGTGATGGAGTTCCTGATAAAGCCATTCTAATATTGGGATCATTGGCTCCCCTTATCCATCGAATGAAGATCTCGTCGAAGCCTTCACTCGTGGATTCGGCAGCGCAAAGCACATCCTCCGGTGTAGTAAAGCCGCGAGCATGGGCGCGCCGGTCATCGTCGGTAGACTGAAATCTCCAGTATCCGCCTGCTAAATGTGACGTCTTTAGCTGTCGTACGAAATGATCGAAACCACCGCTTGGAGTTGTCGCAATGCCAATATACGCCGTTTCGTAAGGCATGGATATTGTCGTATCGGTATTGTCCTGTTGACGCGGCAGGAAATCGTCGCAATAATTAATGATAGTCGATCGTCGTGGTTAGAACAAAGTTGCTGGGGTTGATTTGGGTGAAAAGCAGAAAGACGTTGTTGTCAAGGTAAACACTGAGATTGAGCCAGAGTTCAGAAGGTATACGCTGGAGAAGAACTTGGAAAGTGAAAGAGCGAGCGCGACTATTTCTAGTACAGAATTTGTTTCCATACATATACGACTGCGTGACATGTATCATCGACAATGAGATTGAGTTTTTGCCGCGTGTTTACCGTTCATACTGTGGTGCACGTGCGAGGCAGTTGCCTGGTGAGGGTGACCAGACATCACCACACAACCATGTGATTGTGCATATTTACAAGAGAATTTGTACACGAAGCCCGCTTATACTAAAACATAATTGAAGAAATAATCCACCTGTCCTCTGCAATGCTCCATTGATTGGGACTGCCACGTGAAAGCTGTCCAGAGTTCCGTTGCACAGGCATCGCCGAGGCCACGACGGAATTAGCTATTCTACGACTTGGAGGCGATGGCACATAAGCAGCGAGATTATAGTAACCCCTCGCGCAGGCACGTTAGATGGAGAATGGATGGAAGAGGTGAGATGAGATGAAGAGACGATGTTCTTTACCAATGATGTGTGGTCATGACATCATAACGTCTACCTTATCGTTCTGTCCTCTCCAACTCCTTCTTGTGGATTCCTTTCATCTAGTCTCAAACTTTGGTCTTCTATGCATGACGGAATCGCGTGATGGCAACAGATGCTCTAGTTCTCTATCAACCTGACTACAGCCGCTGAGCGTCACACAAGCAACATCGATCGCGCGGATCACCTGTACCTTCACCTCGCGTCATCATTTGCCGACTGCCGCGCCCATCAATCAACGGTTACTTTGCAGCCAGATCTACAGTTTCCATCTGCCAAACCAATCCAGAATGATAGGTGTTGCCTCCGCCTCCTTACAAGTCAGCACGCCTTCATGATCGCCCGTGTCGCCGTTGGGGAATGAACTGGGCCAATCATGACCTAAATTCTCGTACTTGTAATGCACGACCACATCATCCCAACTATAGCGCGTAACCATTTTTCCCTCCTCCTTCTTACACAGATAACTCGTCTTGTTTGCGCTGACATCAAATCCATCGCGCCTAGCCCAGTCATCAACCCAAGTCGTCACATCAGTCGAATTAGCGTTTCCGCGCGTGTTGATGCCACCTGCGTACGGAATTGTCTTATCCTTCAACCCATGGAATTCCATAATCGGCACACGCCTACTAGGCTCGCAAGGCGGAGGATTTTGGTCTGCATCCAGGTAGAACGCACCAGACACGGGTGCAAATGCAGCGATACGTTTCGTGGCTTCTGCATCGCAAGCCAATACGCCGGTGAAACCTCCGCCGTTCGATTTCCCGGTCGCGTAAATACGGGATGAATCGATACAATAAGCGGACTGTAGGTGATCGAGAAGTTCAAGTGTGAACGTTACGTCGTTGATTGAGGCTGGGGAGTCGGGATCGCCTTGGTATTGCTGCGTGCCTTTCGCGTTCTGGGGTGTGTATTAGCTTGTCATCTCAACAATTTCCAGCTCGTCGGCCAGGTTTTGAAGGGATGATTCACATACAGGTACGCCTTCGGGGTATGCGACGATCCCATCAAAACCGTAGCTTGCGTTCGAGAACTGGCTCAGGGCTTCCTGGTATTCTGCGTCTTTGCCACGGCCATGGAAGGAAAGGATGAGTGGGACTTGGGTGTTGCTGTCGTATGAGGGCGGAATATGTAAGCGGTACCTGCGAGGCGAGACACCGCTCGTGCTATTCAATGTCAAGTCGACGGATTGATCGAGCTTGACACCTGATGGAAGTGGCTTTTGGCAGCCATTGTCAGAATTGGACTTTAGGTCAAGTGCAGCGGCTGCTGCGGACAGCGCCGCAAGAACAGATAAAGTTGCCTTCATTCTGGTGGCTCGGTGCTTTTGTACAATACGCGGGCTTCACTTCGCACATTTATACATTTTCGACGATGTTCAGGCGCGCCGCAACGTCACATGCGCAGGTAGTGGATAGTCCTTGCCTTACTTCGGTAAAGGGCCGTTGATCGTGGCGTACGGCCCGCATCACTAGTCTGCAAGCTTCGTGTACAGTGCCGATCCGAAGTCTAGTCAGGTCTCTGAAATAGCAAATTGCCTCGATAGTTCTCTTTTGGCAATCCTCTTCAATTTGATGGTTTCCTTTGTCTCACACCATCACCTGACATGCTATCTCGTCCACGACACTACCTTGGATTTCAATCATGTGAGGCTCTTTCCTATATTGTTTCCCATGCCAAGTGCTGCAAACAGTCTGCCATATCGTCGCCGTCGTCATCGACAATGCCTTCTAGCTTCTCTGCCTATGTAGGCAATCACGGTTGACCACAGCCCCATGAGACCAGAATGTTTCATAGGATGATTCTGGACCATATACAACATGACATTACTTGCACAGTGCATCTTCAGGCGTGAGACTTCATGAATTGATAGCCACTCTCCATATCATAAATAAGCCTTTATCCTCCAAACTCACCCCGGTGGCCGATTCCCGGAAACCTTCCCACATCATCAAAGAGGCCTTCAGTCCAAACCTCTTCAAGCTCCTCACCGTGTTTTGCGTACCCTATCGCCTGAAAGAGGCTCCGCAGCTCTCCATCAGGATGCCAATCCCCGACTACCCACTGTAGTCGACGACATGACCTGGAATCTGTATGTCGACCCGGCTCTGCGTATTTGATGCCCCAGGCTAAATATTCCAGATTATATAGCATCTTGCCGTCGTCTTCGCCCTCGTTTTTAGACCAGTAATCAATATCATTGCCTGTGAAACTTTTACCGGACCATTCTAAAGGGGACCATATAGCAGCTTCCTTAAGTGCCGGCATATTTGTTGCTGCCTTGGCAAAGGATTCAAGAAGTGGGGTGAGATGAGCAGTAGGGGCGACGCGAAACTGTTTGTTGAATGCCGTACGCGGATCAGGAGCGTCGAGGAAGTCTTCGTCTATTTCCTCATCGAGCTCTGTGGGTGCGTAAGGAGGATAGGATGCGCTGGTCACCGGATATCCACGTGGAACATGACCTTGCCCTGCCGGCCCTGAGAAGTACCAGGTTCCATCAGGGCGTGCGTTGTGAAACATGATGTCAAGTACTTCCAAGTGTGGCCAAGAGACATGTAAATCTGTCAAGCTTTTCGACGGTGACAAAAAAAGAGACTCGTCAATCATCGCTCGTAGTTGCAGGTGGCGAAGGTTGTTGCATAGCATACCAAGACTCGAAGTGAATGGATCGTATGCCAAGTGACCAACTAGATTGGGCAATGGTCTGCCATGATGTATATCCGTTGCACGAAGCAATGGGTTCAGGAAATCAAGCGAGGCACGCCTTAGCGTTCTTGGTATCTTATCGAGACTGCGGATGATAGCATCTGCAAAATCGTGTCGAGCATCTCGACGAGGTCCGGCCCAGTCGTGCTCGTAGTGCTCGATGCATGTATTCTCCTCTGGATTGAACGATTCGCACCATTCGTATCCTCCAGTTCGGAAGCCCAGATATTCAAGATTAGGCATTCTGATCGCTAGATCAATGAGAACGCGCAAGTCGAGCTTGAACTCTTGTCTACCAGATCTGTCTATATGGAGATAAGGACCGATGGATTCGTTGCCGTAGTTATTGTAGATTTCGAATGACCGAATAGACGCGATTGGAGATATCTCGGCTTCCAGTAGCCGAACACGCCAGCTAGTTAGATAGCGATGGGGACATGCGTTTTTGGCACGTACAGTTCTGATTGGACTGTAAAGTGACAGACGATATCTGCCTGGGGCATGCTTTTCACCGGCTTGCTTCTCGACTAGTTGAAGAATGTGGAAGAGGAATTGCATCTGTCGTGTAAAAGACTCGTCCCTCTCATACACCTCATGAGCAGGCTCTCGACACAGGACTTGGTCGTCGTCGCTACTGTCATCTTCATTGTCGCATGGACCACACAGCGTTGGGAAGGTTGGCCGGAATATCACTTCTTCCAGGTAGAGAAGCCGATGACTAGAGAAGCGCGCAAGGAACTCGACTGAGTTGTTTTCGTTGATAGTGAATTCGGAAAAAGCTCCGCAGTGCCTCTCAGCAGCAAAGCGAAACTTACCAGTTAGGGTAAGGACATTGCGTAAGTCTCGCCTGGGTAGATAGCTGGAGATTTTATCGATGAGTTCTTGTGGGAGTCCCTCCATGATATCCTGGTTGTCTGTAAATGAGGTGACGAAGATTTGTGATGGTGTCTGGGGAAAATCTGTACACTCAATAACAGTTAGCGACCAGGCTGTTATAAAGGTTTCGCAGAATTATGTCAGACAGTCAATAACCGTGGTGGAAGTGCACTCGGCAACTCTAAGATCTGAGCGGGTTTGCGGCATAGTCACAACAACAATACTTTGTCATTACATCTGCAAATCAGGGACGCCCTGTGTGCCAGACGAGGAGCGCGCTAAGCCAGTATGAGACGATCCGAAGCACTCCGAGCGCTAAGGCAGGGGCGAGGAACAGCCGTGTTCCTTCTTCCCCTTAGACAACGATCCCAGTCGTTCTGCAACACGTAACTGTCCAACGCCACATGGATTTTCCACGCATCACGTTGCAGCATCTATGCATCGAAAGCAGCCGCTCTACCAGTTCTTTGGCTTTTGCCAATCTTTGACCTTGTCCCACTCGTCGCTTAGTTTTTTGATAAGAGCCAGGGTTTGTTCTTGGGTCTTCTTCAGTCCTTTCTTCTTGTCCTTCGTCGCCTGATCATCGTTCGAATCGGCCTTGAACTCATCCTTTTTCTTGTCAGAGTTCCATTCATCTTTCAACGCAGCAATATTGAGTTTCATGTAATCTGTAGCCCTTTGCTTTGCCACCGAAAATACGCTGTTCATGTAAGTATTCCATGTTTCTTCGAGTTTTTGTTCCTGCCACGGATGCCCCTCCACGTCATCCTTATACATTGGGGGTGTCTTGTGCAGCTCTCGGTCGATATGCCCACTCATCGCGCCCATTCTGTTCTTCTGGTCTGCAAATATCTTTGCGACCTTTTCATCTTGCATGTATCTGAGAGCTCCAATTGTCTCCCGCAACCGCTGGATCGCTATGCGGGTTTGGTCTGCAGGATCCAGGTTTAGGTTTTTGAAACGTTTTTCCTTTGTTCGCCCTTCTATCAGATCTTTCATCTTCTTCTTGTCACGAATCTGTGAATAATGCCCGTCTTTGGTTTTCTCCTGGTTGAATAACTGTTGCGTGAAACTTATTAGCATGATTCACTCTGTTTAGGTAACGTAAGGCGCTGAACGTACTCTTCCCTTAACTAGTCCGTTGATGTTGCTCTCCAACAATGTCATCTCATCTAGCCACATTTCCTCTCCGCCAGTCCTGTATGGATATTGACTTGCGAGCCAATTACTCGGTTTACGTTTCCTTGTCTGTGGGTCAGGGGTCGCCGCTGGATTGGAAGTCGCTGCCGCATCAGGAGTAGACTTTGAATCTGGAGTGGCAGC
The DNA here is from genome assembly GCA_004156025.2 of Alternaria gaisen. Taxonomy (NCBI): domain Eukaryota; kingdom Fungi; phylum Ascomycota; class Dothideomycetes; order Pleosporales; family Pleosporaceae; genus Alternaria; species Alternaria gaisen. Next base: position 257,549 of record PDWZ02000013.1, on the reverse strand, counting down.
AGGATTCGGAGTGGCAGCAGGATCTGGGGTAGCTGCAGGACTAGAAGAGGGTCCCTCCATGAGTAGCTGTTTCTTCGCCATCCAGGACTCTCTCCAGTATTGACAAAAGCTGAGCTTAGCAGTATTGCCGGGCTGAGGATGACTAAACTTGGTCGTGATCAATTTATCCACCTCATCAAAGAAGCGCCAAACAGTTTGCCATTCCAGAACATGCTCGGTCTCATACTTGACACTTTCATCGTCATCTGGACTGTCGGAACTATAGTCATCACATGAGTTTCGTTTGTTGAAGCCATATCTCGTTGGCGGGCGATCCCCCCATTGTGAAGTGCTCGGATAGTCGAAACTGGCCAAAAGCATTCCGTTGCAAGGGTATCCCTTCTTTGGCTCACGCTTCTCCAGCCTATGATATGTTAGATCAATTGGATAACTTCGCCTAAGAACCTCTGGCTCCACGATCTCCTCGTCCTTGTCCAGCGTAGCGAGGTCTTGACAGGACAGGGAAGTTGTTACTATCGAAGACATAGATGAAGAAGAAGAGATGATTGATGACACAGCCGCGGTAGACAGCAGGGAGCCAGACGAAGTCTTCGAAACAATTGTAGTGACCTGTGGGGGAACTGTACTGCCAGTGGTCAGAGCAGGTTGGATGCTAGTTTTGGAAGCATCGTCGCCTTCGTTTCCGCTTCCATTCGTGCATTTTGGGCCTTTGCAGCCCTTACAACCTCTTTTGGGACATGGTAGGTCTTCATAGTTCATTCCCCCTGGTACAAGCTCGTCTGGTGCATCGACCAGGGGAGTGAAAGCCTTCTTTATCAGGTTGTCCTTGGTAGGTATCAGTGGTCCACATCCTGCCTGCTCTGCGAAATTTGCGCCACTAAGGAAAAAGTCGGCCCATTCTTGAGCAGCGCCTTGTGCTTCGTGTGCGTACTTGTATGCTTTTGCGGATCGAACAGCCGCAACTGTGTCTCCCATTCAGTATCCTGTATACAGCAAAAAGGACCTTGAATGCTTACCCATTCCGCCCGTGATAGCGCGGCCCGGAGGGGGGATTGCTGCCATGCCTATAGCTACGACAACATCGAGAGCTTTCAAAGCTGGACATATGACTTTCTCCAAGATCTTGCCCGCCTCGATCAGTCCCTCAATGAAGAATTCACCCGCGAATTCTAGGATGGGAAGGTCACAGGAGCAATAACCTTTCTTGATCATTAGACCTGATTTGAACATTAGTTGCTCGAATTCAGTCTGTAAGTTTGGCAAATCCAAAACACAGCATACCGTTAAATTCCTGGTCGGCGCCACACAGAAGGGGTGTCATGTTGCTTGTATCGTACCAAGGACTGTCGCCAAAGATACAACTTTGAGATGATACGACAGCTTGGCCTTCGCTTGCGCTTTGGCTCGGAATGCAGACGTCTTTGCATTGTTCTTTGATATTCTGCTCGGTTCCGTCGGAATACTTGATGCATAGATTGTTGACTAGATAACCGTTCAACTGTGACATTATATTTGGATCGTTGGTTTCTTCCAAGCCGTATGGGTTGCCATCCTCGTAGGCTTGGGGATTGCAAGTTTCAGCAAGTCCGAGAATAGCTCGTATAGCTAGCAGCGCAAGAAGACAACGCATTTTGGAAATATCAACCTCAGGTTTATCAAGGTATGAAGCGAAGTTGAGAGATGAACTGCGCATGTCCTGTTACGACACAATCTAGCTAAATACTTGCTTCAAGTCTTCGTCAACCATAACTACGGAAACCTCGCCCCCAGTCACGACTCAACTCAAGACGCAGTCCTAAACAACCACACCGCAGCGCCTAACCATCAACGGTATCGATATCCTACTTGACTTGGGCCAATCAGCCTTTGTCTCTGAGGCTCAGTCAAACACTGCCGCACTGAGCTCAGTACGTTGTGCCACTACAAAGAGCATGATGCCTAACACAAACCTCTGTGTGTATCGAATCATGAGGAGGTCTCAGGATGCGAGTCTAAACGAACATCCTAGCATGACTTACCTCTGCTGTGTCATTCGACGAGGCCGAGCAGATCCTGCATCCATGCCACAGTCAGGATCACCATTATAATGACTGCGTGGTCAGATGCGGGAGAGCATCAGCCAAGCAAGAGAAATAGAAATATTGCTGTCACCATCCAAACGTTCTTAGTTTCATATGAGCAAAACTGCAGCTCTGCGACGATATCACATTGCAAAATTCAGGGTGTAAGAATAAGAACAGAAATCGATTCATTTGTGAAGGGTGTGTGACAAAGCCCGAACAAGCGCTGCTATGTGTTATCTTGGGCTCGAACAGACTCTACATAGGTACAGGAACGCGCATGGCCAAGGTCTTACATATCCGGTGGCGAGGTAATTCGGCCCCAGTTTCTGTGAGGGTTGGAGGCCAAAACTTCGCGAAGTTCTTCTGAAACAACCGCGAACGCGACCGTACTCTTGACTGTCATCGCCTCCATATTGCGGCGTTGTCGCGGCTCAACGATGGCGAGTACTATGCTCGCTTGCTGCCAGCTACGCCCCAGAACGATGCAGGTACGCATCACACGGGTGTCAGCGAACATCTGAATGAGCCTAATGCTTATATTTTAAAACATCTAGATACAAAAGATAGATTGTCGTTGCCGCCGTTCTCGCTGATGAGCGAGTATGGTCGTATCATTGAGGGCGGAGAAAATCCCATGCCGCATGGAAACTTAGTCTGGAGACTTCGGCTGTGGTATGAAGTCTTGGAATAGAGAGAGAAAACAGAAAGCATGTTCTAAGACGATATGCGAAATGCAAGTCATAAATAACGGATCTCTCAATACATGCCTATACTTTTGCTTTACAGCAACGACCAAGACATGCGACCCAATTCGTCCAGTATCTGCCCTGGGTGGCATCTGCTTATACCATACTTCGATACAACCTTTGTCATGTTTTCTGTGCTCTTATCAAGGGTACTTTAGGTTGCGTTCGTGTGGGTATCAATAGAACGAAGATACCATGCATCTCAGTTTCCAGTACGCAAATCGACATAGACTGCAGCTTAAAAGTTCCGGAAAAATCATACGTCAACACAGAGTAAGATAGGCTACGCTGGATGTTATCAAATTTGGATGCTCTGTGGTCAAGATTTCTGGAGGTACAACCGGTGCCTGATTTTGAGCCTGTGATCGCCAGCCTAAAATAGCGAAGTAGGCACGCGGCCCGGATCATCATACCCATCATCGTAGATCCAATGACCGTGACTATGACTCCAAAAAGTATTAATGAACATCCAGCGAGAGAAATCGTAGCCATACAAGTACTTCTGTTCCCGATGCTCGACGAAATCTTCGCCATGCTTCTCGCGTCCAATTTGCTGGAAAAGGCTGTGCAGCTGCGCGTCAGGATTCCAATCACCCACCATCCAAGTCAAAGCACGTGTCGCTGTATAACCTTGCTCGCTTTGGCTTGTCGGATCATGCTTTGCCATGTTAACACCAATATCTTCATCGGAATATTGTTTACCCCATGTGAGATTTTTTCTTTGGATTCCGTCATCATATCCCTCGGTCGGACTCCACAACAACGGCGACCGGATAATGGCTCTCTTTAAGGAAGGCATCTGTACTGCGGCCCTGGCGAAACCTTCCAGCAGCGGTCTGAGCCGTTGTTCATCTGGTGTGATGCGGAATTCATTGCCATGGCCATTGGGTAAATCTGGAAGAATAAACCCATGGTGTACTCGCCCCTCCATCTCAGCGTCGAGATCATTCGCTTCGAGAGGCGGGTAGGAGGCGGCAGTAATTGCATAACTCACAGCGTCGCGACCTTGACCTCTAGGTCCATGAAAGTACCATGATCCGTCAGGCCGTGATGGATGAAACATGACCTCTAGAATTTCCAGGTTAGGCCATGCCGGCTGTGAAGAATCGTCAATGTGAAATAGCCTTTCATCGATGATGGCCCGTATGCGGAGCTGCCGAACATTGTTGGTTAAGAGACGAAGACTGGAGCTGAATGGGTCGTACAGCGCTGGTCTGACTAGGTCAGGTAGCATCCTGTCCTGTACAGTATGCAGTGTGCGATATAGTGGGCGGACAAAGTCTAGGTTGGCCCGTCGGAGTAAAGATGGGAGCTGAGCTCCATGTCTGGTAACGGCGCTTGCAAAATCATGCCTTGCGTCACGACATGGGCCGTCCCAATCGTGTTGAAAATGATGATTGGGTTGTTCGTCGCCATCCTGATGGCAAAGGGGCGGGTGCCATTCGAACCCTCCGGTCTTGCAGCCCAAGTACTCAAGGTTTGGGAGTCTCGATGCTAGTTTGACCATGACACCCAGATCCAGTTTCAATTCGTGTCCCTCCCAGCTGCTATAGTCTGGTGGGTAATCATGAGAGTCATGACAGATGTCCGTATCTTCCTTGCTTACATTGTAGATCTCTAGAGAACGAGCGGAATACACCAGAGGCATTTCGGTATTGAGTAGTCGAACTCGCCAGCTGCTATACTGGCGATGCGGACACGTGATGCTGTTGTCGTGGAGCAGTCTCGTAGGGCCGTGCACCAGGAGTCAATATCGGCCCGGGGCATGGTGTCCAGCATTTTCCTCGACGGTCCTAAGGGTTTCATAGATGATCTGCACTTGACATGTAAAGTGTTCATTCTTCTCTCGTATCTCATCCGCACTTTCGCGACATTCGATTTCTTCATCCTCCTCGCCGGCTGGGGGAGTCCAGACTAGTGGAGGAAATTTGGGTCGAAAGATCACTTCCCGTAGATATAGCAGACGGTGCCCTGAGAAAATCTTAACAAACTTGTCGGCGTTGCGCTTGTTTAGGGTAAATTCCGTAAATGCGCCAGAGTATCTCTCTGCGCTGTAGCGAAACTTCGTTGTGAGAGTGAGAAGGTTCTTGAGATCCTTCGTGGGTACATAACTAGTAATCTTCTCGACGAGCTCCTGCCGCAGTTGATCCATAACTAGCCGGTTAGCCTAATGGATCGACCGGTATTGATGTGCTTGGCGCTTTCTAGAAGGTACAGATTTGACGAGAGATCAATGGTGGCTGTGTGTCCAATGTGTGTCCAACGTGTGTCCAATGCGTGTCTGATTCGTTGAGCGACGACCTGTGTAGTTGGAAAGAGTGCTGGAATTGTAGCGAGGGCTGACTCGACTTTTGTTGATCTGGGCGGTGTTGCGGCGTGGTCCTTGGAATCTATTAATATGTACTAGCCCTATGAATGGAAACAACATCACTCGGAACGTTCCGACGCGTTCCGGGCGTTGACAGGAAGAAAGACAACGTCGAGAATTCCTAGATACCTTCTTACCAGTCACCACCCGTTGTGACAACCGATTGCCGATATCGCGCTGGCACAACTGACTGACATCTATTGCAGACTATAAGCCGCCACTTCTATTCCTCCAGTTCTCCAGTGAATCCCCGCTGAAGGTCATCTCCAGCATCGCCATGCCAAACTCATCAACATCAGCTGGTTTCGCATAGTGGAAAAGCCTCGCACACTCGAAGCGCTGCAGGAATGCCACGTTCTTCCCCAAACATTGTCTTTCCCACTCCGCAGCGCTCGAAGCATTCCAAAGACCACTTCGGTTAGTGTACATGATGCCACCAGGACAGGTTCCCCAGCGCTGCTGGAGGACCGAGAAAACGGGCGATAGACTGACGGCCACGAGCCAGGTGCGACGGATACTTTCTGACAGTATCCACGAGTACCACTGTTGCTGTAGGTAAGTAGACAGCTTGGGTAAGCAGTTGACGAGATGAGCGATGCTGTCTTGTTCGCTCGACAATGCGGTTCTGGCAGCGGAGAAGAGTTTTCCAGCCCAGCTATCCTGTATCGCCATATGCCCTTCAGCGACATGACGGGCGCGGACGTCACCATCGAAGAGACCGATCATCTGGTAGACTAAAAGGGCATGAAGACGTGTCAATTGCTCCCATAGATCACCATCATGACCTGCAACATCGACCCACTTCTCTGCAGTAGTTTGATCCAAAATGGCTCCATTCTCCCGTAACAAGTCGTTCGATCGATCTTCTACTATGCGGAGGACAATTTCTGTATTCGCAGGTGTCCGATACACATAACTAGCTAGGGTAGCATACGCGACTTGTACGCATGCTGGGAAGTTCACACCGTACAAGCAGGAGTGTACAAAGGGATTGCTACCAGTCATGACCCAGTTTTTGAACCAAGACTGCAGTACCGTCACGTACTTCTTCATTGCTGCTGTGCCGATTGGTACATCGTCTGAATTTGTCGATCTGCGGGATATCGTCCACGTCTCCGGAGCAAGAAACCAATCCGTCTTCATCGCGCTAGGGATTCGGATCTGAGACTCCGGTGCGTCGATGTTACTGCCAAGGGACGGTAATCCCACGTCCCACATGAGATTATCGATGGTGTAGAGGCTCGCATTGACATGCGACGTACTGACTGGGCTTTCGGCGAACGACGTATCCTCTCCTCTCAGCACTGGCACATCCGATAACAATTGTCGATATGAAGAAACTGTCTGCTTCTTTGATGGCGGATAGATGCACGACTTGCGCTTGTCCGCGCATCGAGCGCAAGCTGGGATCTGTCGACCGCATTTCCGCTTTGCTCTTGCGCAGGCAGTGCAAGCGTTCGACTCGGATCGCAACGACATTACCAAGGGTATGGCTGCCCAGTATCTTTCTTGGAGGTTTATCAGGTCGATTCTGTCTTGTGCGGAAGTCGAGGTATAGTAAGCGCGCATTTGTCATCTGCTGAGAGCATGCTCATTGGACAGACGGCCGTAAGGCGGGAGACTAGTCCGCAATGCGGCATCCTGTAAAACAAGGTTACCAATCCTCAATGACGCATATCGCATTGACTGAAGGACCAACTTACGGAAAGGACATGTATGTGACTGCAGTCAGCTTCAAGCTGCCTCACATTCGCCGAGAACCGCTCTTTGTAAGCCGCCAAGATGCCTACTGCTTCGCGACAATGACACCACGCAAAGCTGAAGTTCTTTGCGCTGACATATCAGCGACGCAGGATTCATTACATACCTTCCACACCGCAACATGAACCCGCAGCGGCCAGAGTATTACCTGCCTGTATTGCGGCGGACAAGTATTTGTGCGCGGGATAGCTCCAAGAAGTCCGCAAACGCGCAGTGTAGCGGATGAATCTTTGTGTTTATAAAGATGACAAGGTGAACACAATGTCTGCACCACATCTCAACCTCTTTGATCCACAAGATATTCCAGACACCTCAATCGCAATATGTCAGTCTACGTAGTCACCGGTGTGTCCAAGGGAATTGGAGTAAGTATACCCTGTATGGTGATATACTTACATTTTGCTAAGTTTGATCCAGTTTGAACTCCTCAAGCAAATCTCTCAAGACCCAGAGAATCTCGTTGTCGGTCTGGTTCGCGACCAGGCGTCTACCAAGAAGAAAGTGGTTGCAGAAATAGGCGAACGTCCAAACATCCATATTCTCAGTGGAGACCTCACCAGTCACGCTAGCCTACAGCAAGCCGCTGCAGAGACCACCGAGATCGTCGGTGAACGCGGTGTCGATTATCTCATTGGCAATGGAGCATTTCCGTCTCTCTTCGATGCCTTCGACCCCATCGGCGCATTGTAAGCTTAGATCTGTTTCCATCTCATCAGTTTGCCCATGCCTAACATCGGTAATTCGATAGGGGCGACAAAGTCGAGGAACTAGAACAAGTCTCCTCAAAGCTGTTCATGACCAACGTTGTCGGCAACATCCATCTCTTCAACCTCTTCCTGCCTCTTGTCATGAGAGGTAAGGTGAAGAAGGTCATCGCCATCTCCAGCGGCCATGCAGATCTCGACTTCATCAACAATCTTGAAGTCGAGAACAGTTCCCTGTACGCCGCATCCAAGGCGGCTCTGAATGCAATCGTCGCCAAGTTCAACGCGCAGTATAAGAAAGACGGCGTTCTGTTCATGAGCATGAGCCCAGGCGTGGTAGAAGTGGGCCATTTTGACAATCGTAAGTAGACTCGTGACTCTATGTGATTCCTGGTACTCATACTGACATCGTTTCGCAGTCACCCCGGACCAGATGCAAGGTCTGATGAATTTCATGGGCAAGATCTCAATCTACGCCCCTGATTTCAAAGGCGCGACACCTGTTGAGGATGCTATTCCGATTATCAGGTCGACGTGGGAGAAGGCTAGCATTGAGGATGGGTACGGTGGTGCATTTGTCTCCCACCACGGAACCAAGCAGTGGCTTTAGACCAGGATACATGTATATCATGAATGCGAGCAGGACCTGTTTACCTTTCTGCTGAGCCTAGATAGTAGTCAAGAGGGTTAATCACAATCGCTGTATATTCGGAGCAAATATACTTTGGCCTAGCTGAGGATTACGTGCTTTTTCGTCATTACAGGCCATTGACACCCAGCGACGTCCAAAGCACGTTGGAGAACGCTGAGGCATCTTTTCTCGAAGCTTAAATATCAGGGCATCGAACGTACGGAACAAAAAGGCATACTTCTCTTGAGACATGATTCGATGACAGTCCTGCTGGTAATGCTGGTAATGCTGGTGTTGTGATCAGAGTTACGACGGTAGTCATTCCTGGAAAGCCATGGACACCATGCCAAGCCACGCTAACTCCATCGGGATGCCATTCACACGGTACCATGGAACGCAACCCACGATATATGCAAACACGTAGGGTTGCAGCAGATTTTTGCAGCTCTGCTCGCGGTCAGTGAATGCGAACATGCAGCGTGGCCTGTAGATAGACCGTGATGAACGTAAGACGATCGCGCAGGTCCCACCTATTCCCGGCGATCGCCCATTTGATTGGTCCATTTCGCTTGCAACTTCCTTGCCTCTCAACCCGCCCAAACGCATCCGCTTGTTCACGCTCGACATCGCCGCTCACCGAAACCTTTTCCATCGCCAAACAGCACCCCACGACCTCTTTTCATCACTTTCGACGCGATAAATCGCATGCCGAGGCCAGTGCGACACTTTTGACACCCATATCAGCAGTATTGAGGCGCGTTGGTGGTCGGATTAGCGCTTCTGGGAGCGTGACTCCTCTTCGCTGGGCCGCCCCCAGGCGCCAGATTTGCACCACGCCCCATACGCAGCCCAAACGACCCAAACATTTGTCACGTGCGCTTCACTGCGACAACAAACAATGACGGCTCGCGCAACTGGGCAGCGCTTCAGGCAGCGCAAGCTTTCGACCAAACAGAATTTACCTGTCGTTCGCGAGAGTGAGGTTGAGCAGCTTGCTGATGACGATGCGTCGCGCCATATTCCCAAGGTTGAGACCGGTGTTGAGAAGGGCGAGGAGATTGTAAGTCGCGCTAGTCCGCTTTTGGCTTCCACTTCCCCTGCCCTGCACAATACACATACTTACATCATTTCTAGGAACACCATCTACAGGCCGTCATCTCCGCCGCCCAGGCAGCTGCGCAAGGCGCGACTGGTGGGAAGATTGCACAACTCTACATTCCGACTCCGGATGCTGTCGCCAGCACACTGCAATATGAAGATGTCTATCCAAAACGGTTTACACAACCTGCCACTTACATACGGTTCTCGTCAACCGTGGAGGATACGTCCGGTTGCCCGTATTGCATGAACAGTGATGATCTCGCCTTTCTCAAGTCTTACAACCAGAAAAAGGGCAAGAACAACAATTGCTCAGAAGACGAGTTCGAAGAGGTTATGAACTTTTTCGAAGAAACCACAGCAATCAAGCAGCCGTATGCCGCGGTCGACAACTCGTCTGCTCTTGCCTATGAAGAACTTGAAGCCGAGTTCGATGAGACAATCAGCGAGTCGGCACGGCGGTTCGCCAAAGACATTTACCCACATTGGAAGAATCAACGATTACTAAAGGGCAACCGCCCGCTGATGCCCTCACTGAAATTCGAGACGAATCTCGAGACCGATGATGCTGACCCGTATGTTTGCTTCCGACGCCGTGAAGTCCGACAGGTCCGCAAGACGCGTGGTCGCGACGCGCAAGTAACGGAGAAGCTCAAGAAGCTGAGGAAGGAACTGGAGGAGGCTCGTTTGCTGATGTCGCAAGTCAAGCGACGAGAGGCAGTCATCAGAGAACAGCTTGCCACAGACAAGCTGATCTTCGAACAACGCCATGCCGTCAAGGAGCTCAAGCGCAGACTCAGCATCAAGGGTGATGATGACGAACTACTCATCACTCAGAAGGTATGTCGCAATGAACTCACCAGAAGTTTTGTCCAGATGACTAACATGTCCCAGCCTGCTCCTAAGCCAAAGAGAACTGCCGATGTTGAAAGACAACGTCAGACTCTACCAGGCATGAAGCCTACCAACACACGTCCAGACGGGCGTCTTGTTGATGGTGATATAGTGTACCTCGAAGAGCAGCAAGCCAAGCGCACCGAGGCCATCGATAGCTTCATCGAAGACAACCTGGTTAAGCACCAAAAGTGGAATGTGGGCTGGGTCGACGCAACATGGCGGCCCATCACGCCACCTTTGGAGCCGCCGGCTGCGAAGTCGGACTTCCGTACAGTATTTACGGAGAGTCAGCTTCCCACGCCTCCGGCGTCCGTGTCTGATGGTGAAGGTGCTGATGCAACAGCAGTGGTGCCGTCGAGTAAGCAGACAGATCCACGGAGAAGTGCGCGCATACGTTTCGCCACTCCTCCAGATGACGTTCCATTCCATGATCAATCTCGCTTCCGTCGTAGAATTGGTCGAGGCGGGCGTATGATGATCGATCGCCGAGGCGTGAAGCGTCAAAAGACCGAGAGGGTAGACGACCGCTTGGCCGATCGATGGCGCTTTTCTGGCGACAGCAGTGAAGATGAGGAGACATATCCCGTCGACTGGACAGACAATCTGCACATCAGGTATCGCATCATGATTGAGCGCCAGGGCGAGAAGGCTGCGGTTCAGCAGCCTCCACCAAATCCAAACCGCCGGTCCATTGAAAACCACAATCGATCTGCATCCGGCCATCTTCTTCCTCCTACACCCACAACTACCGCAGCTGGAGGTTCTTCCGGGAGATAAATTCCCGCAGTTTACAATCTCTTCTTCTTTTAGCGCTTTACTTATCGACAAGTTATACCCTTTGTTTTCTATTGGCTCGGTGGGCTGGCTCCAAAGATCTACCAAAGTTATGTACAGTAGCCTTTTAAATTCAGGGAGGAGGAGGCAATGCTGGATGGTTGGTGGGTGGGTGAAGGGAGGTGCGAAGGTTACCTAGACACAACAAGTCAGCCAGTCGATACTTGGATATACATATTTAGACGCCTGGTGAAGTGCCGCAAGGACTTTGGCTGGCGATAAAAAAAATAAGAAACTTACGCATAATTATTGTCCGACCTTTTTTCTCGCTCTTATGATTCGCATTCTCGGGTGGAGGCCAGATCCTGGTGACCGTTCTGTCAAACCACCATCGGTGATGCGGTTCACGACAGGGTTTGATGCATGCAGTGATCTTCATCACGCTCTGTGCTTCTTCCCCATGCCGCCCATCTCCACATCTCCCTCTTCGTCAACACCCCTCTGCCTCTTCGCCATCGCCGCACCACCATCTCTTGCAATCTTCTCTGCCAACGCATCTTTCGAGTTCGTCAAGAGCTGTTTCTCACCGATACGCACGGCCTTTGCCATAGCAAATCTTCGCTGCTTAGGCGACGCCGTCCCGGCAGGCGGCATCTCGCCAAATGTCTGCAAGTCCTGTTCCAGCGTTGTAGCGTACTGCGCGATGCGAGCCTGAATGATTTGCAGTAGCAGCTCCGCTCCTTGGCTGGTGATCTTTTCTGGTTTAGGCAGTCTGCCTTTGCTAGCAAGGCGCTCGAACTCTTCAGCTGGGAGAAGCATACTTTCGACCAAAACGGCGAGTTCGGGAGAGAGACTTTCTTGGAGCGTAAAGGGCGTGCTGGCGGCGATGTCGTAGCCTGTATCGATGACCTCTTGTTCGTCTAAGTATTCTAACCTGTCTGCGTGCCAGACACCCTCCTTGGTTAAAATATCAGTGACGAGCTCGGCGGGAATCTCAACAACGTCGTATTGTGCATAGTTGTCGGTAACATAGCCGTATCTCCTTAGTAAATCGCTTCGCGGCAGCGAACCATAATCGTTGAAAATCTCGTCGCCTGCAGTAATTGGGCTGAGCGCCTTCATCTCTAGGCAGTCTTTCTCGTAGAACAGGCGCGCATTGCACCTATCGGCATCGGCATTAAGCATGTCAGCTAGCGGAACCATGCCTTTAGGTAGTGCAGCATCTTCCTCCTCCTCAGCAAAACCCTCATCGTCCACGTCCTTGCTTGGTGTCGCTGGCTCGACATCAAATGCGTAAGCCATGATCAGACTACCCATTTTGTGCATCAATTCCAGGTTCTGCGGGCTGCGCATCTCCTTCGCTTTGTCCTTGGCTCTCTCATCCCCACTAAATATTATCTCCGCAAACTCTTCTATCACGGGGAGTAATTGCTCCGTGAAGACTTCATCTGCGCCTTCCTTTCCGATTTTGTTCACCACGGCGCTAGCTTGGAGCTCGGCGAGTTCGTCGTCGGACCAGAACATCAGGGTGTTGAAGTCGGTGGGTAGGACAGCAAAGTAAGGCGCCCAGTTCGAGGCGCTGCCGTTGTGATACTCATAGAGCATGACGAGGATGAGGGATAGCCAGGGGCCGAGAAGCGCAAAAGTTGAAGCGGGGATTTCAGTACCCAGGATACTGTTTTCGACACTGAGGATGGAGGGGCGGGGTATGCGAAAGAGGAGTTCATGTTCAGCGATATTTTGGGTTGCAACTGTTCGAATTAGCTTTACAGTCTATCGCATGTCGCAAAAGTTTGTAGCGACCTAGAGTGAGTCTGTGGTGTCGGGGTGTAGTACTGGAGTGGAGTAGCTACTTACCAACACCTCGTCCGGCATCCTTGTTTCTCAGATCCTCCAAGTTGATCTTTGGACTGATTTCCGCTCCAGATTGCTTAAGCCATGTCAGAAAGTTCTGACTGGCGCCGTTAAAGTCTGCCATGCGCAGAGATTCTTGTGCGATGTGGGATGTTTTGAAGAGTTGGAGGATTGGATATTTGGTGGATATTATTTAGCGGCTCCAACGGGGAACCGAGGCTGCTTGGTCCGAGCGGAGTACGAATTGCTGTGGCTGGGATACGCAAGTTTTGCGACGCTCCGCAATGATTGTGTTTTAAAAACTTTATGGAGCAAGCGAAGTTCGAAAGACGTGGATTTGTTAAAGTGATTGTGAAAACGAGTGAAGTAATTAGTGTACTTTGTTGCGGTAATGATCAGACCTTGCAGCACATGACTAACGGCGGTGACGTCTGCTCGTGAACTTTTTAAATGTCGGTTTGCTCGCTGCCTGCGCACTGCGTGCGCACAAATGTATGTGGCATGATGGGTGCGGGCAAAGAGACCATCGCGTAGGTTCCCAAGTGTATAAAAGAGACTGGTCTTATATCCCTTTTGCTAGATCCTTGCGCCTTTGCGAGCTGACGGCCCTGTTCGCTGTATCTCGCCCATTGATCAAACAACATCTGCGACTATGAAGTATCAAGTCGTCAATGCTCTGAATCTATAAGGGATGAGGCAATTCGAAAAATGCGGCTTGCTTGACAGAGCAACTGGTCATTGTCGCTTGCCGAGCGGTGGCTTCAGCCCTACCATGCATGTCATCCCTTATCGATAGCTTTTTCCAACGACACCCCGCCTCGACGCGTCAAACACCAACATCAAACCGCGACTGCCGCCACAATGATTGCCATAGGATTAGAAGGAAGCGCCAACAAGATAGGCGTGGGCGTCATCTCTCATCCAGGTCCAAACAAACCTCCTATCATCCTTGCGAACCTGCGACACACATATGTTTCCCCGCCCGGCGAAGGCTTCCTGCCCAAAGACACAGCAATACATCACCGAGCATGGGTTGTGAGGCTAATCAAGCAAGCTGTGCGACAAGCAGGAGTCAAGATTGAGGATATTGATTGTATATGCTACACCAAAGGCCCAGGCATGGGTGCACCGCTACAAAGCGTTGCGCTCGCAGCTAGGACAATCAGTCTATTATGGGGGAAGCCCATGGTGGGAGTGAACCACTGCGTCGGCCGTCAGTCATTACGATTCCACGGTCAAAATTACTGGCTAATATATACTAGATATCGAAATGGGTCGCTCAATAACACGCGCTGACAACCCCGTCGTCCTTTACGTATCTGGCGGCAACACCCAAGTCATCGCCTACTCTGCCCAACGGTATCGTATCTTCGGTGAGACCTTGGACATCGCCATAGGAAACTGCATCGATCGATTCGCTCGCACACTGATGATCCCCAACGACCCATTTCCTGGATACAATGTTGAGCAATTAGCCAAAAAGGGGAAGAACCTGGTCGATTTACCATATGGTGTCAAAGGCATGGATGCAAGTTTCTCGGGTATTTTGGCTGCAGCGGACTTGCTGGCGCGTGGGTTAGACGAGTCATTACCGGACGCAAAACGGCTAAAGACTGAAGACGGAGAGCTGGTCACACGAGCGGACATGTGCTTCTCTCTCCAGGAAACCATTTTCGCCATGCTGGTGGAGATAACAGAGCGCGCTATGGCACACGTCGGGTCGCAGCAAGTGCTAGTCGTGGGCGGCGTGGGCTCGAATATGCGGTTGCAACAAATGATGGGCATGATGGCAAGAGACAGAGGTGGAAATGTTTTTGCGACAGATGAGATGTTTTGTATCGACAACGGCATCATGATTGCACATGCGGGGTTGCTGGAATACAGTACTGGAGTGAAGACGGAGTTGACAGATACGACATGTACACAGCGCTTCAGGACTGACGAGGTGTTTGTTGGGTGGAGGACCGATTGAGGTACGCTTTTTTCTTAATACGATACCCCGTTCGACCCCATGATCTCAATTTCGTTGTGTACGCGGAAACCAGTGGATTACATACTCGGCATGGAATTCAGCGCAGCCCATTGGATGCGCTGAGTGCCTGTGGCGTCATACCTTTTTTGTGAGAGGTATGTACGGCTGAAGAACATGAAGACTAGACCAAGGCGCATCCTTTTCGCCAAGGAGCATATGTATACTCCTGGTGCGAAGATAGCTGAACTTCCAGTAACCTTAGGCACAAGAAAGCCAGTATCGCGGCTCGGTACCGTCGGATTTAGGGTCTCTTCAAGGACCACGAGAAGACCAAAACTGTTGATTGAGAACTATGTGAAAAGCGTCAAAAGGGATGGAAGGCTTTGTATGATTGATCGCGCAAGGTCGCCTGACTGCCAGCGAAATGCTAACAGCCACGAAAACACCATCCCTCATTTTCATCAAGAAGAATCTAGGACGCGAGGTTTATACGCAAGACGCAGAACAGCAGCTTCCCCCAATGTCATAGAAGAAAGTATCGATAGTTGATCAAGAGGTTTAGCGATATGTGTAGTTTAGTCTACTATGTAAGTGCTAGTAAATACACGTGACAAGGGATTTGACTTTTCTGCTCACACGCAACAAGATAATAAAAACCATCTCAAAGAAGTCCTGCTAAAGGAAACACTACCCTTCATAGGTCTGAATGGTCAATCGTTTCACACCATCGTCTCCAAAGTCGACTTGAAGTATCGGTGCCGCTCACAGCTCAATTGCAACGACCTTCCCTCCCTCAACGATCGACCCATTCACCGGTGCAGAGATTCCTCCATTGGTAGTAACGTAAAGGACACTGCGAGCGCCCTCTGTTCTTCCAGATGCAGCTGATTTCGCGCCCGCTACATCTGTAGAATTGAGGTTGCAGGTAAAAACTGCCTGACTACCATCCATTTGAACAAGCGTAACAACATTCTCAGTCATCTCAGCGACATATACCGTACCATACTGATCGACAGCAAAATCATCCCTCAAAACGCCTTGAGCAATGACTTCGTATGGCCCTCCAGCTTGCCCAGTGGCTCGATCCATGCGAACACTGCATATAAGCTGAAGGGGACTGTTGTTGTAGTACACGTAATCCTTCCAGACGCGCACTCCAGTGACACCGATAAAGCCGTTCAAAGTCTCCCTTGGTGCCATTGTGTCGTCCTGTAAAGCAGTCTCGTAGGTCAAGCTCTTTGTATCTACGCGCCAAATGAGACCGAGTTCCGAGTCAGCGACAAGAACCATTCCGGCATTTGTGTCCAGAGTGGTCACGCCGTTGAGGAGACGTGAGGGTGCTATATTCATGACTTCGGAGACGCGATTGCAAAGGTCCTCGTTCATGTCGACGCGCCAGATGGTATTGCTATCTACTACCAGGAAGACGTCTGGTTCAACCCATGTTCCGACAGCAAATTGAGCCACGTTGATAGGTCAGTGTGAGACTGTTTGGGATATGGAGCTGGGCGCGGAACAACGAGCAGCGTGTCTCTAGACCAGTCTTTGGATAATCTATCAATATGTTGCTTAGCCCAGACGGCTTTGCTGGCAAGGAGACGTTTAGCAAGATGCGCTATCTCGACGCTGGGCGCGACATGATTCTTGAGCAGAGTTCCTTTATTGGAGGTATCCCTAAGCATCATGGCACTTCGGGTTGTGGCTTCAAAGGCTGTAATGGAAAACTGCCGTCGTTCATCATGACCAAGTCAGGGGTATTCTGAATGGATGGATGTAACGAACGTCATTGGGCTTGGGCCCTCTGGTCATTTCCCGCAGGACGAGTACCCTGATCGTATCGGTGAAGAGACTAGAAAATTTGTCGATGCTATCTTAACGAGTAAAACAGCTTGGAAGAATACCAAATTACAGTAGTACTCCACCTCGCATCAAATCAACCTTCCATAACAAGAAAACATAATCCATGAACATATTCCATTCCACTTCCCTTCCCTGTACACACACACAACTTCCGAACCACAATACACTTACAACCCCAAGCTCCAAATCACCATCGCAATATCCCCAGCGGTATTTCTACCTAACCCACCATAAGCCTCTTCTTCAACGCATAAAAGAGCCAAAGTTCAAAAACGTACTGCCACTCGGTTTCTGCGTACTGGATCTCGGCGTAACAGGCCTTGCCTTGTTCCCCATTTCCTCACTCGCCTGGACAGTCACGGGTTTGAAAGACATGGGCTGGTATGGCGTAGGCTGGTATCCTTGTCCTTGAAGTTGCGACGGCTGTTGCGACTGGGATTGAGGTGGTAGATGCGAGTACGATTGCGACGACTGTGGCTGCCAAGGTGTAGGAGACCACGAAGGAGGGTTGGAAGAAGTATGCGTGGAAGAAAATGTGGTAGGAGGCTCCCTCGTATACAACCCGGTCGGCTGCTGTTTGGCCGCCGAATAGGTGAACAAAGGCTCACTGCGTTTCCTCTGGATGTTCCTGCGTCTCGACTCCTGAGCCCTTGCTTCCAACTTGTCGGCAATCTTGCCCGTCTTGGCTGTATCCATGGTGAACCAGCCTGCATCCAGAATCTGCTGGGCTGTGGGCCGATCTGTAGGGACAGGGTTGAGGACCCAGCTCAGGAACTTGATTTCCTTCTCCGGCACACCCTTGGCTTTTAATTGTTCCCAGTGTTGTCCTTCATGATGTGAGCGGTCTTGGTAAGGAAGTCGACACCCATCATAATAGTCTAAAGCGCCCAGTCCGAAATCATGTGCTATAGCTCGTTCAACTGAACGTTCTTTCTGGCCTTGGCCTGAGTTTCCCTGCAAGAGTTCGTCATAGAGACCATATTTGTTGAATGAAGCTTGCGCTTCGAGGAGCTGGCAGTAGATCACGCCCCAGGACCAGATATCGGCTGGTTGGTTGATTTCGTTGCGGAAGTACACTTCGGGGGCGCGGTATACGATGGGTTGAACGAGGCCTTTTGCTGGCTCCATGACGATTCCCAGGTCGCCGAGTTTGGCAGTGATGCGGTCGTCGCCGATCTCTGCGTTGGCGCTTGGTTCGTTTTCGAAGCCGCTGAGCAGGATGTTCTGCATTTTGAGGTCTTGTTCGTGTTAGCTATGTTGGCTCATCTGAGGTGAATACTGCATGTCAACGTACCTGCATACACGAGACCTCGCTCATGTACGTCTCGCAGGCCCAACAATGCCGAGCGCATGATGCCCTTGAGTTCCACGTCACTGAACTGACGCTTCCTTCGCGCGTCCCAGAGGGTAGACTGAAGAATCTCGAGTACGATTCGTGGCGGGCCACCCCTGGTGGGTGGAATACGGTCTACTTGTTGTCTGATTGTTGGGATGCCCTTGAGAAGCTCATGCATGATCATCTCGTGTTGGAACTTTGGCCATCCATATCCGACGTCATCGTCGCCGGGCTGCTTTACGATGAAGATCTTCTCTTGGGAAGCCGCATCGACAGCGACCCATACGTTGGCCTGGCCGAGGGGTTTGACAAGAAGGTATCGAAATCCGTGTTCTCCAACGAGCTCGGCGCCCTCGCGCATTTGAAGGGTTGTTCCGACCATTGTAAGGGTTGGTGATGTTCAGTCGGTCGGAGTTCCGAATGTGTGACGTAGAGGGTGTAATTTGGTTGTAGACGTGGCAAGTGATCAAGTCGCGTCCATGGAAGGTGATGTGAGGAGAGATGAAGAGACGTCAGGTACAAGATCAGGATATGAGAAAGAAGTGGATCTGAGAGACGGGTACCGGCTGTCAACTTCTAAACTTAGAGTGAAGAGGCGAAGTTCCAACATTGCGTAGCTCCAAAGTTGAATGGCTGCTTGTTTGCGCAGGTGCTGAACGATGACGGAAGGCTTGTAACGGTTACGGAAGTGGCGGGCTGGCGTCATTGGCCCGAGAGCAGGTCGACGCAGCAACATGATGATCTCGCGCTGTCGATGGTCGATAAACTTCATGCACTGTTGCGCATCATCCAGGAACATGTTACCAACAGCGAGGTCCTCGCGACTCTGATGTGTTGTCGCAAAGGGTTAAGCCGGTGACCAGGGAGGATGTAGCGAGGCGGGAGTGCCGGCTGATCCCGGCCACACTCTTGTAACGCGTATTGCCCACTCCGCCAAGACTCCATCATGTCCGGAACGTGTTTTTGTTCTTTCAATTCCAATGAAATTCTATCAGGTCAGAATCCAAATTCTGCTTAGCAACTAGATGAACCCCAACCAATGAACAGCAACGTTACCGAGCCTCTTTAAAGACGCGTCTCATATTGTGATGATTGTCCAATCGGAAAGCTATACTACAGTGTCGTATGAGAGGCCGCTGCGAAGGATGATACTTTTCTTGATTCGGAGGCACTCCAGCAACCTCTCACAAGACTATGCCATTTGATCATTGACCAGTGTTTAACCCAAGGCTTTAGCCATAAGATTCATCAGGCACAAGTGCGAGGAGACTATCACAGCCATTACACGAGACGTCAACCTCTTCACAAGCCGCTATTTTCGGCACACAATACAGCCATCTTTCTGACATAAGACTGCCACCAGTCTTACATGAGACGTCTACCGTATACCCCTCCGCCTCCCCTGCGCCTTCCCCACCTTTCACCTGCATATCGGCCAATCGCGGATAGGCTCGTATAACGCGTATTGCCCTACCCGCCTGTTCGCATATTTTTTCACTCCCTGGTAAGGGGTTGAAAGTAGAATGGAATCCACAATTGACGCTTCCCAATCAGCTACCTGATTAAGAAAGATATCGTGCGATATGAAATAGAGAATCAAATGCTGAGAGAAGAGAATCCATGTTGAGAGTCAATGTATTCCATAATCTCCAGATCACTAATCACGGAAGCTCAATGTAGCCATCTCCAATGATGCAGGTACGTTTCATATTAACATAAGCAATAAAGCTTCTTTTACATATCTACATGCAACAGTGTCTCCAACAAAACCGAGCTCTTCGGTCTTTTCTAGACTGTGCCGGTCCCGGTCCGGTCCTTCTATGATGATACCTCAGGGATCTTTTCCTCAACCAAATCCCACAACAGCGGTCCAGCCTCTTCCAATGTGTGCCAACAGCACCATTGCCCCGCCCATGTATTGCTTGGACTTTTCCCCACAAAGCAGTTAAATCAAGCTAGGAAGGCATTCTACCCTCGATCAAATAATATGGATAGAAGCGAAAAAAAAAGATAATAAGTGTAGAATAAGAAAGCCAAAGTGCGAGGCGGCCGCGATTCAACTGAAACTCCGGTGAAATGCAAGACACGTGATACGGACATAACGCTCAAACAATGCAATGCGCAAAACTGTTCTCAACAGTTCCCTTCCTAAACCTCATGGCGATCGTCCAGCTCGAAGCTTCTCTTCTGGCTGATGCGGCGGTAGAAAGGCATCCTCTGGTTGAAGAGGCGCATCTTCGGGCTGCCGGGGCCAGTTGATCGCTTGTTGAGCACAAAGAACTTGTACAGCATACCCAAGATTGTGAAGCCAACCACGAATCCAAGGATCGTGACCAGCAACCAGTGCTTGGCGAGCCAGAAAATGATCTTGACATCTGTCCTGTGCCAGCTGTTGCCAAGGTGATGGGTGAAGAAGGACCAAGGGTGGTTGTTGTATTCCTCGGGGAAGAGAATGCGGACACGGTTTTCGTCGATTGGGGAAGCGTTGTTGTAGTGGCGCCAGACGAGAGACAAGAAAAGGGGACCGGTAGATGCCATGACGGTGATGTAGGGGAGGGGCCAGCGACGGTTGTAGTCGGTCAGAGAGTCAATGGCCTTGAGGAAGAAGGGGTGGCGGGGAACGGCGCCCATGGCATCGTTGGAGATTCCGGTGGGGATTGTGCGGCGGACCCAGGCTGGGTAGGCGAGGAGAGGGTCGAGGCTGCGGTTGCATCCCTAAGATTGTTAGTATGGGTGTAGTTGAGAGAGGGAGTTGTACGTACGTCGTCTAGGTCGATGTAGATCCCACCAAAGTGGTGCAGAACAAAGTATCGGATGGCATCGGCGCGCTGAATGGGATATGGGTAGCCGTCGAAGGTCTCGAGGAACCATGGGTATCTGAGCAGGTTAGTATCACGCCTTATCGCATTGGTAGTTTACAACATACTCAGCAGCGATAAACTCGCGCGACTTCTTGTCGGTCCACAGCTTGTACTCGTAGTCGGTGTGGAGATCCAAGCAGCTCTGTTGAGGGCCCTTCCAGTGCGCCGGTATGCTCTCGTTGATGTACGTCTGGTGAATGATCTTGGGAATCAATTGCGGCGTCTCATTGATAGCGCTCGAGTTGGGCGCAGGGAGCTCTCCGCGGAGAATAGCATCTTCGCGACCAGAAGCGATCAGAAGACCGAGCAGTGTCCACACGCTGTGTACCGCGAAGCCGAGGACGACTATGGTGACGAGCAGGAAAATGGTGACGCCTCTCCGCATGGTTGCTGTTGTTGTTCTCTGTCTCCTTTCCCTTGGGAGAGCGTCGTGCACGGGCTGTGTTGGTGGAAGAAAGCCGAAGTCGCGATAACGGTATAGAGATGTGGTATTAAAAGAGGTACAAATCAAGCATCCGGCAAGCAGCAACGTCCGTCTAGTACTTGGCGGGAGAGGGAGAGAAGAAGAGCAGAGGCGTGAGACAAAAGATGAGCGTCTGCTGCGCGTGCTCTAGAAGGAGGCAGTGCTCAGACTGCCCAATCTCGCTTATCCCGCAGACCCCTGTGCCTGGCCGATCTCCAGACGCACGTTAGCGCGGGACGCTCTTGCCCCCTCCAGGCACTTCACATGTGAACACGGTGCGAGATGCGACCACACCGGCCTCGACCGTTGCGGTGAATGTCCTGTCGTGTTGCCTTGCTCCACCATGCCCGATTTCAATCTCACTGTCTAGTCAGCACCTACAGCCTCATCCCACACACTCTCGCACCAAGCTCTACACTCAGTCCTAGTCGCGAGAGGCTGTGTCGTGAGGCATTTCCGTCCCGCCTATGACGCGCCCTTGCAGCACACTGCATCTCCCACATTCGCTTCCCACACGTTTCCCACCTTCTTACGCGTTCAGCTAAGAGTAGCACAAGAGTTCACTTACGTCGACCAAGAAGCCGCGCATTACCCGCGGTAAGCCAGCAACCGCTGCGTACTACAACGCCTCACTAGCTGTTGCTAGGGTGTTTGGCGGGCAAATTTGCTTTTACAGCCGCGGTTAGTGGAGCATGGCCCACCGAACTGGACGAAACCCAGCTATGGTAGGCTAGTCGACTGTTCGACTGCAGCCAGTGGGGTGTGAGTAGTATGTCGCGGTTGTTACTTGAACTGGTATTGCAACCTGGACTGCTATCGCGATCCTGGTACTTGTTCGAGAGACCTCGCGGCTGGAAGCGAGCTTCATGACGTACGAACCAAGACTGGTCTACACAATGACGATGAACGTTCAGATGTAGATAGCTCCACGGCAAAAGTACACTCCCTTGCACAAACGATTTCCGGTTTGCGCATTGCGAGGCTCCACATACAAGCAGCCCTGGTTGGTTTAGCGCAGTCTTGTTACTCAGGGTACTTCCTACACAGACACTGCTTAGACTACTCCATCACGACTCGTTGTATTTTGATCTTTTAGAGAGCATGAACTCGGGTGCTGTTTTTCATGGTTGTCTTTCGCCTCGACGTCCGCTGCAAGGTCTGCCAGTAATCGCACTACTGATTTGTTTCCTCCCCAAGCCATCCGGTACAGTACCGTGCCGCTCACCCGCTTGTGCTATCGTTTGCTGTTTGCGAAGCTGCTAGGGCGTATGAAGCTTGGGGCCATGATAGAAGACTGACTGAGCGAAATTTATGATCATTGCAAGTTGATAATCCAGATGGGTAATGAGGTGGTTTGATCATCCCTCGTTAGGCAGTAAGTGAGAACTGAAGCAGAAACCGCCTCATGTGGCGCAGCCGATTGCTTGGCACACGGCACTTGCCTGTGCACCATGAACGTCACTACCCCGTCGGTGGTATTGCTAGAACGACATCAACACCTCAAGTACATTGAGAATTCTACAACCATGAATTTTCGCATAACTCGTAGGCAGTGGTAAAACCAGAGTACTGACATGCAGCAGCGATGCACCTATCAGGTCATTCGCTCCCCAATATGCACGAGCGGTCAGACCCCTCGTGGTCTAAGCCACTCTGCCTGTCCGCCTCATACCCTCAGCTCGCGCGCTTCAGCCTTCCTTCGACAACACACATTACAGTGCCTGTTCCCCTCTCTGTCGTAAAGTGATACAAGAACGCTTTGATATACATCTCATTCCTCGACCTACCGCCTGCTTCGAATGCCTCTCGATGCGGCTTTTGCAGATACAGGCCAACGGCAGCTTCAGCCTCGTCAGTCATGAAAACATCTCCGGGCCGCCGTATGCGATACTCTCGCATACTTGGAGTGAAAACAACGAGGACGAAGTAAGTTATGACGACTTGCGCAATGAGACAGGGAGAGAGAAAAGCGGTTATGCCAAGTTAAAGTTCTGTGCTGAGCAGGCTACGAAAGACGGCCTTGAACACTTCTGGGTCGATACTTGCTGCATCGACAAGTCAAGCAGCGCAGAGCTCTCAGAGGCTATCACATCCATGTTCCGTTGGTACAAGAATTCTGCCACATGCTACGTGTACCTAGCAGATGTTACGACGAAAAAGAGACGAGGCGGTCGCGAATCGCCTGATCACGAAACGCCCAGTGTCACTTGGATGTCGGCTTTCCGGAACAGCAGATGGTTCACTCGAGGCTGGACACTTCAAGAACTGCTTGCTCCTCGCAACGTCCTCTTTTTCTCTCGCGATGGAGAGCTGCTTGGTGACAAGTTCAGCCTAGAGCAACACATCCACGACGTCACACATATCCCTATCCCTGCCCTTCGAGGAGCACCCCTGCATAGCTTTTCTGTCGATGACCGCATGTCTTGGGCTGCGACTCGTATTACAAAAAAGGAAGAAGACCGGGCATACTCGTTGCTTGGGATATTCGGCGTCAGCATGGTTCCAATATATGGAGAATTGCAGGCAGCGGCGTTTAGGAGGCTTCGGAAAGAAATAAACGAGGTTAAGCAGGACCAAAGCTCGCCCTCGGACAACGGAAAGAGGCAAGCTCTCATGGATTCGCTGCGGTTCGATCAAATTGACGCACGCTATGCAACCATCAAAAACGCCCATGCCAAGACATGTAAGTGGTTGTTACGAAAATCAGAGCACACTGAATGGCTCGACCCAATGAGACTATCCAACCACCACGGCTTCTTGTGGATCAAAGGGAAACCAGGAACCGGCAAGTCAACATTGATGAAGTTTGCTTTCGGCCAGGCCAGCAAATCAAGGAAGAGCAACATTGTGATCGCCTTTTTCTTCAACGCGCGAGGCGAGACTCTCGAGAAGACTATCATTGGGATGTATAGGTCGCTTCTGCTGCAGCTTCTCGAGAAGATCCCTACACTACAGTGCAATTCCGGTTCGCTAAGTCTGGTACCCTCGAGTATCAGCGCAGATTATCAGTGGACTAGGCACTCGCTCGAAGATCAGCTCCAGCAGGCCGTCTTAAGTCTCGGAGAAACGCCTGTGATGTGCTTCATCGACGCGCTTGACGAGTGCGAACAATGGCAGGTTCGGAACATGATTTCGTTCTTCGAAAACCTTGGCGAGCTCGCAGTCTTATCCGGCAGGTCTTTTCGAGTCTGTCTTTCTAGCAGACACTATCCTGAAGTCACAATTCGGAGAGGCATAAGCCTAGTGCTTGAAGGACAAGAAGGCCATACCCAGGACATCAACAATTACCTTGAGAGCGCGTTGAGGATAGGGACCAGCGCATCCGCACAAAAGATCCGAAAGAATCTGCAAGAGAAAAGTTCCGGTGTGTTCATGTGGATTGTGCTTGTGGTGGACATCCTGAATGAAGAGTATGATGGCGGACGTATGCATGCTCTGGAGCGAAGATTGAAGCAAATCCCCGCCGATCTACACGACCTGTTTCAGGACATACTCACACGCGACTCAAACGACAAAGAAGAACTAATACTGTGCTTACAGTGGGTGCTCTTTGCTAAACAACCGCTGCAACCAGAGCAACTGTATTCTGCAATCCTTGCCGGAACCGAGCCTGACGCACTCGCCACCCAGCATGATCAGGAAGTCACATTTGAGATAATCAGAAAGTTCCTGCTTAGGTCGTCCAAAGGCCTTACTGAGATCACCAAAACCAAGAACAAAAAAGTACAATTCATACACGAGTCGGTGCGAGACTTCTTGCTCAAAGAGAATGGCCTTAGCAAGATCTGGCCTGAGTTCGCAAATAATTTTCAAGGCCAGAGCCATGAACGACTGAAGCAGTGCTGCCTCAACTACATTAGCATCGACGTTGCCACACCCTTGAATCTTCCCCACGAGCTACCCAAAGCATCATCACCAGAATCAGCAGCAATACGCGAGACAGCAGCCAAGACGTTCCCATTTCTAGAGTATGCCGTCCATAATTTGTTATACCATGCGGACATGGCAGAAGGCGGAGGCGTCTCTCAGGTCGACTTTCTCAAGACATTCTCGCTTCGTCGTTGGGTTGTGCTTGACAATGTGTTGGAGAAGCACCAGGTGCGGAGACACACGGAATCCGTCAGTCTTCTGTATATACTAGCTGAGCTGAATATGGCGAACCTCATTAGGATCGTCAATTCAGCCAACTCTTGTATGGACATCGAGAAAGAGCGTTACGGTTGTCCCCTCTTTGCCGCAGCTGCAACGAGCAGTGAACAGGCCTTGGACCTGTGTTTGATGTCCATTGAGGTGCAAGAGAATTACAGTAGCCTTGTTTCAGAACTGCGCGGAAGACGTCTTCAGCATCAATCAGAAGGGCGCACTTCAAGCCTCAAATTTCATTACTCAAAGTCAAGAGATCTTCTCTTGAATGCGTTGGACCTTTGGAATGATAAGATCATTGTGCATTTGATCGCATCGGGGAAATTTGAGACTAGTTTGCAAAGTTTGCCAAACTCACCAATCAGGGCAATCATACGTTGGGCTTCTTTGCAAGGCTTTGAGACGGTGGCAAGGTTATTGTTCGATGCACATCCTGCTTTGATCAACACCAGCTATCTTCAAGATTATACTCCACTGCATCTCGCAGCAGAGAATGGACATGTCAAGATAATTGATTTGTTACTGGAATATGGCGTTGACATCAACTTGCGTTCTGATAGAGGCACCGCACTCTGTCTAGCTACTAAGGGTGCCCATAAAGAGACTGTAACGATGCTACTAGACAAGGGCGCGGACACCAACGCTCCGGGTGGATACGGAAGCAATGCGATCCAAGAAGCTTCATCTAGAGGCAACAAAGGGATTGTAGAGCTGCTCCTAGACAAGGGCGCTGACGTTAACGCGATGGCTGTTGAAGGTGATCCTGCACTCCAGGAAGCTTCAGTTAAAGGTCACAAAGAGATCGTGGAGCTTCTAATAGGCAGGGGCGCTGAGGTCAACGCCCAAGGTCATTTCTATGGCACTGGGATCCAGGCAGCTTCACTCGGTGGTCACAAAGAGATTTTGGAGCTGCTGATAGAAAAGGGCGTTGACGTTAATGTGCAGGGTGGACATCATGGTAGCGCGATCCAGGCAGCTTCACTCGGTGGCCATAAAGAATGTTTGGAGCTGCTACTAGATAAGGGTGCTGATGTTAATGCGCAGGGTGGATATCATGGGAACGCGCTCCAGGCAGCTTTATGCAATGGCCATACAGGATGTTTAGAACTGCTGTTAGACAAGGGTGCTAACGTTAACGCCGAAGGTGGACTTTTTGGCAACGTACTTGAAGCAGCTGTAGTACTTGCTGGGGAAGACATTGTGGAGCTGCTACTCGAAAAGGGCGCTGAGGTCAATACTCGGTGTGGCCCAACAGATCGCACCGCAGTAGAGATAGCATCAGGTCGCAGAAACATAAAGATCGTGGAGCTGTTACTAGACAAGGGCGCTGACATTGGCGACGCACTGGTGACAGCTTCAAGCAAAGGCAACGAAGATATCGTAGCGCTATTACTAGAAAGGGGTGCTGACGTTGACAACGCACTGGAGCAAGCTTCGCGTTATGGCCACCAAAAGATCGTGGAGCTTCTACTAGACAAAGGCGCTGACGTCAACGCTCAGTGTAAGGCTTTTGGTGGCAATGCACTTAGGGTAGCTTCAAAGTACGGCCGCAAAGAGACCGTAGAGCTGCTACTAAGAAGGGGTGCTGAAGTTGGTGACGCGCTCGAGATAGCTTCAGCTGAAGGTCGCAAGGAGGTTGTCGCGCTGCTACTAGATAAGGGCGTAAGCGTTGGTAACGCATTTCAGATAGCTGTAGACGGAGGCCACACAGAGATTGTGGAGCTATTACTAGAAAGAGGTAGTGGCGCTGTTACAGAAGCATAGTGTAGCGGGGGCATGTAAATAGCCTCATAGCTGTCAAATGTACCAGATATATATAACTATATGGCTGATTGATGCCATGGATTTCTATCAAGGGCTTCGTAGACAACTTTGTCTGATCTGTGCTACCATCTGGAGGTTGTTCATCTAGTCGTGCGTTACTAGTGCCACATGACATTGTACCTTCGAGCTGTCGAAGCACTGTGAGAACCCACTGGACTAACAGTACAGCAGGAAGATGTCCATGCTAGATGCAACTGGTTGGTGGCGGGCCAAGGTGCGATCATCTTACTAAAAGGGTTTTTCTTTCTTCTTTGGGAGAGTGTGACTGGGGTGAGATGACAGTTACTCTTCGTCCTAGTTCTTTTCATGTGACATGCGAGGGAAGGAGCGATGGGACGCGCCAATCTCACCGTGGTACAGTTGCAGTCCGAAGATATGATACTACTAATACTCTCACCTTACCCAATTCTATACTTTGGACAGCCCGCGTACGACCTATCGATACCTACCAGCTATGCTTCACTCTACTTGAACCTCACTTTATTAGCGCACCAACATAACGCCCGACCCCAATGACTGCCATCGCGAGGGTGTGGACATGTTTTGTGGCGGTCGTCTCTACAACGCCAATCTCCTCTGAATTACCGTTACCACTGAAAAGCCCAGTCGTCTATGGCGAACCTAGAGGAGACCGCACAATCTATGTCGTATTATCGAAAGTCTGTATATGTGTGCTGTCGGGGCTGGTCGGTTCGTCCCACTTCAGCATGCATGTTCTCTAAACATCTGTTAACCACTACGAGCAGGATATCGCATACATCTCCTGAGCAAGTCAGCGAATCGCCTTACGTTGACGCAGATCTACATCTTTGCACTCTATACCTTTTCCATCGGATTCGTCTTCTCCGCCGCGGTCGTCAATAATGGCCTCGGTCTTACCACGGATGGTAGCTGCAAAGCATCGGTAATGCTATGTCTTATGTTCTATGCAGCCAGCAAAGTATCAATGTCAGTTGATGGTCTTTACAAGGCATTTGGACATTGTTTCAGCTTCTGCTGACATTCACGACTTGCAGGTATCTCTTCCTCGTCGAGCGGGCTCACATACTACGGGCTCCTTGCGCGCCCCGATATAAAGACTTATTATGGTTGCTCAGCACGATCGCCATCGTTATGTGTCTGGGTGCTATCTGTATCGCCGGCATTGTCTCACCCAAGTACGTACTTTCAGAGGTGGACGGGCGCTGTCGTATAGGTCTCCAGCGTTACGCTGCCATCCCGCTGTTGACGTGCGACATTGTCATCAACCTTTACCTTACAGCCGTTTTCATCTATCTTCTGAGCCCTCTGGTCAAGGATAATACAAGCTCTGATACTGGTGTTGTAAACCGGGTGACACTGTGCATCAGCAAGACTTTGGGTCGAGTGCAGCAGAAAGCCACCATGGACCTTCATCGATCGAATAGAGCCCTCGTCAAGAGAGTCGAAACCCTACTCCAGAAGACCTTGATTGGATGTGTCTTGGTCATTCTCCCCACTGCCGGTAACCTTGCGGCTATCTGCATTTTGGTTGGGAAAGAACTAGCTTTTGTAAGTCCAGATCTCGATAACCCAAACGAGGCATCTCAATCTAACATCTTGTTCCTAGATCTGCCTCACTCTATGCACCTTTGATGGTATGCTCGCTGCTATCAGCCACCGAGCCCTGCTGATGCAAACATGACAGTCACATGGGCTGCCATAGTCTTTCACTGGCTCACCATCGTCGGTACTGACGAAAACGAAGGTGTCACCCCAGCGTAAGTCTCGCCCAAAAATGCAACCAGCAATTAGATTGTGTGCTGACTGATTCCAGTCCGCAAAGCCGGCAAAGTGGCAGCCAACAACCTGGAATATCTTTGCAACCACAAACGGAACCTCTGCGAAAGAAGCCGACCTTGCTCACACCAACCGACTTGGATTTACTATCGATCGATGCAAAGGATGATGGTGGCACAAAAACCACAAACAAGTTCGATTTCGGCCCGAGTCAAACGGCAACACCATCACACTGCGGACCCAGTTCACAAACAGAATCGCATTGGAGAGATTCTGGACATTCTACCCTGGTGTTTGATACGAACATGTCTAAAAACGCCGTCGATCCGCATTGACCGTGTTCAAAAGTCTGAATCCTCCTCTTCAATTATGGCTTGCGAGAGCAGACCTCGCCTGCGAGGCCCGGCTACCTTTTTCAACACTACAGGGGTTGCACTGGGTGAATGGTCGATGGAATCCTCCTTTTTCACGCGTCGTGCAGCTCTGTACTCCGCGGCTGTTCTTCCCTTTTCAGGCTCCCTAGGAACAACGGGTGCATCGATCTTGAGAGTTGACGACAGAAACCTAAAGATGACAAAGAGGACGGCGCCGGTGATGCATCCTATGAGGCTGGCTGTTCCGAGGTAGACGTATAGTGTCTGTTTAATCAGTATCAATATAGGAAGGAGATGACAAATTGAGTACCTCTATTCTCTCTAACCACTTGACGCTGAATGGTATGGACAGCACTCTGATGATTGCCTGTCCAAGATGGATGAACGGCAGTAGGAAGAAAGTGATGACGTTGTAGAATGGCAGCAACAGTATGATGACTAAATTGATGGCTTTACTGATGGGAAACCAGATTAAGCGTGCCAATGCAACTGAGACACGCGTGGCAATGTCGAGAACCGTTCGCGCGTCCATGGCGACCTACGCGTTGATGTGTCGGTGTGGTTGTGTGATGCTAAGGCGACGCTGGACAGGGCCGACTCGCCCCACGATGGGTGTCATTGGCTCGTGCGGGTTGGAGGCTATCGGCGATTGACTGGCATGGAAATCTTGACCCCTGTGTGCCGCTGCAGCTCCATCCAAGTAGGCCGGCCTAGTAATAGCTTGACACCTGGGTGGCACGCTCTCTGACCTCTATCTGTCGTGATCTACCCATGCACTCATCGTGCCTGTGATGGGGAACCAGAATTCGCGGTCGACGACGCCCACGTCGAACCCGCAATCGCCCACCAACAATGCCGCGGGCAACCACCACCACAACGTGACTGCATCACATGGCCATGACCGACCGCATAACCACCACCACCACCTCCCCCATCTCCACCCCCCACACAGCCAGCACCACTCGGCCCGCCGCCGTGAATCTATCCAGGCACTGAGTGCAGCCAAAGCGCCTGCAGCTCCCAGCGTGAGCCTCGAGAACGCTGAGAGCCATCCCACGTCGGCCCGCCCCATCTCGCGTGGGAGGGCGCAAACGGCAGGGACTAGCACCAAAGCCGTCACCACACAGCTGCGCGCTGCTCAGGACCTGTACAACACCACCCACAGCACCCGGACCGGAGACACCATGGGGAACGAGCAGAGCAGCCAGAAGGGCGGCGCGCACAGCCACAAGGATAAAGACAAGCACCATGTTTCGCCCCGCGATGCGAACAGCACCCCGCCGTCACAGCCTGCTGCTGCCATTATACCTGATACCGCAGCCCAGCAACAACAAGCTGTCGAAGCTGAAGCTGAAGCTGCACCCGAAGTCTCCGCACGCCCACCTTCGCCTACCCTCCCCGTCGATGTCCCCTCGTCTGCCTCGCATCCAGACCCCCGCGCTTCGTCTCCCTCGGACCTCCCATCACCAACCTCCGCCTCCATGACCGCCGATTACCTCATTCCAGCCTCGGCCTCACAGTTCTCCCGCCCGCCGCGCCTGCCCTTGCCTATTGAGGAGGAAGTGCACACGCCCGGCAGCCCCATCATAGCGCCGCAGGAGCTCAGTGGATTCAACGGCGTTAGTGAAATATGGACACCTGTGCACGAGAGCGATGCCGATGGTATGCTACCGCGGCGCAGTTCCATGGTGAGCAGTACGACGGCTGGGGAAGACGAGGATGGGGATTTGGGCGAGGAGTTTAAAGGCAGTGAGGGGAGGCCTACGGTTCCTACGTTGATTGAGGTATGTTGAATCCCTCCCGATTCTGCTTAGAGTGGTGGCTGGTGTTTAAGGAGATATATGCTGACGTTTGGGGGGGAAATAGTGGGAAGGTCCTGGGGAGCGTGTATATGTTACGGGAACTTTTGCGGGCTGGAATCGCAAGTACAAGTTGCATCGCAAGTAAGTGGTACCGGTTTCCTTGGAATGTCTCGGAGCATGGAGTTTGCCTGCATCAGCCGCACGGGTAGATGCAGGGGATGGTTGGTTTGGAGAGGTGGAACCACGTTTTTCATTCTCTCTGCCTACATCTGCCTGCACATACCCGTTGCCTGCGTTCTCCCGTTTGGTTGCTCCCTGGCTCCACTCGAGCTGAGACTCGGTCAATCATTCCCAGTAGGCTTGGACTATGTTCGATGACTGCCTCTTTCAACGTTACACGGCACAACCGCAATACTGATATCTCTCTAGCGGTCCCAGCAAGAAGAAAGATGCCCTCTCCGCCTACGTCTCCGTCACCCCAGGAACCCACCACCTTACCTTCCTCGTCGACAACGACATGCGAACATCCGACAAGCTCCCCACAGCCGTAGACTACACCAACATCCTCGTAAACTACATCGAAGTCCCCTACCCAGAACTCACACCCCTCCCTTCCAGCCCGCCAACCGCCACCGCAGCGACAAACGACCCTCTAGATGACTCTATAACACCCGTCCAAGAACGCGAAGCCCCTGTTGGCATGTACCCGCCCCAAGTCCTACCACCAACCCCACCCCTCAACGCAACCGCCGACCCCACGACCGCAAACCCCATCCCAACCGTCACCGCACCCCCCATCGAACCCGCCAAACCCCCAGTCCCCGAGCCAACCAAGAAATACCACCAAAACATACCCCGCTACCTCCTCGACCTCGACGCTCCCGAAGAATCCTCCCGTTTCGCCCGTGCAAATGCCATGACGAATAACTTACCTACGCCACCTACGCTTCCTGGGTTTTTGGGCAAGAGTATTCTGAATGGGACGACGCCGATGAAGGATGATAGTAGTGTGTTGATTCATCCGAATCATACTGTTTTAAATCATTTGGCGACGAGTAGTATTAAAGATAATATCTTGGCGACGAGTGCGACGACGAGGTATAAGCAGAAGTTTTTGACGACGATTATGTATAAGCCTAAAGAGGAGGGTGGGGAGGTTTATTAGGGGGAGGGGGTTGAGAGAGAGGGAGGGAGAGAGATGCGCGAGAGGTGGTGTATGTGAGAAAGAGAATATGTGTGTATGAGAGAGAGAAAGAGGTGCATGGCAGTAGTGGATGTGTCTTGCTTATGCGCCTGGTGTGTGTGTGAGCTTCGGCTTTCTGGTGTTAGTTGGTGGGCTTTGGCCCTTTTTTTTTGCCCATTGTGTTTTACTGTATCGCATCTCCGGGTTCTTGGGGGTCAGAGAAATATTTCCTGGGAGCTTGGGAGTTTTTTTCGGAAGGAGTATACACGAAAGCTATGAGTTTACGGATTTCCTTTTAGGTTCAATACCCCTTGCGGTAGGTTGTCCTTTTATCCGATTGTGGGAGCGCACAACAAAAAGGAATGTAAAGCAATGATTTTTGACATGTTATTTGGCTTTGCTGTTCTTGAACTTAAGACTAGTTGTGAGTATCGACGATGAGAACTCGAAAGACTGACATCAGTGAATCGCAGAAAGTCGCGAGCCTCACTGAGTGGGAGCTCGTGCTGTCCGTAATGAACTAACAACAAAAGTCGGTATCCGGACACCTCTACTTTGTCAAGATGTAAGTGCGGCACTTCGCACTCTTATTGCTCCAAAAACGGGAAGATGCAAGGTGATCTGACAAGGCACGTTGATGATTGGATCAGGCGTTCCCCTCACTCAACCGCGCCGCATGTAAGCTATCTACTCACCAGCAGATTGCTACCTGTCCAACCACTCGACTGACCAACGCTCTTTCGCGTTACAATCTTCAAGTTTCACTCAATTTTACCTACACTTCGTGGCTTGATCCAATTAGCACAGCATGAACGCATATGCGTATCGAGCACTCGAGGGCCCGGAATACATCAGACTCATTGTGCTGCACCCAGCTTTGTCCAAGGCCACACCTCTACGAATAGACTTTGTTTCATCAAAACTCGAAGATGTCGAAGGAGATTACGACGCTGTTTCTTACACGTGGGGAGAACCAGTTTTGACGTTTCCCTTGTATGTTGGCGAGGACGGCATGCAGGTCTACGTTACGGAGAATCTCGATCGGGCACTTCGATACCTACGCTACGAAACTCGCGAACGACTGCTTTGGGCTGATGCTGCGTGCATTGATCAGAAAGATAATGAAGAAAAAGCGATCCAAGTCTCTTTGATGGTCCAGATTTTTCGAGGTGCGAAGAGAGTGATGGCTTGGCTTGATCCTGGCGGAGATACTACAATCGAACAAGGAGGTATGCATGTACTAGGCCGTATATCTCGACTATCTACATTCCGAACGAACGAACCACATCAAGACCTTAGCAAAGTCCTGCAATTTCTCAGTCTTCCTTGGTTCAACAGACTCTGGATAGTACAAGAAGTCGTCTTCAACGTAGAGGTCTGCTTGATATGTGGCGAGATGGAACTTCCCTTTTCCCGACTTGTCAGTGCATTGGCTGTCGTAAAACGCCAGGATTCATGGCAAGACCCAGGCAACATGGAAAAACTGGACACCATTGTGGAGGTTGGGAAACTTTGGAATTTTTATTCGCTCTTTCGAGAGAAGAGAATGGAAGAAGTCTCCCTCATGAAAAATACTGCCCAGATCCTTCATTTGCTGAGGAAATTTGAGTTATACGAATGCACTGATCCACGGGATCGCATATTTGCCTTGTGTAGCATGGCCAACGATGAAAAGCCTATTGGATACTCAAGGAATACAGGAGGTCTTTACCTCAAGTTTCTCTCCACAGGTACGGTACGTGACCGAATCCGCATAGATATCGATTATTCTCTGGATGTAAGAGAAACCTACGAGGCATTCGCTCTTGCTCATTTGGTGAATACAACGAACGCGCACCTGATTTGGATAGCCCTGCTTAGACGTCAACACTTGCCTCCACCAATCAGTTGGCCTTCTTGGGTACCGGATTGGCGAGTTCCACCAGAAAAGATAGAGCAAGGACATCACTTCCGGTACATGGATGGTTCTGATTGCAACGTCCGCAAAATCGCAACAGGAATTCTCCGCGTTAGCATTTCCATTCTAAGACTTATGCTAGACAGGAACGGAAAACAGTTTTATACTGTAAACTTTAAAATCTCAAAAGGAACAAAGGGTCCCCAGATATCATTTGACTCCCAACTTTTGCAGTTGTATCAAATGCTTCACATTCCAGAGACTGTACAAGGTTCTCATCAACTTCCAATCGAGTCAGCATCGACACCTAGGAAGCTGAATTTGACGAAGTTCCCCGATCTCCTCGTCTCTATGATCAAAAGATATGTGTTTTCAGACAACTCTTACGGTATCGATCGTCGCGAGGAAATCTGCTCGGAGCTTGAGCACTATCTTTCTAGGATGTCAATAGAGCCTAATTTGCGAGATAGTTCAGAGCCGTCTTCTGACGATACTCGAGGTTTCATCGAAGAGTTGGCACAAGCTCTGGGCAACAGAAGCACTCTGTTTTGCTTCAGTGATCCATCTACTGGGGTGAATTCGGTCGGTTATGGGAGTGTGGCACTCGAGCTTGGTGATCTACTTTTACCTTTGCGCAGCCGTCTTCGCATACTGTCAAGTACAGATCCCACAGCCGACCACGTGTTAATACTTCGACCAGTCTACACAATGGAAGCTTTGGATGGTGGAAAGCAGATCTACAAGCTGGTTGGGGGTGCCTACATATTTGATCCGACTGCCGTATTGATGAGTATGGAAGACAAGGTACAACGCCTGGCTCGGCAAGCAGCTCTGCCCTTCGGATCTTACAGAACCAAGGAAAAGCAACAAGGGAAAGAGGAAGCTCTCTTTTCTTCACTTGGATGCCAGAAGTTTGACCAGGTGGTGTGTCTAGCTTAGGATATCAAGTACAAGGCACCTACCAGACGCATCCAGCCCTCCTATCCCATCTAATCAAGCGCCCATTTTACTTCTGACAAAGGCTTCAGTATCATCCAAAACCTCCTGCACACTCTTGATAGTTCCAGGCGGAAACCCAATGAATCCATGCGGCGCTCCATGATAAATCTTGACTATACTCTCATTCCCCCACATCGCCCATTTCGCCCCCATCATCACGCTATCATCCAACAACGGATCTTCACTACCACACGTGAACAAAGCGGGCGGTAACTTCTTTCCGCGGAGATCAGCCCAGAAAGGTGAAATGGACGGGTCGCGGCGCTCAGCTTCTGTGGTGTTGGGAAGTAGGGCGTCAATGTAAGATTTCATCACGTCGTGGTCGATTACGAGGTGTGTTTCGTGGTGCAGGACGTGGGGCAGGAAGGAGGACATGTCGTAGCAGCCAAAGTGGAGGAGGAGGCCTTTGAATGCGAAACTTGGCATCGTCTCGAGGAGGTGCATGGCGACGAGGCAGGCGAGATGGCCGCCGGCGGACTGTGTGTTGTTAGCACAAGTAATCCCAACATAGCAAGAATGAGGCGAGAAGATAATAGAAGGGGAGACTCACCTCGCCGCCAGTGAACATGAGTTCTCCG
The DNA here is from genome assembly GCA_004156025.2 of Alternaria gaisen. Classification (NCBI taxonomy): domain Eukaryota; kingdom Fungi; phylum Ascomycota; class Dothideomycetes; order Pleosporales; family Pleosporaceae; genus Alternaria; species Alternaria gaisen. The sequence goes on along the minus strand of PDWZ02000013.1, from coordinate 221,603 downwards.
CCGAAAACTTCAGGACCGTTTTTGACTAGCCATTCCGCGGCGTCGTAGCAGTCTTCTGCACCTGCGGGCCAGGGGTCTTCGGGCGCGAGGCGGTACCCGATCGATACGACTGTTACTTCGAAGTGGTCGGCTTGGTATTTGAGGTAGGGATCTTGGCTAACATATCTTAATTAGCTCTGCTTGCTTTTACCTCTCGTTGATCCTATAATCTGGTTCTCCTCCATTCATTCCTCTTCTGGGACCCTGCGTCTACGAACGACCAAACAAATCACATTCAACTTAGTTCTCACCACCGCAAACTTCACATCTTGCATTCGCGAACGAGAAAAACATAGTAACTTACTAAGCTTCGCTCATCAACACCCATCCTCCGCCATGGATGTGCATATGTATCCCCTTACTCTTTCCACTACTCGGTTTAAAAACTCGATATGGGATCTCTCGTCCAGCTTCCCTGGAAGGAAGAGAACCATTTACACCTTCCGGCAAGACGATGGGCTTAGCAAGAGGAGTTTTGCCTTCCCAGCGCATTTGGCGGTACGCCGGGGCTCCAACCTATCGACCATCGTGAGCGAGAGAGGGGCCAAGGGGGGAGAGGAGGAAGACACAGCGTACCTCATACCATCTCGGTCCATCAGCCCAGATCTTAATCAACTTCTCGTTAAACTCGAGTGTCTGCTTGTCAATCGTGCTGCGGTCAAACTTCGCCGCGGGGATCTTGACGTCGGATTCTAGTGACATGGTTGAATTCCTATGTTGTTTGGTTCCTTGCTCTTTCTTCCCAAGTTGTTTCAAACCTTTGCAAAGGAGTTTTTGTTCAGAAAATGAGATTACAAAAAAGGTCGGAGAGCAGCGAACTGTATAGGAAAGTATATAACAAACAGGTTAGTAGCAATCATCGATTGTTACGTTACATGTCACATCGGGGCCGCCAACGGCCATACCACGAGCTCTGGCTATCAAAGTGGGGGCGGGGTATTTCGTATAAAGCCGGCCCTACATAGCTTGTAGTAAGTCGAGTTGACCACTTTCTGGCGCGTCCTGGTTGGACGAGTAACGATAATTACCCTCCGAAGTATGTACGGTACCTGCATTTTCGGGTTACTGTTTCGGATGACTCCGGGTGGTTGTGGTACGAGGGTTCGTGATAGGAGTTCGGTGTCTTTGCCGGTATCGGCGTCAACTCTCGCTACTCCGTGCAACATTTATGCCGATAGCATACATTACACCCGTGGAGACAACGAGCACGAGCTCTGATACTATAGTTTGAAAAATCGAAATACGTGTATTAATAGAGGAGAGTAATCTATCGCGCAGGTTTCGCCTGCAGCCTTCCTGTCGCGACACCCATGTGCCCATTCATCTGCCCTGCTCCACCACCCTTCCCCTTCCGTCTCACCCGCCGCTCGTCTCTCACAAACAGACTCTTAGCCATTGAAACCGCAACAACCGCTGTACGGAAGGGATACATTACAACGTCCCAAGCCACTTGCAACATGGAGCTGATGGTACCAGCAATCCAGCTTAGCGTCATAGCAATCATGCCGGGTCGCTGACCAGTCCTAGCAGCTGCGGCAGCCAGGGCAAGTGCATCTTTCAGTCGTGCTTCTAGATCTTGAAAGCGGGCTTCGATTTGCAGGGATTGCGCCATGTGTCTCTTTTCGTAGCGCCTGACTGCGCGGTTTAGGGCATCGAGTTGGAGTTGGGTTGTTTGTCGGACTTCTGCGCTGAGTTTCTCTACGTCTACCTCGTTGTTATTGCTATTGGTGGTTTGCACACCATCGACGCGACCCTCTAGTTCTGAAATCCGCTGTGAAAGTTGTTGTGTGTCTGCTGATCGAGCTGGCTCCCTTGGAGCTTCTCGGACGATGCGCTGGAGGTGGAGGATGCGCTCTGTCCGCATCTTGATCAGGCGGTTGACGGGTGGTATCTCGGCGATGAGGAGGAAGATGCTGAGGTTGGCGTCGGATACTATGCCTTCTGCGCGCATGAGTTGGCCGCGGATGGTGTGCATGAGCAAGGCGCCGAGCAGAGGACCTAGGAAGCAGCCAACAAATGCTAGCATCTCTGATCGCTTCAATGCTTCGCGGGCTTCCTTCTGCGCTTGCGAGGCTGGCGCATCGATTGTAGTATTAAGCTTTGGAGCTTGCGACTCTCCTGCAGGCTCCTCGATACTTCCCGGCGCATCCTCGTCTTCCTCGTGTATCGTGTCATCGTACGTCGCGTCATCTACATCGTCGTTTAGGTATCGTCGTTGCTGCGCTTCATGGTACCAGTCCCTGCATCGCGTTAGCTATGGAGTTCACGTGTAGTTACTGCATTGCTGCACTCACCATGGTACTTTGACACTCCAATGTAGGAACCACCCCGCTAATACCAGTATCAACACGTCTGTAGCGACGTCTGCGCCGTTGTCTACTGTCAACCCAATGATGGCGGGCACGACGGCAGCCACAACAGGCAGCGCAAGCCACCGTGACGGCTCATCCGAAGTCGCATGTTTGTCCATGTCATTCCTCCCACTCGTTCTGAGCAGGCTGTCGCTAGACGATCGCAACGAATAGCGCGAGTCGGAGAGGTCGGAAACGAGGGAACTGCGGCGTCGAGGGGGTGCTGTAGGTGGAGTGGAAGGCCGCGCACCCTCAGCAAACGTGGCGGCGCGGTTTAGCATCCTCTGGCGAAGTTGAGGGTGAATGCCTTGTCCATCGGCCGGCGCAGCGTCCATGACGGACCTCCGGGAACTGGTTGGCGCTGGGAAGAAGCAACGTGGAGGACAGCAATGTCGATCGGTGCCTAGACGTCGCTTCAAGAAGGCGCGACGTGACAGAGATGCGGATCACCTGATCGCGACGGCTGCAGGCGCCGTGGAAGCATGGCGGAGGCTCTGGTAATGCTCCCACGGACTAACCAGACGGTCGTGTGCCGTAGTGGAAGACGCCTCGGGAGCGAGTCGTTTGTCTTACGTCATGGCTTGTTTGCGTCAGTTGTAGAGCTGGGTCCCTGTCCGACCTCCCTCACGACATGCGCTACTGCTCAGCCTTCAACATATTGGCAGACTCATCCGGGAATCTTTCGCGGCGTCCAGGTGCTGTCAAGTGGTATTGACCATTCCTTGTATCTCCGGGCAATCAGACGATGGCAATCACTTTGACCATGCCGCACGTGTGGCGACCTACTGCTGTGTAACCCAGTGTATCTTGCGGGGATCATAGAGACGACAAAGCGCTGGAGAGACTCGTGCAAGTCTCAAAGGCAGTATATCATTCGATGAACACAAGTTTTTGTTGGTATGCTCATGCCCGGTGCTTCTTGCCTGAATGCGACGATTCATCGCGCAGCTTCTCATCCACCAACACTCACTTTCGGACTCCGATTGCGACAGATGCATCCAAAACTTGGCACCTCAACACCGGTTCCTGGAGGGATGTCACTGCAAGACTGGATAATCTGGATAAACCCGCCACGTACAACCCGACCTGCAACCCTGCCACAGGTGCGGGGACTCAACACCTCCTTTCCCATTCCTCTATTCTCTGATTGCTCCTGTTACTTATCACAGACATGTCTCGTCTCCTTCTTGTTGGTTTTCTATTCAGATTTCGTCTTTTCGTGGTCTTTCTCTATTCAAACCCAAATGCGGAGTAGTCGAGGTCTCAGCACCATCACTACCACAGCACAGCAACCAGATATTGCGAGCACTAGGCACCGCTGTGCCGAAGCGACGGATCATTCCGTTTCAGAAAGACTGTGATTGACGTTGGCAAGCGCAATAAGAAAGATGCCATGCGAGCGGCAGATTGGCTTTCACCACTCAAGTGAACGTAAGTCGACCAAAAGATCCTATTGAGTCGTATTGAAGCTTGAGACATCGGAATTTTCTATTGAGCCTCCTACATACTCGGCCATAGCATGGAGTGATGAAGTCCACAACGTTGCTTGTCGACTGCTTACTACTCTATTTCCTTTTCCTCTCGTTACAATCTCTTCCATATCTTAAAATCCCAACGCAGCCTAACAATCTATCCTGGAGATAGTAGCATCAACGGTTCCAACGAGATCTCTTCAACGACGGTTACATTCCTGGACTGGATTCAGGCCTCCGAGTTCACAATATCACAAGAGACTGTCTACCTTCTTCTGTTTTTTCCTCCTCTTTACACCAAGTTACGCAGAGGTTGTAATGGATCCAATCTCGGCCATGATGAAGTTCATGACTGCCCACCCAGAGTTCTTCGGACCAAACGCCCCTCTCTACCCCTCCGCCATTCTCTTCCCTGCTTTTGCCTTCCCATCCTGGCTCCTCTGTATGGCCCCTATGATCTGGCATTTCCGCCAAGCCAACATAGCGGCTGGCTCACTCATCCTTTGGATCATCCTTGCCAACTTCTTCAACTCTATCAACGCACTCATATGGCCTCGCGACAACGTACAGGAATGGTGGGACGGTGCCGTCTGGTGCGACATCCACGTTCGTCTCCAGGTGGGTAGCTATGTTGGTATGACAGCTTCGGTGGCTCTGGTCATACGCAAGCTTGCCATTGTCATGGACACGAATAACATGACAGTTTCGACAAGCCGGAAGAGTAGGATCTGGGCTAAGATCTGGGAAGTCGTTTGGTGTTGGGTTGTGCCAGGCTTCTTCATCGCCCTTTACTACGTCGTACAACCCGCTCGTTTCTTCATCTACGGCATCGTAGGCTGCATATCGGCCCATGACAGTTCGTGGCCTAGCGTCGTCTTGGGCTTCATGTGGCCAACCATCGGCATGTTATTCGCTTCTTACTGGGCTTGTAAGTCTCATCTGTTCCCCCAACATCACCCCAACTAATCACGCCCGGCAGCCCTACTCGTCTACCGTCTCTACCGCTACCGTCGCGAATTCCACCGTCTAGTCGCCGCCCGCAACACTACCTCATCACGCTTCGTCCGCCTCTTCATCCTTAGTCTAGTCGTCGTCCTTGTTTACCTGTCCTACTCCATTTACCTCCTCGTCGACATATCATCATGGATCACAACGCCTTACTCCTGGTCTTCGGTCCACGATCCCGAGACTGTCAACAACATCGTAAAGATTCCCGTCATGGGTACTGTTAGCTTCGAGAAGTGGGTCCAGGTTGCGACCGGATATGTTACGTTTTGTCTGTTGGGTACGGGGGTTGATGCGAATGCGCACTATAGGCAGGTATTGGTGAGGATGGGGGCGGGAAGGATTTTTCCTAGCCTGTACGCTCAATCTGGTGACAGGAGGATGCCGAAGAGGACTTCGGCTGCGAGGGCTTGGACCTCGAATGTTTCCAGCAAGGCGAAGAGTTTGCTTTGGTCCAGCAGATCGGGGTCAACACTTACCGGATCAACCATCACCGGATCGACCATCACAGACTCCACGAAGGACACTTCCGCCGACCTGACAAGCCATGGATTCGTCGGCCTAGACTCCATACCCCGGCTACACAGCATCACGACGCAAGACACATTGCTCTCACAGAAGAACAACGCTTCAACCTCGCCCATTCCATCCACGCCCACATCACCACAACCCTCATTCTTCCGCCGCTACTTTGCCCGACCTTCTTTCCACGGACCACTGCTACCCCTCTTCTCGCATCCCAGTATCGCTGAGATTCCTACTTTGAACCATACTTGCGCCACTGACACGAGCGAGTCGATCTCCTCGTCCACGACTATCAAACCACCAACTGGTGTGCATGCACGTGCCTGGGCTGAGGAGACTTTGCCTTCTTCCTCCATTGAGGGTCATGTAGTCGGTAATAGTGTACACGTTGTGAGGGAGGTTCAGATGCGACGGGATGAGAAGGCTGAGAGTGAGTGTGAGGTAGAGGGTAAGGAGATGAGGGATTGGGCTTGAGAGGAGGTGGTTGATGCAAGGTAAAATGCGACTGGTTGGCCGTGGGAAGATGGTTTACTTCATTGTGGTCGTGGTGACTGCAGATGTTTTGACATGATATATCAGGTATCTTTCTTTCCTTTCCGTGGTAGCATAGTGTAGTAATGAGACTTTTGCGAAACCAATCCGTGCAGAGATATCTCTATTGATCATGCATGGGTGAGTACTCGCACGTCACACACTTGCATCGAATCCCTCTCGACCGGCGGTAGGCAATGAAGATTGGTTATCGATAAGTGGCATCACAATTGTTTGAAGGAGAGCATCACATTCCTAGCATCCCTGTCGGCTAAGACTCAGGTCGCGCACATTGCACCATTTTCACGAATTGTCAAATCAAGATCACACACAGAAGGAGCGATATTGTCGTGAAGCATTTTTGATTCCGTTATCGCATGTCCACATGGCGACGCATCAGTCAAAGGCAAGCCTCCGCAAGAGGAGGGCTCGCCGGTGTTAGAGTGACCGTCGTAATCAGTGTTCAGATAAACTCCCGTGAGAACCCAATGTGCCATTCAGGCAATTGACCAGCATTCCATAGCGTTCCCCAGTCCAGCACAGTCGTCACCCTCCGGAGTAGTAATTGAAAGCTCGCGTGCCGCAATCCGCCGTATGACGTAACCTCAAGGTTGGATTGCGCAATGTAGTCAAATAAGTTGCGAGCTGGTCGGAAGGTCGTGCGTAGAAAACGTGTCGTTCAGTGATCGTGATCGTTCAGAACTGAGGTTGGAATTGCTGAGATTGAGGGGCGAGACGTTTATTTGCTAGAAACATTTGTTAGATACGGACGAAACTGGTGGCGGTGATGTGGTGAGAACTTACGAACGAGCCCTAGTCTTTCTTCTCTTGCGCTTGAGACGTCGAACGCGCTTCTTCCTCCATTTGGCTCTCATCTTGTCGGCGGGCTGTGGTATGAGGTCAGCGGCTGTGCAATTGACAAGTCTGGAGTTGATGGCGAGTGCAGGTACACTCAAAGAGCAGTCATTGCGCTCAATTGAGTGTCGCAAGCGCCGCCATGGCTGGCTGGATATAACTTACATTGCTGTCGAGATGAGTGTCGTGAGTGTAGAACAAAGGTAGGAGCCGAGCTGGTCGAAATACCTAGGTGGGTGCGGGGCTCGCTTAGCTAGAACGGCTTAGCGCCCAGCCCTGGAACAGGCGCCAAGAGGAGTTCACGCGCCGCGTCACCTGCCTTACGTCAAACCTCATTCATTCACCGACATCATTCCGAAGCAGCGTTATTTCTTGTGGGGTAGCGTTGTGAGATGGCGGGCGAGGTAGTCGCAAGGCTGCTTGTTCAGGTCGCGGGCGAGAACGCACATGGTAAGTTGGTGATTTTCGAATCATGATCAGCAAACTAACGTATGCAGGAACGCACGGAGGCACGATCGAAGTATGTGGGAACGAGCAGTTCTATCTTGGGAGGGATCCAGAGCTCTGGTGAGCGCTGTATCCTAAGCTTGATATGATCTTGTTCTAATCCTACTCTCAGTCGCTACTCGTGGAGCGACGACCTCACTATTTCAAGGAAGCACCTGCGCATCCATTGCATTCTATATGAGCAGGACCCAGTTGCTAAGATCGCCCCGTTCGTTTACGCGACCGATCTGTCCGCAAATGGCACCTACCTCCGAAAGAGTAACTCAGAATACACTGCATCGCAAGATGCGCGTATTTTGATGGGTCCAAGGAGCACCTTCCTCCTGGAAGACGGGGATGAGATACGCATCTCCGACACCATCACTTTAGTCTACTACTCGAACATACCAGCAGAGCTTGTCAAGCTTACCGCCATTCAGGAGCGGGAGAGACAGACATTTGCATCGCGCTACCTCCTTACTGGACGTTTGCTCGGCGAGGGTGGTTACGGCAAGGTACTAGTGGGCATCAATCAAGAGACACAGCGGCAACTTGCATGTAAGATAATCCGACTGGACAAAATGTACGACACATTGGCAATGTCAAACTTGCAGGAATCGGAGAGGAGACAATTGCCAAAACGAGTTACCAATTGCTTTCGCGAGTTCGATATTCTCAAAGACCTTGGCCATCCCAACATCATCGCCATCGAAAAGGTTTTCCGGAGTAACAACACCATTTATATTTTTGAAGAGCTCATCACGGGGGGTGACCTCTTTTCCTTTATCGAGTCCAAGGACGGCCGGATTGATGGTCTACATGCTGCGTTTATTATCTACCAGGTCTTGAAGGGAATGGAGTATCTCCACGATCAGGACATCGTACACCGGGACCTGAAGCCGGACAACATACTCATGTCATCTTTTGAACATGGTGCTCGCGTCATCATTACCGATTTCGGCAGTGCTAGATTCCTGCCCGGAAAAAACAGCCAAAATCCTCCACAAAACAACAAGTATCACCGAATGTTCTCTTACGTCGGTACCTTGGAGTACACGGCGCCTGAGATATACCGAATTAACAAGGCAATCCCAGTCGATGATGGCTACTCAAAAGCTGTCGATATGTGGTCTATCGGTTCAATTACGGCTACTGTACTTACCGGCGACTTGATGTTCAGTGACCGCAGACACCCGGAGTACGACGCTAACCCTCGCGGAGTGATCTTGGGTCTCGCAGCTATCTGTGATCTTAGTAACCTGGACGACCCTCATCACCCGTTGTGGGCCAATATCGGCTATCATCCAAAGGACTTCATCAAAGGTCTGCTCGTCCTCAAAGAGGAAGAGCGTATGACAGCATCGGAGGCTCTAGCGCACGAGTGGTTCTCATCGTATGCTGAAGACTTTGATAACCTGTATACGAACGCGACTGCAGATTGGGGACCCAGAGAGCAGAACCTTGATCTTGTCGAGATTATCCCCAAGTCGCTATACAACCGCATTGCAGCTGATTTCATAGGCGGTGTTCAGAGTCCAGGCATCAATTCGCAACACTTCCCTTCACGTCAGTCTCGAGACACGCATAGGATGGTCCAGTCGGCTCAACGATGGCGTGAAAAAACTCCGTTGCCATCGATCATGCAAGACCATGAGGCAGCTCAGTTCGCCAGTCAAGTACAGGTCTCATTCAACGACGAACGAGGTATGTATCATTTCACTGAAGATGCAGGTGATTTCAGTGATGGTTCCGAAAAGAGCTTGAACGGGGTTATGAACGACTACTCACAGCAAGAATACTACGAACATCTCCCGCCGCCTCCAGGACACGACTCTGTTCTAGTGAGCGAGACACCCATTGACGTGTATCGCCAATCGCAGCAGATTAAAGATCATGGTCAAGATTCCGTTCTGGTTCAAGAGACGCCGCCTGAATCCCTCTGCCAGCATGTGTATCTATCGGATGACGATGTATCGGTCTGCGATCTGTGAATCTGTGATGGTGCGGCGAATATGGATGGTGATGCGCAAGCTCCAAGCAAGCGAAGGAAGGTCTCGCATTATACCTGCTGAGCTCCGCTAGTTGATCTTCGACTAATCTACAGAGGGACTAATAACTTTATGCAGCAGCTGTAAGGGTATGGAAGATGTGTATATTTCTCAAGACTACTTCTTTCTGATACAGATATCTTTGATTACTGATATTGATCATGTCACCAGGACGTGTTCTGATGTTGTTCCTCCTAGTCTGAAGTACCATAACGCATAGACAACGTGCCTTTCAAATTTTTCGCATCACCATCGACACCTCGCTAGGAAATTTGATCCGCATAGTCCAGAGAGGAAGTTTTGTAAAAGTTGCCAAGTCATCGTCTCGCCTACCATGTTATTCAGACATCGAAAGCTTTTCAGTTTTCTTGCTAAGATTCATAGATAGACGTGCAACCAACTTTAACAACGCTGGCGATTTCAACACACCTGCAGATTAGTCGGCATGACGGAATACCTTGTTGGTCGCAGGTTGTTAGCACATGGTAAGCGATTGCTCGTTATTTGACTGTACATGTTACGTTCCAGACGATATATGAACAATCACATCTCGGACTTTACTCCTGTAATGTACAGCCTGCGCCACTTTTCGAAGTACCATATTCCCCTCGCGGCTCCCCAAATCTCAGCCGTTTGATTCAGACGATGAAGACAACTGCAATAGGGTGTGCAAAATGGGAAATTTGAGGTCTACCACGAGAGCTAATATATTCGGCTAATTATCAGATACCATCACGACTCTGATGCGTATGTCATCAGAGGATTTGTGGAACTGACCGCGAGGGTGGCTGACTTAGTCGAGGCGTAAAGTGATGCGTCTTCGTTCTCGTTCCCGTTCCGACTCGGGCGCTGTGATATGATCCACTTTCCAATAGTGCAGTTTATGAATCGTGGCTATAGTAAGGTTCGAAGTCGCGGACTAATGCGTGGTAGTAAATGCACCATGACGTATGCCAAAACGCGCGACCAACCTCAACACTCCTTTCCTCTGAGTCGCGCGATAACGCGTCGTATCATTTCAGGATTATTTTTTTTGTTTTCTCACTTCACTTTACCCCTCTCAAAATTCACTTCGCTATCATGACACCTACCAAAAAACGCCTCGAGAAGGAGTTCCAAAGCCTGCGCAAAAGTCCCGCAGAAGGCTACCACGTTGACCTCAAACACGGCGATATCTTCGAATGGATTGGCACCCTTCATGGCCTCGATAACTCCCCTTACGAAGGCGGCACTTTCGCCTTCCACATCCAGTTCACCGACGACTACCCAGAGAAGCCGCCAAAAGTAAATTTCACAACTAAAATCTACCATCCCAATGTTGATGGCAGAACGGGGGTTGTTAGCTGGAAGATGCTGGGAGAAGACTGGCATCACAATCATACCATGGAGAAGATATTGATGAGCCTAAGGACGCTACTTGATCACCCTGAGTTGGAGAGCGCGGTGGAAGTCAAGATTGCTAATGAATATGCGAATTCGAGGGGAGCATTTGAGATGCATGCAAAACAATGGACGTCGAAGTGCGCTAAGGAAGGTTCTGTGTCGACTGGTTCTACGTAGGAATGAAAAAATGGACCATTACAATCTTTGCCCGTGCCTCTCGACTCCCGCTTTTGTACTGGGAGGGTCGAATTCGATGCTCACTTTCAGAGACTTTGTCTCGGCCGCCCGTCCAAAATGGTCGTAGGCTTTCTCAATGTCACTGAACTTGAAGTCTGCGTAGGCGAGCTGTCAGCACACACGTACCTCCTAGAGATCGTATATGAGAAGGGGTAAGAATGGACATGCATACCGTGTGTGACCATGGCGCTCGCATCAATCTTACCGGCAGCAAACAAGTTCAACAATGTTGGAATCGTGTGTGCCGACACCAGCGCCATACTAATTGTCGTGCTCCTCGCCCACAGCCGCTCAATGTGCAAGTCCACACTCTTTCCATGTACGCCCATATTCGCAATATGCCCACCCTTTGCAACAAGATCCTCGCACATGTTGAACGTAGCGGGAATGCCAACAGCCTCCATGACGACATCAAAACCATCGGCCTCGTCGATGTGCTCTGCTACAAGGTCGCGGACTGTGCCTTTTATATCCTTGACATTGTAGACATGCGTGGCGCCCATTTTCTTGGCGACGGAGAGACGGTAGTCATCCATGTCGAAGAAGACTAGCTTGCGGGGTGCGTACAGTTGCGCAGTCAGGCCAGCTGCGAGACCGACGGGTCCGGCTCCTACTATTGCGACGGTACAGCCCGGTTGTACTTTTCCGCGCAAGACGCCGACTTCTAGGCCTGTTGGTAGGATGTCGCTGAATAGGAGTAATGTGCGCTCGTCTACGTTGTTGGGCACATGGTATAGCGAGGTATCAGCATACTTTATGCGAACATATTCAGCTTGACTGCCATCGACCGTGTGACCGAGAATCCAGCCCGCCTTCACACAGCAATCGGCCATGCTAGGAGAAAAGAAAGCAAAGTCAGCAAGTCCAAAAAGAATTTGACAGCAATGGTCTGAGTATTGTTTACCTTTTCTTGCAGAACTGACAGGTACCACAACACGTGATACATCGAATCAGCACCCGGTCGCCCTTTTTGAAATTCTTGACTTCTTGCCCGATTTCCTCAATTACGCCAATGCCTTCGTGGCCCAGAGTTCTTCCTGGTGTGCATGTCGGGACGTCGCCTTTCAGGATGTGAAGGTCGGAGCCGCAGATGGTAGTCCGCTGCATCTTCACCAGGGCATCAAGGCCACCGCTCAGCCGGGGAATCTCTTTGTCTACGAGCTTGCACTTTCCGACTCCATTGTAGATGAGCGCTTTCATGGCGGGCTTCGCTGCTGTTCCTGGGTCTGAGCTGGACCGACGGAAGTGGTTGAGCTAAGAGAAGAAATGCCAAATCCTCGGATGGGAGTTACTTTGTTTGGGGAATGACTGCAAGGTATCTTTATAGAGCTAGCGACCGTATTCAACATCCTCCAAAGCTCCGCACATGCTTTCTCAGCGGCGGACCGGAAGTAGATGGCGTGCTAACAAAAGAGGATGAGGGAGCCGCTCATCGGCACCGCAGGCATCACTCAAGTTGGTCCAACTATACCTCCATTTGTGGAAGTGCTTATACTTACACTGCTTTCTCACGTTCTTGATCTGCATTGGTTGCCTCAACACCATCTCCACAGTGCATCTATCCTCTTTACCGACTCCCTAGGGCCAATGATGCTGCTTAGCGTCAATACATCGCTACTCGTTTTGTACAGCAAACTAGGAATCGTGATATAGCCCCGCGCTGACCCCAGTCGAGATGCCAGAAGGGACCTGGTGTTAAACTGTGATCTACACGCGTAGTAAAGTGTGGAGAAGCTAAAGCTTGGATCTGCCCTGACACGAGTTCCCCTCACACCATCTGATCTGACCTCTGTCCAATTCGATCAAGGCTTCGTGGGCGAACAACGTGATGCCAGTTGTATCAGAAGCGCGATCTCGACTCTGGACTTCCCAAAAGCGGAGCCGACGGCTCCGAGCCGTGCTGCCCCGCTTCTACGCGAAGGGGATACGCAGCGTCTCTTATGTGGAGGCGCGAAATACTTGGCAATGGGTCTGCAGCTTCGATCTGAAAAGCTAATGGCGGCAGAAGAGAGATGGGAATTTGTGTGATGCTGGGATAGGAAGTCCTGGTGTGGTTGTTTGGTAGGCAGGGGTCGGCAGGCTTTGGCGAGGGATCAAGACGAACGCGTCTTCACTCATCCGCATCAACTACCTAGGTAGCCGCACGCGTCAAATTGAATGTGTCGCTCGTGAGGTTCACTCTAGATTTTTGTACTCATGTTCGCTTGACATTGTGCTACTTTCACCAAAGCTCGTACTTCGGCTGGTCAAACTTGCTGTAAGATCCCACGTGAAACCAGAATCGTAGAGTAAAGAGTTCTGCAGACTGAGGAGATACGATTCTCCAGCCCATTCATGTTCAGTCAAAGCTTCAAATCGCCCTTTAGTTTGGCGACGCCGTCTCCATATGCTCGAATGCTCGCGAGCCTTTCAGATATCAGCTGTATTCAGACCAGATGTGCAACTCATTGAATTCGAGTTCACCAAGAGAGCATACTACGCGACTCCTCATCAAGACCAGGAGATGCTAAGCCAGATACAAGTCTCGGAAAGATTCAGCCGCGACCCATACGCCGGCGAAAAAATCAGAACGGACTCCTGCATCGTAGACATAGCCACTGCCGATAAGGCGGTAAGCAGTCTCTGGGCGGGGTTTCATGTCCTTAACCCTAACCCTAATTGTACCTGCATAACGGATTATGAGCACCATTTTGAGATACCGAGGTACCGAATTTAATTTCCTGGCTTTCCTCCCCGTTGCATTCCTGTCGAAAAGTGGAACAAGTTGGTCCCCAACCTCAAGGTGCGCATTGCTATAACCGACCGATCGCGTTTCAGTGCCGGGTATTTCGAAGAAAAACATGTTTGTGCTCTGACCGATGATCATGTCTAGTATCCATTGAAGATCATAGAGATCCATCGAGTCTAAGTTTGGATCGCGTTGTGGAGCGGTAGCATACACCTTGCTCTCCATGTGCCGCAGTTGTTGTGCCACCTTTCCCCCCGGGTCATCTGCGAGAGGAGATTGTTGTACCATACAATGGAGCATATCAAAAAGAGGTTTGAGATCCCCGAGATCATTCTTCCTGTTGACTTTTGTACAAAGGTTTGAACATTGCTGGAGCAAGGTATCTCCAACAGCTTTTTCCGCTATGATGGGATAAACCTCATATGACGAGTGCAGAAGATACTCCCAGGTATTGACCCTTATATGAATGATACCCAGGGGGCAATCCTCAAGTTTCAGGGGCTTGTAGAAATGAACTGGCGCTGGCAGAGCAATTGGCTTAAGCCAGCTCACACGCCAGTCGGGCGCCCAAGACGCCCAACTATGTTGCTGAGCGGAGTGCTGACGAGAGAGCACAGCTTCGATGATTGTGGTCAGCTTTCCAGCCCTCATGCAAGCGAGTGCGAAGGCCTCATACGTTTGCTTCAGATCCAATGAATAGTCGATATCCATGAGAATGTCGCGGTGATGCGAAGTTGCAGTGGATGGTCGCATATTAGACACCATATTGTATAGGGCAAAAATCCGATCACGAGGATCCGCACATCCATGCTGATCAAAGTCATCCATTAACTTCAAGATATCGGTATCGGGATAGTTTTCACCCGTGGTTGAGAATTGTTCGAACAGGGCGTGATGTCTCCACAGCCGTGCTAATCTTGGGAGTGAACTCCAGACTCTTGTTTCTGGGTTGGCCGTTTCCAGGTTCAAGGTTGACAGGATTGATATGGCACCCACGAACCGAGTCCAGGTAAGCTCGACATCACCGTAGATCAGTCGGACCTCCGGATTGAAGGCAACTTCTTGTATGATCCAACGCCTAGTGAACCACGGAAGACGTAGCAGTTCAGACACCTCCCAGAAAAGTTCCGCCATTCCATCATATTCCATCATCCCAGAAAGGATATCTTGCCTTCTGTTTCGAGACACGTTCCCCATCTTTTTCAGAGTTAACTCTAGGTTTTGGAAACGACTGACCGCAGAACCTGGGTCGAGCCAGGCTAAAACCGTCTCGGCATTCTGGTAGATTTGTCCCATTAGAGGAATCTGTGTTCCTTTTTCCACATCATCGGCTTGGTTGATACATGCAGCGTCTGCCCACAGGGCCCGGTCTTTGTGACTGTGACGCAGATACCGCAATGCGCGATCAAGATTCTCTGTAACTAGCACGTGTGTGCCATCGCTCACGTAGAGAGGATATGTCAGGTTTGGCTGGCCCCATGTGTATGATATGGCTTCGTAGCGACCTTGGAGTTCTGACAGTATAGCTTGCTGGAAAGTAAGTTTCAGAGGCGCATCTGCAGACAAGGCTGGGTGCAGTATGATGAGCCTGATGTGTTGCGAACTCTCTAGCGCTTCATACGTGTGTTTGCGGACGGTGTGGTCATTGGAAAGAGCCATGGAATCGAGAAATCATAGACAGAGGGATGAAATCAAAAGCGCGAGAGACAAAATGATGGTAGAGTAGATGGTTGAGCAGGCTACAACACGCATGTTCACGAACGACCTGCATGCTGCAAGGCTGAGCGAACGGTGTAGCAGAGCCAATCATCGAGGTAGCTTGTAAGATCCCGTGGCACCACGATATGCGGTTAGAAGCTTCTGACTACTCTGCTGTTAGCTGGGATCTCATTGTATGCACCTTACATAGTGCGACAATCGTATGCCTGGGGTTGTTCTTCATTGCTGCTGGTGTTGGGCCGGATGCAAGCACCAGGAACGGCTGCAGATCCCTGACTAGCTCCAACGTCATACACCGCACGGCCTATCTGGCTGGCTCGCCCGAACCGACGCGACAGGAAATCTTCGTGTGTCCCAACTCCATACCATGGCCCGATAGCCAACGACCAAAATCCACAAAAGTCGCCATGGCAGACAACGAAAGCCCTGAGAGGCGGCGACCGCGCAGAATGAGCGCCATGTACCGCCGTGGCTCCCACCTGAGCGAGTACGTGTGACACGGCCAGCTCAGCTCCAAGGCGCGACTAATGGCGACACCAGGGCAAGCTTCATGGAAGATGTCGAGATGGCCCAAGATGAGGTATACGAACTCGGGCCCATGCCTCTTCCTCCTCCTTCCCGCCCTGCCTACAACCCTCGTGGAAGGAAGCCTGGCCAGCAGCTGACGCCAAAAATCCAGGTCTTCTCCGGTCCCATGAGCGAAAGCGTCCCCACGAGCGTATCCGGTTTCCGCCACCGACGGTCGCGCGCCGACTCGAGCGCCAGTCTGACGAGTTTCGCTTTCTACGATGAAGAGCAGGATTCAGAGGGTGAGGACGAGGATAGCGCAATCTTGGAGGATGGAGAGAGCACGTACAACAATGGCTATACCGTGTCGGAACTGGAAGATCTCGAGGCGGGAACATCGTCTCACTCATCGCAATCACCGACACCATCGCGGCGGAAATCGAGCGGCAGCAGGAAGTCTTCTGAGAGGCCATTACTGCGAAGGAAATCTTCGGCAGGCAGCACAGGCTCAGGCATCGACTGGAGAGGGCGCAGGTCCAACCAGAAGATCTACATCATGACCGAGGATCTCACCATCGTCATCGCCGGCTTCAAGACATCTCCCTTCGGCTATGCGCTGTATGCGCTCCTATGTATTGCGACACTGGGCCTGGGCTGGCTTCTGTTCAGATGGCTGCCACGCTGGAGGGTCGCCATAATCGGAAAGACCACACCGCTTAAGGAGTGCGACTGGATCGTCACCGAAAATCAGTGGGGAGAATTCGCGGTACAGAGCGTCAGCAAGCAGATCTACGGACGCTCGCTATCAACTGTATTCGGCGACCCTGAAAAGGGACGCCCGAGGGAATGGGATGAGGAAGATGATCCGCTTATTGGCGAGCTGAGATGCTTGGACTACCGCTATATTCGCTTCGTATACCACCCCATCAAGGACAAGTTCGTGCTTGCAAACACCTGGAAGGATCCCACCTGGACCGAAGTCTCGGCTCTGCGCGAGGGTCTTGACAACGACGAACGCGACTACCGCGAACTTGTCTTTGGGAAGAACTTGATTGACATCGCTGAGAAGACCATCGGCCAGCTTTTGGTTGACGAGGTCTTCCATCCTTTCTACGTCTTCCAGATTGCCAGTCTGATCCTCTGGTCCATGGACGAGTACTACTACTATGCTTGTGCCATCTTCATCATCTCGGCAGTCAGTATCGTCACCACACTCGTCGAGACAAAGGCTTCCATGAAGCGGCTACGTGAAGTTTCAAAGTTCGAGTGCGAAGTCCGTGTTCTACGCAGCGGCTTCTGGACTCACGTCGACTCTGCGGAGCTTGTACCCGGAGATGTCTACGAAGTCACCGACCCTTCGCTGGCCTTGTTCCCCTGCGACAGTCTGTTGCTCTCTGGAGACTGTATCGTCAACGAGAGTATGCTGACTGGCGAGTCGATTCCTGTTTCCAAGATTCCCATGTCAAACCACGCGCTGGATTTGCTAGACCTCAGCGCATCGGCTGTTCACCCAGAAGTTGCGCGACACATGCTGTTCAGTGGAACCAAGATCATCCGAGCTCGCAGACCACATGAAGACCACGTTGACGATGAGGCTGCTGCATTGGCCATGGTTGTGCGCACCGGTTTCAACACCACCAAGGGCGCGTTGGTCCGATCTATGCTCTTCCCCAAGCCCTCAGGTTTCAAGTTCTACCGCGACTCTTTCCGATACATCTCCGTCATGGCATTCATTGCCATGATTGGCTTCGTCGCATCTTTCATCAACTTTGTACATCTGGGTCTCGCATGGCACTTGATCGTTGTACGGGCTCTCGATCTCATCACCATTGTCGTTCCTCCTGCGCTGCCGGCCACGCTCACCATTGGTACTAGCTTCGCCCTGTCACGCTTAAAGCAGAAGCAGATCTTCTGTATCAGTCCGCAGCGAGTCAATGTGGGTGGTAAGCTGGATGTAGTTTGTTTCGACAAGACTGGAACGCTCACCGAGGAGGGTCTCGACGTCTTGGGAGTTCGCGTAGTCGAGCGACCCAGGAACAGGTTCAGCGAGCTCCTTCCGGACGCCTATGACATCCTTCCCGCATCCCAGCACGACCGCGACCCAACCGTGGAATACCTGGCACACAAGACTATCCTGTACACCATGGCCACCTGTCACTCACTTCGTAAGATCGATGATGAGCTAGTGGGCGACCCACTGGACGTCAAAATGTTCGACTTTACCGGCTGGAGCTACGAGGAGGGAGAACAGAAGGCTGGCAACGGTGGTGATGACGATGAGCAGAAGCTGTCCCCGTCTGTCGCTCGACCACCACCAGGTCGAGAGTATGACGTCGACGATGTTGAAGACGAGGCCAACAGGAAGCAGGTCGAGCTTGGTGTACTGAAGGCATTCGAGTTCGTCTCCCAGCTACGAAGAGCTAGTGTTATCGTCCGACAGTTTGGTTCAAAGAGCGGACAGGTGTACGTCAAGGGCGCGCCTGAAGTCATGAAGGAGATCTGCCGACCTGGAAGCTTCCCCACCGATTACGAGGAGCTTCTAGCCTTCTACACCCACCGTGGATTCCGTGTTATTGCCTGCGCAACAAAGACGATCCCCAAGCTCAACTGGCTCAAGACACAGAAGATGAAGCGTGAAGAAGCAGAGAGCGACTTGGACTTTGTCGGTTTCATCATCTTCGAGAACAAGCTCAAAGACAGCACTGCCCCCGTCATCGAGGAGCTCGAACGCGCAAACATCCGCAAGGTCATGTGCACTGGTGACAACATCCTCACCGCCATCAGCGTAGCCCGCGAGTGCGGCCTCATCAACAAAACAGCGCACTGCTTCGTCCCGCACTTCGAGGAAGGTGATTCTCGAACAGCATTATCGAAGCTGAGCTGGGAAAGCGTAGACGACCCTGTCTTTAAGCTCGACGACAACACGCTGAAGCCCCTACCACCGCCACCAGAGGCCGACGTATCTCTTCCCTACGATATCTCCAACCTCCGCAACTACAGCCTGGCCGTCTCCGGCGACGTTTTCCGCTGGATCGTAGATTTCGCCTCGGAATCTACGCTTAGGGAGATGCTTGTCTGCGGCCAGGTCTTTGCCCGCATGAGCCCCGATGAAAAACACGAACTGGTTGAGAAACTACAGAGCATAGACTACTGTGTTGGTTTCTGCGGTGACGGTGCGAATGACTGTGGTGCGCTCAAAGCAGCAGACGTGGGTATCTCATTGTCGGAAGCCGAAGCCTCGGTCGCCGCGCCTTTTACTTCCCGGCAGTTCGACATCAGCTGTGTGCCTCAAGTTATCAAGGAAGGACGTGCGGCGCTTGTTACCAGTTTCAGCTGCTTCAAGTACATGTCTCTCTACTCCGCCATACAGTTTTGCTCAGTCAGTTTCTTGTATGCGAGCGCATCCAACCTCGGCGACTTCCAATTCCTCTTCATCGACCTGCTTCTCATCCTGCCCATCGCTATCTTCATGGGCTGGTCCGGCGCCTACCCCGTCTTATCCCGGAAACGCCCTACCGCGAATCTCGTGAGCAGAAAGGTGCTTACGCCGCTGCTTGGTCAAATGGTGTTGTGTATACTGGTCCAGTACCTCGCTTTCCACTTTGTGCAGAAGCAGGAATGGTACATGCCGCCCGTCATTGACAAGAACCACAGCAACTCGCTCAACTCGCAAAACACGGCGCTGTTCCTAACATCTTGTTTCCAATATATTTTCTCCGCCGTCGTTCTCAGCGTTGGCAAACCGTATCGCGAACCCATGTCGCGCAACTTGCCGTTTGTCACGACCATTTTTGTTACCCTGGCTATTACGCTGTACATGCTGTTTGATCCCGCGGCGTGGGTTATGAGTGCTATGGAACTTACCTTCCTTGACACGCCGTTCAAGGTTTTTATCATGGCGTTGGGACTGGGCAACTTTGCCATGGCGTATCTGGGTGAGAATATGTTGTTCCCTGGGCTGAGCAAGTGGATTGGGGTTGCCAAGGTCAAGTTTGGTGGGCAGGGGATGCAGAAGAAGAGGAAGGAGTACAAGGTTATACAGGAGAATATGAAAATGTAGTCGTGATGTTATGGACGAGTTGAGAAGAAAGAAAAGAACTGTGTAGAGGCGTTTAGCATGTAATGTATATAAAAATTTTGTCGAGCTTTTGAACAGAAGTGCACCGTTTTCAACATCTCAGCGCAAACACAGTGGGTGATGTTTTTAGTCGCAGGCTTGTCGTCCACTCGCAGACGTACCTAGCCCATTACCAGGTGGCACGTAGAAGCGCTGCATCCCACATCAATAAATAACGACCCCAGTTCCATGATTTACGGATCGGCGTCGCCGCAAGGCTGGGCCAACAAACAAGGCTGCATAAGCGGAATGGCACGATGCGTTCATTGGCCACGCAGTGTCCCTCCCCTGTGAATCGTCTTGACAAGTCTCTGCCACGTGAGCACAGGGTCAAGGCCTACAACAAGGTTGTACTCGAAGTGGAAATTGTCGTCAAAATACAGTTAGGCGACTTCAAGCCACCATCAAGATACAGTCAAGGAACGCGCCCAGACGCAAGCCACATTAGCTAGGTAGTCCCGAAAAGGGCTAGCTCACGCGAGGCTGACCTTCTTCCCCACGATCTACCAGAAGACATTGAACTAGTAACCCCTGCCTACATGCACCGTGCCTGGTGGACTGGCATCCAGACGCAAGTCCAAAAGTTTTGTTTTCGGCTTGCTTCAGCTGGCATTCTTCAAGCCACGGCGTTGGTTGACGACGCTGGCTGATTCAAACTGCAGCTCTGCAAGGCTGGCACTGCATGTGCGCTTTCAGGCTTACCGGTTAGGGATGGTATGTATAGCGGAAATGTTCGTGATGGTCAAAGAACTTTCAGGGGGTTGTCGAATACTTAACCTCTCAGTTCTCTGCTGTTGAACACTGGGGTTCACTTCAGCTTTCTCCTTGGTTAGCCGCAGCCATGGTTCACTTCAAGCCCACTAGTGTACTGTTCGCCGTTGCGGTCTTCATCACCAAGAATGTTGTCGCTGAGGAAGCGCACGCACTTGAGGTCTTCCCGGAACTGAAGGGCACCGGTCCTTTCGAGATTGCCTACAAGGATCCGGAGACGAACAAGGTGGTTGTCGAGCACGTTGACGAGCATGGAGAAAGTGCCATCGAGAAGCGTACCTGTAAGTCAAGCTTCACTCTTGTTGAAACCCATCGCTGACTATTGCTTCAGACCAAGTGAACCAAGATGTAGTTGCGAAGCTCCTCAGAAACCACAATGGGTATGGCTTCTGCAAAGGCTTCTGCCCGGCATACCAACCACAGAAGCCGGTGACGCAGACCAACTTGAAGACTTTCACAAAGATTGTGACCATCACAAGCTCGGTTGTTCCCGCACCAGCCACTATCACTCTGACAGCGACTGGCGAAGCGCCAGCAGATTCCACGGTACTGCAGACGACCACGATCTCGGAGACAGCAACGACAACTGTTACCGATGTGCCTACCACCGTCTCAGATGTTCAAACCGTAAGCCTTCAGCACTTCTTCCGTTGAGGTTCCCAGCCTAACAGTACTCTCTAGATCACCATCACTTCAGCAGCCACCACGACTCTCACCCAGTCGACTACCTTGAACTTTCCCAGTGCTCCAACCCTCAAGGCCCGTCACGTCAGCCCGCCATCCTGGCTGAAGGGCGTAGCGAACAATCTCATCTGTCCAGCATGCACCAAGATCTGGCCTGCACCTCCAGCGAAGACCGTGTCCATATGTAAGACAATGACTGTAACAAGGACGCAAACTCGAACTGCAACCGCCGCCCGCGCGACAACTACCACCACCGTCAGCGTTACGCCTACAGCCAAGATCGTGACGGCGGTCGTCTCTACAACGCTCACTCTCACCGATTATACCACTGTAACACCTATCGTCACCGTACGTACACCCTCACGTTTTTTTTTAATGAGGCACGATTGACTAACCCTGAACAGGAAACTTCTACAGCCACAACTACCATTGCTACAACCACCACCAGCACGACCACCCAGACACTCTGCCCACAGCAAACAGCCGACGTATACGGCATCCAGGCCGTCCAGCCCGGTACATTGAAGAATGGTCCAAGCGGCAGAACCGCCGCTGAGTGCTGCCTGGCTTGCTTCAGCGACCCGGATGGATGCACCCAGTGGTGGGCGTACACAAACGGAAACTATTGCGTGTACTCTGTTCCAAAGTCGGGACTAGGAGCACCGAGCGGCCTATGTCCGAATGGAAAGGGTAACGGTGCGCTTTTTGTTGGGGCTGCGGGGTCGGATCCTGGTGGCTTTGGTGGGCCGGGTCAATGTGCGGCATAGATGGATTGCTGATGAGTATCGTGTGTGGGAGGGTATTTTAATGTATATATCTTAATACCATCCTGGCCTACCAAGCTAAGCTATGGTGGGATGAGACCTATATATACCCCAGTGACTGCCATGCTTGGCATCATGTAACATATGTTTTCATGCACTCTTGACCCTTTTGATACAGCGGACGTGCTGTCGATAAGACGCAGGCACAACGCTGTTGAGTTACACTGTGTTTGTATCGCAGTAGAAGTGTGTTCCCAAACACTTACTTAGCTTTACTGTGTGCAGCTGTATATATACTTATCTAAAAAACTTCTATAATTGCAACCGAGGCCATGAATCCTATGCAGTTCTGGAAAGCCACCGTGAAGCTCGACGTTGGAAGTGGGGTATCTATAATTTAAAGCTTTTGCACTACAGCCATCCACAGCCACACAAGGAAAAAAAAAGATGAACAGGACTTATGTGAACACTGTCCAAAACACCGCAAATACGCGGTTACATACTCTCCCCCCAAATCATAAACTTCGTCAAGCACAAATTCCCTCCTTTCCTTTACTTTCCCTTCCAACACTCCCCATCACGACCACAGCAACGCGCTAAGAAAAGAAGAAGAGGAAGTGAAAAAAGAAGCTTTTCAGACGCCCTTATAATCATCATCTCCTCCTCCTCTTCGCACTCCCACCACCCCCAGTAGTCCCCCTCCTCGTCTCATCCTCCACCTCCTCCACCGTCGCACTCCCAGCCGGCGAAGTCGACGCACTACTCGCCCCACTCGCCGCCCCATTGCCCCCAACTCCCTCTTCATTCCCATTCCCTCCTCCATTAACACTTAGTAGACCCGAATTATCCTCTCCCATGCCACCATTCGCCGTCGTGTCAGCAAAGTCAAAAGCCGGGTCCCCCCCACCATTCACGCCATCGACAACGTCAAAAGGCGTACTATCGTCAAAGGTAAAATCCGGTATACCGCCATTCGTGTTATTAGCAGCGACAGCGCCATTTGCTCCACCACCACCACCGCTCTTCTGCTCCGACGCCATCACCTCTGGATTCGCAGCATCCCCCGTCGACGTAAAGAAATCATCGTCGTTGACAAAAGAATCCATGTTAAGATCGTAACCACCCGGTTCGCCGAGCCCGCCATCTCCGCCACCACCAAAATATCCATCGCCGCTCTCGCCCAGCCCAGAGATTTGTCCAGTGGGGCTAAGTGGCAGTATTCTCTCGTGGATTCCCTGTATCTTGGCGTTTTGCTGATCGGACAGCTTCTGCAACATCTCCAGCTGCTGCTGTGTAGCTTGGTACTGCGCTAGGTCGCCTAGTAATCTGTCCATCTCGGGTGGATGCGGGTTCGTCAAGGCATTATTGGTATTCTGCGCACCTGCGTTATTCACAATCTGCGAGAGGACGTCGTTCCGTTGTTGGGGGGTAAGAGGAACATGGCCATCGGCAGTTTGGTAATTCGACAGTGCGGCGGCGTAATCGAAATCTGTGGGTGGGGGACCATTAGTACCGGTGGTGCCAGAATGGTTTGCAGCAGCGTTGTTTGCGTTTTGAATGGCGGACATTATGGCGGAGTTCTCAGGAAATTGCTGAGCACTTTGTTGGGCGGGTTCGGGTTTGACTTGCGAGGGGGTTATGCTTTCTCGGCTTTGTTGTTGAGGGAAGGAGGATTGTGATTGTTGGCGATTCATCGATACTGAGGGGCGGAATACTGATTGGCGGCTTCCCGGGCGTGTGATGGGACTTGCGAGGGGCCGGGCTGTTGGGCTCATGGTTGTGGCGCGGCCGGTGGTTGTTGGTGCGAGATAGTCCTGTTGAGTTGGACCCGGTGCCGGAAGAATGGCCAGTGGTTTTTTGTTCCTCTGCAGCTGCGTTGACTTGTGAGCGTCTTGCATGGGATAGTCGTCAACGTCCACGACATTGCCGTGAGGTTGTTGTCGCGCTGCAGGGAACATGTCCGCAAGGTTCATATTCGCATTACCTTCAAGACTTCTATTATAGAAGGTAGCGAGGAATGTCAAGATTGCGTTGATGGAGTTCTCGTGGCGGTCGTGCAGGGCCTGGAAAGACGTCGCTCGTGAATACAGCTCCTCGTTCTGGCGTTTTATCTGGGTGAGAACATTGGAAATGAGCTTTTGTTGCTGTTGGAGCTCCCTGACTTCGACTCGTAAGCTGTTGTATTCGGACCGCGGGATCATGGCCATTTGTTCGTTTCCCCTGACAGCCACCTCCTCGACGTAGCCTCCGCCTCCTGTGTCTTGGATGTACTTGCGATCCTCATCACTATCGCCCTTGTTCTCCTCATCTCGTTTCCGTTTGGGTCCAGTGACAGGATTCTTTGGTTTCTGGATCAGCCATAGTAGTTCTTGCCGGCCGCGCTTGAAGTACTTGTTATAGTACTCGCTTGGCGCTTTCGCTTTAGTCTCGCTAGCTTTCATGGAGTTGTCCGACAGCCCAACCTTCTTGTGGAATCCGTACATGTTCAGTTGTCGTACAAATGATGCGTAGTTGTTGTGTTTGAAGAGCTCCGGTATGAGCGTCCTTGCGAATTCGTCTTCGTCAAGCACGATGAAGGAGTTGCCGTCGTCGGACCATCGAATGAGGTTTTCGTTCTTGTTGTTATCCAGGAAACTATCAACGTCAGTAATCCACTCAATCATGCCATATTGCGAGCACTTACCTGCTCAACTTCTGCACAAACGGTGGAATCTGTTTCCGCTTCGCTTGTGCATCCTTCTTCGCGATAGCCGCCTTCTGCTCGAGCTCCTCGTCATCGTCCACAGTCTCCCACTGTTGCGTTGGACTGGGAAAGCCATCCCATTGATTCCGCCGCGGCGCTGGTGCGAGTTGCTGGTTTGTATTCCGCCGTACCAATTGTCCCGTCATCTCGGCGCCGTCGGTGTATCCGTCAAGCGACACTACCCGGTTGTGTCCCCCTCCCATGCTCTGGCCGTAATTGTCGTATAGCGGGGGGTCGGTGAAGTTCATATCTGCACCTGCTGTGGGGTTACTCCAGTCCATGTATGGATCAGTTGGCGCGGGGATGTCGTGCTGGTATGTCTGGGTTGGAGCCTGCGGTGAAGCGCCCGGCGCGCGTCGCTTGCGGCTTGTCATGTGTGTTTGCGCGCCTCGCGTGGCTGAGTGGTGTGAAATATTGGGAGAATATCGTCTCCTGTATCTATCCGGGTGATCCCGTTGCTTGAAAAGATTCTTCGCTTGTCCTCGAGCGCCGCTTTCAGCCTTGTTGATCTCGTATCAATCGCGAAGCCGTGGAAGGTGCAGATGGGCGAACGGGACCAGCGCTGGTACCCTGATGGCGGTTTCTGGGTAGCGCAGTTCTGTCACGATTATGTAGAGGGTCTAGTCCAGATTGTTGTCTCGTTGTCGCAGTTTTACTACACCACCGCGTGATTGTTTCCAAACACTTGGTCGAGTCGGACAAAGGATCGGAGGGCGTTTCAGCAAAGGGCGCAAATAAAAGGCCTCAGAAGGCGGTTCTGGAAAATGGCGGAGAGATGAGCAACAAGGGCGTCGCAAGGCAGGCAGGCATTCGGCGGAGGAAGGTGAGTCCGATCGTCTAACTTTTGGTGGAGAAATCCGGGGTACAGGCGTCCAATGGGAGGGCTAACAAGAAGATGGCGGCGTTGAAGAGTATGCGCAACGTGTTCAGATGCGCCGGGAGCCTTGGGACGAGCGGTTGAATACTGTGCAAGGCAGCGTCGGCACTGTCGCGTACGAATGCTCACGATGAGATCAGTGGACTTCACCGCACTGCCAGCGTCATTCGCTTAGTCCCACGCTAGCATGACTCGCGGCCAGACCTGGAACCTGTCAGTCGTACTATGCTAACGTCCTCCGCTTTTCAGTACGTACACTTGGTATACATATCCCGTGAATCATCTCAACAAACGTTCCATACGACATGTAGGCGTCAAAACTTGTCATCCCACCCCCCTCAGCCACGTCGACCCATGATCCCCTGCATGATTTGCATTCGGCCCGTCTGAGGTGGAACGATGGGAAAGTGCCTTGAAATCCGATGCTTTACAACAGATTTCCCATATATCAGCCGATCACGGCGCATGTTCATCGAGATTTGTTACGGAACGAGTAAAGGTTCAAGCCAGGGACTCCTGCGACTCCTGCGCCGAACTTCACGTTGACAAGACCCCCCCGCTGCCTTCCTCGGCCAATCCTACACCTTACAACAGATCTCCTATGTATTCTTCGATTAACAGCACCTGCTCATCGCGATCTGTCATAGCGCGAGTAATCCAGCATACCAGGGTCTCAGGCATGGAACGTTCTAGAAGCTACTTAATTTGGTAAACTACTGGTTGAGTCGTGGTTTGTAGTGTACGTGAACTGGTGCGGGTATATTCTCCGAAAGGTGTCAACCAGCTGGAACCGTTTGATTGGTGATGGTAGTTGGGTTAGTCTTGCGGGTACCGTACCATACAGATACTGGTCGAGCCAAAGCTTTGAACGTACGATACTTGAACATGGATGGCATCAGTGAAAGCAACCTCGGCATTGGCAAGATAATTGATGTGCAAATCTGAAATTTACTAGGGATTGGAGAGGGTGACTCGGACAAGGCAGCAAATGGAGACTTGTTACAAGGTTGTATCGGCAATGGTAGATACCGAGCAGCATATCTGTGAATAGCATCGAGTCCAACATCCATGTTTTGATCTGATCATGCCAACTCAACAAACCGGCATCGGAGATACCATACCGGAGATTATTGATATGGGAATCTGAAATCGGCTAGAGATCGGGAGAGTAACCAGGATAATGTAACACAGGACAGCATGTCACAAGATTACGTCTATGACGATTAATGATGCCACAGCTCTTAAGAAACCATGTAGCCAGGTCACAATCACTGCAACTCTTGAATCAAGGCACCAAAGCTGAACTCAAATCCGGCAACAGCAACGTTACTACAAACACATAGTCTCACATCACTAGATTTGCACACTGAACAGAACCAAGTCGAGACGACAGGCTTGAAAACAACACACGCATGGAAATCCAAAACGTACAAAAAGACAAAACGGACAATCAATTCACCTTCCATTACCGGACTTTGGCACCAGGCACCATCCAAAAACTATAGTGCTAAGAAGCGATTGCAACGAAAACTGGAAATGACAGGCAAGAATAAAAAAAAAGGAGCAAAAGAAATCAACACCAGAAACAACTTATATGCAACTTTCATCCAGACTTTGGAGAGACAACAAAAAAGGCGATAAACAAGACGTACGATAACGTGGAGAGTGTCCCCCTTAATACAAAACGACCCGATATATTTCATGAACATGAACTTAATGCTTTTTCTGCTTTGAGCGCGAAGATGTTTAGAAATGCCAAAGGTTTGTGAGGAAAATGCCAAAATTGGGATGATAGAGGGGGGGTTTGGTTGAGAGTGAAAGGGCAGCGAGCCCGATTTAAGTTCTGGATCTGATATACTAGTGACAATGTCTTCTCTACCGTTCGTAGCATCATTCTTCGTATGCATCGTAAAGTTTCAATCCAGGGGTGTGGTGGGTAGGTAGGTTAAGTATAGCGAGGGCACCGAATTGTAGGGGGGAGAGCGGGCGGTAGAGGCCGTTAAATATTCGTCGTCTGTGTTCGCGTCTGTATCTTTGGCGTTCGTTCGTTCATAGGCGCCGTCGCACGTGAAAGGAGTGATACGTGCGAAGACTAATCGTTTTCGTTTGCGTGCAACAACTTCGTTTGCGTGCGTGTAGCGTGGGCCGGAGATGCAACTATTGGCCGACGAGGATTTCGACATTGGACTGTGACGAGAGCTCGTCAGAGTTGCGGTTCTGGTGTCCATTCTGTCTTGGTCTTCCAAATCCCTGGCCCCTTTCTGGAAGCGGTCCACGAGGTTGCCTGGATGGTCTATCATCGTAGTTTGTGCTGAAGGACCTGTGTCCACCAATGGGACCCGGAGCATCCCAACTCGTCATCTGGCGCAGAGACCTTGGGCTGCTGCTGTTCTGCGGATACCCACCCCCAAGCTGCATGCGGCTCATCTCGCGCTCCAACAAACCATCATCCCGCTGGCTCATAGATCCAGTCGTAGGTGTACCATTAGGATTCGTCGAACTTCCACTGTATCCCAATCCCTCGAGTGATATGCCACCGGGGCGTCCGATCGGATGACTAGCTGTGCTCGGCGCCGGGGACGGGGTATACGACCTCAAGTCCGCATATGACTTTGCGCCGCGCAGGTTAGGTACTGCGTTCAAACCACCGGGGCTGTCGGGGAATCCGAGGAGACCGGATGGCTGTCTGTTGAAGGCGTTGTAAAAGCCGCCTTCGGCGCGCACATCGCTGAAGTCAGTAGTCGCTGCACGGTTAAGGTTGCGGCGCGGCTGCTCCATGTGGTTGCTGGAGATTTGGGGCATGGGGGGACTGAGGCCCTGGTTGTCATGGACTTTGAAAATGTGGACTTGGCGCTGGTCGCCGGTACCTTTGGATACGTGGGCTAGGCCGAGCTGGTGAGCTAGGGTGTGAACGGTGCGGCGCTGGAGAGGGGCTAGGTTTGGGGGAAAAGTCATGCTGTCGCGGTCCTTGGTCTCCTTGAACAAAAGCAGCTGGGTGTAGAATTGCAGCACTTGGGGGTCATTTAGGTCGACATCTGCATATCGGTTAGCATCGTTGCTCGCGTAGAGTGCATCGTCAAACATACCAACAGTCTTCTGTGCCGATCCACCTCGCATGGCTGAAACAGGCGAAGGCGATGTAGCTGGCATGTGGGAGGCAAGGGAGCCAAACGAGGCCTGCGATTGGAGACCGCCGCCGAGGGGCCGGTGTTGTTCCTCGAGCTGTCCGCGACGTTCACGCTTCTCCCGCTCGATACGCTCGCGCTCGGCCAACGGCAGCATCTTCTTGTATTCGACACGCAACTTCCGGCCATTGAGCTCAAAGTGGTTCATCGACTCGATGACGGCCGCCGTCTCCTCGGCAGTGGTGAAGTTGGCAAAAGCCAGACCTCTGAAGACGCCGTTGTCGAAGTGGTAGTTGAAGGCATAGGGAAGGGGTAGGCGCAGTTCCGTCATGAGCGAGACGAGCTGCTCCTTCTTGACGGCAAAGGGAATGTTCTTGATGACGATGGCGGTGGGGATGAGCTCTTCATCGACTTCGTGGCCGTAGCTCGTGTTCTGCATGGCGTTGAGGTTGCTGTTGCTCAGAGCAAAGCTAGGCAGACCCTGAGGCTGCTGGTCCATCCATCCCTGGCGGAGAGTTGTCAGCATCGTGTCAAAACACATTCAAGGCGATAGAGGCGTCCTTACCGATGGCAGGGCGCTGCGGCCTCCTCCGCGCTGCTGCGACTTCATGCGTGCAGCCTGGGCTCCCCCAAGCGATCCCAGGCCGCCGTTCTGGGAGAAGGCGTTGGTGTTCCAGCCCTGGGGCGCGCCCATGTCGTAGCCGTAGCCGCCGGCGTGCATTGTCTGGTTGAGGCGCTCGTAGTTGCGAGGCTGGTCGTAGGTCCGTTGATGGTCGTCTTGCGCGTACATGTTGTTGGCCTGTGGCACTTGGCCGTAGGCGTCGAACTGGCGGGAAGGCATGCGGTGCAGCGTGCCAGTCTGGGGTTGGTTTCGTTGGGCAATGGGCGAGCGCGACGAGGACTGGTCGTAGCCCGAAGCGTACATTATATGCGTGCAAGATTAGGGAGACCCGGTGAGAGGTTTCGGGTGCGAGAGCAAGAAAATTAAGAACGGAGGTAAGAGTAGCACGTGGTCCAAGCTCGTAATGTCGTGAAATGAGCGGAAGGCGACCGTCGCAAACAGGTCCAGGTCGGATCGGAGGGATGAAAAGGGGTCGGCGTGAGCTCGAGCTTGCGTGGTCGAGGGTTGGCTGGTGATGGTAATAATCAGGGATGCCCGGCGGACCCAGCTCGACAGTCCCCTTTCGAGCCGCACTTTTAGGTGGGACGCGAACAACAGGCTAGCAGACGTCAGAGGGGTTCAATATCGCTAACACGCGACGGCGATGCGTAGGCTCGTGTTAAGGAAGGGAGGATGGCCGACGCTTGGAAGCAAAAGTTGACCTGTAACCCACTAACGGCGCGGGGAGACGGCTGCACACGTGCACTTGAACCCAAGAGGCCCGACTACACCAAAGCTGAGAGGTTTCAATATTATCTAGCAGAAGGGAACGCCTGGCCAGGTCAGGAGTTGGTGACTTGAGAGGCTTGATTGGCTGCCGCCACAAGACGCCAATCGTAAAAGCATCTCCCGCTGCGGGTGCTGCGACGTCGAGCACATGGTTCGTGTTTGGTATTAAGTTGTGTATCGACTCCCAAGCTTATTCGCATCCTGACAAGACATGTCTCTCTAGGCAAACATCTGTGCTGAGCAAAGATATTTTAATCCGTCCACCCAGCCCAACACTTGCCACTACCCACTACTCATGATGCCCATGGCTACTCATGGGCCACATCACCGACCATCATGGGCGGGCCAGCCTCACAAAAGTGCGACAGAGGGATGGCCCGGCGTTCTGGAAGTCGCCAGGTGGCGGGCCGTAGCGTTAGCTCCCTGCCAGTAACGTGGAAACAGCACCAGCTATACTTTTTTATTCCAGCAGACTCTACTTAGTAGACGTTTATATCAACGACTTTGCGGCACCGCGAGTCTGCTGTTTTCATGAACTCCAGGCACTTGCTGCTCTGGCCAGAATCCTCCGAGACGCTCGGGGTGCATGATGAGCACACGCGACGTCGTCAGCTGCACCCTGCCACCGGTAATCTCCCCATGTACGGTTCATCGAGCTGCACCCCAGATGTGCACACTGGAATAAGGCTGCATATTAAAGTCATTGTTAAAATACTTGTTGTTCATATTATATGCTGGTAGTCATAGGGCTTTGTATAATCCGTCCAACTCTGCTCAACACCTGCAGGCGCGACCAAACATGCTCCTGCGTCGTTGCACCACCTACTCACACATACGATGCACCTCATTTGACAAAGCTAAACATGGACTCGGCCATCTTAGACGATCACGAAGGCTTCCCGCTTTTATCAAGTTTCCGACTGGCTAAGCACAGCAGAAGTGGTTTGTAGGATCGCTTAGCCCGCATGCATAGGTGATCATGTGAATCCAGCCAGCTGGCTAGAGAACACTCTAGAGCGACTTGTCACCCTTCTGCTGACGATTACGCGACAGGCGAATGTCATGGTGGCTGTGCTGGCGAAGGAGCTCGCTTCTTGTGGCCTGTACCCACCTATACCACACCCTGAAGGTATACATTGTCACTTTCCTTGTCGAATGTACCGTGGAATAACGTGTATATCCCTAGAGTTGGTTTGGGCAAGGGTATAGCTCAGGACAACGTGCCTCTTCCCACGTCCATTGCATACCCATTCAGTCCTCAAAGTCGAGCAGTCGCGAGAATTCAGTCTCACCAACGCGTCGGAACTCGGCACCTGCTGCAAACTGCCCGCTCGCCTCCCATGCTTGCATGGTCGCTTGGTCATAGGGGCCGTTGATCTCACCTTCTGGTGCATTGAGCCAGTGAAACTCCCATTGCACTGATTGCGGATTTGGATTCTTCCAATCTTCCCCCGTCTCGCGCTTGTATTGTCGCATGATGGATTCGCGGGGCAGCTCGTAGATGTCCTCGACGCCGCGATCGGACAGCCGACTCGCACATTCGGTTATAGAATCGATGACCTCTTTTGCCTTGATGGCTGCAGAGTCTTGCGACGGCTCCGAATCGACGTCCATAGCCTGGCTCTTCTTCTTCTTAGTCCAGCTTTTGGCCGGCTTCTTCGGTGCTGCCTTGCCATATCGCACGAGAGCTTCCATAGGCGTCTCGCCAACGTCCAGATGTGCGATGAGAGCCGACAAGACGTCGCTGGTGACGATGGAGTCTTCAGCTCGTTCCCGGGCCTTTCGCTCCGCATCCAGTTTTTCCTGCGCTTCCTTTGCCTTCTTGATGTCCTTCTTCGATATGCCGTCCAACCACGAGTCTTGAGCGGCTTCCGGGTCGAAGGCCTTGCGCACGAAATTTCCGGCTTCGTCAAATCGGCCCTCTTCTTGCTCGGCACTCATGTTGAAAGCATCCAGCTTGGGCGCATGCCTCTTCTTGCTGCCTGCACCGAGCTCCTCATCCATGTCGGGATCGATCTGGTCGCGTAGCTCGTCATCGCCTTCGTCGCTGCTGCTCTCTACGTCTTCGGTTCTGCTCTTCGGGTCTTTGGTGAAGTCGACAGCGACATGACCTCCCGCCTTACTGTCCGCTTCCTGACCCTCGATCTCATGGTTGTCCAGGAATCGCAGCTTCTTCTTTTTTGTCTGGTCTCTCCGTGATTCCTCGTCCATCTCGTCATCCTTGTCCTCCTCTGCGAACATGTCATCGTCATCGTCATCTTCGGTCTTTGTTGGCTCGTCTTTGTTGGCTCGGGCTTCTGCGCGCGCATCGAAGTTCTCCGTAGAGCTGTCCGAGTCGTAGCCGTCGATGTTGACCGCATTCCGCTTGATGCCCGCGCCTTTCCCTATAACGTCGGCTTCAAGGGCAGGGTCTTCATCATCGACTGCATCCGGAGCGAGCGTAGAGGGGTTGCGCGGGTCGAAGCGGGGTTTTTTGGTCGATGGTTCGTCGCCGTCCATGTGGTGGGTTCGCGTGAACTGCTCGCCAGCGCGCTTTGGCCGCGCGGGGTTATGAGTCCCACTGGAGCTAGCCATGGTGATAATGAACTTGATTTGAGGTTGAGGTATGCGGAAAAGTGAAACTAGGCAACCAGGCAGTGACGTCTTCACGAAACGCGATTATTTGAAGCTCGGGCCAGATCGCGCTGATCCGAGTTTAGCGTCAATGGCATCAACCGCCTGCTGTACCTGCGACCATGGTTCGTCATCTCCAAGGCCTCTCATCGAATACATATCACTTCTACCACCCGCTTGCTGTTTCTTCCTGACGTCAAAACCGACTGATACAATCCACATCCCTCTATTTCTTGCCGCTCCTTTGATACGTAAAAATGGTAAGAGCGACCCCACCATCTTCTCTATCTCAACTCACCACGTACAGTTCAACCCAAACTTTTACGACCAAGACGATCCCATGGCCATGTATCAGTCCTTAGCCGCTCGCCGCGGCGGTGCTCCTAGACGTTTTGACGAGTACTTCCGATGCTATCCCATCGTTATGCTGCCTGGCCCTGAGCGCCACGAGGCAAACCACGGCGGCAAAGTGTTCCTCCCTCCCAGCGCTCTCGACAAGCTCACCAGGCTGCACATCTCATATCCTATGATCTTCGAGCTCATAAACGGCAAGGCAGACGGGAAGAAGTCACATGCAGGTGTATTGGAGTTTATAGCGGAGGAGGGCAAGATCTACCTGCCATACTGGCTTATGGAGACGCTTCAGCTGGAACCTGGCGACCTGCTACAAGTAAAATCGACAGATATACCGCTCGGCTCCTTCATCAAGCTACAACCCCAAGACTCTTCCTTCCTCGAAATCTCCGATCCCAAAGCCGTTCTCGAGAATGCATTCCGGAACTTCTCTTGCCTCACTGTAGGCGACATATTCACCTTCTCGTACAACGACAACGTATACAGTATAGCCGTATTGGAAGCCAAGCCAGAGCACTCAAGCAAGGCCGTCTGCACCATCGAGACCGATCTATCAGTCGACTTCGCCCCACCAGTAGGCTACCAAGAGCCCCAGAGAACGAGTGGCACAAGCACACCGCGCAGCGTCATGGCCGGCAAGGGTGGCACACTCCACGCCCACGGCACCATGGCAGAGGCAATCAACTACGCCGCCATTGCTCCATCGTCCACAACTGCCGCAAATGGAGCCAAAGCCACCTCCTCGAATTTCCTCACCACCGGCCACAAGCTGCTCAAGAAAGGCAGCAAGGCACCTACACCCCAAGCCTCCACACCCGTCGCAGGACAATCATCGAATCCACCTCCTACGGTACGGCGTACCAACGGCCCGCAGCCGCTCAGGCTACCGCCTAACAAACTGTTCTTCGGGTACGAGATCAAGCCGCTCAAGGGCAAGGAAGAGGAAGGCGAGCAGAAGGAATCGAAACACTTTGAGGGTGCTGGGCAGTCGCTGCGCAAGAAGAAGGGTGATAAATGAGGCAGATACCCGGAGTGACGATGGGCGATTCGGAAGCTCCAGAGAGTAGCATTGTATGGCGCAGATAAAGGATACTGAGATCATATGGCGTAGGGCGTTTGATACCTATGATGAGAGCTATAAACGGAACTAATACAGCTCATTTTGTACCTGTTCTCTGCTTTGTTTTGTTACCGATTTCACTAGTCGTGATGCAAATGCTAATGTCAGCTCGGACAGACACACCCAACACGCAAAGAAAGTGATATCAATCGCCCATGAATTTATTATTTGTATCTTGTCGCAACGAAGGTATTGCTCGCTGCACCTTTTGTGCAATCAGCCCTGTTCCAAAGAATCTGGAACAGGGCTGAAAGACGAATACTTCTGGAAGAAGACGTCACTTCTCCATTCCGAATGTTCCACTGCAATTCAGAAATGTAAACATGTCCCGCACCGAACGAAAGAAAGATTAGCCATCGAAGGAGAGAAGGGAAAAAGAAGGGAGGGTCTAAACCATCTCCTCAACCGGCTCCTCCTTGACACGCTTGGCCATGGGCATGTAGTCTTGTTCAACCTCAACATCTTCCTCGCCATGCTCCTCAACGCTCTCCTTCTCTACGCTCTTCTCCTTGACCTCAGCTTTCGGTTTCCTACCTCTCGCCTTCTTCGCCTTTGGTGTGTCGTCTTCACCACCATCTCCCTCGCCATCACCATCTGCACCAAGAGCAGCTCTCTTCTTGGGCGTAGTAGCTTTGGGAGTGGTGTTCTTGCGCGGCGTAACAGGTCCCTTGGCCTTGGCAGCGCCTTCGGGAAGCGTCCAGCCGTATTCTTCGAAGAGTTTGCGCTGCTCGACGCGGAGGAGGGAGACGCGGACTTGGACGCCTTTCTTGTTTGTGCCTTGGAGTTGGGGTTTTAAGTAGGGTTGGAATGAGGAGGAGGGAGGGTGAACGGAAGATAGATGGTGTTGATGAAGAGGATGATATAGGGATGAGAGGGCGTAGAAGAGGTGGTATGGAATCGAGTCGTTGAAAGAGTAAGTTGGTTCTTTGAAGGCTTACCTGGGAATACGGTTACGATGCGCTCATAATCTTCGCCGGTGAGGTAGCGGCCTTGGGTCAGAATGAGGAGCTGTAGAAGGAGCTTCATTAGTTGTGGTTCAGTACTGTAGGACTTGTTGCGTTTACCTTCTTCTCATTCTCGAGCGTCCATCGGAATGCCTAGAGTGTAATATGAGTTAGACGTTGAGCAAAGTCAAAGATGAAGTACGTACACCACCTTCAGCCTCGCTGCCATCAGTGGCCACAGTCTTCTTCTTGGGAGGCATGATTGTTGAGGACGCTGTTGTTGTGGACAATGTCGAAGGGGTGTTGTTTTGAAGGGTTGGTGTTGAACGAGAGCAAAGATGTATTTGAGAAAGAGGAAGTTAGAGTGGTGGAGGAAGGCTGTGGAAGACGAAACTAAGAACAGGATCTGGATAGACGATAAGAGTAGGAAGTGAGGATGGGTGAGAGTGGTATTTGGCTCGGGTTTGTCAGTGTTTCTTTGCGCTCACCTTCACCTTGCAGTTTACGAGAGAGGAGGAAAACACGGCATGATGACATTGAGAATTGACATTTCAGTGCAATTAAATCTTGCAGGTGATGCAAGCATTCAATACCCTCATTTTGCCATATATTCGGTGCATTCCCATTCCAGATGTTGTCATCATGGAAGTTCGTCAGCGGCCATGAAACGCCTCCAAAGTTTTCCCTTGACAATGTACAGATCCCCTAGCTGGCATAATCAACCGCCTCATCTTAGACACCTTCATCTTCCATCTCCCCACCATCGGCCATGTCCTCGACTTTGATCTCCTTCTTGGCAGTCTCTTTCTTAGGCTTGCGAGCGCGCGGCTTCTTGGTGGGAGATTCGGCTTCAGCATCACCACCCTCATCGCTCTTCTCAGTGGCAACAGTACGCTTCTTCGGGGACTTGGTAGGTGTCTTAGTAGGAGTCTCAGTGGCACCATCGGGTAGTGTCCAGCCGAGCTCCTCCATGCGTGCACGCTGCTCCTTGCGCATCTTGCCGAAACGTTGGCGAATCGCGTTCCAGTTAGTGCCGGCTGAGCTTGGATTAGTATAAATGAATTCTCAATCAGGGGGATAAAACTTACGAGGCAAGGCCTCAACGAGCTTGTGATGGTCGTCCGAGGTGATGGTGCGTCCCATGGTCAGTAACAAGAGCTTTGGATTTGATTAGACAATTGTGCAATCGCGGAACGAGTGGCTGGCTTACTGTGCGCTCATTATCTGTGGTCCAGCTGAACTTCTGTATGCATATTAGGCTTGGTAGAAGTGATGGTAGTATTGGGTCGTACTCACGCCATCACCGCCAGCCTCAGCACCTTCGTCTGCGATCTTCTTCTTAGGAGGCATTGCAGTTGTCGTAGACGGATGGACTTGGAAGCGTATCTGAGAAGATGTCTGTAAGAGCTTGTGAGCCGATTGTTGAGCTTGAGAATTAAGGCTGAAGAGGTGAGTTTGGTATCAGAAAAGTTCAGGGAAGCGGCAGCAAGATAAGATCCGGGACACGAGGATAGGTGAGAGTGAGTTGCCAGGCAACGCGACCATGCCGACAGGTGAGGAGTGAATGCGCCTTCACCGTACGTTCAGTGGGAGAACGCTACCGCAGCAACATCCTGGTACTTAAAGCACTGTCACAGGAGCATAGTAGTTGCACATACACAGAAGGATGCACGAAGTTCGTCAAGTGATGCAGCCGCCCTTTCATTGTACCCGTTCAAAGGCGTACGTCACTATTACGGTCAAAAAGACATCTCTTCGTCCCGTCCATTCTGTCATCTAACCAAAGCAAGATCATGGAAAGCATCGACGCTGCAGTTTGATCGAAGTATCATAGCATCTCTTACATATTCCGGTGATCTTCGTTCAGCCATGACCGATAAATTCAGCCAGCGAAGTGATACATACTCACGTATGATGACTGCCACACAAGATCTCGAAACTACCCTCGAAGAAGGAGCTGAATCATCTAGACATACTGAAATGAATATGGGTGCTACACCATTGCCAATCGTATCTTAAGGCAGTCCTATGTGTTGAGGTAGCGAGGATCTTCAAAGATGCTAGATGCGGAGCGCCTATTAAAGGAATTCCTTGCTTGAACTCAAAGTGGGGAGGCTATTGCAGTCAATACGGTTGGTAGTAAGTTGTACTAGAGAAACATATAGAATTAGGTTGACGCCATTTCTAGTGGATCTAATAAAGACTATTGCGAAACCAGCTGCCAAATAAGCTTTGGGTCGTGCAAGTAGACTCCTGTAAGCTCCACAAGGCCCATTGTTTCAACGACAACTGGCCTTGCACATTCCGCCTCTCCTAAGCGACCAATATCCAAGAATGCTCGTTGCGGCGCGGAGTAAATATTCTGCTCAATCCATCATCTGGAGACATCACTGGCTCGGGTCCTTCTGGTAGCACCAGTCTTTGGTCCAAAGGAGAAAGAGGATGTACGCACCCGAAGCGACTACAAGCAGCTGCGCATGAAGGATCTGTATATACCATCCTGAATTTCGCAACCTCGTTTACTTCTTCGAAGGCGAGTTTATATCAGACCCTATATTCGTTCGACACCACGCGGGAGTACACCCTGGCCTTTTAGTACGATTTTTATCAATTGAAAACTTTGCATCTTGCTCATTGACGGTTTCATTGGGAGCTGTCAACGTGTATACTAACACTTTGACAATTGCGGATAGCCCAGGACCGTACAAGTGGAAAGGGCCGATTACAACCACGCCATTGGTGCCGTCGG
This sequence comes from Alternaria gaisen, assembly GCA_004156025.2. Lineage (NCBI taxonomy): Eukaryota > Fungi > Ascomycota > Dothideomycetes > Pleosporales > Pleosporaceae > Alternaria > Alternaria gaisen. The sequence continues at coordinate 183,466 of PDWZ02000013.1, read as the reverse complement.
ACAATGAGCAGACGTTGCGTTTCGATTATGACTGTGCTCTATCCACTAACAACGGGGTAGCTTCGAGCTATATATTACTGGATGAGTTGAGCCTGATGTCGAACTAAGACATCTCATTGACTAGCCGTGTTCTTTAGACTATCAGTAATCAACGTGAATCACATCTCCATTACCAAAGAGAAGTTCCCACCACGTCGCAAAAGCATTAAAGCCCAGCCAATGCATACAGGCGCGGAACGCACACAGATCGGGAGAGGGTTGCCCAGTCTTCCCGAATCATTCTAGGCTGTTATCTGTTAGGTAGCGATATCAAGGCTTGCTGCCTGGAAAGTGGCATGCAAGAATTCAGGAGAACTTCTGTAGTCGTCATGACGTTGAATACACGACTTCAGATGACTTTTGGAGGACCTCGGGAGGCTGACGAGGTGTGGTAGGCTAGAATGCCCAGAGATTTAGGGCTGACGTATGATGGTCAGTGCTTCGTGCCTGTATCCTAGCGTTCGGCATCGTCATCCCCTGCACACACGACACTGTGAAGCTTGTTGTTAATCAGTAAGCATTGTACTGAAAAGACGTACGACTGTGTCTGCTGCTACGCCTATTGTGTATACGTACTCCGCCGACGAGTCTCGGAACATTTCCTTCATATCGGCCCTCCTCTTCTGGCAGTGAGAGACGCCTCATCATCATCCCGTGCTTATAACACCAGTGCCGCGGATAGCGCACTGCCGTTGTCGCCTTCTGTTGATCTAATCTGAACCCAGCTCATAATGGGCGAACCACAGGCCACAGCCGTCCAGAGATCGTAAAGCTATGTGCGCCGCTGAGACATCACTAGGGTCATGACAGGCTGCGCTGGAATGCCATTCGATAGCTAAGATATCTACCTGGACTTCAAGTGGGAAGCGTCGTTCGGTGGCTTGATGCCCGCCGTCCTACTCCCTGCTTCCACGCGGGTGCCCACAGCCAGGTAGGCCCAATTTGATTCAGATCACCAATGGGACTGCTTCCCGCCGTTGTATCACACCGTTTGACTAAGCAAAACAGCTCTTCTTGAATTCTCCGCTAGGCGCATCAGAGAAAAGACGGTCATTATGCTTCACACCATGCAGGGGTCACCTCCCACTAGCCCCGAACTCGAGACGATGCCTACAGAACATGCTTGTTTCAATGCTTCCGTAGCCTCTTAACATGATTGCTTTTATCTGATACCCTCTGCTTGACTTCTCATGTATCTATGCATCTCTCATTTTACCGAACGCACCTTGCACAAACTCGCCTCAAGACAATACCTTTATCGGTCCGAGCTCAGCCCCCACAGCATGTGTATTCGTGTAGTCGAGAAGTTTCCCGTCTGCGGCTGTGTCTATCATACTCATTCGGTGGATCGATGCGCCTACTATGGACGACATCCGGTTATTGAGAAGGTCATCTGGGTCGGCGCGTCGTGTCAAGATCACAAGAATCGCTGATGCGCATACGAGCAGAAGAGCATCTACGTCCAACGTTTTGAATTTGACTGCTGGTCAGCTTCGCCAAAGATACAATGAGTACTCGCGAAACTGGTAGACGAAGCTAATGCCAGTACTTCAAGCTAGAGCATCGACCATCTAATCAACAGCAACCGAACGCGGAAGAAAGGTCGACAAAGTACTGACACAATGCCACCCGTACGTTTATGATCTTGGATGAATTACACGATACTAACAGACTGGTACAGGTGGCGATTCGATGCACCACGGATACCCACCCCATTATCCATGCTGATCTATGCTGGACACGACGTTGGAGGACAATCTATTACCAGCCTGCAGCTGAACCTGAGTGTTCAGTGAATAACGAGACCTTGGCCCAACTTACGAAAGGCCAGAACCTAGCACCATTAGAACCCGGACGACGTATGCGCAACGTTCCTTGATACAGCTGCTACACCAATCTCCAAAGATCTACCGCCCCAATCAACACAGCAAAGAACCTTGACGTAAAATCTGGTACAGAACCTGTGCCAGAGCTGCTGCGTTGTAGAGGCGACATGAGTCATTGTCTCACTGCTGGACAATGTTCTGACGTTTAGGATATCGCTTCTCGTGGCAAGATGGACCTGTGACAACAACGTCCTCTTGTCTCCTACGTTCCTTGGTTCTCCCGGCACGAGCCGACTCACCGTATACGGGCCCACTGCGTGCCGATGCCTGGCTCTTTCGTCCACTGTTGTGGTATGTCTGAACGCTTTTCATGATCCGATAAGCAGCGGCACGATCCTGAGCACCGGAAGGATGAGGATGCTTTGGAACGTTTCCAACATCGACCATGTCCGGTTTCTCTGGCACGGATTGCGGTGAGGCAACTTCATCCTTCGATTTCGCGCGGCGGTCGCTGTATCCAGAGGAAGATCTCCGAGTAGCGGCGCGGCGCGGCCCCGCCTGGTTGACAAAGGGGAAACACTCTCCGGTGGCCAAGTTCGCCGTCGCAATGTTGGTACGAGAAGATTCAAGGAGAGGCTCCGCAATCGGTTCGAGGGCGTTCAGGGCCTGGTCCAGCTCCTGATCAAGCGGGCACAACTCCGCGGCCGATGTTCTCTCTTGCGACTCCCTATACTCCAGCGCCTCTCTCCTTCTCTCCGACACCTCCCTTTCTCTCTGCACCGCCAGCGCCAGCCTCCACTTCGCGTTCCCAAAACGATGGCGACTTGGGAACATACTCAGTGTTGAGATTGAACCTTGCACGCCACGCTTCGTGACCTCCAGGCGCTCAAGGTCTCGTCTCAGCTCGTGCTGTTCCAAGATCAAGGACTGTAATGCTTCAACGTCAGCTTGGTGGTGAGGCCCGTCAGGTATGCTTCCGGACGCCCCCACGCTATGACAATGGGGACACTCGAGTGCATGGACAGTATCTGGCACTGCCTTCAGGATACATACTTCCTTCAGCGCCCCCTGAAGTAGCTCTCTATTCCTACGGTACTGTTCAGCTCGAGCTTTGAGTGAGTCATCCTTGAGTTCGAGGCCTGGGGTTGTACTGGCCGTTTTAATCACCTGGAGACTGTGGTCTTTTGGTCGGTACTCATAGGTCCAGACGGCGAACGGGTCTGGTCGTAATGGAGGGGTGAAATTACTCGACGAAGACAATATATTGCTCAATCGTTCATGCAGCGGCAACTTCAGGTTTTCGTATACGGGACAGGTGGGTGGACTTGGTTCGGCATCAGGATCATCGATGCACGTCGCTCGCCTATCGGCTTCCTCGTTCAAGTGCTTGGTTCGATCAATCGATTCGTGGAAGACATTGGATACTTCGTACTTGGGGTAGCCGGAAAGGAAAACCTGCAGAACGTCCTCTCGACTGGACTTCTGATCCGAGAATTCGGCCGGCTCGCTGCGTTCGCCTTTAGGTGGTATCGCCGACCTAGAAAAATGAGGATTGATGCGAGCAAACCTTGGATCTATTGACGCTTGTCAGTATTTGACCATGAGCCTTGGAGGTTGGGCAATAAAACAGCGTGCGACACAGACTTACCATCCTCGTTAGCGGCCAAAATCGAGTCGGCCACTTCGTTCAACTCAGCACACGCATCGTCCCAATACAACCTCAAGTCCTCCTCCCACTGCGCATCGGATAAGTCAAGAACCGAGGGTGCATCAGACACGAAAGAAAATCTAGAGTCTGGAATCATCGAATGGCCCTCGCGGCTACTCAATGCACCAACAGGAAGTGCAGTCATGTCATGCTCACCTCCGAGCTGGAAGTGCGATAGGGATCGCAGGCGGGGTTTTCTTTCGTCCTCATCTTCCATCTCCCACCATTCTTCCTCTTCTTCGTCATCATCTGCTGTGTCGAGATCGTTGTCCTTTCCTCGAATGACCTCCTCCTCCAATTCACTCAGCACTATCCCACTTCGTCTTGCACTGGGTCCAGATGATACCTGGTCCTCCTGTGGGCGATCCGGCTCCAGCGCCCCATCGTCCGACAATCCCGGAAATTTATCCGTCGCAGCAACGTAAAAGTCTGCAAAAGAAGATACCTGGGGAGAAACGGATGTTGACCTTTTGTCGTTCTCTTCCCCGAGGATTAGTTGGTTAGGCTTGGTGGTAGGTCGTGCGGAGAGGGACGCATGACGAGCGGTACGTGGCTTTTTTGACTCATCTAGCTTGTTGATGGGGTCAGACAGCGATTCAGGGGACTGCTGGATGGCATCTTTGTAGAAACTATCAGGTGGCTGTGAAGCAAAGGATATTTCTGCCGCTTCATCGAGGGGCGATGATTGCGATTCTAGGTTGGCGACTGGGGTTCCTGTGATGGCTCTTGCGGCTGCTTCTGCGGTATGTGCTTCGTACGCGGCGATGCGTGCAGATGTCAGCTCTGAGCTCCTTCCTGAGCGAGGCGGAGCAGTAGGAGTGGCCGCTGGCGATGGCAGAGATTTGATATCCTTTGCTGGGCGAGGTGGCGGGGCAATGTAAGTGGAAGAGAACGGGTTCTTCGGAGGCGATCCAGAAGGAACATGTTTCTTTTTCTGGCTTGGGCTTGGGCTTGGGCTGGAGGAGGAGAGAAAAGGCGGTGGAGAGGATGCTAGGGAGTCATCGTTATCGTTGGGGCTGGAAGAGAGGCCAGGTTCAAGGATGGGTGAGGTATTGAGATCGTCTTCATCGGAGGACCAAGAGGCAGATATGGGCTCGTTGTCTGATGAAATGCGGGGCGGAGAGGAAGTCATAGATGCTGCTGCTTCCTCACCTACAGTGGCTTTGATGTCAGGGTGATCATACATGTTGTTGGTGAGCTGTACATCCGCTGTAACGGAGGAGGAGGATTATATCCTGTCGTATTGTGTTTAGCAGAAGCTTCGTCTCCGTATCGTGGATAAGAGGAAAGGTGGTCTGTCACCGAAGGAAGATGAGAGAGGTGGCATCTTCAAGAAGACCCCTCGATTACATCTTTTATCATTTATGACACGCTGAACAACTGGACTCAGTCTCAGGGTCATATAGTGATGTGATCGGGCATACATATGATTTGGATCAGGGTCCTCACGACAAGGCTATGATATCACATTCCTCATGCTATAAGCGATAGGAAGTATGTCTTAGGCTACTCAAAACATACTGTGCACTAGATGTCGACATTATGACCGACTATGCTGAAAGATTTGTTGGCTGTAACTGATGGGATTCGGGCTAGTATGGAAGTGCAAAGAGGAAGAGACCTCTACTTTGAGGGAAAATGTGGAGTGAGCAGATGCAGCGGCTGTACATGTGATTCTCCGGTTCCCTGCTACATATCATTTGCCTTCCAAGATGACCTGTTGATACCCCCAAATTTGAAGTTCTGGGCCAGGGTCCACACGGCGGAAAGATGAAGTCACATATCTCGACAATTTATTTACCAGCGTAGACGACTTTTGCTATTCGACTTTCAGCTACGGCTTATCTTTCTTGATTGAAATCTGCGCTTGGCACGCTCTCAGTCTCCGAAATGTATTGCTCTATACCCTTGTATCTCCACCGCCTGAAGTACGCTTTTGGCGTGGTAGTTGGGCAATCCAGCCCAGATCCAGCTCCGTTGCAGGTAGCGTAGACACCAATCAGCGTGCCAACAAAGGAACCCGATGGACTCAGCTGTGCTGTTGAAGCTCTACCAAACGAAATTTGTCTTGACTTGCCGTTCGCCAACATCGCCGAGAACAGGTACGTCTTTGGATCCGGCATCGTGATGCGGAGCCGCATAGGCTTTCCGTGCCAGGATGTAGGGACAGGCGTTTTCTTTTCCACCTCTTCCGTAGAGTTGTAACGCAGATAAGTCGTCCCATTATTACGCACTAGTCCGAGCTGAATGTTTGCCGTTTGCCACAGGAAAGCAGTGATTCCAGCTTCCTGCCCGTCGGATTTGGGGTTGAACGACATATCCACGCTGAAGTCGAATGTGCTGTCGGTCTGGCGGCGTCCAATGAAGTTTACAGCCCTCGAAGCTGGATCAGACACGTTGAACGAGCCGGCGAGATTATTGCGACCGAGCATGACTTGCAGGCCTTCGTGCGTGGTCTTGAAAGCGCCGTCCCGAGGAACACGCCAATATACTAGGTTTCGTGGTATCGCTGAGCCCTGAGGAAAGTCGTATACATCTGGGTCTGAATTGAATGGCCCGTCACCTGGGAGATCTCTTGAGCGAGCAGGTAATTGCCAGCCCTCCATCTTGCCTCGTACAGGTTGAAACACTGGCCATTCGCCAGACTCCCATGTCACAGGTGTAAGCACAGTTTCGCGACCCATGGGGAAGGAAGTGCCATTAGGACCCACTCGCGTCGCGAGCGCGACCGACCACCATTTCCCGTTGTTATCTCGGAAAAGATCTGCATGGCCGACAGTCTGGAAGTACTCTGATGTGCCGCGATTTGTGAGATGAGGGTTGAACGGGCTGGACTCGTAGGGTCCAGTTATGTTCTTTGCGCGAGCCATGGTGACAGAGTGGTCTTCAGCTGTTCCACCTTCGGCAATCAGGAGGTAGTACCACCCGTCTTTCTTGTAGATGTGCGGTCCCTCTGGCCAAACACCACCTGTTCCGTTCCAGAGCTGCGAAATGGGTCCCATTTCCCCAGTGTCAATATTCATCTCCTGTAAGATGATGCCCTGAGTCGCAACATACACCTTGCCGTCATCATCCCAGAATAGATCGGGATCGATCTTACCGGCCTCGAATCTGACTGGATCACTCCAGGATTCATCGTCAAACGGATTCGTAGTCTTGAACAGCACACCTGCCAAGTCACCAGATCCCAGGTATTCACAGATCACGTAGAAAACACCCTGGTGATGTCGGATGGTTGCCGCGTACATGCCCTCCTGTTGGCCTTTGGTGGCATAACTGTAGCCCGGAAGCTGAGGCTCACGGTTCCATGCGTGGCTGATATGTTTCCAGTCTACCAGATCCTTTGATGCGTAGATGGGCAGTCCAGGGAACGAGATGAAAGTAGAGGTTACGCAGAAGAACGTCTCGTCCACGTTGACGCATGATGGGTCGCTGTGCCAGCCTGGAAGTACCGGGTTGAGGAACGTTGAATTTTGCGCGAGCGTCGCTGTTGAACAGGCAAGAATAGCTGTCGTGACCCTCATTAAGAATCGCATCTTGGAGGATCTTGGGATACCTTGACAGAGCTTACCCTGCATCCGGCGATGCAGAAAGCTTTATGCATACCAGCGACCAGTAGGCGCAATTGGTTCCTAAGTGCTACCGGGCTGCTGGGAAGAAGCATGACCGACGAGTCTCTTGCATATCGGTTGTACTCATTTAGCCAGAGTAATCCCGCGGTGCTATTGGTGTCAAGCATGCAGCATTTTCTAGCTAGTATGCGGGGGAACACAATGAGCTGCAGAACCACCGGGCTTAATGAGGTTCAAGATCCGGGGATTGAGGGGAAACTAATTTTGATCGTCGCAATTTCACGCAATGACGTCATAATTTCTCCGTGCCTCATAATCCTACATTCCGTGAGGCTTGCTAAGGATTTCTATTATATGCTTCGCAAAAGCCGGTTGTATCACTGGATTTCAGCGTCTTGTTTCTGAACAGTACGCGCTCTTGGTATAATAGACGCCGCCACTTTGTATAGTGAGCGCGCTATGGTATCTTTCACTATGTACAATCTCGAGAAAAGTGTCATAACCTTTCATTCGCAATGCTATACAGGAAGTCCACTCGAATAAGATAGTATGGGTTTCACCTTTCCCCGACGGCAATGTGATGCGCGTCTCTGCGGTGTTCTCACACAAAGTTACTCGTTCCCCCGGATATGATACGGCAGCATATGATGCGTACCGAAAGGAGAAACGACCTTTCAAAGCAATCCGACCGCACTTAAGGTGGTAATCCCTGAACCGAATACCCCATAGGTGTTGAGTACGACGCATCGTAGGAGATCGCGATCTACTCTTCGTGGCGATGCGATGCGGTGAGGATGATTCAAAACGTGTTTCTTATCGAGGTTGGTGTGTAGACTGAACGACGATTTTGGTGTGATTACTTACAAACTAACATTGATCTGATGAGTGCGGTACGAGTTTCCTAACTCGAAAAGTCTCAAACTCAATTGCTTTCATGATTATTGGGAAGGAATCCTGGTAGCATATGGGTGGTCGATATTGCGGACTAAGTGCATGGCTTGGAGTCCTTGGGTCATCGCAAACCAGAGGGTGGCTACGGCGTTGATGACGCTCATAACCATCCGCTCAGGAAGGCATAGCCAAGTATGCTTGGACTGTCTGGACAAAGCAGTCGACATCCTCAATCTGCTTCAGCATTTCGTGACCAGCCTGAATGTAGAGGGTCTCTTGCTGTTGGCCAGTCATGGGCGTACCGATATGTTGTTGGTCAAGGTTGTTCAGCATGAGAGCCTCCAACTTCAGCGCAAGATCGTCGACCTGAGCCAATTGGAGAATGGCTTGGCCTCCATTCCACGTGTCGCTGGCGCCGATATTCATCTTGTTGATCGCGTGCTTGAGAGCAGTCATGAATTGGCCTTTCACATCCTGAATTGGCGGCGGAGGAGAAGCGTGTCGAGCAGCAGGAGCCACACTGCTTGCGCCAGAGATGCAGAACGCGCCAGCAATCTTAGCCTTCGCCGATGCAAAGAATCTCTTGATACTTCTGTGAAATTCTTTTGCTTTATTCACAAAACAGTCGAGTTTGCTGCAGTCTTGAAGCTCGTGCTCAGACTGTGTGTCGTACTCGCGTTCGATCTCTGCAGGGGTTGGTGGACGATGCAAGCCGTGCATATGGTCCGAAATGCGTTGGAGAACAGCAAGCTCCAATTCCTTGACCATGGGTAGCATCTCCGATGGTAGCAACCGTTCTTTGAACTTCGCTGCCGCTTCGTGATTCTTGCGCTTTATGTTCCAAAACAAGCGGTACATGAAGTCCACTCGTTTGTCGTGAGGAAAATCGATCAGCGAAGGTGGAGCGCTGAGAGGTTGAATGATGCCAAGCTCTTCTTGGGTGAGCGGCGCATCTATCGAGTCGACCCGGACTGGGATAGAGATCTCCTCGGCGTTGTCCATCTCCTCATCCCTAACTCTCGCCAAGAACCTCCGTTCATCCTCTAAAACGGTATGTTCGGCTTGAATGCCAACCTCGTACTTCTGATCGAGCCAGTTTTTGCTCGGTAGGTTAGACAACAACAGCGCATTCGAGTGTATGCTGTGAAGGACGTTGCCTTCAATATCATGCGTCAGCTTCACAATTGCGGTGTTGTCAAGCAGAAGTCCATATCTTGGAGAGACTTGGCGCTGCATCTTCTCCAGTTGGTCGTATAGGTAGATAAGACCATGTTGGCGGAGTTCGTAAGACAATTCGCCGAGACACTGGTGATCGCTTTGTTTTGGTGCTAGGCGGTCATCACCGAACAGAGCAGGCTGCTGGAACGAGATATCAGGACGAGTTGCTGACGCGAAGTTGCTTTGATCATCAGAAACACCATCCAGATCGATGTCCATCGCGTCCGATGCAGATACACTAGAGGTGGTGGTGATCGAGCGATTCTGCGAAGCAGAACTTGTGTTCCGAGTAGAGATCTTGATCGAAAACAGAACGGCATTCGAAGCGGAACCCACATGTTGTTTGAAAGTGGCAATGACAGCAGGTACAGATACACCCGTTGCATCGCTGACGTTAGAGACGAAGGGTTGATCAGAACGAAGAAGCCTTGCTTGTCTTTCATAGCGTCAAGCTCGGCCACCACGATAGCGGTCAGTCTTCTGTGCTCGTCGTCCGTAGTTGTCGTATCAGTGACGTAGAAATCGATGGCTTTGCTTATAGCACCTTCGAGTAGGTCCAAAGCGTCAGAAGCGTTCTGAGTAAATATCTTCTCCCGGCGACAGATACTGTCCAAGCAAAGTCCGACCTTTTTCATACCAGTTTTGCGGACGTGCTGAGCAATAGTAGACCCATAGACATAGGGGAGTGTCTGCCGCCACAAGTTGGCATTAAGGAAGGCACCGCATGGTCTAATGAGCGCCGCCTTGACATTCTTGAGGTCACTGTCCGCCGCCGATGATGCAGGCTGTGAAGTGTTAGTCGCGAAGACCGCGACTTGGACAAGGTACTAACCATAAACGGACTATGCGTTGCGCTAGTTGTGGACATTATGACAGAGTTCAGGGTCTCATTTTTATCAGGTCTTGTTCATCTCACGACGTTGTTCGTACACTTACAAGACTGTGATGGCCTAATCTGAGAATCGAGGTGATGATCCTGTCGTGTATGCGTCTGTAGGAGTGACGAACAGTGTCGATAGGAGCAGTATGCTTGGGGGATAATATGGGGCTATAGCGAGCGTGTAGGTGTATCTTCAATGACCAACAAATCGGGTAGGCTGATTATGAGAGATGTGTCTGTGGAGCGTGTGTTGAGCTGAAGCGTGGGCAGGCGATGATAATTTGAAAGTTCAGCGTCGGCGCGAGAAATAGCAAAGAGGAGGCGCCAATTACAGAGTCATAGCGCAGCGCGCGTTCAGGCGCCATCATCGGAATTTCTTATGAAAGTGAAATGGAGAAACATCTAAGAATTGACGTTACGTTCGGAGGAGCAGTGAAAGTGGAAAGTGGGCGTCCCCGAACTCATCGACCAGGCAGCTACACACGGACGCTTGAGGATGGGTGAAAATTTCCTATATACAGTCAGGGCTCAGGCAGATGATAGGTCAGCAATTTGGTGCGGTATTTAAACAAAGCCCAGAGGGGCGTTTGCTCGAAGTCATTGTTGTTACGAGATTACCGTAAAACTTTCACCAGACCCAATTGTGAACTGGCCAACTCTAGACATTTCTTGAATGTTCATGGACTGATCTGTGACCAAGATAGGATGTGACACATGATATTCCACGAGAGCTTAAATACATCAAACATAATGAGCTTTGGGCTTGCATCAGTCTGCTGCTTTGCCCACTTCCTTCAGAGAATGGGGAGAAAGTCCATGAAAAATCGATGGCAGCGACGAGCGAGCTAGAAGACACGTTTTCCACCACATACCACCTTTAAAATTCTGATAGGTCGTCATCTTACAGGCCCTGCTAGTACCGTTCCCTGTCTTTGAATCTGTATCGTTGGGGTTCTACTTCTCACTGTTGACTCAAGCTGTTCTGCAGCGAAAGACTGGTGCGCTGTTTGAATTGCATCAATCGAATACTTCTCCTCATCCTTGGGAAGCACCCTTTCTCTTTGGCGATGAAACCAGGATTGCTTTCCCGCATCGTTCTGCGTTGGTTCTGAAATTGGTTCAGACGGAGAGTCAGCCGGCGTGCTATCTTTGCGGCCTTCGACTTCATGTTTCTTATGCGTTCGCAACCAGAAAAACCAGATCGAGACAACCACTACTGTCAAAGGTGCAGTGACAGCCCAGTATATCCAGAAGCGAAAAGAGACCACTGAAGCACCTTTTGGGGCTTGCCAATCGAACATGTCCATAGAGAAGAAAGACGAAACAAAAGTGCCAGGAAGAAACAAAATACTCATAACGGCGATTGTGCGCATAGCGTAGCTATCTTCCTTGGTAGTGTTCGCGATCGCAGTTTGTATCCTCGCTAGTTCAGTTTGTAGCTCAGCCATGGCCAGACTGTCTTTATTATCGCGTTGCGCGATCAGATTGTAGACTATCTGTAACTGACTTTGCGCAATTTTCTGGTTGCACGAAATCTCGAGTAACAGAGCACGCTGTTCCGTCTGTAGGTGATTGAGCCTATCTTCCAAAGACTGTAACACTGGGTCTGGTTCCGCATTGGGAAGCAACTTCCTGCTCCTTATATGGCTCAATATTTGATCAACGCAGACGGCATTAGCATGAATACGCATTTCGTGGAATGCGAATCGAGAGATTATGATGTTCAGACTCCTTGTCAAATCTTCAAAATCTCTCTCTGGCGTTTTCCCAAGCTGACTAGGGCTATCGGTTGACAGCGGATAACCATGGAAGTTCGTGCGTAATTCCACTTGATAGAGATCCGAAGCGTGCGTTTTGACTCCAGTTGAATCACTCTCAATCAGCATTTCGCACAAGATGATTGGAGTGTTCATCCTATGTGCTGAATCTGCCAAATGATCTCCAAGATGCATTGCCAATCGAGACTTTTCGGTTCCCTGTAGACCAAAAATGATCCCTCGCAAACCAGGTCTTTCTTTATTCCAGGACAAAGCAAGTGTCCAGTTTTCTGACCCAGAAACTGGTGTTCGAAGCACAAAGCCCATGTGATTGCCCGCTGTGTAGAATACTGATTTTGGTGTACCCGTCAGAAGTGCTTGGTAGATCCCTGCTGGTATTGCCAACTCTTCCATTATCTTCACAAACACTTCCCGTTCAAATGGTATTGTGTTGGATGATTTCGATGCTTCGCATAGTATGATTGCCAGATCTCTGGAATATGGTTCTAGATCTGAGTTATCTGACGTCGGAAAAAGTATACTTTCTGGGTTGGTGGCCTCCAGGAGTGTTTTATCGAACTCTGCTTGTGGGATGTCGCCTCTGACGTCTTGATTTTGAGCTGTGTTCAGGCGAATCTGGTATGTAATTGCACTCTCGAAGAGAATTTTGCTGAAATAGCGCTTTTGCATGCAATCCAGTTTCTTGAGGTAATCATCGATTACCCGATCTTCCGTAACCATCTCATCTTCAGGCAAGAATTGGTCATGCTGGTTTTCCTCATTCTGTGGCTGTCTCTGCGAGTTCCTTTCTCGATTGTAAGCGTTGGATATTGTGCGAGATACTAATGTAACTAGCTTACAAGATTTGGTCGTCCCCAAGATTTACAGATAGAGTACGAAGATGTTGATGTGTGACCAATGTCACTATATCGCGCAGCAAAGTTTGCTGGGTACTCAGCGCCTCACTGATCTCTCGAAAAGATGGGTCATACCGAATGCGAATGTAAAATCTTCTGTTTGGCTTTTTTGATTGTGCTGGATGGTTCCGCTGGATGACTTTCAGGAGATTTTGCAGAGTCTCCGATAGGTCCAGAAGTACAGGTTGCATGAGGTCTATTGCTTGAGACGAGAACATGGTTCGGTCGGCCCGCATGATATCCTGCGCCAGGATGTCCAACACATTTCGCAGACCATTAATCTGAGAGCGGATTTCGGACAGCGCTGGTGAAGGTTCTTCTGAAGTGTCCAGAAGGGCCTGTACCTCGCCAGCAATTTGAGCAGTGGTTATGAGACTGGCTGTGATACTCAAAGGGTCCATGTTGGAATCGTGGGTGAGGCAGATCTGCTGATAAGAATACCAGGAGTTTCACATATGTATCACCGTAAATTTAATGTGAGGACTCCGAGTACCATAACACCTATCGTTACGGGATCGAACAGCTGCGTACTCGAAATCGAGGTGGACTTCCTGGAAGGCTGAGACTCACGATGCGTGCGACTGAAAGATTTAGAGAATGCCAGCAATCAAATGGAAGATATTTGGAGCAGACTGTGGCCGTGGAAAATCTGAGATGAGGGGATTGGGGAGTAAGAAGGATGGGTCTGCCCAGGTAAGCGCTGTCGTTGCCCCGCAGCACCTCTTGGTGTGGGTGGCGCATATGCGTAAGCTTTTGATTCGCTACACAGTATATTCGGAGCAGGCTTGCGATAAGATTTCAATTCGCTGCACTATGGGGTGCTTTTAGTGATGCCAGTTGTGCACCAAAACTCAGCTAGACGACAAACAACTAGCGCAACTCAGGATGGGTTATTGCTTTGTTAGTGAAGCCAGATGATTGAGGATACACTTCTACCGCGATACAATGTAGTGTAACTCAATAGCGTTGTGCCTTCGTCTTGTCACCAGCACGGCCATCAAATTAATAGAGCAAGGCGCTTCTTGTAAGAAGATGTAACGCACCGTGTTCCCCCAGCTAACGCATACATATCGAGATGCAGGTAACCTAGATACGTAGTAGTTTGTGTCACAACCTCAGGCTTTGTCACATTAATAGCAGCACCTACAAATTCTTTGAAAAAATATGGACTTTCAGACTACCTCCACAAGATTCGTTACTGTTACCTCCAGACCCGGTCATGCAGTGGGCCGAGGAAACTCGAGCATGGTTACCGTTCATCGTGTTCCCACAGAATCAGTCGTTAATATCGGTACCAGGATGGCGATAACCTTGACAGATGCTGTGGCATTTCGACATAGTCATCTTGGTATCTGTCACATGGACATCAGACAACACTTTTGTTTTGACAACGTCCTGGTAGCAGCCATGCCACGCAAAAGTCTTGCTCATCCATTCTTTCACGACCGCAGTTTGATTGTTACGAGCTGCTTCGAGCGCTTGCTGAGCGGTTTTCAACTGAGCCTCTGGCTCGTTCTGGCGGGTGGTACATGCTTGTTCCTGGGCGTTGCGTTGAGACTGTAAAGTTTCCATATCGACCGAATGAGCCTGTTTTTCGTTATCGAGGTCAGCCGTCATTTGGTCGATCAGTGTCGATTGCGCAGTCAGGGAATTATTGCAATCTTGCTCGCGCTGCAGACATTCATCCCTGTTTGCACTGCAAGTATCGGGACCAGGGAGAAAGCCGCTCGTGGGGACCGCAAACAGAGTTCGATCGAAGAGGAGGCCGTTGGAACAAGTGTAGGCACAGTCACAATTCGGCTGTGCTGAGTTATCGGTACATATGAAAGACGGTTCCACACCTGGTATTCCGTAGGCTTTTCCGTGTGATTTTCGAAGCAGGTGGACTTACCATTCTCGTACTTGTATGAGTTTCCGAGAAGACCGAGTGATCTAAACATTTGCTAGGTGCCTTGGGAGTAACTGGTCGTGCAAAAAGCGCAGACGAATAAGAGTCAAAAAGTCTTCATCGTGAAGGAATTTGGGTCAAATGTAAGGATATTAAATGATGAACGGGATGGTTTCTCTAGTGTCTTGCATGGCTGCGTCTTGATACTCATAAAGACAGTACAATGGTATGGTAGGTACCATACTACCATAGCGCGCGGAGGGGGGCTTTGGTCACGTAGATGTCGTTATATTAAGGTTAAACAGCGTGCAAACACTGCTTGAGCTTCTTAAGACCGCACAGACACTCTGTTAATATTACCACAACACTATGTTGGTGCAATATAGCGACATCTACGTGACCAAAGCCCCCCTCCGGGCCGTACGGTATCGTCCCACTCCGTATACAAGATATTCGTGGTCACTGCCCTCTCTCCTAATTTGAACGTCTTTCTGATGACATAATGCTCCTTTTAGCTGTACGTATGTCATTACGCATGAACTCAAAGCAATCTGTGCGGCAGCAAACCGCTGATGATCTGCACTTGTGTAAAGGTCTATTCAAAAGCATCAGGTATGACCCCGAACCCTCAGAATTGGTGTACCGGTTCATAAGATAGAGTAAAGCCCGCCATGATCTGCTTTTGCTTGTAGAAGTGGGGTATCACATGATCTACCTTAATGCGCGTAAAGGCACGGCAGTGGGGCTTACATGCAGTACATTCCTTTTCGAACGATCGACATGGCTTTTTACCTTTATCTGCAAATGGGCAGTACCCAGGTATTATCGCGCCTGCTTGAGGCCCATAAGAAAATGGGAGGCACCATGAGTGAAGAAATTCCATGGTTATTTAGCAGATAATAGCACTTGCGAGATACATGATTTGGCATACAGAGGCTCCAACGATACGTGTTACTTAACTCGCTAGATCATCCTCCGAACCGTGAAGTTGATATGTGCTTAGGCTACATGGTCTTGCATGAGATTGTTTGGCTCCTAAAGTCTACTAATCCCAACAAGTATTTGTTCAGAATCATACGAAGTAACACCGGAACACTGGTGAATCTAAGGAATTGCTTGTTCTGCGACTGCATTGGAGATGAGGGGAGACCGACAGCGGGCCAAACGTTCATAAATTGAAGGCATTCCGCTCAGGAAATGGTAGTACAATCATCTCTCTTGAACATCTCCACTATTCTACCATCTAATATCACCAAAAGATCTAACAATATGCGTCACTTTGTCTGCCTGGCAACCCTTCTCTTTTGTGGGACTACATGCGCACAATTTGCCTCTGGCGACTTTTCCGGCTTGCCAGTCATGTGTCAGAATGGCAAGTCCGTATCGTTCCGTAACCAATTCTCATTGCTAACAGGCTTTCCAGGGAAAGCACCTACTCTGAGTTGCTCAGAACCCATCCAAGAAACATGTGGATGCGTCTGCCGTGACGGAGCGACATTCAATCAGACGCGTCCCGGGTCTCTAATTGATGTAACTCCACCGCCGGTCTCACAACAGCTCCCAGGAGAACCATGCATGGCTGATGTTATCGTTCCCTGGACGGATATTGAATTGCCTCATGAGCCGAATTCTTACGAACCCTCGAACATGTACGAAGACGTGGTTGATGTGCCAGAGGATAGTGTATTTCTGGTCGCCGATTCGGCGCAAAGGTGTCAGCACTTTGAGGTGTATGTCGATGGTGAGAAGGTAGGGGTTACGAATGGAGACGGACCTCTTGATAAAAGCGCTTGTGGGGACGCCGAAACCTGCATAAAAAAGAATGGAGGAAGCCATGGGTATTTTACGCTTCTGAAAGGCTAGTCACTTCCAACAAGGCTATGGACTAATTTGCGAGACTAACTCCAAGAGTAGGACGACATGCCATTGGCCTCAGATGGATCGGTATCACAGACGCCTGTAAAAAAATTGCTATTGGACGTGGCTCTTTCCAGATCTACAGGAAATGCTGAACGATCCGATGTGAACCTAACATAGCATGCCAGGCAATTCAGGAAGGGATTTGGTCCTAACGCGCAAGCTTGGTGCCGAAAATCAAATGTTGATATCGAGATGGGGTTGTAGGATTGGTGATGTTTATCGTCGGAAGCTGAGGTTGCATTGGTCTATGTTTAGCGCCCCATATCTACGACGCGCTACCTACACCTACTTTGAACACTAGTCAATGCGAACCCAATCTTCAATACAATAAAGAACAAGCGGAGACATGCATGAAGCACACGCATACAGACAACAAGACATAAAAAGTAACGTCGAATGAAGTCTATTGATAAATAGCGACCCCCTTCCCCCCACCTACAGCCCTTCAGCACCACCCTCCCTTCTCCCCTCCTCTTCCCTCAGATCCTCCCTACTCCCCTGTCCCCTAATCCCCCTCCAAAGCCCACTCAACGTACTAAGCGCACTCAAGCTCCTCCCTCTGCCCACTCTCCTCCCACCAGGCGTCCTAGCACCACCAGGCGTCCTACTCCCTTCCTCCCCGGCAGCACTATCCCTCGTTCTCCGCCTACTCAACGGCTCACCACCCAACCCCATTCCCATACCGACTCCAGCACCACCATCCTCCCCACCATCTCCCCTATCCCCATTTCTAACAGCCCCAGCACCCAAAGCAAGCAAGCTCTCCCGCCTCCTCACCGAATTCCCCCGCTTAAGATCCTGCACCATAGTACTCAAACTCGTACTCAGCGGACTCGCCAGCAAAGGACCCCCCACAATACTATTCCTCGCACTCTGCACACGATCGCCCGTGCGCAACCTGCGTAATCCAGAGCCAGGCGTAGTCGGGACTTCGTTTTGGCTCTTGCCCCGCGTTGGCGTGCGGGGTGGCGGTAGTGGTACGGGGAGATCAGTATCTGAGACGGAGACGAGGGGCGCGGATGGTGGTGCGGCTTCGGAGGGGAGGACAGGCGTGGATGTGTGTCTGTTTAAGGGCGGGGTGCGGTAGGTGGGTTCGTTGGGGGCGGACCAGGGGTTTGCGACGAGGGAAGAGATGATGTCTGCGGTTGCGGGGCGGGAGGGGTTTGGTGGTGTGACGGGGTCGGTGGGGGTGAGTGTGATGTTTGGGGTTGAAGGGCGAGTGTCTTGGTCGTCTTGGTAAGGACGTGACGTGTCTATGGGTGGGGATAGTGCTCGTGTTGTTGAAGGGCGGCGCGAGACTTGCTCGCTTGGTTCGGATGTACCGTCGGCGTAGACTTCGCCGGCTAGGTGAATTGTATCTTCTGGCTCTGGATCGTGGTCTTCGTCGTCGTCATCGTCACCGTGGTGGGATGGGCGGCCGCTGGTGATGAGCCAGACGCCGAAGAAGGTTAGAGCGCATCCGCCAACGAATTTTCCAGCGTCTTCTCCAGAGGTGCGCTCGAAGTCGCGGTAGAGGACTGCTGATCCGCCGATGACGGAGAGGGTGAAGAGGACGAATTGGACGGGGATGACTTGTGTGGCGTCGAAGCGTTGGAGAGCTCGGTTGACGTATTTGATCTGCATGACGGCTGTGCCAACGAGGATGGCAACTAGCAGGTAGAAGACTGGGAACGTGATGGCACGCCAGAGCGTGTATGAGAGAAGTGAGGCAACGCCCTTGGTTGACAAAGCTGTGTATCCGCCTAGACATAGGTTAGCAGTTGTTTACATAACAGATTGACTTGAACATACCAAAAAGTCCTACAAGTCCCAGATCAATCAAGATGTTCTTCTCCCCATAGCGATTACTAGCAACCATCAACACAGCAATAACTCCCACCGTAATCCCCAAATACGTCTCAAACTCCCATCGTCTTATCAAATCCCAAACCTCACCAGGGCCCAGTTTAGGATTATTATCATTCGCCGACAGCACGACCGTAACCGCGCCTCCAACAGCGATAATAACACCCAGCGCATCCCTCTTGCGAAATGGCTCTTTCAGCATAAAAGGCGCAATGATGCAGTTCGAAATGAGCGCGACAACACCCAGCGGAGAGACAATAGACGCGGGCGCGAATCCATACGCCAGGAAATTCCCCGCTTCGCCAACCGTCATGAGGATGATGCCGAACCACCAATACGGCGATTTCAGATACGACGTCTGCTTGAACGCTTGTTCCTGCTTGCCCGACTCAGCGCTATCCTCTCTTTGCACGCTCGGCCTCGGAATCAACGGATCGTTCTCGGATGCCTCGAAGATATCCTCTTGATCCCCATTCTGTCCGTTACTTCTCCTTCTCCTTGACTCGACCATGTCCTCGCTGCCATTCTGCCTCCGTGCCAACCCCATCTTCTGCACCTCCTCTGCTAACCTGCCCGCCCCACCATCACTACCCATCACCTCGGCTTCCCTCTTCCTCCTCTTCCTCCTCTTCCTCTCCCGTTGTCTCTCCTGGAACTCCCTGTCTAGCCGGATGTGCGCGTACCGCTGCATGTTTAGCGCAAAAGATATAAGCACATTGCCTATTATCGCGGTGATGATGCCAATCAGACTGCTCCAGTTTTCTGTATAACCGCCGCCTCCGCCTCCCCCGTGCTCTTTCGATATCCAGGATAAGGCATTGTATGGTGTTGGTAGTGGTGTGGGTATTAGGCTCTGTATGGGTGTCGCTGTGCCAGCAGCGACTGTGTGGCTGGGTGGTATATGCATCGCGCGATATGGTAAAGTATGGACTCGGGAATGCGCTTACTGGCGTCCAAAAGCAAGAGATGTGTCCGCGGAAGTAGGAACGGTAGTTGTGAATCTACACACGATGGTCGGGGCGGCGGAATGTCGTTGACTCGTGGGGGGAGGATTTGTCTTCGTTCCGTTGCGCTTCGTTTCGTATCGTGATTGACAAAGAGCTATATGTACAGTACAGCGTCCACTTTCTCTATCGAACGCAACGAGGGGATAAACTATATGCGACGTGGAACACAGGACGGTGACACCATGGTGTTTCTTTGCCCAGAAAGCTGTGCAAAAAGGCTGGGTTTCGGCGGTGCTACGAAACTCACAGCTTTGGGTTGGGTTGGCGCGGGTTGGCTTGTCGGCGTTAGCTGTATGCCGCGCGATGATTTGCAGGGTTCTCGGAGCAAGCCTTCTTTCACATGACGATGGAGTGCCCTGTGCGCTGATGCATGCTGGCCAGCGCTAGCCGTCAGCGTGCATGCATTATCCGTTCATTCCGGCGGGTCGCACGAATGGTCACGGAGATGAGATGGTATTGCGGTATTAGACATGCGACTTACGATACACGTTTGCAGGGTGACAGGAGAGCCTCAGTCACTCGCATCAATCTCCAGAACACAGATGCGGCAATCGATCAGTGTGATCCCGCAGACGCGGATAAGCAAAAAGCGCCTCTGTTTCCTCACTGGTCAAACTGTGCTAAACAACAAGTCGTCATAGAAGAATCTCGAAGCCGCAACACAAAGTCCTTTTGCGAGTTTCTACGAGACCGCCCATTATGAGTAGGTAATGTAGATTGTCACGTAACCTGATGCAAATGGTAAGAAAAGAGGCACTTAATCATCTCGCCTGACCACGTTAAAAGATCACAGAACAACCTCTAGGCTACAAAACGAGATTCTCCACGGAGTTTCCACAAAAATACCCATTTTTGAGATATGTTATACACTATCAAGCGAACTCGATGCCCATGTGAAGTCAATCGAAAGAAAACCCTACGTGCATGCCATCTCCGAAAGATCATGTCCACCAACACACACTCTCTAGGATGCAAGCCCGCTATCCTTATGCTTTTGTAATAACCCCGACTCCGGGCTCACGGATCGAAAACGTCAATCTTTTGATTCTCGGACTCAACTTCCCACCCTTCACTCTGAACACATTGCCTGGCTCCTAAGCAAGGCTCATCTGCGCCTCCCCATTAGTAGCCTCAGCAACACCATCACCATCCTGCTCCATGCTCTCGGCAACGACATCAGGCTCCGCAGCGAGAAGACGAATGCGCGCCTCAACCGCCTCCTCACCAACAACAGACTCCTCGACCTGTGCCTTGCGGATGAAGACTGTGTGCCAGCGCTTACCCCAAGCCTTGATGAGTTCGACCTCCTCTTCCGTGAGCGCGCCATTCGATGACTTCTCAACCAGGGTATCAGCAGAACCTTCAGCGACGCCACGCATAGAGTCTTCAATGTACTTGAACAGCTCGCGGGCGTTGTCCCGGTCCTTGGCCAGCGTAGCCTCCACCATCTCGATCTGTTCTTGAGGAAGACCCTTCTGGAGACGGGCAGATGCAATCTGGCGATTGCGGTTAGTCACCTTGGCGACGGTATTGCTGACCATCTCGAAGACCCAGCTCTCCGTCAAAGCCTCGCCAGCTCCCATGTGGCTCCCAAACACCCACTGAACGACAGTCATCGGCGCAAGAATAGTATAGTTGAGCAGAATATCGATGATGCGGACTGCAACACCAGGCTGGTCTTTCCAGTACTCGACGACGCTGGCAACAATCTGGCGACGCGCGACCTCGTTTTGTGAGAGCTCGAGTAGGCGGTCTTTGCCGCGTTCAATGCAGGATAGAACGTGGGAAAGTGACTTCGCTCCTAGTCGGCAGATGGCGGTGACGAAAGCATCGGTCGAGGGCACGAGAACCTCGGTGATGCCTTGTTCGAGAGCCTTCTCGTGAATCGTGTCAATGGTGACCTGAATCTCCTCGGCTGTAGCCTTCTTCCTCAGTTGACTGAGAAGAGTCTGACCTTCGGTAGCGTAGGGGGTTTCTGGATTCGCTGTTAGTGAAGATCGTTCCAAAATGCGAAGCATACATACGCTGGTTGTCGTATTTGAAGTCGGGACTGTTGTCTGCGTCTAGTCGCTCTGGAATCATAGAGTGCATGGGCTCTGGCAGTGTTGATCGAATGCGCTTGGCAAAGGACAACCGTATCTCCTTGTCCAAGGTCGCAAGAATGAAAGCCTTCTTGGGGTGCAGATTTGAGAGCTCAAGGTCCTCCAGCCATTCCGTCCATCTCCACCTGAATTCGAAGTTGCTGAGATGGTGCGAGAACCAGTCGAGGAATCGGTAACCTAGCTCCAGATCCATCATAGGCAAGTTCTTGTAGATGGTACGGATAGCACGTCCAAGGGAGGGCGCGATCGCAGCGGGCGCGACCTTGCAGCACTGTGTGATAAGTGCGTGGTAGTAGACAAGCTTGTGCTCTGCACTGGGCAGCTTGAACAGTTGCGAAAAGATAGCGTCAATGATCATGTCCTCCGACTTGTATTGAACCTTGTCGCCAACCAACTCACGGAACTTGTCAAAGGGCGAGCCGCGCTTAGCGAAAATGTCAACGGACCAGTAGCAATCGACGTCTACAAGGAATTTTGCGACCATTTCACGGTTAAAGTCAAGCTGGTTGATGGTGTCAACGATGGCATCTCGAACGAGCGATGACGCGATGTCTGTGGTCTTGGGTACGGTGTCAACTTCCTGATCGGCGAACAAGGAGAAGTATGCTTCTGGGAAGACCGGCCGCGGGCCAGGGTTGACTGGCGATGGGATGGTGAAAGTAGGAAAGGCGTGAGTCTGAGGGGCCGTGGGGAGAGCGTCTTCCTCAGTGTTCATCCTACGTAAAGCGTCCTTGTCGATACGTGGAATGCACCTCAGTTCAAAGCCAGACTCAGCCTCAGCTGATAGCTGTGCTTGAAGTAGGCCAATGACGCTGTGGTGGTCAACCGGCTTCGATTCGAAATCGCCGACGTAGGAGTGAATGAGGCTTTCAATGGGAACCGCGTTGCTTGCTACTATGCCAGTGTTTTTCAATAGTTGTTGTGCTTGCTCGTGGAAACGCTCTCCTCCAGCGACGATGGCGTAAGGAATGGTAAGAAGAATGATCTTGACCAGTTCAATACCGACAACCTAGTAACGTCAGTGGGTGTGATAGCTGAACGCATGTAGACCTTACATCGTTCTCGTTGGCACTCTGGAGATCAACGACTGTGTCGAAGAGTTGTCCGAGGAAAGTGAAGACACCATCTTCTTCGTAGAGTGACTGCAGGCAAGCGAAGAACCTCAGAAGCAGCTTGAACTCTTTCCACTCGCCAGCGTTCAGCGCTTCCTGTGCCCGGTCTCCGACGCGCTTCATGGCCTCGATAGTGATCTGTGAGTTAACATCGTTGGCGTAGTAGGCGACGGCTGCGACGAATGGGATTTTGAAGGGCTGTTCGATGACACTATGGTAGTTAGTGAGATGGGCAATTCAGGACAAACTGATGGTGCTTACAGCTGTACAAAGACATCGAAGAAGTCGGAGCGAAGACGCTCGTCGTCAAAGTGCTCTCCAAAGAACTTTGCGATCTCGATAGCCTCGTCCTGGGGTAGCTTGGTGGAGCTTGCAATGTTCAAGAGCAGTCTACGCAGTTTGGGGAACGGCGGTTCTTCGTATCGGCGACGAGGGCCATCATCGTTACGGCGGCGCTGGGGTCCGCGACGGTCGTCACCGCGGTAGTGATTGTCGTTGTCATCTGCGGGACGCTGTAAGTATCGTAGAAATAGGTAATTGACCACGCCCCAAAGCAAGATGGTGAGGGCGCATCCCATGTGCATATAGAGAGCCATGATAGCGATAGAATCAACAAGTCGTCCACACCGCATATGCAGCTTGCGCAATCGTTTGGGAGAGGATGCATGTGTACTCACCATCACGACGGCGCTTGTTGTTTCCTCGATAGTTTCCACGATCGCGCCTGTCGTCACGTCGGTCCTCGCGCCTATCCTCGCGCTCTTCCTTGAAGTCTGCGTCCGCCATGTCCGCGACCAAGATTGCGCGTGCCTTTTCTTCTAACGTTTCCGGAGAATCTTCCCTCTGATGCAATGGAATCCAGGCACGGTCGGCGCGAGAGTCGTCACGGTCGCAGTTTACAGGCCTATGCGGTGGATATAAGTCACCACGCCGGTGATCAAATGTGCGTTTTCGGAATGGGGCGGTTCGATTGCGATGTTGGCGGATGGTTCGCGATAGTGAATCGTCGAGATGGCGCGCTGGAGCTTGTGTATCGAAAGGGTTAGCGGCATCTGCGTCAGTACCTTGGCGCTCGGTCCATGCACCGTCGACGACGACGTCCATCGACGAATCATTGAAGGGTGACAGGTCTTGTAGTAAATCTAGCTGTGTTTCTTCATCTGTCAATTTGAGCATAGCGATCCGATCTGGCGAGATGAACTCGGTATTCATATCCAAGTCAATCATCTTGGTATTGTTCGTAGCTTGTCTTCTATTGACCGTTACCTGGTAATGTGTTTGACAAGCCAATCGTGTGGCACTCTATAGAAAGGTCGCGGGGGAGGATTTGAACAATGTCCTATGTACCGAACAGTAAGAGGGAGGGTCACCAAGGTGAAGCTTCGAGTAAAGGCAAACTGCGTACAACAATAGAGCTACATATATTACGACTTCATGTAAAGGCATGAGGTGATAGACACACACAATTCTACTTCTTCACATGTCTTTCTAAGGATGTTCAGGTTCTTGGAGTATTCGATACTGCAATTACCAGGAAATATATGTCACTTCCATCACGCAAAATGCATCACGTAGATGTCACACAACGCAATATACATGGAGGAACATGGAAAAAGTCTTCGTTCTAGAAAGTATGCTGAGAGGTGGGCGAATGGCATCATAGACATTCGTTCCGCTGCAAAAGTGCAGTGTCTTGCTCTAGTGCTTGCCCAGGCTGGCCATCCTTTGTCCAGCCTGCATGGTCCCCATTACAGGAATAGCATTTCCTAAGTTCATAAAAGCTTCATCGCCTGATGTGCAGCCCACCGAACTCATCTTGAACAAAAAGAAAACTCCTGCATGCAACCCAGGTGACGCATCGTAACCACTGTTGAAGCGTCGGAAATCGGATGAGTGAGACCCTCTCCCTGTATCCCATACTCAGTGCATGTCCGGATTTTGCCCGTTTCCCATACCCGTCATAGTTGCAACCTTCTGCGCCCATTCGTCATCTCAAAAGGGGATCGAGGAACATCATTTGCGGTGCCGGTCCATGATCATTTCGCGTAAACGGGCAGGCCATTGGCCACCAAAAGAAAAGCAAGCCAGGTCATTCTTTGTAAAGGTGAATGTCGGTATCATTTCAGACGCGCTCAGATAAAGCAGGAAAGGGTGTGCTCCTCGTAGTATACACCTGATAAAACCGACGCCCATTTGAGACTCCATTTTGCATCTCTCCGGACGGAAAAGCTTTGCGCTTAGGCCCAGAGAGGATCAGAAGCCGCCGCATGAATGAATGGTATCGTTTCGTGTGATAGCAGGGGCTTAATCTAGCCTTGCTATCATCTGATCCCGCGTTAATGGCTTGAAGTTCGGCGATTCGAAGTCGAGGCCACGTGCGGCCAGTGTCGCGCGGATGTGCTGCGGTACCAGCTGATTGTTGAGGTGAGGAGCAATGGAAAGTTCTAGGCTAGTTAGACTGTGTGCTTGTCGCAGATTCAATAAGACATACCGTGGTGAGTAAAGTTGTACAGCTCAGGCAGATCACGAGTCGCTCCGTTGGGGTGACGCGAGTCTGGCAAGCGTGTGTTTGGATCCCTCAACTCATCGAAGAAGGGGTGTACCATGGCATCAATAGCGGAAAGACGCTGGGTAGGCGTGTACTCGAGCAGTTTGGAGATCAGATCGATCGCGTTCGGATCAGCCTTTCGGAACACCTGGTGAATGTAAGTGGATGTACGCAGCGGCTGGCGGTAAATTGCTCGACATACCTTACTGAACGGATGAGGCTTAATCTGCGGGAACTTGTGCTCCATGTAGTTGGGGTTCATGGTGCGGATCTGGTCTCGGGTAGGCGTTCCCAAGACCTTGATGATCTCTACGAGCTGGTCAATACCCGACTCGCCCGGGAACAATGGCTGTCCAAGCATTAACTCTGCCATGACGCAACCTGTGGACCACACATCTGCAGAAGATTAGCATGTGACTACTTCCAATTACAGCACAACCAACGTACCGATCTTGGTGGTGTAGTTTGTGGCTCCAAAAATCAGCTCAGGCGCGCGGTAGTACCTGGAGCAGATGTAGGACACGTTCGGCTCGTTCTCGACCAAGATCTTGGCACTTCCGAAATCGCAGAGCTTGAGGACTCCGGTTGAAGGGTCTAGCAGTAGGTTTTGGGGCTTAATGTCCCTGTGGCAGATACCCTGCGAGTGAATGTAGGCGAGCGAGCGGAAGAGCTGGTAGATGTACAGCTTGACTTCGAGGATGGGCATAACCGACTTCATCTTGTTGAAGTAGCGCGAAGCACGGTACACGGTCTCAGGAACAAACTCGAGCACGAGATTCAGGTACACCTCGTCTTTCTGTGGCTGAAACGGTTAGCTACACGAAATGCACGCACGCGCTTGCTTGCAGACACATACCCGCTCGCCATTGTTGTAGAAGAAGGCCTTGAGCTCGACAATGTTGGGATGTCGGACAATGCGCATGATCTGGAGTTCGCGGTTCTGTTTGGGGGGTCAGCTGAGGCTGTGTATTTTGGCGTGTGTCGCGCAAACGCACCTTGAAGCGCTTGTCTTGCAGGACACGCTTGATGGCCGCATCTTCACCACTGGGCGACAGCTTCGTCTGAAAGACTACACCGAAAGAGCCGTTGCCGACAATCTTGCACTGCGTGTATGCGAGGTCTTTGTAGTCGCCGGTCAGGCCGTCCTGGACCTTTTCGCGGATAACTTCTGTGGGATTGTGAGCATGACATCAATTACGCCGTGGGTGCAAGGGGGAGACTGACCACCCATTCTTAGCGATGAGAAGGCCGATGGCCGGTTCTGGCTCATTGTTTGGGGTTATGCGTGAGGGAGGGGGTCCGCAAGCGATGCGCGGATTGCTGGTGGGGAGGAGGCTTTGGTGTTGGGAGCAAGGGGGTGGGTGCAGAGTCGAGTTTGGCGGAGCAGAAGCGTAGTGGATAAGGTTGTAGGCGCGAGGTCGAGTGTCAAGAGGGCGTGGTCCCGCGTGCCGTCTGTGCAGTACCAGGTGACGCTTCTTGTGGCTGACGGAGCTAATGAACAAGGAAGGCGCAGGGGGACCGCTAAGCAACGATGGTCGGGCAAAGGTCACAGCAGCAGGTGGGAAGGGGAGGGTGAAGGATAATTGACGGCGGAGATGGAGAGCTTGTGAAGGTGCGAGGAAAGGCGACGATGGGGTTGAGTGACGGCAGTGCTGGGGATTAAGGGCGGGGCACTGCTAGTGCGAAATTGGGTGCCAACGTGATCAGAAGGCCTGCAATTCACGTACTTGTCAGCGCAGGCCAGTCGAGCGGCGTCTAAGCTGGCAGACCTTGAGCGTACGGTAGTGGCCCGGTGCAGGAATTATGGACCTGCAGCAAGTCGGCGGGATGGGATGCAATGCAGATGAGAAATGCTCGTGGAGCCTTATATTAGGTACACAAGGCTGCTGGTGTATTGCGGAGGCAGGAGCCTGCGGATCGTTGTTGCTTGAAACAGAGGCGTCAGCAGTCGCGGCTTCGCTCTGGCACACACGACATCAGGCGTGTTTATCACTGCTGGCCCAGCCAGACTCTAACAGACGACACCACGAACATTCAACATGACCATTGCGTCTGCAGCTGCGGACGCCGGCCTGCACGTGAGGCATCAGATTTCTTCCCAGCACGCCGTCATGCCGCCTGAAATGAGCTGCACCCACTTGCTCGCTGGCGCGTGGCTGAGACGCACTCCAATCATCGCTGGAGCTTGCCATGCTTATACCAACCTGGCAGTACGAGCCCCGAATGGCTCGCCAGCGATAGGTTGCGCGCGCCCATTAGTGAGTAGCTGCCTCTGATGCTCCGTTTGACATGCGACAACCGTTCCCATTGAGACGTTGGCAGCCCATTGAGGCCGTTACCATGGCCTGAGCAAAACCCTATCCACAGGGCCCACGACGCCTCTAGCGAGTCTCCCTCAACACTCCGCGAATGCTCGACAACGTCAGCCAATTCCATGCTGCGGACGCCTGAGCGCCCGCGGCAGCAATTTCATGCAGCACGCAGTTCGAGCAACCACAACCTTGTCTTTGTTTGCACCACAGCCCGTCAATCAAAGCCGCCGCCGCCGCACATTCGACGACGACGTACCATGACACTCGCGAGTACAGGGGTCCGTAGCCGCAAAAAGTCTTCCGACTGGCGTTGCAGAGGCTCAAGTCCGACTCAACAACATGTCTTTTTCAAACTTTGCCCTCTCACCCTTGCAGCTTGCAGCAAAACCAAATCCCACTGCCGCCTCGTTTTGCTGCTTCCAGCCCATCGTCATTATTGTCGAGGCCCCGGCCACGCCCTCGTGGCCTGCAGCTCCACTTGGAGGGCAGCTGATGTTCTCTCACGCCCTGGTCCTGGCGCCCCCCTCTTCGTCTACAGCCGAATGTCCGGGCGACCCAGAGGCGTGGCGTGTTATTGTGGTGCATATCCTCTCACAGCCGCCCAGCCCTTAACCTCACCATGCCATTCTCGTCTCGTCAAGTGCCACTCCACCGTTTGTACCCCTTCCATCTTGACCGGCTGCTGCGACAAGCGGAAGCGGTCCAAGTCAACGACACCGCTGTCCGAGCATGTCAAGGGCCCACTGGCCGGTGTGAACCACTGCTCGGTGCGGGTTGCACACACGCCTTTAGACCCAAACGGGCGACACTTGCAGGAACCGACATCGTTGCAAACTATTCATGACGCTTGTGTTCCCCTCTTCGCCTTTCCCGCACTTGATGCTGCAAGGCACGTGCAAGTCGCGCGCGCAATATGGTCCAGACGCGCCAACAGCCATGCCTTTGATGTGAATCGAAATCACGACCATGTCTACTGCAGGCTACTGAGACAAATCGGGCTGAAACAATTACTACAGATTTTGCATTTGGCGCTTGCTCTGTGGGTAAGCTAGTCGAGCTACACCATCGATGCCCGACTGGCCGCTCATACGTCAACCTGCAGTAAGCATTGCCGTTCGGAAATCCGACCCACTCTATTGGCTTTCATCATGTGACTACAGGCCTTTTGAGGACGATATTCCCAGCCGCTGCAGACGGCTGCATAACCTTTACAATAGCCATAAGACCCACCATCACCGTCATTACTAGCACTATACTGCTACCGACAGACTGGTTCTCGTCCCAGCGTGAGCTGAGTCACGAATATGCTGTTCCTGTACTTCGTCACTCTTGACCTCCTACCCAAACTCATCACTATCCCGACCGTCCCGGATATAGCAAATAGATTATAGACTGTGGTAGATCGTAAATCATGAAGCCCCTGGAGCACTACATTGGTGCGCAGCGACCTCGTGCGACGAAGCCTCCCGCTCTGTCTCAGATCTGGTGGCGGAAGCTACACACACGTAGAGCGACGAACAAAAGGACGCAGGCCCAGATGTCAGCGCTTTATTCGCTTGCTGACCCTTAGGTACGGGACGACCCAAGAGACGCCAATATTTGCTTCTGTTCTTCGAGCAACGCACGCATACACATTTCAGCCTTACGGGGTACCCGTCCTACTCGTCACACCCAACGACCGGACTATGCCGACCCGCCTATGCCGTCGAACACTCGGACATTTCCTTCCTGATAGCGCGCTCTCATGCAGCACGGAATTGACATGCTCCATTTAGGTGAAGACAATGGAGGATGCACGGTGGTTGTACCACACTCGATGTAGGGTTACCGACATCGGCCGGGGAGCTCGCGACGCTTATCTACAGCTGTCACGTTGGAATTCGTTGCAGTGCATCTTGGTGTCGCGGTTACATCGTCACGGCTCAGCGCACACATCTCATGCTCTCACCCGAGTCGACGTAGAGCCAGCAACCCAGCGGCTACCCGGACGGATGATATTAGTCTGTCAATGGTCAAGTACGTACATGACTGACACTTGCTTCATCTGGTACCGTCATACGCCACCGCTAGTAGGTGCAACATCTTCTGGTGCATCTTGGTCAGCCTACACAACAGAACCTCAGATCGACATGATCCTAATGCGCATCCCTCAGCAAAGCCACGAGCATTCATTGTCCAGCCCCTAAAGTTTCTAGCTACAATCGCTCATCATTCAGCTATAACGACTAGAACACAGTCTGGGCGCTCTTATCATCGAAACAAGTACACGAAATACTTCGCCCCATGTTCTACGATCTCCCCGTTCAAGCCGACCCACAAGAAGTAAACCTTCCGCAGCTTGAAATCCGGTAGAACGGTTCGAGCAACGTGTTAGCATCGCGTTGTATGTTGACGTTACTGGCCCATTTGCATGACAAGTCGTACTTGGTGGCATCCTTTTCATCTTGTCACCTACGTTGGGAACTCAACGTCGTAAATTGGATTTCACCAATAGAAAAACATTTCAGACGTCGAAATCGACACTAACTATCCTGTCCCTGCCAATGATCGGTAACGTGTATTATCTCCCTCTTTCAGTTCAGTATACGCTCAACTAATGATCTCCCAAGAATATTCCATGGCATGCGGGCATCCATGTCAACCGCAGCATGCTAGACACGATAAGCATAACGTGCAGGGAAAGACGGAGAGATTCTGTAATCTCCCTATTACTCGATATATTGCATCACCTTTCTACTTCTCAAGGCCAAAACGCCTCGAAATTCAGGTCTTCATCCTCTCTCAAACGCTTCTCGAGCACTGCGTCACTGGCCGGGTGCCTTTCCTTTCCTTCTTTGAAATGACCCTCAAAGTACTCCTTACAAAGGAACCCGTGTATTTGATCAGAATATCCGTACACATCTTCCGGCCAAACGAAGTGCCCTTCAACCATGTCTTCACCTACACGCAGCTGCAATATGCCGCGTATAGCTAAAGTCTCCCAATTAGGGACTTGAAATACCATACTCTCTTCGTTGTCGAGCTCATCAAAATGTTCAAATAGATCAGCGTAAAGCTTCTCTCCGCCTCTGTAAATATAGGATGTGAAGTCAAAGGGTCGCTTTGTAGTGTGTTTTGTAACAACGGCCTTGTTCGGGGCTGCAAGGATATCTGGCACTGTCATGTTAACCGTCTTTGGGATAATATTTGTACGAACAGTAAGCGGCAAGCACAGTCCTACACTAGTCGTAGAAGTGGTTACGCAGGTGACGGTGAATAGCTGATTTCCTCAACTCTGGACTCATCTTCTTTTCTTCCAAGGTCGGGACGAATGCCTCGAGGAGCTTATCCCGAAACGTCCGCATGACCATTTCTTCAGTGAAGAGCTGGGTAAATAGCGCTTTCCAATCAAACGAGAATTCCCAGGGCGAGGTATCAACATTGATCGAGAAACCGGGGATGATGATTTCGTTCCTCATACCGCCTTTTGTATAGCCTCTGTTCAGTGTGCCTTCGCCGAACCGCACAATGACGTTCAAGTCGAATTGATACCATGGCTTTCTGTCGTTTGATCTTCTAGCTTCCTCAGGCCAGCCTTGTGGCACGTCGGATAGACTAAGACCCCACATCTCTTTGAAAGTTATGATGTCTGCACCCTCATTCCTTCCGGAGATGCTCTGGTCGCATGTCGGCAAAGACGCGGCAGCCTGGAGCCCCGAACGAAGGAATGGCTTCAAGCAGCACGCGCATCTCGATAAGGGCAAGAAAGTTGTGTGTGAGGCTGTTTGCGGGTGTGAATGGAAAGCGTTGGAGTAGGCTGCCGTTGAGTAGGCACTGTTGGTTGTTTGGGAGCTTGGAATTCAGCAGAGGCAGATGAGCGGTGATAGTCACCGATTTGGAATGACAGCTTGGGAACCCAAAAGTTGAACAAGTTTTGCTCGAGATGTGCTTTGTGGTGGCGCGTTATGTGGCGCAGGTATGTCCCTTGGTAGGCTGGGTCGTGGTCATAAAGGGCGATGAGTGGTGAGATGATGTGGTCGATGGGCTCCCGTGGTAGTGTTGGAAGCTGCGGCATTTTTGGTAATACCGAATTGGAGGTTGTGGTGTACAAGCTGAATCACAGTCGGTTGCTCGACTGGACGCCTTGTAGGTACTTTGTCAAGATGAGTCAACCAGTTGCCTATGGAGGCAGTGTAAACGTTGATATTCTACATCACGAGCGTTGCAATATTTAATAGCTTTATTAGGTGAACCATAATTATCTTCTTGGTATATATATGTATAAGGCTTCACGTCTCGTTGGGAGGTTGAACAAAGCGCGCCACGCGTAACGGCGGCGTCGCGTTCATGGCGCACCCATCGCCAAGTACAACTGGAACACCATCAATACCATCACTCCTTCAATGCCTCGGTCAACGACGTGTTTCCCTGGAGTGTATTTCCCATCGGCAAAGTATCATGCCTTCGTGGTGTGAGTCTGGC
Source organism: Alternaria gaisen (assembly GCA_004156025.2). Taxonomy (NCBI): domain Eukaryota; kingdom Fungi; phylum Ascomycota; class Dothideomycetes; order Pleosporales; family Pleosporaceae; genus Alternaria; species Alternaria gaisen. The sequence goes on along the minus strand of PDWZ02000013.1, from coordinate 151,463 downwards.
TGATTACGAGGTCCAAAGCGGAGATGTTCCAGATCGTACCTCGGCAACTCTTAGCTCCCCAACGTCAATGACCGAAGCAGTAGCCATGGACGACTCGTCTCCGCATCTTTTGTTAAACTACCCCGGATTTCCTCCCTGAACTTCCTCCCTACCTCATACTCATTCTTACAGACGGCAATCATGTCTGTACCGTACGACCGCGCCATGGACTTGCTGAGCAACAGCCAGAATGGCCATGTTTCCGCCTCTCAGCGCATTCCTGCTATCGCGCGGCCATTCGTCAGCGAGAGAGCGGCGAAGACTCTCGATATCGTGAGATGCCCTACAAGCTACGTCACATAGCATGCTAACGTCTGCATAGGTAGAGAAGTTTGTCGAGGAAGAATGCATCCCCGCCGACGCTGTTTACGTGCGCCAGATCGGCCAGACAGTCCAAGAGCGCTTTTCGTCACATCCATCCATAATCGAGGACTTGAAGAAGCGGGCACAAGAACTCGGACTGTGGAACATGTTCCTGCCCAAGGCACACTTCAAGGAGGGTGCTGGTTTCAGTAACTTGGAGTACGGACTCATGGCTGAGTATTTGGGCAAGAGCCGGACAGCGTCTGAGGCTGTCAACTGCGCTGCTCCTGATACCGGCAACATGGAGGTCATTGCCAAGTACGGTACCGAGGCACAGAAGAGGAAGTGGCTGGACCCGCTGCTCCAGGGCAAGATCAGGTCTGCGTTCTTGATGACGGAGCCTCAGGTCGCGTCGAGTGATGCTACCAACATTGAGATGACCATCAAGAAGGACGGCGACCACTACGTCTTGAACGGCCAGGTTAGTCTGCCTTCAGCCCATCCCATCTTCCACCTCACTAACAGCTCTCCAGAAATGGTGGTCATCAGGCATCGGCGACCCTCGCTGTAAGATCTTCATCGTCCTCGGAAAGACGGACCCCAACAACTCCGACAAATACAAGCAGCAATCCGTCATCCTCGTCTCCAGCGACACACCCGGTGTGACTATTCACCGCATGCTCTCAGTCATGGGCTTCGACGATGCGCCCCATGGCCACGGCCACGTTTCCTTTGAGAACGTCCGTGTCCCCGCCAGCAACATGGTGCTCGGCGAGGGCCGCGGTTTCGAAATCATTCAAGGCCGTCTCGGACCTGGCCGTATCCACCACGCCATGCGCAGCATCGGATCTGCCGAGAAGGCGCTAGAATGGTTCCTGGCGCGCATCAACGACGAGCGCAAGAAGCCGTTTGGCCAGCTGCTCAACAAGCACGGCATCATGCTCGAGCGCGTCGCCCGCTCCCGCATCGAAATCGATGCTGCGCGTCTTGCTGTCTTGAACGCCGCTATCAAGATTGACGAGACGAATGCAAAGGGCGCGCTCAAGGAGATTGCCGAAGTCAAGGTCCTGGTCCCCGAAGTCAACCTCAAGGTTATCGACTGGGCGATGCAGGCTTATGGTGGTGCGGGTGTTAGTCAGGATACGCCGCTCGCGCAGATGTGGTCGAGTGGTCGTACGATGAGGATTGTGGATGGGCCGGATGAGGTGCATTTGTTGCAGTTGGGTAAGAATGAGAATAAGAGGGGGTTGGCGCATAAGCAGAGGATTGAGGCGCAGCAGAAGAAGGGTGAGGAGTTGTGCAGGAAGTATGGTATCGAGCCTAGAGATCCGTTGTATCTTAACAGGACGAGTGGGGAGGCGAGTAAGCTGTAGATGACTGGTTGGTTAAGTGTAGATTCGTGACAATAGCATTGTGTCCAATCTACCGAAATTTGTGGGTATCGTTCGTGATGCGTGTTTCGATGATGATACTTGATTTACATGACGTTGCTCAGAATGGAAGCTCTTCGATTGAAAAACATAGATGAAGATGTGAAGGAAGTACTGCAAATGTCTTCACGACAGGAGACCCCCCAAGTTGTTCATATCGGGACCAGGCCACACTTCTCCCCCCATGCCAAAGACATTCGTCACCTGGCTCGCCAAAACCTTTTCATACAAATCTTTTGCAAGGTCCTTCGCAATATGCTGTTTATTGTTCTCTGCAAACTCAACAGCTCGTAGATACTGTGAACTCTCGTTCGAGAGGAGATCTGCATTTTGGCTGACGAGGAAGATCATCATCTCGATTCGTCCATGTTCTGTGGCGCCCTCAAAGGCAGTTCTGCCATCGCAAAAAGCTGGTGGAGCGTTGATGTCAGCGCCGTTGTCCAGTAGAATAGTTGCGATACCAATGTTCCCGGTGATAGCTGCTAGTTGGATGGCAGTTGCTCCACCTCGCTCTGCCGGAGATTCATTTGGATTGACACCTTCGCGTAGGAGGTATTCGACGATGTCTTTGCTTCCGACTTCTGCTGCTGCTTGTAGTGGAGTTCGCGCAATTAACCATTCGGCTGGTAGGGATATGTTTGCGCCGGCCTGATGCAGCTTCTGAACGGTTGCCAAGGAACCCAGTGAGATTGCCCAATGTAGGGACGTCATACGACCATCCTTCCAGGTTTTGTGCACAACGGCGTTGAGATCATTGACTACAGGTAGAAGACGATCAAGCGCTCTGCCAGTACCCTCGTTTTTAGCATATTGACGTACTGCTTCACCGAGTGGACTCGTGAATATAGTATTGTCTTGGCGGAAAGTTGATGTAATGGATCCGCGGTACTTCACAACGGGCCCGGTGAGATCAACATCTCTAGCAAGTAGCTCAAGTAGCCGCACATTTCCATGCCTGATGGTCTGGTATAGTGCGTCTGACCCAAAAGATCGCGCTCCATATGGGTATCGAGCCTTGAAAGCAGAAAGCAGCAACGTGACGACCTCTTCTCTGGATTTCGTCATCGAGCATATGAAAAAAGCGCTGTTATCAAAAGGATCTGCTCCCATGTGCAAAATGTCTCTAATCAAAGGAAGATCATTTACCATCGCGGCAGCGGCAAGCGGGGTCAAGATCCATTGCGCTGCGTGCCTAGCTGGCATGCCAAAGTGTCTGAATGATCTAGACGTACTATGTACGCTGAATGATACAGCCTCTACGCCGTAAGCCATCAGAATTTTCACTGCGGCAGTGTTTCTGGCTAGGATTGCAACGCTGAGAGGCGGACATTGCCATGGTCCGTAAAGGGTAGGCTCTGGAACTTCTGGCAGACCCCAACTTCGGAATTCACCATTCTCGATTTCGTCGCACGAATTGACAGGGAATCCAATCTTCAGTATATGCTCGATAGCAGTCTGATTGCCCCATCGTACAGCTTCTGAGAGCACATGAACTGGGCTACTGTCTGGCATTGGTAGCAATATAAAAGTTCCAGAATCGTGACCCCTGCCCATAAATCTGGCCAAGAGAATGAAGACTGTCAACCTTTTTTTCTTGATTGCCCATCCAAGGCTCCTCATGGTCGGCTTGATCCCCGCAGACAGGAGTTTTTCGACGATATGATGTTGATCTTCTTTCACGGCAATTTCGATTGCGTTACCAAGCAGTTCTCGTCTACGAGGAAAGTTTGGCATCGCTAGAAGCTGCTCAATCAGGGCGCTTTCACCAGCCTCACACGCTGCTAAGAACGTCGTGCAGAACTCGGCTTGTCGATGGGATAATTCTGAGACAAACCCTTGTCCTTCGAGTATTCGGAATACACCTTTAGAACGACTTCTAATGGACTCGCTAAGTGCAGTGCAGTCTAGCTCCCGACCCCAATTCAATATCAAATTAGGTGGAGGTGGAAGAGGTGGAGGTGATGTTGATGGAAAGCATCTGGTATTGTCATAGAAGGCGTCTCGGAAGGGGTTGTAGGGCGCTGTAGTATTAGGGTCCAGACCACGACTCAGATACTCCTCGAAGATCTGTACATTATCACTCTCAGCAGCACTTATCAGGCAGTGTATGTTTGGAGTTGCACCCATAGAAAGCAGTATGTTGACTGCTGACCCATGGCGGCGTAGTATCGCAGCAGAGAGTGAATATGACAAGATGGAGTTCCAGAGTTCTTGCTCACCGTCGGTCTCCAGAAGAGCCCGGTTCAGAATAGTCTCTAACATCTCAGAGGACAGGCCATCTCCATGCTGTCGCAGTAGAACTACTACTAGACCTTGATGTTCAAAGAATGTTTCAAAGCTCTTGCTCAAGCAGTGTGTTGCTAATATCGACAGCACATCTTTGCTACAACTTCCCATCCACTCGACCGATTCAGCAGGATTGAGCTCCAGACCATGATCAATCAAGATCTGTAGAATTTCAGTTCCTATGTCTTCACCTCTTGATGTTCGTGTTTTTCTTTGGATACTTCCCCAAATAGTCCGATGACCTCCTTGTAGATTGAGATCAGCACCATGATCGAGAAGCGCTTGCACCACCTGGATGTGCCCTTGGGAGCCCGCATACTCTAATGGATAGTACTTTCTGCCTTGCAAGACAAGAGTTCGATTCGCAAGACTTGCTTGATTCATTTCCAAGACTGCAGTCAACGCCTGACCATTCCCCAGGACTAGCGCCGCGCGGAAGATATTTTCCACTAAGGCTAGATTATAGGGCGGATGAACGGAACTGACAATGCTGCTAAAGACGCGTTTCTCAAGAGAAAAGCAATACTTTAAACATTTGGCGAAAAACTGATCGAGCTCTGTCTTCGGTTCAATGAGCGCCGAAGCTGCATCGCTATCATTGATCAGTCGTTGAAAGATCATATAGATGATTTGGTGATCAATGCTTTGTTGACGAACGAGCTGTAGCGTTCTGGGATGCGACATGTTCCGGATCGCAGAATCTAACGCACTGCTGTTTCCAAGTATGACTAGATGAGAAGACGATACAGCTCTCGGGAACACGTGTGGAAGGACCCGAAACATCGAGGTTGCGAAGTCAGGTATGTAGGATCCACCTGACTGGGTCATTCCACGTAGTGGGTAGTCGTCTGAGAACTCGTTCATGTTCAAGGCTCGAACATCGTTCTGTCTGGTCAGATCACTACCATGCATCGTGCTTGAAGGGAGAAGTAGACTGTCAAAATCTTCAAATGACCCGAAGTTGTGTAAAACCCCTGTCGACACTGAGCTGGTGTCTACGTTGACGCACATGTGCAATGCTGAATGAGGCGGGTCATTTGAGGCTACGGCTGTGTCCGAAGTCCATGTGAGGCCCTGGGGAATGAGTGTTTCGAATTCACGCAGGGATGCGGAAGACCGGATATCGGCACTGCGCGTAGGGAAATACGGGAAGCTGTCCCAACCATCGGCTAAGACTAACGGGGAGATCCTGGGAGCGAGGTGACTTCGCGGAGACGGCTGTAGAGCGGAAAGTTGTGGAGAAGAGGTCAGAATCGGAATGTTCCGGGAAAACGAATGAACTACGTAGAACAATCAGTAAGATACAGCACTTGAGAAGACCTGAAGCTCTTACTTCCTATGAAAGCGTCGTTATCAGACCTCCGTGTGTGTTGCTCTGTTACTGGACCTTCCGTCCTCTGGTTATCAAGAGCTGATGCTTTAGTGCGGCGATCATGTGCAGCTGCATACTTGTAGCAACTCCATTTCTTCAGCCTTGTCTCGTATTGAGATTTGCTATCGGCAGATTAACACGGGTCATTCATAACTAATAATTGGCGACTAGGTGTTTCGCGATGCACTTACGTTGCTGAGAAACCGTATTCAGAGTGCATCAAATACTTCACTACGTTCAGTGGCTTGTTTTCCGAGACGTATAAGCGCAAGATATTGTCCTTGTGTATGTCCCATGTCCGCCTCTGGATACGTTGTGAGTATTTGTTCTCCATCATTGCTACGTTGGACAAGGAAATTTGTGAAGCAGATCGAAAGGCCTTGATGTAAGTAAAGGCTTCCACATGAGCAGACTATCGATTTCAGTAAAAAGATGATGTTTGGCATCAGGCTGAAGGCGGGGCACCTGCATCTATAGTGAGAACGCACGTGATACTACCGCCCATGTGGCGTTCATAATCTGGATTCAGCCACCCCACTCATGCATGGTGACCCAATACAGCCTAGAGTGTTTGCGACTCTATGTAACCCCATGAGACGAAATCTGATTTGAAGCCTACTCGTGTGGCTGATCCGTCGTGATCATCGCGACTGCGCCCGCCTAAATCAGATTTCAGCAACCTCAGCCTCGCTCAAATCAGATTTCCCCACGCTTGACCTCACCTGGATCAGAATCCGAAATTATCAGCATCATTCGTCCATGACGCGAGGCTCAAATCTCAATATTCTGCCAGCGCATTAAATTGACTTGCCGCACGTGTGGGTAGAATCTGTTTTCTTCAGCAGCACCATTCAAATCTGAATTAGAATTCTGATTCTAAACGGCCAAGCCTCAACGACATCGGACGGAGATCTCGAAACTTCAGAATCTTAATTGCAACCTCCAAATCTGAACTGGAATCCTTTCTTGGAAATCTGCTTTTCTGTCAGTAGATATGTTCGACGCGACAGACCGTTATGAACCAGCAGACCGACAATCCTGTCTAACTTGACGACCTCGAAAAACCCGCACACCTGACGATGACCTGGTCGAAAGACAACACGATTTCCGTGCTTGCTCTTCTCGCAAGCTGCACGCCTATATTTATCCTGGTCGCTGCACGTCTGCTCCGCCAGAGACGATTGCGCGCTAAGAAGCAGCGTAAGTACCTACCCCAGTGGACCGTGAAAGCGATCATACTGACAGAGACAGCTTGGTTGGACGTGGAGGAGACACCGGTAGTATTTCAATCACAATCGTCGCAATATGTTTGGATTAGGAGGGAATATACACTTGTGGCATTGATCCTCATCCAGAGGGATGCCCACTTTGCAGATCCCAGAACTTGGGCGACGAGAAGTAAGCATGGTGAATCAGACTCTTCGAGCACTCCACTGACTCCTTGGAGAGATACACATTACAGATGACCATGTCGAAGCCTGCATTCATGTGGCCATTTCGCTCGCCATGTCCCTCGTGCGCTGTATAGTCCTGCGTAGGCATCCCTCGCGTTGCGGAAATCGGGAGCAGCGCAGCGCTCTGCGTCCATCCAGTACCAGTGGACGTGGCGCGCACATCTTCGATCGCATCGGCCACCGCAACAGCGCGCGGTGTGAATTCTCGTTGAACAGACGGGACTTTTGCTAGATGCCGGACTTACCGCGGTCCTTCGAGGTTGCTCTTGTCGCTTGATAAGTGTCAAAGAGCTACTTCCTTAGAACTCAGCTCGGGTGCTAAGCGTGTGCTGGATCTACGCTAGACCTAATCAGGAGCGGCGCAAACCTCATTCCTTAACGAAGAAGCACACCTCACAAGTGTGTAGAATTGCGGTCGAGTCAGTCTGAGGAAGCCTGATTTGTATGGTAATAGTCACTGGTTTACATTCAGGGGAACGGTTGGGAATGACTGTACTGTAACATTATACTGTCCGCTCTCAAGATATGAAAACATAAGAGCTTCTAAGTTTAACTTCGACACCTGAACTGAACTATAGCCTCTCCGTCCCCTGTAATTTCCGCTACCAGTACCACCCAAAAAGTGATTCAAGTGAGAATTTACTCAGCAGCGGTATTCAGCACCAGCATGCTGGCATTGGCCGTAGTAAGCAATCTAAAAACAGCTTAGTATCAAGTCGGATAAGGATTCGAGGTAAAACTTACGTTGATGAATCCTCCATCACCCTTGTTGATTGCGGTACCGGATTTGATCTCGAAGCAGTCGTAGCTAGTAGAGAACTGTTAGAAAGGGACTTTTCCAGCTAGCAAAAGAGCACTAGACTTACTCGGTGTTGTACATGTCCCATTCGAACTTGACAGTAACGGGGCCCTCGTAGGAGGCACCTGAGCTGAAAGCATAGGGGCCGTTGTAGCAAGCCACACCCTTCACACCAGCTACTCTCTTCTCGTACAGATCCTTGCTCAATGATTTCGTGAAAGCCTCACGAGCCTAGTGCGAGCTGTCAGCAAAATTCAAAAAATACGTGGCATCGACCTACATCATCGAAGTTGTTGAAATCGGCCTTTTCAACTTCAAGGTGGGCCTTGGTTGCGTCGACTGCGATCTTGGCAGCACCTGCAAGAAGCTGTCCTCCGATAACCTTGATGAGCGCAACGGCGATAGGAGCAAGTCTCTTCTCGACGACGTCCTTTCTACAAGTTAGCTTATGCAATACCCATTGTCTTCAGCTGGTCATTCTCACTGGGACAACCTCGACCGATCCCTCGACGTTGACGACGGGGTCAGCGGCAGCCATGACCGAAGACGTAAGAGCGAGAACGCTCAAGCAGCTGATCTTGGAGAATCGCATGATGGTGGAAAGTATGAGAATACTGTGAACGAGGTGAAGATAGTAGAGTGTTGGCTGAAAATGTCGATGTGAAAAGCGCTGGTGAGAAGATGAGAGACTATGGCCGTGATACTTATACTGTTCGCAAGATGTATGAGTCTATACCGTGTCGGGTAAGTTGTATGAGGTATATACTGTGTCGGATAAGTTGTGTACTGTCGCGATCAACACCGAGTGAATCTCCGTCGGCGTACTGCGAAATGTACCGTGCAACATCGCCGTGTAGCTACTCGTGTGTGGGTCTTCTTTTCTCACAAGCCAAGCACTCAAACAACAGGAACTCGAGCCCGATTCTATAGTCATCCTACACAATTGGCTGGCATATGTGGCATCTCGCAAGATCTCTCAGAAACGGCCATCTCATGGTATAGCCTGTTGCTAGACTACATTGCCAACTGACCACTACGACTGTCTTTTGCTTGGAACTGACGGAAAGCTATGACAATGGTCATCCATAACCTTTCAAAATCTCGTATACGTACTGCTCCCAAAGGGTAATGCTCGGTCACAATGTAACCCTGAAAGTGTTGTTCCCAAGCGCATTTCCTTCCACCATAAGCCCGCCCAACTTCTCCTTGAACTTGGCCAGCTAACGAAGTCTGGATAGAAGGCCAAGTTGAGAATAAGCGTTGTCAGCAGTAGCAGTGCAGTCTAGGCAGTGACTAAGCCGAAGTCAGGCCGGGCGTTGTCCTCCTTACTGGTCAGGGTACTGATCGACATTTTGATCATCTCTGGGATAACGTTTATCCCTAGGCAGATCGCCTCTCCTATTCGTTACAGATTCGCGATACGATGGTGATCAAAAGAGGAAACAATATGAGATTAGCTAGCGGTTAGACTGTCGCGGCGCTCCTTGGGTAGTAGTAAGATCTAAAGGCGACGGTACCCTCTTGTTAGTCAGGCAGCGATGTTAGCGTAGTACCTACCTGTCCAACCGAGCTCTCCGAGGTAGAACAAAAAACCGAACAAGACAAGATGGAACCAGCTGGATTCGACGGCCACAACCAAGTCGAATGCTCCAGTGATAAGAACTGTGCTGTCGGTAGAAACTCTACCAAGCGACATGCTGAAGTGCTCAAAAATGAAAGATTGGTGATGGAGACTCTGACTCGGAGCACAGTGGCTGAGCCCCGAAGCAGCGGAGTTGTACCAAGAAGGGGTCGCCGAAACAACTCCAATTGCCCGTAAAATACTGGAAGACAACAATCCAGACGACAATGGCGGTATTCGGTGGGCCAAGACAAGGTGAAGTGCCGAATGAGGCTCATACTAGCATGCTTATGAGTTTCCTCCGGAGATTCAGGTGCCATTTTGCTAAACATGACGGGATTGAGTTGAGACACTGCCGTTGAGTAGCACGGTGGCGATGAGGGCTATAAACAAGGTAAGCACCAATATACTGGAAGAGTGTTCGCTCCCTGGACGGGTATCTTAACAACGATGCTATACAGTGTCGTGAGTTTTGCGAAGAGAAAGTCGAAAACGCCATAGTCAAGGGTTGGATGACAAGCTGCGGTTGCACTTTTTCTGACCAAGCGCCAAGGAATATGTAGCTAATGCCGCTCGGTCAAGAGCAGTACCAAGCGTCGAGTTTACGAACATAATACGCGAATCATATCTCTTGACAAGCTGATCGACGGTAAGCCTCGTGATGGTTCTGTTTAGCGCAGAGCAGGTAGGTTTTCATATACTACACCCCTTTCCGACATTTCATCTCTGCTGTAATGACGCATTCCTCTCACAGACTCGTTTATGTCTTCGTCTCAAATCGTGACAGCAACAAAGGTAGTAAACCCAGAAAGATGTTTCTGTTGGGCTTTCCTTATTCGTTGACATAGAAGTTCAGAGATACTGGTGTCTGCTATCAGGGTATGACGATGCGAAAAACAGGCCAGAATAGCCTCATGATAAGCATCGAGCTAGAGAATTTGAGCCAAAGATGCACTACAGGACTCTTCACACGCACATGATAATCTTGTTCGTACTAGATCATACTGCAGTTACTATCAGACCTCGAACATTGTGAGATGCCATTAGGCAGATCGATGCGGAACCATTCCGCTAGCGCGAACGCGTAATTGAGAGGCTCAAGCACGCGATAAGTGCATGAGGTACGTCTGGACTTTGGGCCAAACTACACCTTAACGACATGCCGCCCCATAGTAGAGGGGACTCTGCCCCTTCGGGGTTCTACTCCAAATCGACGCCTAACCTACCCACTTTAGGGTCATTCGATGGGCAAAGTCGCGATGACCACACTGTGGCATCCCCTCCACGCTCCGCAACCCGGCCAGGAGCAAGTCCCTTGTCGCCGATATCGAACAGCGCGCTCTCCGAGGCGGCGTCTGTAGAGGACAATCAGGATGAAGACGAAGACTCGTTCGCGGTAGAGGATATAGCGAGCGAGGACGAAGAGGACGACGAGGAGCCACCGCCTACATCTCGACCGTTGTACACATCTAAATCGTACAGTCACCTCCCTCAACATACTGCGACTGCACTCTTTCCGCCCTTCTACAACAGGCCGCCTACGCCTCTCCCGCCGTCACCTTCGTTGACATCGCTCCTGCGCCCCGCGTTCAGCCGCCCAACCTCGAGGCCTACAACACCAGACTCGTCCGACGTAGAAGGATACACAAGAGCAGGCTCGCATACAACAGGCACAAGCACACCTACGAACCTCGCTAGTTCGGCACGGCATGCTCCGACCGTACCCCGGGCCTCGCCGAAAGTGCCTACGTACGAGTATTACGGCTTTGCCCTGTACCTAGGCAGCTCTGCCGCCTTTCTCATGTACATTCTCTGGGCCTATGTGCCAGCTCCCATGCTGCATCAGATGGGAATTCACTACTACCCTAACCGGTGGTGGGCGCTCGCAGTGCCGTGCTGGCTGGTCGTGCTAGTCATCTACATCTATGTTGCACTAGCAAGTTACAACACGCGCTACCTCACCCTACCGCTAAGCAGCTGCGAGAACCTCGTCGATGAATGCGCGCAGATAGCCGTTGTCGATCGCATGACTGGGCAAATCGCACGCGATCCGGTGCTAGTAACTGACAAACTTCACGACAAAGACAAGGAAAAAGGTACTAGAGCGAGTGCACCACCCAGTCGACGAAGCTCTTTTTCGGCATATCAGTTTAGTGCGTCGGAAGAAGTGGATTGGAAAGCGTTCTGGAGCACGGGGACGGACGCGGTAATGGATGTACCAATCGGCGGCGTCTGCGAGATATTGTACGGCAGCGAGGGGTGAATAAGCCATCGTCATTCTGACTGTTACTTATTCACGCAGACTGTCGCTCTTGGTCAGAGATGCCTGTTGCGCGGAAAAAGCTTGTCACGGCGGGTGGGTCGCTCTAACCCCCACTTACTACCTGCCCCTCCCGAGCTGCGAGATTCGGAAAGCACGATGCGTGTGCCCCGCTATACCATGGGCTGGAGATTGTTCGGATTGGACGCGATTACTCTTGCTATCTAGCTGCTATTGTTTACTCCGGAGCTGATTTCCTTTACTCAGCGGGGCATGCAGCGAAGATAGCTGGTATAAGTCATGCCTTGACGTCCGCTGTTTACTGCTTTCTCCATCCCACCTCTGCCTCGTGAGTTTCGCCGCTTTGCACTGGGCTCGTTTTGCTTCATTCGCTCTTGTGAATAGCTTCCTTCGTTGACAAGCTTTCACATCAATTGCCCATCATGAAGTCTGTTGTTGCTCTTTCTGCTCTGTCCATGCTCGCTGGCGCCGAGGCAGCTGAGACCGTTCTTGGAGCCTACATCTTCCACCGCCATGGTGACCGTACTCCAAAGGCGCTTGCTCCCACCAACCTGACTACCCTCGGTTACGAGCAGGTCTACACATCCGGCCAGTACTACCGCTCACGTTACCTCTCTGGCGACTCCAAGATTCGCGGTATCAATGAGGATGAGGTCAAGCTGTCTCAGCTCCAGGTCCAAGCACCCGTCGACAATGTTCTTCAGAACTCAGCCATGGGTTTCCTCCAGGGACTGTATCCCCCGGTCCAGACTGTCTCAACACTTGCCAACGGCCAGAGCGTGCAGGCGCCAATGGATGGCTACCAGCTCATCCCCGTCAACACCATCGAGACTGGTTCCGGCTCTGAGGACAGCGGCTGGCTGCAAGATGCATCGAGCTGCCAAAACGCAAAGACGAGCTCAAACTCCTACTTTGACAGTGCAGACTACAAGAACCTCGCGTCCAGCACCGGTGACTTCTACGCCTCCCTCATTCCGTCCATCAACGGCGTCATGGCCGATGATCAGGTGACGTTCAAGAACGCCTACGTCGGTATGTCTTCACTTAACTCTGTATCGATCCATGATCCAAGCTAACATGTAACCACAGTCTACGACACCATCCACGTAGCTGAAATCCACAACAGCTCCATCCCCAACAACGACACCTTGACCAACACCACGCTCCACCAAATTGCCACCCTCGCCAATGCCCACGAATGGGGTCTTGCCTACAATGCCAGCGACAACATGCGCGCAGTCGCCGGCATGCAACTCGCCGGAGAGGTCCTCTCTTACATGAACAACATCATCAGCAGCTCTGGCGCCAAGAAATTCGGCATCCAATTCGGCGCCTACGCCACGTTCATGTCTTTCTTCGGTCTCGCAGACCTGCCCAAGGTATCTGACGACTTCACCGGCGTCGTCGACTACGCGAGCTCCATGGTCTTTGAGCTCTTCACCAACGCCAACGTTGACTCTGGATTCCCCAGCGGAGACGACTTGCAAGTACGATTCTTGTTCCACAACGGCACGGCGAGCAACGCCAGTGAGCCGGCTGTGTATCCCCTCTTTGGCGGCAGTGATAACGCTGTGTCTTGGTCTACTTTCCAGGATAAGCTCAAGGAGTTTGCTATTAGCTCTACCGAGCAGTGGTGTGGCAAGTGTGGTAACACGGCGGGTTCTTGCGCGGCGTTTGTTAACAACGGTGATGCGAGCGCTTCTCAGCAGAGCGGTGGTAGTGGAAGCGATATCTCACCTGCTATTGGTGGTGTTATCGGTGCGTTTGTTACGTTGGCGGTTGTGCTGGGTAGCTTGGCACTGCTTATGCTTGTGGGTGGGTTCAGGCTGGTTAGCAAGAAGTCGCTTCAGAGGGGTGTTGCGGGCGCAAGTGTTGAGCCCAAGGCTTAGGCTGAGATACTGTGCAGGCAGAGAAGACGTGAAGGGGAATTGGATGGTTTGGTGTGAGGGAGATGAGGATGATGTGATTGGACGTGGGAGAGCAGTCACGACATGAATGATATCAACGAATGAAGTTATGAACGTCAAGTCTAGATTCTCATTCTACTGTATACTTGTGATATGGGTATAACATGATCCCAGCCTTTGTCTAATCCTTATTCCCTTTTTCCCGACCCCCCCAAACGCCAACAAATGCATACATTCATAACCCATCATATCATCCTTCTCAGCACGAAATAAAAAAACAAGTCACCAAGAGCTAGCTCAAATCCCCCACACCTCAAGCCCTCAACACACTAAACTTATCCTGCGGCTTCACCCTCGGCGCCCCAAGCCCCCTCCTCACCTCCTCCAACTGCTCCAGCCCACTCTGCTGCTTACCCTTCTTAACCCTGCGTCCACTCTTACCCACACTATGATGGTTGCCCAAGAAATCATCCATGATGCTATCGAAATCGCTGCGCAGCGGGGGCGCCTCTGAGCTCGACCACCCACTCATACCACTCATGCCAGACATTTTGCTCATCTTGCTCATTCCACTAACCATGGACGCATCATCAGGCATGTCATCGTAATTCCCGAAGCCATCGTCAGCGTACTCTTCTTCAATCTTGTCGAAGCGCTGGTCCAGCAAGGTAAGTCCTTCGGTCCTGTGGAGCGCAGAACTAGACATGGAGTAGCCAGATGTAGATGTCTTTGCGCCTTTTCGCTTCTTGTGGCGGCCGCCTGAAGTTAGGCCTGAAGCGCCTGTTATGAAGGACTGGTTATCGGGGATGCCTCTGTTGGCGGCATCGTTGTTATTCTGGGGTTTGGCGGCTTTGACGTCTTGTTTGAACTTCTTGAATTCGTCTAGGTAGGCGAGGTCGGCTGCGTCGGCTGGGGCGGGTGCTTCGTCTGGCGCGGGCATCTCGCCACTGGCGGGCTTTTGTCTGGGGGAAGGCGCTTTGACTGTGTCGTCGGATTCCCAGCCTGCGTCGTCGTCGTCGCCGTCGAGGAAACGGTCCATGGGGTTTCTGTCGTCGTCTCCCGCGTTGTCAAAGTCTGTCGACTCGAATTCTCGTTGGTCGACTTCGTAGCCGTCTTGGGTTAGGTCGTTGAAGATGTCTTCGTCGTCTTCGACGTAGGCTTCGTCTTCGAGCGCTTCGAGCACTTCGCGCAGGCGCGGGTCCATGTCTGGCTGGAATCCTCTGAGGGCGTCGGGAATGTTTTGTTGGTCTTGGTACGTGGTTTTGCGGACGAACTCTGAGGGTGCCATGTCTTCGCCAAAAAAGTCGCTCACACTGCTGATGTTGCTGCTCACGCTGAGGTCGGCCTGGCTTCTGCTGTCGCTCAGTGAGGCGTCGCGCAGCATGTCGGCCAAATCCATCTTCTGCTTTCCCTTCTTCTCGGCTTTGGCTTCGACAAAGTATGCATCGCCGCCGCCGGAGCCCAGGTCGCGCATGTGTTGCATGTAGTCGTATTTGCTGTCGTCGTAGTAGATGCCATAGTTGGCCGCTTCGCCCTCGTTCTTCCGTACTTTGTCGCCATATTCGCTCTCTAGGTCGCGCCTTGACTTGATTGCGCTGCGTCCCGTCACGGACGAGTATTGCGACGCACGTGAACTTCCAGCGGGCTGGTCCTCTTCGCGCTGGTTGGGTGCGCTGGTCTCAGCGAAGACCATCTGCGGGGCATCTTCGTCGTGGATCCGCGGGTCATTTTGGGCGCGGTGGACGAGACGAAAGTTTGTCGCGTTCTTCTTATCGCTGTCGCGGGGTTAGCGGGGTACTTTTTGGTTGCGCACCCGAATTTCTCTCCTTACATGAACTGTCGGCGAGGCATCTTGGCGGGTTGTGTGACTCGTCCCAATGATCTTCGAGGCAGTGGCGAGTTGTTGGTTGCGGTGGAAGTCTGGGGAAAGCGCTTACAAAGGGTCTTTTGGCGTCGGGCGCTCAGAAAAATAATTTAGGCGAGGGCAGCCCGTGAATGACGTGGTGGGGCAACTCCCGTCGCAACTTTCTCTTTCCACTCACCCCTCTATTGGGTCAGAAACACCCACCACAACCACACAAAACACACTTTTGACCGCAAACATGGTGCTCGCCAAATCCAAGAAGAGCGTCGGGCTGGGCAACAGCCTGATGAACGATAGGTTCTCCAAGGGAAAGGGCGATAATCTGCGAAAGGGCAACTTCAATGCGGGTATCGAGCGAACAGGTCAGAATGGTGAGAAGGTATGTTATCTATGCAGTCCAACACCTGCACGCTTGTAGGCACAATGCGCAATGTCTTGAGAGGTGTCCGATCGAACACACAATAAGACCCATACTAACATCCACAGTACATCACGAACGAGAAGAAGGAAGCGTCGTACATGAAGATGCGGTCCGTCACCGAACAAGGCGCTCTCGACGACTTTCTTTCCACTGCAGAGTTGGCAGGCACCGACTTCACCGCCGAGAAAATGAACAACGTCAAGATCATTCACAAGGACCAGAAGAACCCATACCTCCTCTCGCCACTCGAGGAGCGCAATGCCACAAAGAGGCACAAGGAGAACAAGAACAGGTTGACAGTACCGAGGCGGCCTCGTTGGGACAAAGACACTACGCCGCAAGAGCTGGACGAGAAGGAGAGGGCGTCCTTACTACAATGGCGGAGAGGCTTGGCTGAGCTACAAGAGAACAACGACCTCCTCCTGACACCCTTTGAGCGCAATCTCGAGGTTTGGAGGCAGTTGTGGAGAGTTATCGAGCGGTCAGATCTGATTGTGCAGATTGTGGACGCTCGAAACCCGCTCATGTTCCGATCCGAGGACTTGGAAGACTATGTCAAGGAGGTGGATCCCAAGAAGAACAACCTGTTGCTGGTCAACAAGGCCGATATGATGACGCTGGAGCAGCGAAAAGCCTGGGCCGACTACTTCACCGAAGCGGGCATCAACTACAAGTTCTTCTCGGCTGAACTTGCCAAGGAGATCAACGAAGCCCGCGCTGGACTTGTTGAGGACGATGAGTCAGACGATGATATCGACTCGGATGAGTTGCTGACCGACGATGGTATGGGAGAGGATTCAGAAGAAGAGGCTGATGCGCTCGCCAAGGAAGCCAAAAAGATCAGCTTGCAAGACAAGCAAGAGGAGAAGGAACAGTGGGTGGACGAAGAGACCGTTGATGTACCCGGCGCAAGCCGATCAGAGGCTGATGGCGATGAGCGCACAAGGATACTGACAACCGAGGATCTCGAAGCCCTGTTCCTCCAACATGCGCCCGATGTCGACACCGGACCCAATGGCGAACCGCGAAAGACATCGATCGGTCTGGTCGGTTACCCTAACGTCGGAAAGTCGTCCACCATCAACGCCTTGATCGGTGCGAAGAAGGTGTCTGTGTCCGCCACACCCGGAAAGACCAAGCACTTCCAAACTATCCATCTCAGTGAGAAGGTTGTCCTGTGTGATTGCCCCGGTCTAGTGTTCCCCAACTTTGCAACAACCAAAGCCGAACTCGTATGTGCTGGTGTATTGCCAATCGACCAACTCCGCGAGTACACTGGTCCCGCCGGTCTTGTTGCACGCCGCATCCCACAACCTTTCCTCGAGGCTCTCTACGGAATGAAGATCCACCCCCGACCAATCGAAGAAGGTGGAACCGGCATTCTGACCTCTGACGAAGTCCTCCGCGCCTACGCCATTGCCCGAGGTTTCTCCACACAAGGTCTCGGTCAACCAGATGAGTCCCGAGCCGCACGCTACATTCTCAAGGACTATGTCAAGGGCAAGATCCTCTTCTGCCATCCCCCACCTACCGATCCCCCGCTAGACCCCAAGCACTTCAACCGCGAACTCTACGACGTCAATCACCTCCCCGCCAAGCGCCGCCACCACCCTCTCGCCAACCTCCCTGGTAACCATTCCCTTGCCGGACCCGAGGCCGACGACATGTCACTCATGGACGACGAGCTCGATGGAGGTGGTGTACCCGTCCAAGGTGCAAAGACGCAGCGCATGGATAAGCGGTTTTTTGGCCCGGGACAAGGGATGGCTAAGGTTAACCAGCCGTTTCACTACAAGTATAGTGAGCAGGGTAAAGAGCTGAGTGGCAGGAAGGCGAAGATGATGGCGGCGTTGGAGAAGGATGTGGATCCTAAGGAGATGGCGATGATGAGTGGTAAGAAGCATTTCAAGGCGAATAAGAGGAGGGCGAAGAAGGTGAGGAGTGAGTATGTTGATTAAATAGTGTTTGTGTGTGTGTGTGTGTGTGTGTTTGTGTGTGCGAAAGAGAGAGAAAGAGAGAAAGAGAAGGAGAAGAAGATTTGTCAAGGAAGATGGTTGCCGTGATGGAAGAGTGGAGGTGGGGAAATGGGAAGGTTATGATTGCATGATTGGCGTTTTCTGGTATCGGACTTTGGGATGATATACCGGGATTTTGAGGCATAGAATATAAAAGTTTCGTTATCCAGTGTCCTCTCGTCTCGTCTTGTCACATCTATATGATAAAGTGTTGGCGAGGGCTTGCCAAAATCGTGATCTCATTCGTGTGTAAGCAGTACCCAGGTACTTCCAGTCTAGTAGCCGTTCAAATCGAATAAATAATAAAGAAATATAAATATCCGTAATAATTTGTTTACGCTACACTCCACCACCTACTGCCTCCTTAGGAAACAGAGGTATCCCTGAAAAGCTAGCCTGAGACAAATCTCAATGTCGCTCTCTTGTCCTCCAGGCTCACACTCGTTGACTTTGCTGTAGCCTTTATCTCCTCTTTCCCTGTCGGTTTCTCGGGCACTTCCACTTCGCAGAAAAGTGCAGCAAGAAATGAGCTTTTCCAGAGTCGATCCGTCTCGATCTCACGGTTCTCATAAGCAATCAGCAAGAGGAACAAGCCTGTCAAGCCGATCATGACGGATGGGAATGCGACCCAAGACCACCTTATGTAGATGCAAGTCGTGTTGTGCCATACGGTTCCTATGGCGTTTTCGGAGGCTTCTGTTTCTACAAAACCATCTTCACCTTGAGCTGGTATTGCATTCGTACGGATCACGGTGGTCATTGCGGTCGCTAGCCCTTTGATTCGCTCATCCACAGTTTTGACTGTGATGTTGCCACCTTGGAATAGTACGCGTAGGTGAGCTGACCCAGAAACGCCCCCAATATACCCCATCCAAGCCTCCTGTTTGTCGAAGACCTCCGTCAAGGTGTCCACCATCGCGGTTTCGGCAGAATGTCCCATGTACCAGTCGCAGTACTTTGGGAAGTACCACCACTTCCATCCTACGCTCGGATTTGTATGACCTGTGAGATTGACGTAGGTTGCGTCGTCGCTAAGTTTCAGGAATTGTGTCAGTCCAGGTGCAGGAGTATCGGAGCCTTCGCACGACTCACGCACGCCATTTCGTATTGCGTAACTCGTAG
Organism: Alternaria gaisen; assembly: GCA_004156025.2. NCBI lineage: Eukaryota > Fungi > Ascomycota > Dothideomycetes > Pleosporales > Pleosporaceae > Alternaria > Alternaria gaisen. The sequence goes on along the minus strand of PDWZ02000013.1, from coordinate 132,549 downwards.
TCATCCTGTGGCCCCATGAAAAGATTACATTGTTAAAGTCATGGTCATTGAGAGGTTCCTTGAATTGGAAGCCGGGCCTTTCCAAGGTAACGACACTGATCGGACTCTCTTCTAGAACAGCATTTTTTATGCTGGCCGCGTAAGTGTTGATGGTCGGGAAAAGCGAGCATTTCGAAACTTTCCAGTCTGTGTGGCTCCAGTGCGTTCTGAACAAGATATATACTTCAATCAAATCAGACGTATTTGATGAAAAAGCGACCCATGAATTGACCACAGGTCCGCCCTGCTCTTTGGACCATTCGAAGGTCTGGTTTGGGCCATAATCCAACCCCAGGAACACATGGGTGTATTGGTCATTATGTGTAGGCTTGGTTTCGTTCACAACATAAATCTGCGTAGTAATGTCTTCGCAGAAGTGACTGATGGCCAAGGTGGAGAACGAAGGACTGCCATTATCGGAGAAAGTACAGTTGCCAGTGTTGCAACCGGAGGAAAGTGCGCTCGTCAAGTCGCCTGGGCTTTGGAGTATGCCAATGTTGATTGCAGCGACCATTGGAGCATAGTCGACAGGCGAATTAGTTTGAATGAACCCTCCTGTTCGGGAATAAGTATTAGTTCTTGATATGTTTACCAACGCAGCTGTGTCTATCTCAAGACAATCTTGGAATTGGACAAGTTGTTGCGCGAAGAAGCCAATGAGCGAAGCCATAAGCGTGAGAATTGCGCCCATTGCTGCAAGATAACTTACAAGTTAGCTACATCCATTTGACCCAAAGGTTGTCATTACTTACTATGCTTGCCTCGGCCGGAGGTAGTACAGCAGAGCAAATGAGCCCCAAGAACCGCGACTGGCGGAGTCCAAACGCTCAATATGTTCCAGTTTCTTTTCTTTCCTATACCAGTTCCACTTGCACTGGCTGATGCCTTGTATGGTGGTTAGCATTGGTGCCACCTCTGCACTCAGATGAGGACGATCTACCTTCTGCGAGAACAACCCCTACACAGGTTCTCATGATTAAGGAGAACAAAGATATAATCGAATTTATAGTGACTAGTTGTGGCCATTGAGGGAGCGGTTTGCTTTGATGCGATGAGAGTGTTGCGACAAGTCCAGCAAGGGCCAAGATCGCAATGAAGTAACTGCAGGTCTCCGTCGTCCAGCTCTTTTTCCCCACCCGACTCACATAATGAGAAAATTGTTTCCATTTGATCTCAATGCGACCGAGCACTGTTAGAAAGCGCTTCTTAGACTGGACGGCTGGTGAATCGACGATCGTCCTCCTAGTATCGCCGAGGTCTTGTCTTGCAGTTGCCCGTGCTTCGATATCGGGCGACCGGATACTCGGATGAGAGTGTTGAGGTGCTTCATCCATCTCGATGTCGCCAGAATTGAGTAGTGGTTGTTCCGACCACTCTTCGTTCGCCGGCAGCCGACTATCGCGACCAAGATAGTCTGGCTCACCTCTTGCTTCGTTCGCAGATGACAGACTATCCTTGCACTGGTGTCCAGGCTCTTCTATCGGATCGTTACTCCCGGCGTAGCCGAGTAGCTCTGCTGATGAGTGGGCTCGCTCCATCGGGGAATAGTCTATATGATGAGTTATATGTAAAGACAACACACGTAAGGCCAGCACCATATATATGGTTGTGTACGGTAAGCCGGTCGATCAATGTCAGCTGCTAGATCAATGTTCACTGTATGCAACACCAACAAGGCTGAAAGTTCTAGAAAGGAGTTCATTGGTCATCAAAAGAGCACAGCCTGATGCATGCACGTTGCGCCTCGTTTGTATTGCGTACCTTCATCTATAATAAGCCTCGAAAGCCCAGTCCCAACCTGGCAGCTGCTGCCCTGTTGCTGTCGCACCCGACTGCTACCGCTTGTTCGTTAGATGAGGCCTTGCACTGCAATCTTTGGGTGGAAAGAGTAGCTATCGTACGTGATTGTGGTCAGATATTCTTGGAACAATGAAAATATGGCAGACTTGCAAGTACACTGCAATTACTTACGTCGGCGAGCAGTTAGAGGGACAAGGCTGAAACGACATGGCTGAACTGGCGAGCGTAAAAGAGTCGGGATATTCTACCCCGCTACCACACCCAATGGCAGTTTGATTGGATATGCACAAGCGCGATGAAATGTGCACTGCAATTTTCAGTGCGAAGGAGCAGCCAGATGCAGGAAACTAGGTTGAATACCAGCGCTCTATCGTGAGGAAGGAACAAAGCTGAGCCTTATACCTCTTGGGCGTACTGCAATCTCTGGCGCGAAAGAGCAGACTAAAGGAGGACGAGCGAACGGGGCTGTAAATCAGCCTCAGGCTCAAAAAAACACTCGAAAAAATAACCCGCTGCATTGCAATCTTTACCGTGAATGAGTAGTCATGATCCATCCACAAGTGATCGTGCGCATGAAGGACGGCAGAGGATTGACCGATAGGAGTATCGCCTGCTGATTGGCTGTTGACACAAGATGACACTTGGCTTGCACTGCAATTCTTAGCGTGGAAGAGATATTGGCGTGAGGCTGAGTTCACTTGCCAATAATCATGGTATCCCCGTTGCCGTAACCTCCTACGCCTACGCTCGGCCTGAATTCCTAGACAAAGTAAAGTATCCTAATAAAACAACAAGTGTGAAAGGCACCGCAATGACGATAAAGATCCAGAATCGACTGCCCCACGGAAGGACTTCGTCCGTCATACTAAAGATGCTCGTAACCAGACTCAAGGCTGTGAACGCCAAAACAACATAAGTAAAGCGCCTTACGCTGCGTGCCTCAAGCAGCGACTGACGCGTATCAAGCTGGGAGACCATAAAGCCCAAGAACGAGGCCCAATTGCTGATCTGCGAGGAGAGATGGTCGATGTCTTGGAGTACAGGTCTCCAGATCGATTCTAGTTTCTCGTTGTGGATATCTTGAAGATGAGACTCAATGAAGACACGGAGAAGACACAGCCTTTACTGGCTTCGCGCACAACGTCTGCGCCAAGGGAGGAGCTCTTCGAGGTTGGACAGTTGGACGCTTGCCTCTGACGAGATGAGGGCGTATTCGTAGTGCTCTACGTAACGGCTGAGCAGCATCGCGTAGAAATTCCATTCTAAGATGACGATCCGAATGGGGTGGTATGCTAAGCTCAGAAGAGACGAATTTCATACATCGAAGTCCTAAAGGGGATGTCGGGCATCAATGAAGACATGCAGTGAGTATGTGCACTGCAATTCGTAGCGCACATAAGCCGTTAGCGTGGAGCTTCGAAACTTCCGGCCTTTAGACAATGTGTTATATCAAGATATACATCTGTATCAAGATAAACATCTTTTTGCGATCAGCAGTCCTCACAAGACTGGTCTCTTCCGAGGTTTGCTACAGCGGAACACAACATCCGCGTATAAGTCGGCTTGTGCTGTCAACACAGGCGGTGAGAGGCTTGTGAAAGCTGCTGCAATCAGCACCAATCGCTACGTACCGCCTGATTGACACAGAGACGTGGTACTCGCTCACAGCCAGATTTCGTGGCCATCTGCTTCTTCATAGACTTGGTTTGCTGAGATACAGTACACATTACGGTGACTCTGAAAGCTTTATACCAGCAGAACTAGACCAGCTGACTCATGACATGGACCTCCGTGTGATTAGTCGCAGTCCCCTTCTTCTTGAATGCAATCAGATCTGGCTTTCCATTTCTGGTCCAATCCGCTACGGCAAATTCGAACAGACCGTGGCTCCTGAACAACGGCGTTTCTGCTCGTAAACTAAATATTCGGAACGAAGACGCCCCAGATAACACATGCACCTCTGTACATTTGGTATTCGTCTCGCTCTTTTTGATGGCGACTAGATCAGGCTTTCCGTCTCCGTTCCAATCAGCGACGACAAAGTCCCATTCTGAATCCGTCTCGTGCAAGGCGGTTTGAGTGTGCAATTTGACGGTCTTGAAGTGATCATCTCCATCCAAAATGTACACTTCAGTGGTCTTGCTTGCAGTCTTGGACTTTTTGATTGCAATCAAGTCCGGTCTTTTGCCCTCGCCCCATTTCCCCATGCCAAAAGCCCATGTCTTGTCCGTTTCCTCAAGTTTTGTGCTGCCTTGGAATAGAATCTTTTGGCACTTGTCGGCTCCAGAGAATATTCGAACCTCAGTACTCTGTGTACTAGTGAAGAACTTTCTGATCATTACCAGATCTAACGTACCATCACCGCTCCAGTCTGCGAGGAAGAAATCCATTGGTCCTCCACTAGATTGTCTGGTCCTAGTCCAATCCTCGCGCAATAGTGTGAAATTTGGCGTCGCGATTCGAAGGACGAAGTTTTGGTAGTTGTAAGCTCCGTAGAGGAGGTTGACTTCGAGGTTTTGAAAGTTGGTACCACCTCTCTTCACTGCACATAGATCTGGCTTTCCGGTCTCGTTCGAATCATTGCCCATTAGGAGGCTGTATTGAGCGTCTGTCTCGTGCAACATTGTGGGGCTATGCAAGACGAATTCGAAGTGGTTGGACCGAAGTACGACAAGTTTTGGTTCCTGAGGTATTGGGCCAACAGCGTCTTGAGATTTTCTGATCTTTCTTTTCAGTCGCTCGAACGCTCTTTCCCTGCCCTCACCATAGTAGAGTGTCATTTGTATGTCAAATATACCTAGCAGCGAATAGGCCAGATCTTCTTGGCGGGTTGTCTTCCGTCCCTCTGCCCACTTCATCCTTTGGTCGACACTAAAGTGCGATAAGGGTGTGCCCTGTAGAGCTTTCGTAGAAATGCCAGTGATATCAGCGATCATAGAAACCAGCTGTGACTTTCGTCCGATCGAAATCGCTTCTGTAGTATAGAACTCAACGTCTTTTGGTGCAAGGAGTTCTTGAAGTGTCCACCCCCTAGTAAACCACTTGCTCTCTGAGAATTGGTCCAGATAGTCAAAGAATTTCGTCGACACATCTGTAAGATATACGTAGCATTTCGCCGAATCCTTGTACCAACGAAACATGGAGCCAATAGCTTCTTGTAGCTCTGCGCTGCCAGACTTATCGATACAACATGTATCGATCCAGAAGAAGTCTAGACCATCTTCAGCTGCCTGTTTCGCACAAAACTGGAGTTTCCGATAACCTTTTCTCTTTTTGTATGTACCATCAACCACGTCTTTAAAGATAACTTCGTCCTCTTCACTTCCCCAGGTGTGCGAAAGGATTGCGTAAGGCGGTATCTGTTCATCAACGCGATAGACAAGCCGGAAGCTGTCATTGCCTTGACGCTGCAACAGGCGCATGGCGGGGGTGGCAACTACGACACTAACAACCGACCTGCTCGGACTGATGCACCTCCAACATTCGAGCAAGATGGCATGTGCGGGGCAGACAAGCTCGAGAGGTGCGCGGGCACCTATGTGTTCGGTGGTAAACTCGAAAGGAAGAAGTGGAGCCGACGTTGAGATTGAAGCTAATGTCAATCGTGCCGTCGTCGCTGCACTGCATGCTTAGCGTGGACGAGGGGTTGATTTGGCCCCACAGACCTTCATGCAACATGTTGCAGCGTCATCAAAGCTCCCTCATTCCATCTCTTTGGAACTTGCATGACTAAGATTCCAATCACTTAGCAAGTAGCAGGTGTTGGTAGGATGATGAGAGTTGCTGCAATCCAGAAATCAGTCGAATTTTGCCTGATGAGGATACATCATGTCTGAGAGAGACGAAAGTTATGCGGAGTGAAGGGACGAAGGGGGTCGCGAAGTTTTAGACGAGTAGTGTGCGGGTTGTAAACACGAAAGCAAACGCCAGCTTCATGGGGAAAACTCCATTTGACGATGTCTGACCAGCAGTCCTTTTGCTCCATTGCAGGTCGATGAGCAAGCCATAGAAGCTGATGTCGAGATACAGAGAGAACTAAAACCCACAGCTGCGTTGTGTGTATTCGCCAGAACCTACCTAAATACCTCTTGGGGACTGGCATCACAGGGACAATTATCTATCAGAAAAAAAAAGACATAATCCAGATCTTCATTGAATTCGAACGACACGTTGTAGCCTTGTGGAAAGTACCGCAATCCACAGTTCAATCAAAACACTTCCCAATCAGGAAAGTCCCGTAAAACTATCGATTATAGCCAGGGCCCTTTTGGCCACGAACGCCCCCTCACAGCGCCGGCAGCCATACTCGCGCTGTGCGCCCCGTTCGCTCGATTCGCCGTATTCGCCATGGTCGCCATCCTCGCCCCAGTTTCCCTGATCGCCACGGTAGTTCTAACAGCCGTAGTCGCCATGGTCGACCTGCGCGCCCATCGCAAGAGCGTACCGTAATCGACACTTTTGCATAAACCTACCAGATTGGGAAAGAGGAGCTAAAAAAGACGTGTGAGATTCGTAACGAGGGGTTCAAGAGAAGTGATCAAGATGTAGAACAGTGAAAAACAGAAGGTATTAGTAGGAGGTCAAAGAGACTTGAAACCACATTCTGCAGCTTTTATCAAACTGCTCAATTAGGAAGAAAGTTTTGACGTGAAGATATTCGTGGTTACTATATCCGTATACCACGACACTCTTACCGACGCTACACATAACACATCCCACAGCCCTACCACCCCAAAAACGCCATACCACAATCCCCAACCCCACCCCTTCTCACTCCCCACACCCCCCATCAAAACTACTATAACTCCGTCTAAGCGGACTCTTCATCTCCGCCGCCGCCTTCCCCCACCCTTCTCCCTCTTCCTCCTCCGTTTCTTCCCCGGCGACCCACCCGGCGAATTGGGCGGCGACGAAGCAAAGACATTATTCTTCTGCCCTTGTTGCTGCTGCTGCTGCTGCTGCTGCTGTTGTTGTTCCTCCTCCTCCGCCTTCAACAAATCAACCGCTCGTTCCACTTCTTCCCAACTCGGTCGTGAATCTCTTGTTCCATTTGGCGTTGCGGGACCAGATTGAGTTTCCAGGACCTGGATTCTAGTGGCTTGGTCTTCTGCTGTGGTTGTTGTTATTGGTGTTTCCGGTTCATTCTGGTCATCGTCGTCGTCGTCGTCATTGACTCGGGCGGAGTTGGCATGGATGCCATTTGTGCGGATAGAATGAACCGGCGGGGGACTGGAAGACGGTTCTCCCTCCGCACCTTCCCTATGATGATGATGGCGGTGGCGATGATCGGAAGCGTGTATATTCGGCGACGCAAGACTCGTAGGCGTAGGCGGACTATACTGAATCCTAACCGGACTACGCAGTCCCTCCGTCTCCGTGTCACTACCGTCCCCACCACGTCTGACGCCACCATCGCTATCCCTCCGGTGATCATGATGATCGCTCAAATGCCCACTTGCTTCACCACTGCGCCACATGCTGCGAAACGTCCTGCGCTGCATGCTCATGCCCTCCGCCTCGGACATCCTGCGCGGCGGGCTCGACTCGAAGAAACTGCTATACTTGCTGCCGAGCTGCTGTACAATGGGCATGTCGTTGCCACCGCCACCACCACCCAGCGTCCCACTGCGAACAAATAGCACCAAGCCCAGACAGAGGAGAAGCAGCGTGCTTTGCACAACGGCCATTCTCTTCTGCCAAACAAGTTCATCCGCCAATAAAGTCAGCCTCGTACCAATCTCCCCCATCTCACTCTGCTGCCTCTCCTTCATACTCTCCAGCTCGATAACGGTACTCTGCCAGAGCTGATCGTACATGTTCCTAAAGCTCTTCAGCTCCAACATGACCGTACTGTTGAGGTGATCTAGAAACTTCTCCGTCTTGGCCAGTTGTCTTTTTTCCACCTTGACAAAGGCATCGCGGAGAGCGCGGGACTGCTCTTCAATGTATTGGAGTGAGAGCGTGCTATTAGCCTCGAGGTATTGAAGGCGTTTGTGAATCGATTTGAAAAAGGATTCTTGGGTCGAGGGCGCGGGCGCATTGGGCTGGGTTGAGGAGCCGCGGCCCTGGGCAGGCGGACTCGCAACGGTGCTGTTGCTTGATGCTTTGGCTGCTGGACTACCTGAAGACGAAGCGGTGGCGTTGTCTGTTGGCGCTGTAGCGGTGTCAACGCGAGATACGGAGTCTGAAGAGTTGTTCGTAGAGGCGTCGGATGAAGAGCTCTCAGCGTGCGATGTGCCATCTGTCGGTTTTGGTGGAGGGGTATCGGATGATTTCGGCTCTCCGTAAGCTGTAATGTTCTCGCTTCCGGCTCCATAAGCGCTCGGTACAGATAGAGGTGATGTAGTCGTCGACTCTGGCACGGGCTGATTCTGAGGTGGTTCGTCCGCCGGCTCTGCTGTGACCGTCGGCGCAGGAGAGCTTTCAGACGACGGTGCCGAATTAGCCTCCGAAGAGACCTCCTCGTTGGCGTCGTCGATGCCGAGATCCTTTGCTGCTTCAATCGGTATCTCCTCTGGTGACAAAGGCCCGCTGTCCGCAGCCGGCTTCTTAACCTCGACACCATCCGCCTCCAGGTCGTCATCGTCATCAATACCCCTTGCCTCCTCCTCTTCCTGTCTAAACTGCTCCATCATCGTCGTACCATGCACCCTCAACACACTGAGCGGACAATAGTACTCGTTTCCAAACTGCGTCAAAAACTCCACCCTCAGATACCTCGCCCAGATCTGCGGCTCCGTGATCAGAAACGGCTGAATGTCCCTCGAATTCCGCGCTTCAAACGTGCCCAGCGTACGCCACTTTTCCAATTTCACCGGATATCGATCAGAGACGCTGACTCTGAAATGGCGAAACATGGAGGAGAAGAACTCGTAGTTTGCGAGGACAATGGTGTCGACGAGGATATCGTCGCAGAGCTCTACGATAAGGAACTTGTTCTCTGCCGAACATATATTCAACATATAGCTGTCCTTGTTCTCCACGAGGATAGAAGAGGAGCTCTTGGCCTGCTTGTTCGTCTTCAATACCGTCGCTGCGCAGTCAAACGAGGCAAAGTTGAAACGCTCCTTGCACGTCTTGCCTGCATCTTTGCTCAGCGCCCAAGAGCTTGGTGCGACCTTGCCTTCCCCGTCCGCGGCTCTTGAAGCTCCCGCGCTCTGCTTGCCGTGCTGGATACTGTTTGCTACATTTTCGTCCTCCGGAGATCCAAATCCACTAAAGTCGATGGATATCTCGCCTTCATCGCCAAGCGAGTCGAGGGCGTTTACGTTGACGGGTCGTCGCCTAGCAGGTTGGTTCGTGCCTGCTGCTCGTCCCTGTCCGACGTTCTCAGGCGACTGACCGACGGCCGCCAAGTTCCTCTTCTTCCACTCCTCAAAGGAGAGGAAATTGGCATTGTCGAAAGGTGAGTCTGCCTCCAGGTCGAGCTCCGGTTCGGCGGTGCTTGCAGTATTCGTAGTTGCAGCAGTGGAGCCAGCCTCAGACACTACTACTGAGGTAGCCCCGTTATCCACTCCTGTGTTGCCCTCGGAACCGTTTCCTGCCGCGGGCGTGGGAGTCTGTAGACCAGCTATGGCTCCTTCCTCAGCACCTGGGCCGGCGGTTGCGACTGCCTCGCCTGGCGCGGACCAACTCGTCTTTGCGCATTGCTGTGGGAGCGTGTGCGTGATGTAGTTTATTGTGCGGTACGGGCATGTGCTTCCGCTGCTGGCATACCTCCGAACGGACGACGGTGACGGCGAATACGTGGACGAAGACGCGGGAGTGGACGTATGCTGCGGCGTGGCACCTTTATGTGCAGTAGCGCTCGATTCGCCGTTCGCTGCCTCATTCGCTGCCTCAGCGAGGGCAGACGCGGATACGCTGCATAGCAGCAGGAGAAGAGTCCAGTTACGGAGCGGAGTGCCAGTCGTGCGCATTGCTTGGTTGCATTTCTTCGAGCCGCCCAGTGTTGTCGAGAAGAAACATGGGGTAGTCAGGAGGAAGTGACTGGGGTTGGCAGGCGCGTGAACGGGTGTTCGTTCGTCAAGACACGTTTGATTGTTTCACCGCTTGCCCTAGTGAAATCGCGAGGCGCATCTGTCGTCTAAGCGATGACGTTGCCAAGAGATAGGGAAGGATGGCTGCGACGCTTGACTCGTGGCTTTTTAAATGTACCCGGCCTTCAGTATAGCGACAGTAGTCTTCAATTGATATACACTCATATGTACGGTCTGAGCCCACATGCATGGTTGAAAAATAAATGCACGCAGAATCATGGCTCGATAGCGTGGCACGCGGCACGCTCATATACAAAAATGCGTGCTGTTCGTGTAGAATTTCATAACCGGCCGCCCCTACCAAATGCAGCCGTGATACAGTCCGCCAGTACCCATTAACAAGCGAGCGAAGGTCTACACTCAATCCAAGCCACCCAAGCCATACATATCATCCAACCCACCATCGCTCTCCAACGTCTTACGCCGTCGTCATCTAGTACTCATGTGTATCGTTATGGTGATCCGTTGATGCCGAGAGGAGAAAACGCCATACGAGAGTGCAAGAAGAAGTTGCCGATGCCCAAAATCTCGCTATGCTGGTTGGCATCGGGGCGTAAAAGGGGGTATGTCCAAAAAAAAGAGAAATCCAAGTCAAGAAACGAACGCAAACATCCCAGACATATGGCGGAAGAGTCGAAGACTAAGAATACGAAGGACCGGCCTAAAAGCCTTCGTTGCCTGCGCGGCAGACTTTGGCCTCGGACACCCATTCAGAGGCGAGCACCTGGTGCGCGGTGAGGCGACGGGCAGGTATAGGATCGAGGATCGAGTAGATGACGTTACGGCATTGTCGCTGAGGATTGTCAGTATTGTATTTAAACAAGGGCAGATTTGAACTTACTCTTCGCAAAACCTCAATGGGTCGATAACCCTCTTCCTCTTTGCGGTCCTCGAGATAGCGGTCAAAGAACTCGTCTTCGCCCTTTTGAGCCACACGCCAAAGGTGGCGGCCCGTCCTCATGGCCATGTAGATGATACCACACGCCCAAACGTCAACAGCACGGGGATCAAACTCCTTGTCGACGTATTCTTCCGGGGCAATGTAGGGAGCTGAGCCACAAAGACCAGCTGTCATATGCGCCTCCTTCTCCCAGGCCATGCGGAAGCACTCACCGTTGCCAAAGTCTGTGATTTTGATGGACCCGTGCGTGGTGAGGAGCAGATTCTCGGGCTTGAGGTCCCGATGTGCCACGCCCATTTCGTGCATGTACTCTACACCGCGCATCAGCTGCTTGAAGAAGCAGTCTGCCTCGGCAACCTCGAGCTGGCCAGCTGCGAGGACGAGCGTGTACAAATCACCCCCAGAGCAGTACTCCATGACCTCGCAGTATGTGCCCTTTTCGTCCTGGAGCAGGTCGAGCGTGGTGATGACATTTGGATGTTGCATCGAAGAGGATATGCAGAACTCGGAGGTGAGGCGCTTTTGGTACCGTTTCGCGGACTCGCCAGGTCTTTGCTTGAACTCCTTGACGGCGTAAAGCTGCTCTCGTTTTGAGTCCTTGGGGTCCTGCTTGTGTGCGACGCGGACAATGCCAAAGGCTCCCCGTCCGACCACCTCTTGGCACTTGCCGTACTTCTGGACCAACGTCTGTGGGAGGGCGTTGACGGCGTTCTTCTGCTCGGCGAGCTTCTCTTTCTCGTTGCGCATGACGTCGACCCAATTTGACATGAGACTCAGCGGCTGTTCTTCGGCATTGTCGCCCTTTTTCTTGCCGAGCATCAGACTCTGGAACATGTCGGAAAGTTTCTCCTGACGCTTCGCGGCCTTGAGAACGTGCTCGTGGTTGCCATCTTCGGTGAGCCAAAAGCGCTTGTAGGGCGCAGCGGGGCCGTCTTTCCTTGTGACTGAGCCCTGGCGCACAGGCTGGGGGCGGCCATTGGGCGAGGTGCCGTTGCCGTTGGTGGGCTTGACCTCGCCGTTCTTGTCGAGGTGCGAGGTTTTGATGCCCATCATGCTGCTGAGGCGCGACGTCATGGTGGGCTTCTTGGGCTTGAGCAGCGCTTCGGCGGCGGCTTGCACGCTGCTGGCGCCAGAGTGGTTGACGACGGGCTGGGGGAGCGCGGGTAAGGTATCGGGCTGTGAGTGGACTGAAGAGGCAGTCGAGGCGGAGGCAGACGGAGAGGCAGCGGATTTGACCGCAGTGCTGGGTGGGTGGTTCGTGGTTGGCGCCGCCATGTTCCCTGGTATTGGCCTGCTCTTTTGGCCGACGCGGCTAGGATGCTGTGTGGGTCGTTTTTATGGAGTACCGTCTGTGGGATTTTTGGAGACGCAGGTGTCTCGCGGGCAAGGAGCCCAGGGTGTGTTATTGTACGGCGGTCAAAACGGCGTATCTGCGTCGTCGGCGGGTGGTGGAGATGAAGTTCGGAAGGCGCGCGTGGTTGGATTTATGCTGCAAGAACACGGTGACCGTCGAGGCAAGAGTCGCCGGCGCGGACGAAATCAGTCAACGGGCAATTTGGGGCAGGTGCGTGCAACGTGAAAGGCAGAGAGGCGTATTCAGCGCTGACAAACGCCGTCGCAACTCGAGGTCCAGCGTCCTCTTCAAATTGCTTCCCACCACGGGATCCGAGAGCCACAGCAGAGTGGCTGTGCACGAGTGCCGAGCAATTTGCGGATCGGCGGCAGATGATGTCGTTGGCTTGGGCGAGGGCAGCGTGGCCGGTATCCGCGAACTTGCAGCGCGACAGCGAGCTGGGCAGGCTTGGGGACTACGACGCTCAACCTTCTCACAACGAGGCCCGGCGGGTCTAATATTCACGTGTGCGAGGGGTAATCCATGGGTAATAGTGCACTGCCTCGTCCAAGTGTACGTTTTTCTGCAACAGGCCTGGCTTGCGCGATTTTCATAAACATCATGTACGCCAGTCGTCGCCAGTTGACCGCTGGAATCTCACTCGGGTGCGGGCCATCGGCGAAGAAGCCTTGCCTAATTGTGTTAAGAAACGGCACATGCTTAGCTATTCACTAATTCCACTCTGCACAACATGCGCCCCCTCGTTTGTTCGTTTCGACGACAAAAGCGGTTCCCAGAGTTGGAATGATGGCATACTTCATAGTGGAGCGTGACCAGTTTAAACTATCGACACTTGAACTTGCCTTGCACTTGCGCTGACGTATGGCTACCACAAATTCCATCTTCAGACACGTACCCGACCCGGAACATGACATCTCCTTTGTCTACCCTATGACTGGTTTCCACCATACCCCCAAAGCACCGTGACGACACTGTACTTTGCACACCCATCATTCCATGATCCAGTTTGTCACCACTTCAACCTTCCACCGTCCCGAGGTCCGCCGAAACATGCGCCGGCAATTACTATCTTCGAGCTCCAAGCTAGTTTCATCAAGCGCTGCTGCACCTCGGTCCTGTCCCACACAGCTTCATACAAATGCTTGGTAAGCCGCCCTCATTGCATCTCTCCAGCCTCGCCAACAAAGTGCATCTTCGTGTCCCTTGGCCATGTTTGCGCGAATTTGCAGAACCCCGAAAACCCGGGCGTACCATCTCATCTTCGACATCTGTTTACGTTTCCCAGATGCATGGTATGCTACAAGGAAGAGGGGCATTTCCCTCAAAACCTTGTGCCCCGCATTGCAGCCTGCAGCCATGCGACATGAATAGCGCCCCTCATCGCACTCCTCCGTGCTCCTCCCCACCACTCCCGTTCCACTTCACCATGCACACCGCAACTCGCTACACCAGCCGCATGTACGACAGCTATTGTGGTGCTGACATCGGCCACTAACAAATACCGCAGCTGCCGCAAACCAAGCATAATGGCGACTGTCGTGCAGCGAAAGAGCTGCAAGCCTTTATGCATCAACGGCTACAACTTTACTCCATACCCTCGCACTGACCTCTTGTAGTCCTTTACCACGGTAAGAACCATTCACCCGGGTCTACACAATACAAGGTTACATCCGGCAAGATTCGTCTTATTGGTCGAAGCCTTTGTCTCAACTGTTCCTCCTGTTGACGACGCACCGCGGAATACCGCGCACTCGTCATTCCTCTGCCGTAATCTTGGGCGCAATACTGGCATTGCGCGTGATCGACTCACCTACCATTTCCTGCTGTTCCTTCCAAGCTCTGTCCCGCAAAGTCCCAGACACATGTGTTCGTTCAGACAATAAAGCGCTCAAATCGCCGCTTGGCAGCACCGATCGACCTGTCCATGACGACCGCCATGCTGTGACGCTCAACCGTCAACAGGCGCGCAACCCAGTTGGCACTTCTTCCGCAGCCCGTTGCATCGCATAGGCGTTGTGACACACGACTGTGATGTACAAGCGCATGGATTCGGCCCGCGGAAGCGGTCGCAGTCGCTGTTCCTGACTACTCGAATCGACATGTGTTGCTCGTGGCTGTTGATCGAGTGGTGATTGGTTCGTTGATCCCTGGATGTACCCCAAGTAGACAACATAAGCGACGCATGTACCCGCGTGTTCACGTTAATCTCTAGGGCTATCACATTGACCGCGACTTACGCGAGTTTGCAACCCGGCTGTATGGGTCTGTTTTGGACGGCGACTTGGTGCCGCGATAGATGTGGGTTGCTCCATGTGTCTGTCTTTGTTGGCAGAAATGGTATTTAGGTACGAGAAGGGGTGATTGGTAGCCACAGGTAACTGCGGACAAGATGGTGGTCGGTTCCAGTGTATTCACATCCTTTCTTTAGGCCGTTGGTAGGCTTCATTACGCGAACTGACGCTGTTCAACACTCTCTTCCCCTTTCGTAAAGCTTAGAAGCGATATCAGACGGGCTAACAACTCACTCAGGTATCACTTTGTCTTTTCACACAAAGAAATGTTGTCGTCAAATTCCTCTAATCTATCGAGCTGAGTGGTGATCTCATGGTGAGCCCTCAGCTCTTTTCAATTGCCTTATCCTAACTCCTTCATTCACCCCGAAAGGAAAGTGAGAGGCATCGTGTGCGGTCGATTCCCTCTCCAATCTTGCTTCAATACAGCGATACCTCGCGCACAACACCTCCTAATCATTCGCCCTCGTAAAGATCATCGCTTGAGACGGCTTTCGGCTTAGCATGCAGTGTGGCAGGTATAAAATCACCACTCGTCTGCATTTCTTCACTCCATTCCAACTCACCCTCTGGATTGGCAAATTTCCAAGAGATTTCGAAAAACAAGTCATGTTTTCTGCCTGTTAAAAAAGTCCAGATATTCACATTCTTTTTCCAAAACTTTATCAGGTGGAATTCATGTCCGCCTCACAAAAAACTATACGGAGATATCATGGACGGTTCTGCTCTTTCAGAGACACAAAACGTATATACCGACAGCGACTCCAAAACGTCAAACCAACTCAGTCATGGACTTTTCGAGGCCTCTGCAACCTGTTTAGAAACACCACCTTACCACTTTGCACTCCCGAACAAAACAGCGGAGACATCTCACGTTCGCCTGGAAACTTTCGAGTACGGTTTCCATGGGTTGTTTCCACTAGCCTAGAAAACTATAAAATCCTACCTTCGGTGAAGGCCATCTTCTCATCAACGATCGTTTCTTTCTTTACATAAAACCTGAAAAGGACTTTCCATGTTCGTGCTGTCGAAACCACTAAAGATCGCATACATGTTTCTTTCCTCAAAAGAACATAATTACACGCTCATAGTCTCCCCTCTCTTATCCCGACACACTGAGGATTCACAGACATGGCGTGCGTCATCCGTTGTGCACGAATAATCCTGGAATGTCTGTATTCCTACAAAAACAACCGAAAACAAGCACATACTCCTCCTTCTTTAGAATCGATTGGCGGAGTGACCGATGAAGGATTCTTCTGACCCTGTAATTGTTACAAAAGCCAGGAATGTGGTCTGCTGGTCCCTTCGCGAACATTTAACACTTTGAACACCAAAATCAGTCGACTTATCACGGCATGTCTGCGTGGATCCCCGGAAATAAAAGATGGGTCCAGACTCACATTCTCTTGATATATCAATAGGAATCAAGAGATGAAATTGTAGAGCACAAGAAATTTACTGAAACCTGTCCCAACAGTTGTTAAAAATCCCCGTATCTGAATGCATGGGTACGATAGGTGTTCGTCCACGTAGGCCAAACCACACATGACTAGGCGCCTGTCCACCCTATGTCTTGGAGCACTATCAACCTAGGGAACGAGACATTGACAGGCAAAGTCTTGTGACTGGTGCACCTCCGGTACAGCGCAGGCTCGATTTATGTCGGGACCCGTTTTGGTGCTGTCCGGGATACCCGGAAGAAGGTCACCGCCAAATTGCGCTCAGAGCGCAAATAGGCTCGACGGTCTGCCCTTAGCCCTTAGCTCTCTCGAGAAATACAAACCGGTCGTCCAAGACAGCGAATTCAGAAAGCTTGAGGGACAAGAGAAGGCAGAGACTAAATAGAGAATCGCAAAAAGAAGTAATGGGTTGGGTGAAAGAGTCTAGCCAGGACTTGAACAAACGACAGAGCACAGATCCAATTCGCTACAAACTTGGCTACCCAACCATCAGGCACACGGTAGTCGACACAATCGATACATGCTCAATCAAGACTCGACACGTCAGCCTCTCTAAAACCATTATGGCCACCAAGCTGATAAGCCACGCCTCGCCGACGACCACCCGGCACCAGGCTAGATTTAGAACGATGATCAGGCACTGATTTCACGAGCAGGCAGACACGACGCGGCTCGCACAATTTTTGTATGTTGGTACATGGACGTTCATGCCGAGCATAGCGTCGGAGTCGGAGCGTGAACCAAACATGAGAGGTCTAACCCAAGAGGGGAAATTTTGTCAGCAGGCCTTCACTACTAGCGTGACCTTACATATTCATATAACATCCGCCGTTCATTTACAAAGGCTTGGAAGGTAAGCAGTACCCATAAAACTGGCGTGAGTTTGGAAGCGCAATGGGGATGATACGATTGCTAAGCCTACTAAGGTAGGTATTGTTTACTAAGCGTAAGCAATGTACAACCAGTAAGAACAAGTATGCAAGGCCCACTCAGGAAGTAACAAGGAAGTAGGAGCGAATATTGGATGAGGCTGTAAGACAGCACGTGCTACGATGGCAGCGGAAGTGCCGATGCTATGACAGGGCAGCACACATTAAAGGAGCTTCCTATATAAACGGCACCTACGTCCTTTGCAGAGTCTACCAGTTCTGCAGCCAAATCTGACTTCATCATTACGCCCTTAAGCATTTGAGCCTGTTCTATCACTTTACCCTGCCTTCATCTTAGCCTTTCAACTAAACCTTCAAACTTTCCGGCTTTCCATTTCTACAATGAAACTCGTATCAGCTCTTACTTGCGCTCTTCTTGCGACCGTCGCCCAGGTACGTAGAGTTGTCCTTTACTCCACCCACAAAGCTGACAACCCTACGTAGGCCAACTACCGATGCAGATGCACACCAGCTGGACGAGTCAACAGTGTTTCTGATAGTTGCTGCAGGAGCCAGATAACGCTGTCTGACGGCACGCGTGTTGCGGGAAACGTTGAGTCAGGAGGATTCTGCGCCTACTACACGACAGGGTGGTCGACTGCAGAGTTTTCCAACTCGTATGCCAATTGCTGTAGAGCTAGTAGCGGAAATCCCAGGACGAGTGATGGCGCACAATGCAATACATTCTAGAGAGGGAAATCGAGTTGAAATATGGAAGGGTTGGGTAAAGAGAGAGAAAAACAGGGAGGAGTAGGAGGGAGGGGTCGGCTGAGAGCGGGTGAAGTTGGAAAACGGATGGGATG
This sequence comes from Alternaria gaisen, assembly GCA_004156025.2. Classification (NCBI taxonomy): domain Eukaryota; kingdom Fungi; phylum Ascomycota; class Dothideomycetes; order Pleosporales; family Pleosporaceae; genus Alternaria; species Alternaria gaisen. The sequence continues at coordinate 114,930 of PDWZ02000013.1, read as the reverse complement.
ATGTAGTGTAGCAAAACGTTGAGCATTGGAACGCGTGTGCGACATGTCCGTATGGATCTGAGTGGTCAGACTTTCAGACATTATTAAATACTGATCTTGTACTCTGTCGATGTGCATTGGCGTCTCATCAACGCTTAAGTATGAAAGCCACAGCTAACGCCTCATCTTCTTCTCTTCATCTCATCACTTGAGTTCTGAGAAAATCACAGCCTCGACCTGCAAAAAAATTTCTATCGAAAAAGCGCACCATTCCCTTAACATGGCGAAGATGTAGTGAATGGCGAAACTACTCCTACGCGCTACCTATTGAAATTTTGCCTGTAGATCCGAGGATCACAAACAGGCTGCAGATGTGCAAAGAACGATATGGAAAGTTGAGATGATTTCATGCTCTTCAAAAGTAACCTTGAGTTTGGCGCAATGAATTTCATCTTCTTTACGCTTCCTGGGTATCTCTGATTGCGGGATCTGATAGTACAGATTTCGGAACCCATTGCTGTGACTGTCTATTTTCCCAAAAGCATCCTCCGCTTCAATCAGGAGCAGAACTCTAAAATCACAGGGAGAATACCCATGAGCAACATTGAGCTCTTTGATGAAGGACTGGGTCTTATCCTTAGGAAACAACGTATACCTCTTCACCATGGAGTTTAGTTCAAAGCTTGCAAGGTTGAATATCAGCAATATTGTGCTCTGGTTGACTCAGATCGCACATTCTAAAGATGTCCAGATGTTAGGGAAGACTTTTGCTTGCTACCTCCGATGAATCAAATAGTCCCAAGTCTGGGCTGAACAGCAGGGGCGACGTGATCAGTGCGTCTCCCAAAGACGAATAAGAAGATCGGTATCGCGTCGAGGGTTGCAAAGGTCTGGAGTTTTTAATGCAAAAAATCATCGGTTTTGTGCTTTGGATACCCAGTTGCGGATTTCTTGGTCGTATCCAAGTCACATTTCCAGTATATCGCTCGGCCGAGTTGATGGTATACCTCTCAATGTGAATCATTAAATATGTTCGTAAGTGGTAGGAGCACTGTCGGCTTCCGGCTGGGATACAACATATCGATGTCTTCTTGAGCTCCCAATGAGTTCTACCTAGGTAGACAGTAAAGGATGTAAGCACGATTTTTCGAGTGACTACAATACTCGCAGCACTGTTATGTTGCGCATGAACTTGAGATAGGGACATTGTGTGACATGAGTTTGTTGCTGTCATGCAGACTTACAGGGGTTCTGTGTTATCATGCACGCCCCGCATCATGGCCACGTGGCACGATGGCGTTCTGCGCTGTCGTGGCGTAGCTCGGCCAGCACGTTGACTTGACATCTCGCATAACATATCATAGCTGCTTCAATGCGAAACTTCCATCGCTGAGCTAAAATTCATCAATTGGCTAGCGAGTACAACGATATTCGGCGTAATGGTTTTTCTGGTCCGTTGAGGCGTAAGTTGCACGGTCAACTTTATCAGAATCGGCACAAGCACGATTGACACGAGCACCAAACAGACACCATAAAGAGCACAGGGCGTAACGGCAGGATCGAATATGGAAGAGATTACTTCGCCACCTGCCCACTCATGCGCACACTGCGTGGACATAGTGCTTCCAGGAAGCCCGGAAAAGATACACATATCTAATATCGGCCCCCCAGAAGATCCATTCGGTGATCTACACTTCTATGAGGAGGACTTGAATTGCTTGAATATCTCTTTGGCGGACCTCAGAATCAGAGCCAACGCTGGATGTAACTTTTCGCAGTATCTTAAAGACGATATAGAGCATAAGATGTACAAAAGCGCAGATCCTGATGCGATCCAGCTGTACACTCGTCAAGAAAATGATGGTTACATGATCATTGAGCCTTTAATATGTCTGCAGAGCTTGCAAATTCGAGATGAAGTCCTTGGGAGTAAGGATTTGAGTCGCTGCTTTGCAACTGCTGGAAGCCGGGGAGGTCTGTTGTACATATACTGTGTCTTGACTAAGACCTCAGGTAAGAGCCTTGTGCACTGATTCAAGACACGCCACCCTGCGTTCAGAAAGGCAAAATTATTGACATAATCAGGTGATGATATTGATGGGAAAGTGGCGATCCGAAGATCAATTTCTCTTGATCCGCTTTCACCTCGCACGGTCACAGATGTACGTCATTGGTTAGAGCATTGTGAAGATGAGCGGAATGGAGACCACAAGATCTGCTCATTGAGTGAGAGTGCGTATGTTCCCACCCGCCTGGTCAAGATATCAGGCCCTATAGACCAGTTGCAGTTGAAAATCGTTTATGACGACGATATGGAAGAACATGACAGATCAATATATGCGGCCCTGAGCTATTGCTGGGGTGGAGATCAACCAAACAAGCTCACACAAGGAAATTACGATCTTTATAAAAAGAAAATTCCTTGGGAAACTCTACCAAAAACCATCCAGGACAGTGCAAAAACGGTACACGCCCTAGGTTTTCATTACATATGGATCGATTCGATGTGCATCATTCAGGATAGCCAGGAGGACAAGGAGGCTGAAATCAGCCAGATGACCAAGGTCTATGCCCACGCTACATTGACGGTAGTCAATAAGAGGAGCGATAAAGTGACTGGAGGCTTCCTGCATCCCAGAACACTCCCTTCTGGAACCAGTTCAATTCAATATCGAGCAGACAACGGCCAAACACATCGTCTCACTTTGTCATTCGAAGATACGTTTGATCTAGAGGAAGGTGTTGCTATAAATACACGAGGATGGACTCTGCAAGAATACCTGCTTTCCCGCCGTCGGCTCGTTATTGGTACTTGGTCAACAGAGTGGCACTGTCGACAAGAAGATGGTATTCATAGAGATGGCTGGATCCCCAGCTCCCGCGTGGGACCTTTGGAGGGTATTCCCTTCAATAACGTAGGTGAAGGCTGGGCAGGCCATGGCCCTTTTGAATCCAAAGAAGCCGAGTCTGTCTACAGCAGTAGCTTCATAAACGCAGCTATGTTCTTCTCGGTAAATCCAGGATTTCCATCCGGGCAACTGGTCGAAGAGCTCATCCGCCGTTCCTGGTATGCAATCGTTGAAGCTTACAGTTCGCGGTCGGTGACAGAATCTGAAGACAGAGTACTTGCTATCTCTGGAATAGCTGAGAGGTTTGCAAATTTTATACCAAAACGGTATATAGCAGGTCTTTGGGAGAACATGATGCCAGGGTGCTTGTTCTGGTCCAATCTTCGTAGGGCCAATGATAGACCGGTCGAATACCGAGCTCCCTCTTGGTCGTGGATATCGGTCGATGGTGGAGTCACGCAAAACCCCAGCAATAACTGTATATGCAAGGTTCTTTCGATTGAGTATATGCCCAAGAGTGTCGGAGCTCTCTATGGAGCGGTGCGTAGTGCTACGCTTCATATTGAAGGCCCTGCTCTTAGTGTCGAATGGCGACATACAAGACGAGATAGGCAGCTACAAGAAAACAAGCAACCACAGAAAGATTTGAGCGAGTTTAGATGGCGCCGAGAAGGTAGCGAGGATCATCAGGATCCTCAGTTAGAAATAATGTTCGATGCTCGAGAACAGACAACAGAATGGAGGGAGGTCATACTGCTCGCTCACGAGCTATCAAATCACGGTCGAAACGCACGAAACACTTGGTGTATAGCCTTGACTAAAGTTGACCAAGTTGAAGTCGACAACAAGCCGCGACATCAGTTTCGCAGATTGGGAGCAGCCAGTTTTTGGAACTACTCCCCTTTCCCACGTGTTGAAAGCTGGCCAGTAAGCTCCTACTATGTTATCTAATGAAGTCATTGGTAAGGTGGCATCTGGCATCTTGGTGTAAGTTGATATGGGCTGCTGTACGTCTTCGTCTTTCTACACTTCTGCGAAGCGTTCTCACAAGTTGATGTTTCTCTAGAAAGAAGAAAAAAGAATTAGGCACACAGGGCTGCACCGCCAGTTATCGTCTGAATTCTAACTATCGAGATTATCATCGTGCCCGTGTGTAACAAGCTACAGCTTAGTTACTGGGTTTTTGATGGTTGATTTGATCAACGTACTTGTAATAAGACGCAGGCACAACGTTGTTGTGGTACACTGTACTGTATCGCAGTAGAAGTGTGATCCCAAACACCTGGCTTCACTATATGCGACTGTATATATATACTCATCTGGGAAATCCAATGATTGCAACCGAAGCCATGAATTTCAGTTCTGGAGAGTCACTGTGGAGCTCGACATAGATTCTTAATAATATCTTAGTAACTAGGCTCTAGCCTGTTACGATAAGCATGTATCTACTCCTGTGTACAGGCGAAGAAGGGTGACGAAAAGAATAGTAATGCCCTTCTTGTACGGGATTCATCCTCCATTCGCTAGCACAAAGACAGACGAGTAGGCAATTCTTTGAGGTAGACTATCGAGGTACTTGAGCGTAGCCTCTTACAGAATCTTCTATACATGTATGCTATGCTAAATTTCCTCTGTAAGTGGCGAACAGCCTGATAGGCTAGAGGCGGCTAACAGGATACTCTATCAGACTAACACTTTTGCTATCTTTGCGTTCTTGTTGGACAGTCTTAGCTCGCTAGGTCGTTCGTCGCGTGCGAAGGGAGGTCAGCCTCTACCTCGCGGAAAGGGCGTACGATTAAATCTCTAATCCACTTTCTATAGCTCTATATATATATCTACCAAGACCTGGGGTCCCAATATCAGAGGATATCTCGAAAATAGCTATGGTGTGAGGCTCTACAGCCTGCAGTTATGGACCTATCCTGGTGTTCAGGAGGCTCGTTACGCCACTTGGCTTACCACGCTGTAGAGGCTCATCAGGCAGTGAATCTCAATAGTTGAGTGTGTAGCTTCTGATAGGTCATTCCGGCTTTGTAAGAAGTGTACACGATTATACATCTGTAAGGAGTGCACGCGATTACGCATTTGTAAGCTACAGTATTGGCCTGCTATCTATGGTAAAGCGTTAGCGATGCGTACACGGTTGCTTTCAAGCGCTCTACACGCATAGCAGAGGCCGCCATTAAACCTGGCGTTTCTATGATGTAAGTCGCAGGCAGAAGAGCATAAAGCGTCTTGCTAGATAAAACGAAACATCGTATGAGACGAGCGATAAGTGTTAAGGAAAAGGAGTTGATAGGACCCGCACAGATGTACAACATGATACCCAGTCAGAACAGCAGGTATCGCGATCCGCACGGTCAATTCGTGCTATGTCTGTCAGTTTTGACACGCACGGCAACTCGCGAGGCATGACACATAAGGCCGCCAAACTCGTCCGTAACAAGCCTGGTGCTTCCTGCTCGGAGTGAACCAAAGCCGCCGAACTCGTCCGCAATTAGCTTGGCACTGACTGTACCTAAGTACAAAGCACTATCCACAGGTACCATAGGTAGTTCATTATCGAAGGCTTTCATTCATCACCTTTAAAACAATAATCTATACCATCAAACCCTTGTGTTTCGGCTCAACTATCATGGCTACAAACAAATCTTTTACCAAGCAAACAGGCGGCCTGGAAGTTGCGAAGACCTACTCTTCGCACATCACTGGCAAAACTATTCTTATTACGGGCGTCTCTCCTGGAGGCATTGGCGAGGCTACAGCTCGTGCGTTTGCACATGGCGATGCAACTGTTATTATCGCTACTGGGCGCGATAAAGCACGCGTCGAAGAGCTGGCTAGGCAAATCTCCGCCGTGTATCCATCTACAAAGTTTCGCTGTGTCGAACTCGATCTTGCCTCACTCCGAGACGTTCATCGCGCTGCGAACGAAATACTTGAGGACAGATCGATCCTCAAGATAGATATTGTTGTCAACAATGCTGGCAGCCAATTTGGAAACGCTGAGCGCGAGCTCACCGCGGATGGTATAGAGACGCATCTCGGTACCAACCACCTAGGTCACTTCCTCCTTGTCAAGCTTCTTCTTCCACGACTGCGCGCTGCCGCCAAAGTGAATCCCCCCGGTGCCACCCGACTAGTTTCTGTTAGCAGTGAGGCAAGCCAATTCAGCCCTTTCCGCTTCAGCGACTGGAATTTTGATTGCGATAAAGAACTTCCCGCCGACGAAAGGCCAAATTGGCCTGTGCTAACAAGCATACTTGGAATCTCTGAAACCTCAAAGTTCGATCCCTATGTTGCTTACGGACAAAGCAAGACTGCCAATGCTCTCTTCGCTGTTCACTTTAACCAATTGTTTTCCAAAGAAGGGATTTTTGCTTTTGTCATTCACCCCGGAGGGGTACAAAGCACAGCAGCGAAGAGAACGATTGCAGCTGCGCCAGAAGAACAGAGGGCGATTTTCAGAGAATTACTGTGGAAGAGCATCGACCAGGGAAGCTCAACAACCTTAGTAGCCGCCTCGGACCCTGGTCTTAGCCCAGAAAAAGGCGTATGGTTAGAAGACAATCAGCTTGGCCACCCAGTCTCGTGGGCCGTAGACGAAAAGAAAGCGGAAATGCTGTGGAAACTTTCTGAAGAGATAATTATTGAAAAGTTATCTTAGCTATGTATCGTCGTAGTACATAGGTAGATTTCACAGACTTCAACAACTAAACGTTAGAAAGGAGTATGTGATGCGTACGTATTGTATTGGAGAAACATGGAAGATCAATGGACTGAAGGGCAATCCGATTGGAGGAGCTCGGAGAAAAGATGGAAAACAAAGGGAATGCCGATAGGCCTTCAAGCAACGGGGAACACACTCACTCAACAACATCAACGACAGCTACACATAGCAACGATACATCCGGTTTTCATCTAGCACCCATTCCGATGGAAAACAACTAGACACTCTACTACAGCAGTATTTGGGTTGATACGAGACATTGCGTAAAAGAATATAACAGCGGAGACAGGTATCGAGAAACTATTGGCAAGGCCTGTGAGCATAGCACTATGGCTTTGGCGAGCCAGTTCGTAGAACTCGGTTTTGTGGTATGATTAGTGTCAAGGAAACTACAGTGGCTACCTTAAAAAAGAGGAGCAATACGTACACTCTATTACCAGCTAACAGGTAATGTTTATAGAAGAGCGTCTGCTTGTAGCTTAGTGTTATCTGCTTATAGAGTAGCAGTTACGTGACTGCAGCGCAGTTGCTGTACTGAAATTCTTCAACTGTGCCGCACAATCTTTTGAAGTGATTACACCAACTCTGAGGTCCTCCTAGTCGTTAATCAAAACAGTTTTCTGCATGTGACACTACCACGATACGAGTAGCTTGAATCTAATTGCAGTACTACAAGAAGCTTAACTCTAAGAAATCTCGCAACGAAAGGTCCTGCTAGTACCTAAACAGCTATATGATTATATTTTCTGCAGAGTTTTGATACCCAAAACGGGACATCACTCGAACATAGTCAACACAGGGGCGAATACGGTAACATAGGATCGCTACGAGTGTGCCAGAAGCTCAGTCCTTGCGTTACTATTGCATAGAAACGTCTTGCAAGAAGCTCCTTGTGATGTGCATGTAGTTAGTTATAGTTTCATTGCTTATGCGGACCCACAAATTCTACAGTGTCAGTCCAGACAGAAGATGTTACATTTAGACAACTGATTATGTACACTTATTCTCAAGAAATCTTTTAGATAAAATGGTAAAAAGCAAATTCGTGGACAATCAGAGTGTGAGAGGAAGAACCGAAGAACTGATAACGATGACCAGCTCCACTATGTTGAGAGGGTTGATGCATGTTCAAGAGGGTCAAATGCTGACTTACGTAATTCAAGCCAGCTGATCTACCTTGTTTCTATAACACTCTCTATGTAAAGCTAGGCAAAGCACTTCGTCAAGACCACTTCGATCTACTTGAAACAAAATCTTGTATTCATGATATTCGTAACGTCGTATAATCTATACCCATCAAATTAACAAGGCCGTCTATTCTTCTCTAACCTGACCCTTTCCTTCTTATCTTCTTTCTCGTGCCGCTCATCACGTCCATCTGTCTCCTCAGGTTTCTCATCATCCCGTGCCACACCGCCCACACCATCCGAGCCACCATCTAGGCCCCTTTCATCGTACAGCGGTAACCTAGGACTGCCTTCCCACATGCTCTCCTCCACCCACGTGGACTCCCTACTCAGCGGTTTCCGACTCAACCTAGCCTCCTCCACCCCCCTCAAATATCTCCTCCTCAACTCCTCATCATCCAGGACATGAAACGAGATATCCGTGTCCGACCGTACCAACGGCCTAATCTCCTGATCTCCCACAGTCGTCGAAGAAGGAGACAACGGCCACTGTTTCTCCTTACCCGAGGAAGCATAAGCCGGCGTGAGCGGCGATAACGGTGTCGACACCGGCGTCTGCATCATCCACTCCTTCCTCCTATTCCTTTCTTCTTCCTCCTTCCCCTCATCCTCAACATTCTCCACAAACAAATGGCCCTCAATGTGCGTCCCCCGCGTCCCCTTCCCCCCATACAACTCCCTTTCCAACCCCGCATTCTTCGCCCTCACAAGCTCCTTCCCACCCAACCCCGTGCGTCGCCTCGCCGCCACCGCCATCGCAAATGCTGCCCGCAAAGGCGTGAGTCGATAGCCCTGCTTCACGAGCTTACAATTAAACTGCGCATCCTGCCAGAGCACATACATGCTCAGCGTCCAGATGGCCGTGACGAGGATAAACAGGCCAGACATGAGCGTCGCGAAGCCCCACTGGTAGCTCGGGTTCGCCGTGTCGGGCAGGCACCGGCTCTTGTCGCTCAGGTAGCTGTAGTTGTATCCCACGCCGTTGTAGCAGTAGCCATAGTCGCCGTTGAGGTTGGACGCATCGTACTGCTTTCCATTGATGGAGACGGAAATCGTGGCGTTACAGGCATAGGTGTCGTCTGCGCTGACATATTGCGTGTCTATCCAGTAGCGCGCGTCGGCATTCGTATAGGTTTGTGTGTTGTTGGGGTATGTGTAGGAGCAGTTTGCGTAAGCAGGACCCGAGAAGGAATAGTAGTAGTAGTAGGAGTTTTGGCCCTGGTTCCATTTGTATCGCTCATCGGCGGTGGTTATGGTGCCGTTGGGGAACTGGCAGTCACCTGGATTTCTTGTTATTAGCATATTTGTGTTTGCGTGGGCAGGAAGAGGGGTGTGGGGAGCTGTTTACATTTGTGTTCTCGTTCGTTTTGCATGTAATTATAGTCGTTTCGGGCCTTCCAGTCTACACATGCTGATGTCTTGAACGTTTCGTTCTTTGTGCCTGTCAAGACCCAGGTCTGGTGCAGAGCACTCGCAGGGATAATGTTATTCTCGCCTTCGAGGTCAATCCACGCAATGCTCGTGCTGTCATAACCCGTCATGGCGCCCAGCACAATAGGCACAAGCAACACATATCCTGTGGACCAAAACATGTAGAAGAAAAGTGCTCTCGTCCTCGCACTCTTGGCATTCCACAGCTCCTTTGTCAGCGTCCACAAGGAATGCAGCCCAGGCCCTTCATTCCCGATTCTCTGGAAAATCTCAAAACTCGCTGGATGCCGCTCAATCACTCGGAGCAGCGCGTCGCAAAACACATTGTAACTCGCCCACCACGCCAGAGCCTGTGCGCCCTTGCCCACGAGTAAATCCCACAAGACGTCAATGGCTTTGACTTGGGAAAACGAGAATCGACCAAATGTCGCGTCGAGCGCAAACAGCTTCTCGATCCCCGTCACCGTAGCATTCTGGGGCTGCCCGTAGAAGCTATCTCCGCAGCTCAGCGTTTTATCCGCAAAGATGGAGGTAAACGGAGTCAAGTAGCTGATCAACGTCATAGGCAGGACAACCCAGATAACGACAAGACAAAACGCGTAAAACTGCTTCTTGCTCCAGCGCACGTGTTTCCACACAGGCGCATTCTTCGTCGTCTTTCCAATCCATTTCATCGCGTCCCAGGTACTTAAGCAAGCGTCGTGGAACACCCAAGTCCAACGGACCTTCCACTTTGCTTTGGACCGCCAATTCCATCGCGCAAACCGGCTTCCCTGCACACTATCGTTTCCCCAGGTCGTGACACGTTCCTGGCGTGGTGGCTCCGACGATGGCGGTGGTACCGACGAAGCAGGCTCATGCAGCAGCGACTCGGACGTTGAATTGACAGATGAACACGCGACTTTGACATCTCGATCCTTCTCTTTCTTACCATCCACGACGACACCAGGATCTGCCGCCAAATCGTCCGTCGTACCGGCGCGAGTATGCATCCAAGAGAACAACATCTTCGTATTATATCCAGTAACAACCCTACCCCAGTCCAAAGAGCGACGACGACGCGAGAAAAAAACAAAGCGGGTCTAGTGGCAATGCATCAACGGTACTCGGTGTTGAAGAAGCGAGGGGAGCGGAGCGGCGTCGTGAGGCTTTCCACACACAGACACGAGGACACGGCGCGAACTCTGCATCTGGTCGTGTCGAGGGTAGAGGAAGGACAGATGCAGATTGTGTCAAAGTACTACTAATCAACCACCCGTTTACGAATCGCGTAGGACGCCTTAGCGGTGATACCGCGGACGGGCTACCTAGTATGCACGCTGCATGTTTGATGCCTGCAAGTGTTCGGTTCTGGCATGTGCGTTTTGACGGCGGCGGCGGCGGCGGCGGAAGACAAAAGTGAAAACGCCAGAATTTATTCGGTGAATGCTCGATTCACTCGTGAGTCGTTTGGAATTCTCCCATATGCACCAGTTCCCTTGACTTTTCTTCTTTTCGACAAGATACAAGCAACGAGCGCGGCCACATTTCTCACGCTCAGAGGAACGGTGATGGGATCAACAGCCCAGTTCGTGTCTGCCTTGCGGTGTGCAGGGCTTATCCTGGAGCTAGCATGAAAGATGTACCTGGGGCTAGCCCCGTGGGGTCTAGCGAGTCTTACACAGCCTCATCCTGGGATGCGAACTGACCACCGCCGAAAGTATGGCTAATAGCTAGCGGACCGGAGTTACAAAGCTCGACATCAAAGATGTTCATGGTGCGCGCACTCCTGGACTGTATCCTTTGGAGTAAAATGTCTGATTATTTTCCCTCAATTATTGAACGATTAATCTAGTAATCCGCTATTTACTGGATTTCCTGCGTTGTAATCCTCACTGCTCTTTGGTAAAGTACAATGGCTCACGACTACGGGAATATCGTTCATACACATAATACCAGCCATCTCCAATTTACGACAACAGAGAAATGAAGGAAATCACACAGTATCAACCATCGATAACCATGTTCATACTCAGCTCATTAAAAAAGTCTTGTTAGAAACCCCTTTCCATTTATCAGTATACGAATATACAGCAACGAGCTCCAGGCCCGACCATGCATGCAACTAAGCCAATACCTTTATGTATACAAAACGCCATGTTTAGAACCCGTTCCAATGCCCTTCTCTGCGTCTGGATTATTAAGCTTGGCATCACCATCATCGTCATCATCATCATCACATCTCTCTATACCTCTCAAGACAACGCCCACATCAACTACCAACCGGCGTCCCACTCCTCGACAGCACACTCGCCGAACTGTTCGTTCTCAGCACCGGCGTCGCACTCCGACTCCTCTCCCTCTCGCGATCCCTCTCCTCCGTCTTGACCCTCTCCCTCGCCTCCTCCACCAACCGCTTCGCCTCCCTCACATTGCGCATCGTACGACTAAGTTTCCCTTCTTTGCCCTCCTGCAACTTCTGCAACTCCCCCCTCGCCTCGATATCTTCCTTCGTCTTGGTAACAAAACTCTTCAACGACACCTTAATATTCTGGCGGAGATCCTGGCCCTCGTCGAAAATGGCGTCGCTGTCGCGGATGCTCTTTACATTCTCGACGCGGCGCGTGAGGTACAAGGTAGGTCGACGTGCGTTGGCAGCGGCGCTTGCGGCGAATTGTTCGCGGCGCTGGGCTATGATGCGCTGGACTTCTTCTTCGTAGGCCGTTTCGTACACGTTGATGTCCACGTTGGACGGCGATTCCGACACGATGCAGCCGTCTTCTGGGCCAGGGGGGAAATCCTCGCCAGTACCAATGTTGAGGAAGAGCGTGTCTTCTAGCGGATTGTGCGCGTGACCTTTGCCGAGGGGTGTGGTTGGTGTTGACGACGAGGGCGCGATGCCGCCGGGGGTGGAGATGGAGTGAATTGGCGCGGGACGGATGGACATGTTTTCGTGGATGACCTTGGCATTGCCGTCGAGACCTGGCACTGTTGGGGTGGTTGGACTGCTGGTCACAGGCGATCGGGGAGCTGGACGTCTTCCTGCTGCTTCGGCTCGGAGACCGGGTTTGATATAGGCCATGTCGTCCATGTTGTGGGGGAGCCTCTGGCCCCGCTCGTCGATGTTGATGCGGTGATGTACACCCTCGGTGGAGAGTGCGCCTTCAACTGGTCGTCGGTCATGTGTGTCTTGTGATTTTGATTTGCGTAGTGCTGATGGTCGCATGGACATGGGAGGCTGAACGATTCGCGAGGCACTACCTAGTATACTCTCAATACGGTCGGGTCGCCTTCTGAACAACAGTTGCTTGAAGCGCTTGACCGCCCGTACCTACCGAATTGTTAGCCAAAACCATTATCGATACCGTCACGGCAATGCTTCCTGTATGCCATGGGGATTACGTGCACCTACCACTGTGACCAAGTGACCCATGTTGCCTGTAATGGCAGCATTAACCTCCTCGTCGGTCGGCGGATCAATAATGATGGCCACGTTTTCCGACTTTGCTAGTAAAGGGTCTGTTCCTTGCCGTGTGACCCAGGGGTGTTCCTGCTCAAGTTAGACTTGCGCAATCAATCCAAACGGCCAACTCACTCTAATCTCTTCCATGGTAATCCTCTTCTTGGGGTCCTTCTCCATTAGCCGCTGGAGAAGTTCCTTCAGCTCCGGATTGCAGTCAGTCTCGAATTCCAACGGGTCCATTCGTATTGATTGATAGAGCTCAATCATGCCGTGCTTTTCAAATGGTATCCGTCCAAAAAGGAGGCAGTACAGCGTGCAGCCCATGGACCATATATCCGCAGCTCTTCCTGAGACATGCCCGTGCTTGGCAACACACAGCTCAGGCGGCATAAACGCTGGCGAACCCGCTGACTTTGCCGTCTTCATCTCGCCTTCCTTGTCGAACATTTCTGAAACGCCGAAATCGACAATCTTTAGCACGTCCTCTTCCGTGATGAGGCAGTTGTCGGGCTTGATGTCGCGGTGGATAATACCCTGGGCGTGGACTGGCAGAAGTTAGCCTTGGGTCACGCAGGGTCGGAGGTCACGCACGGTATTCGAGACCCAGTATCATGTCTCTGAACCAACACCGACACTGCTCTTCGCTGTATGGGTCGGCGCGCTCCTCAAGACCAACTTGCATGACGACGCCCTTCTTACACATCTCCATGACCATGTATAGCGAGTCTTCCTCGGGGTCGTCCAGCACCTCGATCAAGGTGACCAGGTTGGGGTGGTTCAGCTTCTTCATAATGGCAATCTCTTCCTTGATGAGCTCAAAGGCATTGTTCTCTTCGGTGACGGAGTGGCGGTGCAGGGGCGAGTTGAAGCCTATGCCAGCTGGTAGGGCGCGCATTCGCTTCGCAGCCGTGGGTCGGCGGAGGAGGTTGGACTGGGCGCGTTTTCGCAATCGCGACTTTGAGAATTCCTTGACGGCCTGCGCGTTGATGCGTCAGCGAAAGCCAATGGCTGTACCTCGTAGGGAACCCGCATGTGTATCTCTCTCTCTCTCTGGGCGCATGGGCCGGGCGGAGCCTTCTCTTTCTGGTTGTCAGGCTGGTATCCTCACATATTCTTGGCCATATTGGTCTACGGCGAGGTGAACGGCGCCAAAGGAGCCGCGACCAATCTCCTGCTTGACTAGGTATTGGTTGATGCGGTGCTGGGCGCTGCCGTCATCTTCGCTGTTGCTGTACTCGGAGCGCGCATTGAAGGTTTCCTAGCAGGTTAGCGTCAATGCGTCGTCGCATACTGTGCGTGGCTGCCGTCGCACCTTGACACGTCTTGTCGAGGAAGCTGCGCGCTTGTGGTGTCGTAACGGGCTCTGGTATGCGGGTGTTGACCTGGTCTAGCATCAGCACTACTCCCACCACCTCCGCGGGGTACAAGCGGCAGCAACACGCACATAAACTTAACGGGCGGCGGTCGTCCGGCCTCGCCAACTGCAGGAACGTCGAGGGAAGGTTGGGAGGTGTAGATGCGCAGGTCGGGTTCCGAGGGGCGTTTGGGGGGAGGTGTTGGCGTCGGCGTCGGCGTAGGGGAGGGTGACATAACTCCCTCAGTAGTCGGACAGGGCGGCCGGTAGCTAAGTACGCAGTTGATAAGATTGACACACGGGACTAGCAGAGGGTTAGGGAGAAATAATATGGGGAAGTCCGGGACCGTCGACGCAGACGTTCCGAGAGCGCAGGATCCAGTTGTTTAGAGAGGGCCCGACTAGAGAGAGAGAGGAGGGGGGACGATGCAGCAGAGAGGGGGCCGTTTCCTGACATTTCTTTCAGCCTCACCTGTCGTCACAACCATCACCTCCAGCCTCGACACGCCGCACCACGCCATCACTGTCCACTTGGCACACCCGTCTCCACTGCCTAGACCGCTGTGCTCTGTTGATCCACTCTGCCTTCATCCCTCGCCAATCTCCACCTTCGCTCCGATTACCCTTCACCAGCCGTATCTGACGTACCTGCCCGCCTACCGTCAATTGGCACCGGTGACCAAACCCGCATAGGCGCTGCCCTATCTCCAACACCACTTCTGCATGCCAATCACCTCCCCCAACCATCCGCCTACGTCATCTTCCTCGCAATGGTCCTCTACAGCTTCTACATCTTCGATCGGCACAGTAAGTAGTTTCCTGACTGTCATGGCTTGCACGCGCTGACCGCGTCCCCCAGCCGAGTGCATCTACTCGCGGCGCTGGACGCCCGCGCGCCCCTCGTCGTCGTCGTCCAAAACCACGGCGCGCCCGCAATCTGGCACCTCGATTGCCTCCAACGGGGACGTCGTGGCCGCCGTGCGCAAAGGCATGTCGCACTCTGACGACGAGAAGCTCGTCTTTGGCCTCGTCTTCTCGCTGCGCAACCTCGTTACCAAGCTGGGCGGCGCCGACGACACCTTCCTCAGCTACCGCACCGGCGAGTACAAGCTGCACTACTACGAGACGCCCACGCGCATGAAGTTTGTCATGCTCACCGATACAAAGGTGATTAACCTGCGCCAGTACTTACATCAGATTTGGGCCAATTTGTACGTCGAGTACGTGGTGAAGAATCCGCTGGCGCCTGTGGAGCATCCCGGTGGAATTGGGGTTGCGAACGAGCTGTTTGAGAGGGGTCTGGAAGCTTTTATCACGGCGGTGCTGCCGGTTTGAAGACGAAGGAGGGTAATAAGTCAAGATTACACAGACGGCAAAAACGCACAACTGGGACACGGAATATGGCATGCGACAGCACCATGGGCTAGGAAACGCAGGACAGGCGAGTTTTCTGTTACAACGCAGCCACGGTGTCCTCATCAACAGCAGCAATCCTCCACACAAGCCCAGAAATCCTGAACCCCAAAAACTATTGCATGAAGAAGGCTGGCGCCAGAACGCTTCGACATTGCGAACAAACGACCTGACATGCATACAAGCTTCGAGCCGTGTCGGGAGTGGCCGCACTTTCCTTGTCAACCCCAGACGCTCGACTGGCCCCACATTCGTGTACACAGCCTCACACCAAGACGCGACTAAGCAGCGCTACATGGGCATGCGCGTGGGCTCTTGGTCTAGACTCGTCGTGGCATGTGTGGAAGAGTGATGGGCAGGAGGGACGTATTGCGTTGCATTCTAATAGATATTGAATATATCCTCCCTTTTCGACGGTTATGTCAACGCTGGTGTCTTGATTTTTGGTTTGCGTATGTGCATTGAATGGAACTGAGATGGGGAATAGAATGTGACAGCCATGGCCTGGGTTTGGCGAGTGATTCGAGACATGTATAGTGGTGTTGGGGCTTTTGGGAACGGCCGGACCGAGGACTCATGCAGACATTTTGCTGCTGATTTGGTGCAGAGGAACGTTGGTGAAGAGTAGATCGCTGGACAAGAAAGATGTCTTTTGTTCATCTCGAAAGCACGGACACATGGACGGTCTCTGTAGAAGTTTTTTGGTCTCCCTCTTCTCATAACAGACGGAGAGCTTGATTTTGGTATTTGACTCAGGAAATGGATATGATAGCGGAATGTGAGCTAGAGTGGCAAAGACTTCTTTTGTGTAATATTTTTTTGAAAAGTCAAACCGGGACGGCCATGTAATCATTGTATGAGGGTTTTGTGTCCTTGCCTTGTCGCAGATATTCTTGGTGCTTAGGATTTGGCGTTTTGAAGAAGAAAAGGTTGCTTGTGAGGAGGGAAGAAGAGAGAATGACAAGTGTCGTTTATATATCCCACACCCCAGGCTCAACGAGATGACCTATGTTCTTCTCGATGTCGATGTTGAGGCACCCAATCCGTCACAGTGCACACAAGTGATGAGTTTGAGCTCCTTCCTATGGATGGCGACCATGTATGTTCACATCTCCGCATCTGGACCACTAGCAATCACATGGCATTTCGAAGACGGGAATTTATGGAGATTATGTCCACATAGTCCGTTTTGCCGTCGAGGGTTTTAGAAGCATTTTCAATCTCTTCTTTGTTTTCGGGAAAGAAGCGGCTGACTCAAACATGTGTTCGTTTTGGTTGAGATTTTGGAGCAACGAAACATTTGGTGGAATGAGTTTATGTTTTCCAAATCCCATATCTGGTGTCGGAATATGTGATCCTGTGCATTTGATCTGCGCCGCGTCCGAGACATCCATGGTTCCCCCCGAATATTCAGAAGGAGGCAGCAGACGCAGACATTGATGACAAACAATAGTGTTTTGATAACAGGAGAGAAGCATTTGGGATTCAGAAGACGAGGTTGTCTTTGCGGACTGCGATTTTGAATATGATTTTAAAGTGATGTTGCAGGCTTGGGAAGCGATGAGCAACATGGACGAATTGCCTCTGTTTTTGCAGAAAAGAAGCGAGAGACATAACAGCATTGCGTGTGCTTTTCTGGTTAAAAAGAAAGGCGGAGGAGCAAACATCGAAAGGTATTTCGCCATTTTTGACAAGAATGATGGGTAGGCTTGTAGAGAAGAGAAGGGTCTGGAAGGTAACGGGGAACTTTATATATTCTTAGCCTGTGCGACGAATGCAGCGAGGTCCCGCAACCGGTTTTAGCCGTGTTTCTACCGCCATCACAAATGTTTCGACGCGTAAGGATCCTCGACCAATCCTTTTCCCTGCCCATTTGCAGATGAGATTTTGGAGGATGTACAAATCCGGCGCACACATGTTATCTCCCACACAGCAATTCGTTACACCTTCTTCCCTCAGTCATGAAGTGTTTTGGATGCTGTTTGTAGGAAGAGAGGGCGGCCCAGACATGTGAAAGACCATTAATTGTTTCGATACCAAATCTGGAACATCTATGCAGCTATAGTCATCATTGAGTGCGTTGATATCTTTGAGCATTCCTGTGCACATGTGGGTAGGTGCCAGTGCTTTGGCGATTCCAGCGACCATTACAACCAATGATTGCATTTTTTGGGTCCGAGACGCCAGGGAGAAACAGCCATAAGCTTGTTGATCGTGAGTTTTTGTGATCAGAAGGACAGGAAGGTTTAGAGGGACGGGAAGCAGCAGAGCGATCGGTGAATTCTATACACGACGTGGCACGCTACCAGAGACGATTGATGATTCGCTAGACATCCGCGTCAGACACTGACCGCCCACATGGCTCGAAAGGAACTTAGTATTCGTCATCAGACTTTTCCTCAATATCTTCATCTTGTTCTTCCTCTTCCTCATCACTCTCGATCTGCCCAGCTTCATCTTCGTCCTCATGCATTACAACGCCTAACTCTCTTCGTCCCTCTGCATAAAGTGCCTTATCTTCTTCTTTCAGTTCTTTCGCTCCTTTGCGCATTTTCGGAATCATCACATCGACGACGAAGTCTACAAGTCTTCCACCAACGGCGTCGAACTGCGAGTTGAACATGGATACTAGCTCTTCGAGAATTTTGAGCAACCTTGCGTCCTCATCCCTTATACGCCTCTTTTCCTTCGGAGAGTATCGAGGATATGGTTGCTTTTTGTAATCGGGGTTGTCAAAGTGCTTGATGCGGCCGATATCGCAACATGTGTGTCTTAACTCCAGGTATGAGAATACGAATAGGCGCATGTACCCCTGGATGAGCCGACGAAGCTGGAGGGTATTTGCTGCTCTATCAGTCCAAACAGTCATGTTGAGAAGTACGTTCACGTTCGCTTCTCCAGACGGATGCTTCCACATAGTACTTGTTGCGGCTTCCTTCACTTCTCCCACCGGATTTGCACCTCTGAGGCAGTCGCAAATGGCGGAAAACTGCTTCCCACCATGGAATTCTGTGAAATATTCCCTCCAGAAGGACGCTAAAAAATCGCAGCCGGAAAGGCTGCATCCACATTCGCAACTGTCCAGAATTTTCCTTTTGACGAGTACCTCAAAAGATCTGTAATCCCAAGTAAATTGGATGGGTGCATCACATTCTTTGGATAAGCGTCCAGAGAAGTATCTTAGATGTTCCGCAGATTGCCAGGCCAAACAATGCATGGCAGTAGTGTCGGATCCTGGCCAGGTTTCTCGTAGATCTGCCCCTTTTGAGAGGAACCAATTGACTGTCATGTCGCGCTTGATCAATGCTCCCCTCAGGTCATTGAAGTACGGGCCGCTCTGCGTTAGAAAATACACCAGAGGCGAGCAACCCGTTTCCATGCTGCACCTGAAGTCTTTACCACTGAGCTCACGAAAGCCATCACTCTCTTGCCTTTCGAACACCAGGCGTTCCATTGGACACCAGCAAAGTTTCCTGTGATAAAGACTTCTCCTCTTTGGCCAATAATACTGTGGCACCCCGATGCCCTTGCTCACCAGCGCAGTGAGCATGCATCTGACATGCGCATCAGGTAGATTACTGCGAGCACTATCACAGCAATACTCGATGCCATGCTTTTTGCCTAGAAGTTTAATCGTGTTCCTTAGATTGCGAAGATAAAAGGACATATGATAAGCGATGCCCTCACTAGACTCTGGTAGCGACCCGCACTCATGAGAGTCAAACGTATCTTCTGCGTAGCCGATCCATTCGAGCTGTGGTTGCCCAAAGTTTGCTCTATGCAAAAGCCAAAGCTGCATCATTTCCAATCGCTTTGTATAAGCCAAGATTCCGAGCAAAGTATTGTCTGTTGGGTGTATAGAGTCTTTGTTTAGGGCTTCCATGACATCTGCTTCAAGCATGGCCTTACAACCATCTATCCAGCCATGGATAGTAGCCAACCTTAGGGCAAAAATGACAGTACGGGGGTCCCCTATCCGTATATCCTTCGATTGTCGAAGGTAATGCTGAAGCTGATGGTCAGATCTTGATAGTATCGCCTCCACTAACTCGTTCTCATCTAATCTTGCATTTGTGGAACTTTTGCTCTGGTGATCAGGATAAATTATGGCAAGGTACTTCGAAGGCCTGACAGACCGTACTGAATACCGAGTGATCTGCAAACCGTGATTTAACAGCACATTTCCTACAAAATCTTCTTGGTGCAACAAACGTGGAGTCGTGGAAGTCATGAGGACATCCATAATCGTACTGCTATGTATCAGCTTCAACACGTTAAGGTAGTATGATAGGATGCCTTGATGAAAGATCAAGAAGTTCAGAAGATGACGAAAATGTAGACTTACCGTCCATCATCGTCTGTTTCAAAAGCTTCGGCAGACATTTGGGTAAGGAGAGTCATAAAGAGATAACAGAAGTTTTTGGGGTAGTCAGGACTGGAGGATTCATCATCCCAGTATCTGATCTCACTACAAAATTGCTATATCACATTTAGCTCTTACCACAGTTACTAAGAGCATGTGATACTTACATGTAAAAGCGTACGTCCATTAGGTAGACGATCGTGTGGTGATGCTCGTCCAAGTTGAAACATCTCTAACAATTTGTTGACCTCTCCACGGAAAACGTCTTCGGTTGTGGTACGACTAGATTTCACAAGGTTAGGAATGAACGAAAACGCAGGCGAAGATTCTGCGACCACCCGATGACATTCCAAAGTCTGCTTGAACAGGGAGCCATCACCACAAGCTAGTGTCAACGAAAACGACATCTTCGATCTCAGAAACAGACTGCATAATGTGGCCCGAAGTTGCAGATCTGTTACGGTGTTCTGGAGATCAGAAAGACGGCATTGAGGGTCGTGAGCTGAAGTCCAGGCACACGCGAGAGCAAACCATCCTGATCGATAGCCAAATGCCCTTGTATGTTTTTGGCATGTACATGTGACTTTTGCGAGTCGTTGCTTTAGTCTCTGATTCTTTCGATGGATTGATCTGAAATTCATCATGTCGGTTTCCAGCGTAGAGTCTGGCGTCAGCAATACTTCGCTGAACTTTGCTTCCTAGCTAGTGTCAGTCCCGCGCGTGTAGGGCAAAGGCGTGAGTACCATGCGCTCGATAGATGACTGGAGTCCTGGCAGGTTAGCCAAGTGAGAGGTGTGTGAGACCATGGGTTGCATGATGTGTTGTAAACTATGCATATCGGCATGCAGAATACGAAGGCTGTAAGACGTGTCCGCAAACCCCGTTTCGAGAATCTGTAATTGACGATCGAGTTGAAGTTGCGTGCTTTGGATGATATCGCGCTGCAATTGTAAGTTGGAAATGTGGTAGGCGTTTAGCTGCATGCATAGCTGGGTGAAACGTAGTCGATCAGTTTCGGAGGTCAAGCGCTGTTCGTCACTGTAACCATCAGCTTGTTTCGTTGTAGCAACCATCTGCGGAGAGGTGCTCACACGAGGAGCGCAAGTAGCGCAGTTTGTAGACTTTGCTGTACACTGTTCAGAACGTCCTTCCAGTATGTGATGTCCGCCTCCTTGAACGGGAAAGCGAGTCGCTTAGCTAGTCTCTTCATGCTCGACTTGATCCCACCATCCGATGCTTGATCACCCGGCTTGAGCTTCTTCCTGATAGTCGCGATTGCGTCTGCACATGACTTGATACCGGTACGTGTGGCTGTCACCGTGTGGGAGGAATCCACTTTCGCAACAATGGATTCGAGGAGTTCGAGTAAATTTGCAAGTTCTTCCATCTCCGCAGCGATCTGTTCAGCCTTGTCCTTCGCGTCCTTGACACCGCTGACGTACCATTCCAGGCCCTTACAAAGTTGGATGGCGAGAGAAACAACGCCGACTGCGCTGCCAGTAATCGAAAATGGATCTGCCATAATGAGATGTGTTGCGCCGATCGCGGTTTTGCTAAGGAGAGAGGAAAGAGAAGTGCGAGTTTGAGTGACAGGAGATGAGAAGGCTGAGGCTGTGACTAAGGCGCAGTGCATGCAGCAATGCGGTGTTCAACCACTCACGTTGATCCGACACTGACAGATGACAACACGTCTAAGCAGCCACTTCCTGGTGTACTTATCGTGTTACACAATCGCTCTACAGGTAACGGGTGACAGTCAGCCTTGTCTTAAATTCTTGGCTGTGGTGATTTAATTTTGTGCTATAACATGATCGAGTAGGTAGGCAAGAGCCCCACACCATGGAAAAGATAGAGCCACGTTCCGGTATGACATGCTGGGATAGATTATAGAGATCATTACGCGTGTATTGTTCCTGTGCGCCTAAGTCTATATTAATAAGAAGAGTAAAGCGCTCAATGCTGCGCAGCCAGAGATCTATGCTCCTTATTCATACGCGGCGAGTTGTCTTCTTCATCATCGGAGTCCAGTCCTTCCAGCTCGAACTCCTCAGCATCTCTCACTCTACGGTCGACCCTGGTGTAGCCATTGATATGTCCGTTCGCGTGACCGTTCGCTAGAGGTGCTTCGGCATCAGCCTTGTCGTCTTGGCCCCAAGCGTATACGGCGTAGAGATGGATGAGCATGTTGACAACTAGACACAAGTTAGCTTGATACAGTGCTTAGGAGATTTGGAAAGACTTACATAGGAATAACAGGAAAGCGATGCTGTATAGAATCAGGACGTAGGACACATGCGTGACGTTTGCATCGGATAGCAGTTTCATCTGCTCCTCAGTCGCACCCATAAACATGAAACCTCCAGCCATCAGCAAGAACGGTGTCAGGTATTGGAAGCTGTTCGGGTCTGAGCCGTCAGTCGCAACGGAAGCTCGGTCTTTGAGCACGAATGAAATTTCGATGATGCGCGCGGCACCTGCAGCCATGAGGGTATAGCCAAAGATAGTATGGATCATAGTCGAAATCGGGAGGTGTTGCGGATGCGCGGACATAGCCCAGCCTGTCATCAGGATGATTATACCAGGAATGAGGTTTCGCTTCGGTTGTCCATTGCGCTTTCGGCTCAGCCAGACACCGACTAGTCCCGCAGCCCACCAGACGATGCCCATGGACGTGTGCTGTAGATCGTTGTGCACCCATGGTCCTCCCCAGCGGTGTTCGGTGAATGTGTTGACGCAGCCCCACGCAGCAATGACGAGGGAATCGAAAAACTCTTGGCTCCTTCCAGTCCTCCGCAGCCACATTTGTCCGACCAGGAGCAGGATCAGGAGGATTATGCCGTATGCGATGAAAGCGCTTCCCATGATGAAATGTGCCAAACATTGTCCGGTGTGGTCCGCCCTGCAGAAGCCAAGTGCAGTGATACCTCCAAAGAGGAATTGCACCCACGTCACCACAGGCATAGCCTTTCCGACAACGCCGTGCGCCTTCACTACCACATGTCGTATCTTTCCGTTTATGCCCTTTTCAAGGTGTAGCTTCAGGTAGATGCCCATGGCGACTTGGGATACCAACATGAGCATGATGACTGGCACGAACTGGGCATGGATGTTCTCGGTGAACTGTCTGCCTTTATGCCTGTGGCCGAGAAGGTAGCCGATGATTGCGAGGACGGTTCCTATGGATTGGACAGGGACGTGCCATTTAGATCGTATTATCTGGGCAGGTCGTCAGCATGTGTGGCGAAGTTTCTTTACAACACGGAGCCACATACCCCCAGCACCATACCAGTGGGAAAGATGATGCCCCATGCCAAGGACTGAATCAAGATGTGCGTCCATAGTATCGAGTCCTAAAACAACCATCAGTCATTCTGCGCTGACAGCAGGTATTCGCCTTGGCGATGTGTCAACGCACGATTGGGTCAGGTGATATAGCCTCGCCGTCTGGGATAGCATCCATATCGTGGTCGTGAGCCGTGACTACTGCGGTATAAAGAAGCGCCACTAGGGCTGCTCTTCTTGTACTGAGGGCCATGTTGCCGGACGCCCTTGTGGAGAATGTTGAGTGTCGCTGCAGCTCCGAACAGGTGATTATCGTCGTCGTCTGCTGCGTTGAGAGTTTCAGGATGGCATCAGGGCGCGTGCTAGGGCGGGAACGAATGGGCGGTCGAGCGTGTTTGTTGTTTCCCTTGCAGCAGCAGTCGTCGCAATCCCGTGATTACGTTAACAAGAAACGCCACCGTTATTGGCTTCCGCTACACTCCGGCGGATGCGATCAACACCATCATCTCCGACACCAACGCCGAACTGCAGCTTCGCCTTCACCACCCGCGACATGGCCATTGAGAAGGGCGTCACCGAAATCGCGGATTCTGAAGATGATCCGATGACGTCGTCACCTGGTGTTGTTCCGGATGAAGCTGCGGACAAGCTTTGCGCAATGGCACGCGTTCCGTACCAAGAACGACAAGATGCGTTGCACAGGGCAGATTGCCTCCACCAAGCATTTGCACAACGCAATGCCAACGCAGGTTCATGCTCAGCTGAAGGCTTGGGCGGCGATCGCGACGATGCTCAAATTGACGACGCGTCGAATATTGATCAAATTAACATGACACGTCAAGACCCCAATACAGTGCAAGAGGAAGGAGCGATTACAGAGTTGGGCCACCACGACCTGAGCTCGCATTCAGAACTGCGTTCATCAAATCTAGCATCCATGACTGGAGCCATTTCAGATGAGTTTAACGTGATGTTGGTGCAAGCCTTACCAACGACGGAGTCACAGCCTGGTAAGGATGTACCAGTTCGAAAAGCAGATACCGACATCCAACTAGACAGAAGTAATCAGACGACCAAGGACGAACCCGCCAAACAAAGCGATATAAGAGCCGTAGAGAGCGCAGTGGTGAAAGATGTGGAAAATGATTCCGCAGCCGACTATCAAGAACAGCCGTGTATCGCAAGTAGTAACAGTCCCGCCAGAAATGAACAGGCAGCAACCGAGAGCATCCATCCCATTATACTTGATACGCAATCAAAGGCGCCGAGTACCATTGAGCAGCACCCGTCGGATGCCAGCGTGGACGTAGAAGTATCCGATGGGTTCAGGCCATTGTCGCAAGGTTACACGACACATGGCAGTCTGTTCCAAGAGTCAAGCAATAATGGCAGCCAAGCTGCAGGCCATAGTTCAGCACACGGATACCCGAACGAGAGTGCAGTCTGTCCTAGGCCCATGCTCATCCACTTCACTCGCTCACATTCATAGGCTCACACCCCAATCACCTCTACGGCAACATCCATAGGGATAAATTCGGTCGATTCTGCAGCGGACGCGTCAGTTGGCAGAGTCGGCAATCATGCAATCCCAAACCTTTCCTTGGGCGCCGAGCAACATGATGCCCAAAGTCCAAGAACCACGCTCTGTAACTCGCAGATAGATACCGACACTAGCGGAACTGCCATGAGCGCCAGAGAGACTAGCTCAATGATCGACCACAAACAAACTTTGCTAAAAGATCCCACGGAACAACATCTAGCCGTGGCAGAAACGGCCTTGTCGAAAAAGAGCGCAGACGAAGATTCGGTGGCTATTTCACCAAGTGCTGAACCAGCTACTCATGATCAATCGTACACTGGCGCGCGTTGCATGACCTCACCTCCACAAACACCTCCATTGAAGACGTCCCAGGAAACCACTCTCGACGAGATGAGAGCACAAAAGGCTGCGCTTCTAGCTTCTCTCGGTGCTCTTCCAGCCATCCAAGTGCTCATGGAAGAACACGCTCTTTCAGACGCCGAACTAGACGATGCAAACGACGTACCTACTGAGACTGACATCATGGCAGCCGCAAACAAGATAGTTAGAGAACATATCAAGTTACTGCATGAATACAACGAACTGAAAGACATGGGCCAGGGATTGATGGGTCTTATTGCAGATCAGCGGGGCGCACGGATCGTGGAAGTGCAGGAAGAGTTTGGCATCGATGCAGCGGATTGATCATCAACACCAAGGAGACAAACGGGAATAATAAGGCCGTCGATAGCGGCATGGACTAGCCTTGAGGGACACTTGACAGACACGGGATGGCAGTGTCAAATAAACCTTATACTGTAGGTACTTCCATTTTCGCTCCATATACAATCTGCCATCTTCAACCTCCTCAACAGTGCTTCCTTGCTTAGTGTGATAACCCGCAGACGCGCCGCGCCAGACTGGGACCTTCGACTCGCCCAAGTCGCCAACAGCAGCGCATGCCGCTCTTTCACGTAAACCTTAGCTGCGCTGCTTGGCCTTGACACATAAGTCGGTGGATATCGATTGCGAATAACACGATAAGCCACGAACTGCACAATACGGGATGGCGAGCGCACACTCAGTCCGTTCTCCAGATCTGGACCGGGCCTTCGACGCCCGCCATGTGTTCCGGGAGCGAGAACGCCTGCGCACGGTCTTCGAGCCGGCTCGCAGGGACGCGTTTGGCCAGACTGCCGGAAACCGGAGAGACGCCGATTGGAAAGGAAGGATTCCAGAAAATTGGACTTCACCAGGAGGAGCGCCACACGTTGCTTTTTCGACCTTCGTCGCGTCGACCTTCTCTCGCAGCATCGGAAAATTGTAGAATTACGATCAGCTGAGCCGAAGTCATCATCCGATGTTCCATGACTCTGTCCACATTGCCAGCTCGGTCAATGTCGGCCACCAGCACCGTAGCAGGATTCTGGACTGCGAACATCGTCTTGTATTATTGCGGGTCTTCTTCGGTCGTTTTCACTCATGTAGTCAGGGGCCGCTGCGGAGGCTAAGATCGTACCCCGAATACACCAGCAGAGACGACCCCATGCTTCGAGATGGTCTCAAGCGGGTGTCAGTACCTGACGCGTACCAGCTCCGTGTCAGCCATCGGTGAAGAACGGATCGGGCATCTCGACGCCCAAAATTACGCAATGTCTGCAGGTCGGCGACGTTGAACCAATGCTGTACGTCTGCCTAAAAGGTCAACTGACGAAGTGGCGGTGCAGAGTCTGCTCCTTGCCGACCGGACAGTGGTGTCGCATGTCGTGCATTCATGCACATCGTGTCAACGGTCTCCTACAGATTTGAAGATCCGCAGACCCACGCAGGAACGCACCCTTGGGAAGATCCCAAAAATCCCAGTCTTCGGATTTATTATTGCGACATGTATGTTTACCATGACTTGGTTCAGCATGACTTGTAAGTCACAACGGTGGCAATTCGCATTTGGACGTCCAGAACAGACGATCGCGGTGCCTGGAAACCACCAAGCACATGAACCGTATGACGCCTTTGGGTGTACATTACCCGTGTCCAATTTCAGGGTTAAGATGACACTCACTTTCGGATAGCAAGCTCATACATCTAACTTCCGCGTGGCACTCTGGATGTCAGAAGCTAGAGTTCATAGGTGTCCCGCTCGCCGATACCAAGCAAGGGTTCTGCTCCACTTTGCAATGCAGGTCTAGTCGCAAACACAACCGAGAGTCCTTTGGGGCACACCAAATTACTAGTGAATGGCGTCGAACCGCGGTGATTGGCAGTTAGAAGAGGTGCAGGATAACCAAGGCCCTCGCTAAGCTGACAGCTCCGCGGTGCATGCCGTCCCGTCCACTAACACTCTCCCACAGCTAGTCAGTTACCCATGATGAACCTATCGGCAATTGCAAAGCGCCCTTCTCGAACGGGGCATGTCTCCTTTCCGTACCAGCGACGATATATGGTCGTTTTGAAGACCCTGAACCCTTGCCGTCTGGGACCTTTTTGACCGAACTCCTCCTTCCCCAACTTTCGGCGTTACTTTTACCACACACCATGTCGGCATCCGTACAGGACTTCCAGCTTGCCGCTTTGGCCGCCGGCTTCACAATCGGATTTGGGTTCTTGACAGTATGGGAGGCTGTCAAGCAGACACGGAGGAACCACAGCCCGTTACGGTCTGCCTACATATATATGATTTGGGGTGAGATATTTGTCAACGTGGTCATCGGTATCATCGGATGGTTGTTCTTGAACGACAGGCTCGGGCCAACGTAAGTTGTCTAGAAGACTGTAAACTACGGGACATCTTTGCTAATGAAGAGTCACCAGTGTCCCAGTCCTATTCTTCATTCTATTCTTCTGGGTCTTCGAGGTCCAGCTGCTTATGCAGATTATCATCAACCGCATCGCTCTCATCGCAGAACACCGGAGCACCATCCGTAACCTAAAATGGGGAACGGTGATACTCATCACTGCCATCAACATCGCCGTCTTCTGTATCTGGATTCCATCTCACACCGTCCCTCCAGTTAGCGAAACATACGTCAAGATCAACGATGTCTGGGATAAGATTAGCAAGGTCCTTATTCTCATCGTCGACGCGGGCTTAAACTGGTACTTTCTACGGACCGTCAAGATCAGGCTAGTAGAACAACATGGTCTTACAAAATACGCGCCGCTCGTAGGCTTCAACGGCAAGCTGATGGTCGTATCCATCGCCATGGACGCCCTTCTCATCGGACTCATGTTCCTCAAGAACCAGGTCGTATACATCCAATTCCACCCCGTCGTTTACATGGTCAAGCTCAACATCGAAATGTCCATGGCCTCCCTTGTCGTCCGCCTCGCCCAAGGGAAACAAAGCGACATGGGCCCCGAAGAGTTCCACAGCTCTTCCGGTCCGGACTCGCACTCCCGATCCGCCGTACTCTCGCACCAGCCAAACTCCATGCACTTGACTAACCGGTCCAAGCGCAATACGACGAACGCACGCAGCCCGGGACTCAGCAAGATCGATAGCGACGATAGCTTGGATCTGGGCGGTATTCAGTGTACCACGGATCTGCGCATCACGCATGAAGATCGGAAAGATTATGTGGATAGGAAGGACTTTGTGGAGGGTAGCTCGAGGAGTAGTAATGACGCGCCGGCGCCGAGTGTATTTGGGGATGAGACACCGTTGCATAAGCAGGGCATCAGGGTGCAAGAGAGGGAGGTGTAGAGCGCTTTTTTCTCTTATGTTTTTCATGTTTGTGTGACTCGTGTTTAATTAATGATACCCGTGGATATGTAATCACAATTGGTAACTACTAAGGCCGAATTCAAGACAATATGTATGTCAAAGTGTCCTCTCTGCAAGCTTACGAAGCGGGCGTCTACTGCATCCATCCGGGACTTTGAACTCAACGCTCCCTGCTTCGACAATATACTATTTGGATATCATACCAATCTCAACGCGCGTGCTGTCGCCGCTCTCATCCCAGCGCGGACTTCACAAACGAACACCAACTTCTTCACCGACCTTGTGTGACCCACAGCTGCGGTTGAGCCAGAGGCAGCGCGCACAGTCTTGTGTGTATATGGATCTCGCCCCACCTCCACATTCCAACGGTCGTGGCTCCCCACTCGTTCGCAGATAACCCAGCCCACCACCAGTACGACGAACACCACGCGACACGGTTCTATCTGATCATGCCAACCGGAACTGCGATAACGAGCTGCCATCTAAGCAAGTTCCTTGCGTTTGTCATATCGACTAAAAGCGACGGGATGGAGGCTGGCACATTACACGCCGAGCTGGCGGTGTATAGCATCATCGAAACAATCCACCAACACGAAACATGGTCGTCGTTCCGTTCCACTATCCAGCGTCTACCTACCTAAGCCTTCTCGAGATTCACTGCTGCTCTGAATCACGAACCAAAAACTCGATGATACTAGATTCTTTTTGGTTGGTAATCGCTCACATCCCTTCGTACAACTCTATCCTGTCATCTCGTATGCATCCCATGGCGACGGCTTCACGCTTGGAAAACTATCATCTGATAAGAATACGCTACGAGTGCGATATCATTCCAGTTACTGGCTATATTGCGTTGACTTCTATCTTCTCTCGATGGTTTGTGTTCCGGTTTCTGTTGTGGGTTTCGTTCATGTCTCGGTCATTTTCACTGTCAACTCTTCTTCTTCTTTTTCTAGTCGTTCCTAATGTCAATTTTTATCGTCATTTCAAGATTCAAAGCCTCTCCAATCTTTGGATTTGTTCCTCGCTTTTCTCCGTCAACCTATTTTAGTCATTGGCGCTATTTACCGTGGTGTCAAAGTTTTTATGGAAGGTACTGTCGCACATCTGATCCAGCCTTGTGGAAGACTCGCCTAGAGTTTTACCAGTCCACTAGGTTTCGACTGCCTTCCAACAGTCTTCCTGATATGTTCGTTCTTTTTTCTTATCTTGTTGCATTCTGTCCGCTGGAAACTTCCTGGTTGCCTAAATCTCCACATGACGTCAGCATCGTCTTAACGCCCAACGCGTCAAGGCTGCCACCAAGTACGCGTTGAGAATACAATCAACAACATCGTAATGTCTTCTTCACCCAGCCCCTCCTTTCGGGCCCACCTATCTCAGTGCGACAACGATAAATTATTTTACTACACCGGGTACATCATTCCAGAGCTTGCTCTCTTGGGCTACACCGACGTCGCAGGGCGCCTGATAAGTAAACTCAACAACTATGACCTGTATCACGACAGCTATCCATATCGAAGCCAGGGAAGTCTTTGGTTCTTGTGGGATCTGCGCGCAAAGGAAGATGGGGTGCCGTGGCCCGATGGTGAGGAAGAAAAGGTACGACGGGCTGTGAGGAACAGACGAGCGAAGCAGAGGGCGGTGACCCAGACGACCCAGCGAAACAAAACCGCAGCCAAAAAACGATCCAATCATTCTCCAAAGCAGGAACCAATAGACGTTGCCATACTAGTCCGGCCTCCTCAGGAAGACCTCAAGGCAAGTCTACACACTGTTGGAGCGAAAGAGGAAAGCAGAGATGCTGTTTTGCCGAGCGATGATGAGACGGTCAGCCTTGATGACATACAGAGAGAGCTGGAGCTCCAAGCGAACAAGTCAGATGGACCATCCAGCACTACTCAGATGCTTACCAATGCACGAGACATCGTCCATAACCTGGAAACTGCAGGTCGAACTACCCATGTCTCCAGCGTGAGTTGTGACTTGCTAGAGGCACTAGATCTGGTTTTAGCGGCTGAGGAGCAGCATGGAAAGCACGGAGAGGGCAGAGGTCTAGACTTGCTTGGAATTCCAACATCTGACGAGCTGTTGCATTGGCTAGCATACAGTTTAGGGGAGAGACATTCTGACAACTGGGCAATAGCAGGGTCGAGACAAGCTTGGAGACTCTATAAAAGAGGAGCGTTGAGGCAAGCGCTCAGCATCGATGAAGCGGCGCTCGCAGCCTTTGCGCACGATTTCGAGATCGCTTTAATCGAGCGACTCACAAATGGCCGTACCAAACCATCAGCTCACCTTTCCATGCCAGAACTTTTAAAGGTCGCAGAAGTCGTCACACAAGCCTTCAGAACCGACGCCGAAGTCTCGCAAAATTCCGTTCGTGCCAGAAGCACATCCCTTTTCGACTCACCCGCGACGGAAGAACAGATCGCACAGACCGAGGCCCGGCTGGGCATCAAACTCCCATCTGACTATAAGACTTTCCTCCAGATCAGCAATGGTACCGTTGGACATATGTGGGGCCATCCTCTAGGCGACTTCCAACCACCCCTGCACACAGTCGACAAACTACGATGGCTCGACCCGGCCGAAGAAGATTATTTTACCGGTCTTGCGCTTGACATTCCTGCTCGCTGGGCCAACTGGCCTTTTGCACCTCGCCCCACTGCAAACGGATACGGCGACTATCCAGAACACTTTGTCATTGGCCGCGCATTGGAACTCGGTTTCGAGGATATCGATAATGTGTGGCTGATCCCTCCATCTACCGTCACGCCGATCAAAGACGCGGTGAAGAAATTGTTGGAAGATGAAAACTTGAGCGAGCTCGACAAGAATAGTGTCAGAAACGCAGTTCGAGACTTCGCGGGTAGTGAAGATGAATGGGAGCAGATGGAATGGGCTTGTGTGACTTGGGCTAGTGGGGGGACTGCGGCTATGTTCTTTTATCCTGGGTTCAAGGCTTGGCTTGAGCGTGTGGTAGAGCATGGCAGTGCGATGGCATATGACAAGGATGAGGATGAGGATCAGGGGACGAAGGTGTTGAAGAGTCAAAAGTGGTTAGGGAATCTGTTTGGGAAAGTTGGAAAGGAAAAGGAGTCGATGGAAGTGCCGAAGTGGTTGAAAGATGCGGTGCAGGAGGTGAGATGACATAGAACATGAAGTTGGTCAAAGAGATCATGATAAACGAATGGGCTGGATGCTTTAGTAGTTCAACATTGTCATCACTGTTCTAATGATCTTCACAGACGCATTGGTATTCAGAGGTGAGACGATGAAAAATATTTTGCAGATATATTACTAGATATTAAGACAGTCTCCAGAGCCACTGTCCCAGCTCCTCCTCGGCGCTACTGATCGTTCGTCGGGGTATAATGCTTGATAGAAAATCCACTTTTGTCTCGCTCGAAATGCACTTTTGGTCGTCGTGTCGTCATTTACATCCTTCTCCTCCTCTTTCTTGGTCTTCACACCTCCCTCTACAAGGGCTTGCCCTGGGTAACAGTACCGGAGGGAGCGCCGCATCCGTAGCTGGCCATGTACGCAGCGTTGACGCTCTTGTGGTGCTCGATAGCGTGCTTCTTGACGCCTTCCCACATCTTTTTGATGCTGAGGTTGAGCTTGTGTTGCGTCTTCTCCTCTTGGTTGACAAAGTGGTGAGCGTCGTGGGCCGACTCGTGAGATTGGCGGCGAGACTGCGAAGAGGGTGTTGTGGGGATGGAAGATGGGGTTGAAGCGGAAGAGAGCGATAGGATGCGCGGGTGGGAGTCGAAATTGTTCATGTTGATGGTGGCTTTGAGGTTGTTGAGAAGGTTTGTTTGTTCGAGTTGTTCGAAGTGTATAGGAGAGTTTGATGATAGCGAACTAGTAGTAGTAGACTTGATGGCTTGTTGCTGATGCTCTCACGACGAACCCACCTCCCCGCCCCTTATATACCCCATGGCACAACGAAGAAATTTTCTTCCCCTTTCCATCCCCAGCCAAACGATCGTGAGATCTTGGACACATCCTCCACGTGCATCGTGACTGATTTTTCGTAACGGTCGCACATGTGGGTCTAGTAAGGTAGTATCGCCTCGCCTTGGTTTCCACCGAGTGTCTAGAAGCCACAACGCACACCGTAGGACGTCATCATAGTGTCGTTCACATGTGCCCTGACTAGACCCTTTCCATACAAGATCAACCCGAAAATAGCTAATGCCCATGGCATGATCTCCGTTAACCGCTTAGCTCCCGTCAGGTACTCACGAGAACGTGGTGAGAGGCGTCGTGCGGCTTTCATCGGCTCAGCTTCGTCAGACTTTTTATACCGCAAGGTCCCACTGCGCAACCATCACGTTCTTGACTTTGACACACGAGTTACCTCTAAAGGCCATTTCGTGTGTCATAGTTGCTGTCTGCGCAAAATTCGGTGTTTCGTCGTGCCTGGAAGAAGGAGAGGGATTGGTGGCTATTTTAACCGTTGGCTGGTGCGTGCGGCTCAACGAGTCTTGGGTGCGTGAGCTGAAATGTTCGCGATGGTGCACGTGGATTCGTGATGAGTGGCGAGACCGTTGCCAACGCGCTGATCATGTGAATGCGCGATCAGAGTAAAGGTGCGGAGTGGTTTTGCGGGATGCGGGCGGCTCGACCGAGCGAACACCATTCAACGTCCCGTAGTCTGGCGATTAGTCACCGGCCCTTATGTGCCTTCTCACACGTTTGCTTGGAGACTTTAGGCTCACAATAACCTCAGTTCTACAGGCGGCCTTTTACATGGGTCGATGGTGTTTTAGTTGCACATTCCCACACGAGGTCCAGAGATACTAACTCCACGTTGACAACAGCACGCAAGAGAAGGAGCCAGAATTTACTGGAAGGAAACACCGGGATCAACAACCATCATCTCAATTCCACACTGCCACGCACCAGCAGCGCATTTTGCAGGGTTCGCAGCGTGCGCAGCACCACAGCAGGAGGCAATGTTGGCTGTGCCTCTTATCTTTCAACATGCGATCCGCGGTGGTTTTCGGACAGATCAAGCAATCACACTCGACATCGCTGCGGCCCAAGGACTTGAGTTACTACGGCGCCAAACACCAGCTGATCATCTCAGCAGCATCGTCTGCTCAGCGTCCTGGCGCAACGACTGATCACGACTTCTACGTAAACAAGACTCCCTTTCCACTTACCCGCACAAGTTTGCGCACTCGCACACCTGCCGTCATGTCACGCAGGCCTGAACGAAGCTCAAAGCAAGGCTGCGGAACCAAGATGCGGCACAGCCTCAAGTAGTGCCCATGAACCAATGGAACAACACCCCTCACAGGTCACATAGAATCCCTCTTCATGCACATATACGGTGCAGTCGAGTCCGTAAATCGGATGCCGTTGACCATATCACCATGCAGGAGATTCTTAACGCAGTGATGTAGATGAGCAATGGGCGCAGCGTGACCGCCGCCGACGCATTGTGATCAAGTACCTGGTCCTCGCTGGTGGTACATTGTCTGGGGTATCCTGTCTACCTCACTCCCAATCTCATCGACTTCTTGTGCGCAGTTATCTGCTGATTCCACGTTATGGCGGGTATCGAAGATGCTGGATATACACTGTATACTGTACGATCGGGAGAGTTCTTTCCTACATCAGACTCCGACAACTCGTTTCCGCCACTCACAACATCATTCACCTTTGCATCAGGTTGTGCCGAACAGTGGAGAATTGTGAACCCAGACTTTCCTACCGAGCTCTTGAACTCCGTCCCTAGTTCCTGTTTTCCTGTAGGCCGAGACGTTAACAGCCCGGGTACATGTCTTCCCAGCTACCGCTTAGTAGCACTGGGCGAGTTCAGAACTCCTGGTTGGACCTCGGGTGGTGTCCGCGCATGGGGTGCCGATCGCTGTAGAAAGTATGTTTACGTGCTTGACCATCATCCAACGTACCATCAACGAAGGAACGACTGTGCAAATATTCACTTCAGCTAACTCGACTAACAGTTACATGACCCCGACGGGCGTCGGGAGAGGGGGTCTTTGCACAAAAGTGTTCAGTACATCAATCACAGCCTATAACCCAGTAGCCTTCACAACCAGCAGCACAAACTCCGTTGGAGAAACCACAACCTACATTGATTCCTTGGACCGCAGCGCAACGGATAATGCCACCATCCTCAGCTCAGAAACCACGACAATAGCTGCTATGGTCGTCTACTGGCAAGAATCCGATCTCGAAAAGTTCGATCCCGAGTACGCAGCGACATTAGCGGATCACCTGTCCATTGGCTTTACTCCCACAGCTACCTCGGACATTACGTCTGAAACAGCGACACCGCCTAATCGTAGTCAGCTTCCGTCCGCAACATCGAATCTCGGTGAGGCTATATGAGGATCAAAAGGTTCTGGTCTCAGTAGTGGGGCGAAGGCGGGTATAGGCGTGGGAGTAGGAGTTGGGACGCTACTGGTGGCTTTAGCGGGGTTTTTACTTTACAAAAGAAAGGTGGGTAGACGGGAGAAGAAGCTTGATAGAAATTCTGCGATCCAGAATCAACAACCCGAGTTTGTGCAGAGGGCCCCGCAGATGCAGACGGCATAAAGGGCAGGATAAATCGTAATCAGGAGGGTTATCGAAGCGAGGTTCTCTAATAGTAATGCTAAGGGATAGATCAAGCCGGCACCACGGCCAATTGTAAGCGAGTTTTGACTGTGCCGCGAGAGGCTGCGCCTCTGCAATTTGCGAAAAGTGATGAAGGAGACACAAAGGAATTGAACTTTGGCATTCTGGCACTGTAGGGAACTCAGCTCGGCGATCGACGATTGGTATCTTCGGCGACGTGTATCCCTTGCGTATATACGGCACAGTCGTCCTTGCGAATGCGACATCAACTGCTAATGTCGGTGACAGATTTAGAGCGTGCCGGAACCGACGCGTCGCGTCTGATCTACCCGGGTCTGGAGACAGTACCTATACTTGAGGTGTCGCCTCCCAAATCAACACCATGAAAGCTTTGTATTGATCTTTGCCACCTCGACAGCCTCCTGCTCACCATGGCGGGCATCTCAAATGTCTACCATAAAATCATGGTCCTCGGTTCGAACAAATTCTACCTAACGCACGATGTTTGGTCGGCCCTCACAACCTCGTTTACGTTCGCTCCTCACTGTACTGATAACTGGCGAGCCGGGAATGTCTTGTCACAACCTAGCGATGTTGTTCCGAGAATTACACTTTCGGTTCCGTCGACTTGTCAACTTCCCGGCGGACAAGCTATTCATAGTCGCGGGACTTGCCTGCCCGGGTTCACCATGATCGACTTGACAGAGTACAGAACACCAACTTGGACCACCGGTGGTGTTCGCGCATGGGGAGCGCATTGTTGCAAAGAGTATGTTTTACCTTGATTTAGATCTGCCTAGTTAGCCCCAAATGGCAAGAAAACTGTACAAAATACTCTTGCTGACCATGATATCCTGACAGAGGATTTATATTATCCTTGGGAGCGTGTATGTCCAGCTTCACCACGCCCCTCACTGCATACAATCCAGAACAAGTCGGCAGCGAAACCACCTCTGACGGCAGCGTTTGGTTCTTTGTAACCAGCGATTCGGACTTGAGGAATAATGCTACCGTGATCAGTACGGGTGTCGCGCAGATGAACGCGATGCTCGTTTGCTGGCAGGAGTCGGATCTTGAGAATTTTGATACAGGGTATGCGTCGGAGCTTGCTGAGGCGTTGTTGCCGAGTAATACGTTTGCGCCTTCTGTCACGACGACGGCGGGGACTATATTGGGATTGCAAAGTGGAACAGCAGTACCGCCAGATCGCAGCCAGCTCGTCTCAGCGACAGCGGACCCAAGATCGAGTCCAGAGCAAGCAGACCGTCCTTCGAGATCTGGCCTCAGTACTGGGGTCAAGATAGGTATAGCCATGGGAGCAGGCATTGGCGTGGTGCTATTGTTCTTTATCGGATTCTTACTTTATAAGAGAGTATCGATACTTCAGCGCAAGGCGAGACTGGACCATGAAACGGCCAAACAGAATGAACAGCCTGAGTTCGTTCCTGTCAAAGATGGGGGCAACACGGATAAGGCATACACCCCACTCCCTTCTAGCGATGCGAGATGGTCGGTGTTTTTGAGGAAGCAATGACGCAAGAGTGCACGAGATGTATGGCGTTGCTGGGCCGACTTGGGAGTTGTGCCATGTTCAATCCGCTTGGATTTATGAGCCCGGTTAGCAGGTCGACCACATGTCTATCTTCACGGTGCATTGCATAACGCGCTTTTGTATACTATTTTTGGGTAACACCGTCGAAATGCGGCTACTGCATCTGCTCACCAGTCGACGCGCGCACCTAGCATTATGCCTGACATCGAAGCAATACTAGCCCACCAGCAACATCGCATATACCAGCAAACCAAGCACGCAGCCACATGAACCTTGAATGGCGTAATATAGCGCGGCATGCTCACCAGGCGCTTCCCGCAGTCGTTTAGTGCGCTGATCTCCCGTCGCAGCACGCGCGCATCGTCTGATTGGCTTTTGTAAATGCTACACTCCCGATGTTCAACTCAGGCTTCGCAAATATCATCGTGTTCAATGTCAGAGGCTACTTGTCGTTACGATAAAGTGCTTACCGTTGTTACTATTCAGTGAGATCGTCTACGTCATCATACGCCAGCACTAATCCGCATTAGGTTTACAACGAAACGCCTTCTGAAGCGCGACAAGCCGGAAGCAACATGGGGCCTAAAAGCCGCGATAGCTTTCGAATACGTGTTTTGTAGCTTGCTCCAAGTAGAAACCTCCTTCGCCATCTCAATTAATACCCGACTTTGCACAAAAAGCAAGGGGCTGCTGTCGCGACCAAACTTGTGCTCACCATGAACTACATCTCAAGTAACCACGCATCCATCAAACTCCAAGCACACGGTGCGACCCTAACACGCTGTTAAACAGACCTTGTCAACTCAGATGGCATAATCAACCCCCTCATCGACAACGGCTACCTGCCACATGCCGCCATCCGCCTAGGCATCCGGCGCCAGCTAGCCGACCGCCTCTCCTCCATTGCCACGACCTCGCTGGAAGCGGGCTACGAGTCGAAAATGAAGTACGTGGAGCTGCTGCGCCAACGGCCCATTGCGATTGAGACGGCAAAGGCAAATGACCAGCATTATGAAGTCGGCACGCAGGTTTTAAAGGGTATGTTGGGGCCGAGGATGAAGTATTCGGCTTGTTTGTATGAGAAGGGTGGGGAGACGCTGGGGGAGGCGGAGGTGAGGATGATGGAGTTGTATGTTAAGAGGGCGGGATTGAAGGATGGGATGACGGTGTTGGATTTGGGGTAAGTGGTTTTTATTCTTTGTTTCTTTGTGGTTCCTGATTCATCTTTCGTTGTGCGTTGGAGGTTGGTGGTATGGGGGATGTCACGTGTCCACCACATCCCATCTTGCATGCGAAACCAACTTCTCTTTTCTTTGAAGAAGTATAGAAAACTGACAGCCATCCTAGCTGCGGCTGGGGCTCCCTATCCCTCTACCTCGCCGAAATCTTCCCCAACAGCTCCATAACCGGCTTCTCCAACTCGCGCACGCAGAAACAGCACATTGACTCCGTCGCCACGGCAAAAGGCTTCAAAAACCTCCGCATCGTAACCGGCGACGTCGTGGACCACGAATTCGAGCCGGAAAAGTACGACCGCGTCCTTTCCATTGAGCTCTTTGAGCACATGAAGAACTACTCGCTGCTCATGGCCAAGGTCAGCCGCGCTCTCAAACCAGGCGGCAAGTTGTTTGTGCATATTTTTGCACACAAGGATACGCCGTATGATTTTGAAGGCGGGTGGATGACGGAGCACTTCTTCACGGGCGGCACGATGCCGAGTGCTGATTTGCTTCTCTTCTTCCAAGATGATCTCAAGATTAAGCGGCAGTGGTGGGTTAGCGGTATGCATTATAGTAAGACGTGTGAGGATTGGTTGACGACTATGCTGAGCAACAAGGAGAGTATTTGGAAGGGGTTGGAGGAGACGTATGACAAGGATGGTGCGTTGACGTGGTGGAACAGGTGGC
Organism: Alternaria gaisen; assembly: GCA_004156025.2. Classification (NCBI taxonomy): domain Eukaryota; kingdom Fungi; phylum Ascomycota; class Dothideomycetes; order Pleosporales; family Pleosporaceae; genus Alternaria; species Alternaria gaisen. The sequence goes on along the minus strand of PDWZ02000013.1, from coordinate 76,601 downwards.
AGGTGTTTTATTTGGCTTGTAGTGAGCTGTTCAGGTGGGATGGGGGTGATACGTGGGGTGTTAGTCACTATCTGTTTGAAAAGCCTGAATAAGAGGGAAAAGTTGGGATGGGGAGAGGTATGGGAGGAATGAGTCGTCAGGGGGATGGCTGAAAGGTGTATAAATAGGCTGAGTAATATCTAATCTCACTCTCATCACATGTCGCGCTGAGTCACAATTGTTGTGGAGGAACTTTGGTGCGATTCGATGGTTCAAGGATTTGGCAAGAAACTGCAGTATCGAATGATGCCAGGTGGTGTAGCAGTCGCGGAATCGGGGGAATGGATAGACGGTATGATGTTCTTCTGAAATTCGGAGTTCTTGGCGCTGCTTGCGCGGATATTGCAGTCATCGGTTTGAGCCCGTTGTTCGCATTCCTTGGTATGTACACCCGTCATGGTTACAGTATATTTTTCAATGTATCCATGACTTCCCAAGCTCCTCCATCTTGCTCGTCGAGAGCTCAGTGGTCCCACGGGTGCTTCCAGCCCAGAAGCGCTGGTCCGTCCTTCTTCGCGCGGTACATCAACTGCCATTGTTAGCGCCGTGCGTCCCCGCGTCTATGGATACCACGTACGAAGAACCACATGGAGGCGCCGAGGCCGGTAGCCATGAATCGGTACAGCGGTCGGACCGGGTGGATGTGGATGGGGTGGTTCGGCATCTGCGCATATTTGGGCGGGCCCATGCGGGCCAGTGTGGGTTGCATGGTGTTTGTGAGCCTGGGGACGTGTTAGCATCGCGGCATGTCTGCATTGTCTGGGCGGGGCGTCGTACCTGCAAGCTGTGTCGTGCAATGGCCGGTTGACGTCTTTGGTGAGTGAGGTGTGGTTAAGGTCGATCGGAAGCTACGCTAGCGCTTCGGCGCCAAGGCTGGCATCACGACTGCGGATCGCGTTCTTTGCTCCTTCATCTGCGAACATTGCAACATCTACTATCATGTCTGCGCAATAGCGTCTGCTTTCCCACTCTCTATCCATGGCAGCGCACGCCATCGCGACCACACATCCTTGGTTGTATCTCATCGCCCGACTCGAAACATAGCGACAGCGCGACTTCCTGCGGACAACTGCTCCGCGGACCACTTAGCAGCGACGACGAAGCGTAACGGCGAAGCCTCCATCACCAACACTAGTCACCGCCATCGCCGATATGGCCAACTCAGCGGGCGCAACCCCATCGCGCACCCTGCAGCGGCGCTTCAAGGGATGCAGCAAAATCGCCGACTATGAAATGATGAAGAAACTCGGAGAGGGTACTTTTGGTGAAGTCCACATGGCGCGGCAAAAGGCCACTGGCAGCATCTTTGCGCTCAAGAAGATTTTGATGCACAACGAGAAGGACGGCTTCCCCATCACAGCGCTGCGAGAAATCAAGCTGCTGAAGATGTTGTCGCACGAAAACGTCCTCAAGCTCGAGGAGATGGCCGTGGAGCGACCCAAGGCTGAGGGCCGGAAACGCGCCATCTTATACATGGTGACGCCTTACATGGACCACGACCTGTCAGGCCTGCTCGATAACCCCGAAGTCCGGTTCCAAGAAGCGCAGATCAAGTGCTACATGCTGCAACTGTTCAAGGGCCTGCGATATCTCCACGACAACCACATCCTACATCGAGACATGAAGGCCGCCAACCTTCTCATCAACAACCGCGGACGGCTACAGATAGCAGATTTCGGTCTCGCGCGCCACTACGACGAAGCGGTGCCGCAACGAGGCAGGGGCAATGGCGAAGCCAAGCGCGAGTACACTACACTGGTCGTTACCAGATGGTACCGGCCACCAGAGCTCCTCCTGCAGCTGAGGAAATACACCCCAGCTATTGACATGTGGGGCGCAGGCTGCGTCTTTGGCGAGATGTTCAAGCGTAAGCCCATCCTCGCCGGCCAGAGCGACATCCACCAAGCGCAAATCATCTTCGAGCTTGTCGGCTCCCCAAACGACACGAGCATGCCAGGCTGGCATGAACTCCCCGGCGCAGACCCCATCCGCGCCTTCGCCCCCAGCACCGGCAACATTGCCCAGCGATTCCGCGAACTCTCGCCCGTCGGGCTCTCCCTAATAAAAGACCTCATGCGCCTCGACTGGCGCAAGAGAATCAACGCCATCGACGCAATCGACCACCCTTACTTCCGCGAATCCCCGCTCCCCATGCGCGAAGAAGACATTCCGCACTTTGCAGACTCGCACGAACTCGACCGACGGAATGCGCGCGGCCAGAAACAAGCACTCCCACCCGCACCCCAAGGCGGCACCGTAGGCGGCGGACCAAACGGCGAGTGGACAGGCCAAGGGCCACCCCCGCAGTCCTGGCAGCAAAACGGCGATAGACGATACAATGGCGGGCCGCAGGACCGCGGGCCACCGGGCGTCGACAACAGAGGATCAAGAGGTGGCTATGATAGAAGAAACTACGAACACAGACCCCCGCCACCACCACCGGGGGGTGACAGACGACCAAACTGGGGCAATGGTGCGGAGAGAGGACATAATGGATTACCCGCGCCCCCGGCAGATGGCAGACATCCGCTTCCTCCTGTCCCGAGATATGGGCCTGATGGCGTGGACAGGAGACGAGGACCACCCCATACATCTGCTGGTGCTGCTGCTATTGCTGCGAGCAATGGCGGCGATACGTATATCCCTAGTTATGGTGCTGAAGGCCCGCCACGGCGGAGTAGGGAACCTGATGATAGGAATGCGAGACGGGGTTCGAGGGACTCGGGTAACTCGCGTGAAGGTGGTGGATATACGGATCCTCATCATCATCAGCAGCAGCAGCGGAATCGTGGCGCGTATAGAGAGAGGCAGGATGGTGGGAGGGGGTTTGCGGCGAGGGAGAGGGAGAGGAGGGATGGGAGGACGAGGAGTAGGAGTCCGGAGAGGAGGGGGGATGGGAGGAGGGATGGGGGAAGAGAAAGAGAGAGGGATAATAACGATATTTATCGTAGGCGGTAGGAATGCTCGCTTTATCGTAGGCCGGAGGATTGCTTGCTGTGGTGGCCAGTTTAAATGATTGGAGATTTCAAGGTACCTATCCGATCCGGTGTTGCTTTGGGCAATGGTGGCGTTCTTTTTTCTTGAGGAGATTGGGGCAATGGCGTGGTTTTTATGGTTCATTCATCACGACCTCTTTCTAGAGCGGTATCTCTTTCGGCATTTCTACGGCGTTGTACAATGGGGAGAGGAGGGCGTCGAGAAGTGGAGGCGTGATGATTGTGGTGGTGTCCGTGTGATTATAGATACCAGTATACGATTAGGTAGCATAGGATAGCATTAGATAGTCGTAGTACGTAGTGAATCAAAGATCATCAAATGATGTTTGATGGCGTTGAAGGTACGTGTGACTTGGCTGTAGCCGCATATCGCGGTTTTTGTTAGAGTATAGAAGTGATGAATTAATGCTACGGAGGGTTCTGGCTATATAGGCATTACGCTAGTGGGTATAGAAGGTACCAATAACAATATGAGATGGTTTTTTCATCAGTTTCTAATAGAGGGTGAATAGGAGATTTTGCATTTAGCGACAAGTAGGTTTCATGGTTCCGTATGAAGAAGGATTAGTGTCTCTGGGTATGTGGTATTTGACTGTGATAAGTCATGAGATACTGCCGCGTCGTTGGATTGCTACGCACATATTACACTTTTCCCTCTGCGGTGTAGAGTCTTGAGAATTGAACAACACAAATTTAATGTCCTGCGATTGTAAGGTAGCTACGGCAAAAAAAGAGAGATTGAGTCAATGCCCTCCTGCTCAGTCAACAGGTTCATCGGCTGATGCAGCCACAAGTTCATGTTAATACTATAGTCTGCTGGATCGCGTTGGAGAACAACGCATCGAAGCATTCTTCTAGATGTACAGAGGAGTCAGGGTCACCATCCATATCTATGTCTCTGAATCTCCAAGAAATGCAGCCGATGCGTCGATAGACTCAATTCAAACCACTGGTAATTCCATCAGTTGTTGTTGGCAATAAGGTTACGACTAAAGCCACATATTCCCACGTATCAGAGCTCTTATAGTGGGTGCTAAGCGGAACAACAGTATACATCTTGTCTCTCAAGGAGTGGTCTTGCAGTTCGTCCCAATGCACGGACATGTAGATCGACTGTAAACAGAAAGAGATTGGGAATGCTTCCAATTTACTCCAAGTGTTCTTTGTCGGCAAATTCATCTTACACATGCGAGCAAGAAGTTTCAGAGCACCTTGTTTCAAATTTCCAAATTGGTTATCTGGTTGGTGAAGGGACGCCCAGGAGTCTTTTAGTTCCACCCAGGATAGCTTTGAGTCTCCAAAAGCCATGTCAGTATACGTGATACGGCCAGGAACTGACGCCCAGCTCCATGATAGCGCGATGGCGAGGCAAGACGCTCTCGAAACGATAGAACATGTTTCGTCGGAGAACCAGGACAGGCATTCTAAGATGTGATGGACCCAGACACCTGCGAAATATGTCTTCCCAAATCGCTTTGCTGGAACAGATCTCGCGATTGACGACAGTGCTATCAAACGGTCCGCTGGCCGCGTAAAGTATGACATTGAATAGAATTCGATAAAGTGTAACCATCTCTGAAATGTCAGACGAGAGGCATGTTGCGATCCCATATCCCCGCCATACGCAGAGGGGGTACGGCCTTGATCAGTCCCATCAAGGGCTTGGCACTCCCAGAACACACCCTCCTCAGTAAAGTGTAACATCCTTCGGGAGAGCAAGCGCTCTTGTGCAACCCAGCCGCGTCTGTTCAACCTGGAAGCGACCACTGAGTCATAGAATGTCGGGCTTGATGACCAGAAGTACAAAGGCAACTCTGTTCCATCTTCTGTCTTGCCGAAAATGCTACACGACGCCATGCGATCAGTCCCAGTCTTGTGCAAAAATCCGTCGTTGGGATTTTCGGAGCAAGTAGCAGCAATAGTACAAACAGCATTCTGGTAGATAAGCCACATACGTGGTCCTTCGGCATTCCAGTCCGTATAGTCCCCATGTGCGCTAGGTTGGATGATGCAAAGAGCGTCGATCCACAAGTAGCGGATTTTCAGGCCACGAGCAACGACAATCGCATCTTTGAAAGTTTGTGGCAGGCCGGCATAACGAAGGACCCGATGACCATCAAATTGTGTGCTCAACATGCAATCCAGTCGTGTGTCACCCCATCGGTAGCTGAGGGTACAGTAATTGGAAAGCTCATCGACCTGTAGAGATGCATTCTTGGACGTCCAGTGTGAGAATGTAGTTCAGAGCAGAAAGGTCCAGCAGACGACGCGGAAGTGAAGCCACTCTAGTGGACGTATCCATTTTTTCTGGTTGACAGCGAAAATGAGCATCGTCGTCGCTTGGGTCACAAGCTTCCAAAAACTCGCGGGCACGCCGAACTGGGTCGAAGTAGGTCTCAACAATGGGACCCCATTTCAATTCCTCCATGCTGAAGACTTCGTAATAGCTAGCATCGTTAGCCAATCTCAAGATCATCTCCTTTGCCTTCGAATGACCAAGTATGATCTCCCCATGATAGTCTCCGAGCACTATGGCGGTGCTATTACGGATGCGTCGAATATTCGATCGGGCAACGTTTTCTATATGTTTCCGAATAAAGAAGCACAATTCGCAACCAGTCTTAGAAAGTCTGATGAGTTCCGGTCCCGATTGCCATGTACGGACTGTCTCATAGTCGTTGTTTCGACGCAGCTTCGGAACCACAGCTTTCCAGCACCCAGGACATCGAGGCATCGCCAAGGACCTGGGAAAGTTGCTGTGAAATAAGAATCAAAGCTTGGTCTTCCTGAACGGTGATTGATTGGATAAACACCGTCACGGCGTGGGATGTTTCCAGCAGGTGGGCACGTGCGTATACCCCTAAATAGGCAGAACCAGTTGTGGAGAAGAAGGGTTGCAGAAACACACAAGGCAAAGATCGCGCGGTGGACCATGAAGCCTGGGCCAGAGAAAAAGAAATTGTAGGTGAAGGGGAAAGCAAACCAGACATCAATGGAGAAGGAGGGAGATCATGGATCTGCGGGGTACAGCACCAGGCTGAACCTGCTAAGCCTCAATCGCTGCGCCTCTGCGGCTGAACCATCAGGCCCCCAACCCCGTTAACCAACCAATCGTAAACACCTGGGAAAGCTGCAAGAAACTGCAAATACTTTGAGCTATATGGTTTGACGTTAAGGGAGCGTCGAAGAGTTTCTATGCATGAGTAAAAGGTCTTTTCGTACGCACATGGTTCGGACTCCTCCCAGACCATCATATCGCACACCAAACAGTGAACGAAGTGTGCGTCCCTACGACATGCATTAGTGACCAGCATGTGACGACGTCACATTCCGCAGATCATGCAGTGAGCAGTTCGACTCGAGTATCTTCAACAGCAGAGTTGGGTAATCCCATCCCAAACCGGCAGCAGCTAATGCAGTCAGGCTAGCTTGCTGCTCCCTCCCCGGTCTACCAGGGCCTGTCATATTCTGTCCACACATTAGTATGTCAGAAAAGGCAAGCGGGTTTCAACTTACTGGCTTCACGTTGACATCAAACAAAGCGAATGGTGACGATGTACCCTCTTCAACACGACGAACATCAATTCTCATGGGAGCAGTACACTGGAGCAGCTTTGCCACCTCGACGCACTGACACTGTATCTCACTGTAGTATGGGTCGGATCCATGTTCACTCTCAGAGAGACACCGAGAGTTCTGGAGAACAGCAACTATGCCGTTGTACGGTGCCACACCTATCTACAGTCAGCAGAGATTCCTTCAGCCTGATACTCGGGGCCAACACACCCTCGGCGTGATTGAATCGTTCCACAACTGGCATCGCCCAGTAATCATCATGTCCTGTGGCTGGCGAAGGCGGCATGACAGTGACAGTCGCTTCCTGCCCAGCAAGATAGTCTTCAATGATTACGGATGTCTCCTCCTTCAACAAACCGCGGCAGTGCTCGCTCAGTTCTTCTGGGGAGCGGCATACCTTGACGCCATAGCTACCTCGACCTCGGACAGGCTTTGCGACCACAGGATATTTTAGATCAACTTGAAAAAGGTCCGCAAGGGCTTGCTCATCTTGGACATCGTGAGAGCTAGGTAGCGTAAAGCCGCCGCGAGCACGGAGAAGATTGTTGACAAAAGACTTGTCATCGTACAGTTCGACCAGTTTGGGTGGCTGGCCAACAACCTTCAATGTCTTAGCCACACCTGTCAGACTGGGCGATGTTTGCAGTGGATGATTCGCGAAGAGTATGGTGTTCGCCCAGAAGTGTGTTGCTCCCTTCTCAATCGCGTCCATCATTCCACGTTCTGAATCTCCAAAACACCAGTCGGCATCCTTTTCAGGGTCGGGAGCGGAAACTGGGGTGATGATATCCATCGCGCACTGGTGTCTTAGCACGTATGCGATGTCCGCTCCAGAATCTCTGTATCCTTGGTAAAGCTGTCAGTCATGGTTGAATGCCCACGCGCAAGTTGCGCAACTCCATACCTCCAGGCTTCTTGGGCTTGCGCACTCCGTTGATTAATGGTGGCTCGAGTTCCTGGTAGAGCACCGCCACACGTGGCGTGGAGGTGGTCGACATGTGCCGAGAAGCAGCGGCAACTTGCTGAGCTGAAATTTGTGGCTGCGCGCTGCGCTGTGTCAAACCGATCATAATGTGTGGTTGATCGTATCAGTGTTCTTGGGAATGGTTTCATTATGAAGTCGAAGAGGACAGTCCAGGGAGAGTAGACGCAGAAAGCTCTCGGAAATGTTTCCGAAGGCGCCATGCACAGATCATGAAGCGTTGCGTTCTGTACAACCACATTCTTGTCTACTACTCTAGCATCGCAGAACTACCGCCCTCAACTACCAGCATTCACACGGGCCGATTCCGAAATTACTCTTTCAGGTTGCTAGCTAGCCGCGTACGGCAGGTACGCAATTTTAGGAAGCTGCGGGAGGATGTACGCAAGTGCGGGTGATTTAACTACGCTGTAGTTTTGTTGCTGAACGGTGGATGCAACCCAAAGCAAGTAAATAAAGAACCAGGATCAGGTCCCGATCGATATCACCGCCGAGATCTGTTTATCGAAGGAACAAACCTTAGCCGAGCACCCCTGTGTTGACCCACCCGCGTTACGTATACGTGTACCCACAGCATGCCAGGAACAGTCGCGATGATTAGTTTTTACAATTCACATGGAGATACGATGAAGGAGTCGATGTCGGGGTTATTTAATCCTTCTATCTCCTGGTCACGAAAGTCACAACCGACAGCAGCAACTCACCTGTAGGTTTGAACTCCGTGCCATCAATCATGCTTCTCGGCGCTTTTGCAACCCTTGTAGGTCTCGCTGCAGGCGTGCCTTCGACTTCACATGCTCGTGCAGCGCAAGCAGCTGGGGATCTTATTGTCACCAAGGTTCCCGACTATGTGCGGCCATATGTCGTGCGTGCATACTCCCTAGACGGAGTTCGAGTTGGATCTCAAGTCTACCGCTTCCCAGTTACCGGTCCTTCTTCGGACTACGCCTTTACACTCATCAGCACTGCTGCCCCAGCAAGTACAAGCCTTGGTGTACTACCTCATGTATGTCTCTATGAAATGACAGGGTCTAGCCAAATGCTAACAGATCAAGACTCACGCGATCCACTACGAGAACTTCTACTGCCTCAAGGGACGGTACGCTCTCTGGACGAGCAAAGACAACGCTACATCAGGAAGGATCCTGACACCGGGTGACTACGGCGCCGTTCCTCATGATACAACCCACACTTTCCAGCTGCTTGATCCATTCGTCGAGCTTGTCGGCGTGATCCAACCTGGTGGCTTCGAAGACCTCTTCTACTTCCTCGCAAGCGACAACTACACTTCCAGCACCAACTCGCCCTTCCCACAAGGAAACTTTTCCGACCCCGGAGGTGACTCCAGCTTGATCACCACACTCGAGGGCTACGATGTTTACGCAAAGCTGACTTTCAGCCCACCGATGGACTTTGGCGCAAACGGTGCTACTGAGGAGGATGCGATCTGGCACAGCGGCAGCAATGAGCTTGGTAGTGATTCTCAGACACCCTTTTTCATCGCCAAGGGTTACGGACCAAAATATCTCGCTGGCGACAAGGATTCTTCTTACACCATTGTCGAGCCTTTTATCACGAGCCAGCAGTCTGACGGCAACTTCACCGAAGGCACCATGACCTTGTCGAAACCCGCCACAGGAGCTAAGCCTGCTACATATTCGCTACCCGGCCACACTGCGCTTGAGGTTGTTGACGGTCTGGTCAGCGTTAATGTCGGTGGTTTCGAAGGCACCGCCACACTTTCTGTTGGAGATGTCGTCTTTATACCTGCCAATACTACTTTCAGCTTCTGGGGCGAGTCTGTGTACTCGAAGGTTCTATACGTCGGTGCTGGAACTGATACAGTGGATGCGAGGATCAGGAAGGATGCTAAGGAGTGGGATTCAGTTACCTGGCCACAGTAAACTGTGACTCAAGGTGGCTTCGGTCGTCATAGTAGCTGTGAAATTTAATGTCGTGTCTTTCGGCTTACGCTGATCATTGATATGTGCATCTTGGGTATAGGTACTAATCACGAGACTGATTGAATACTTGCAGCAGCGTAGAATTCTTCTTTTGAAGGATCCGAGCTCAAACTCTAGATATGGTTGCCTTCAAGGCATGCACCATTCAAAACACTCAAAGCCACGCCGCTACTCTGCATCAAACAGCAAGCGATAACTCTCGTTCTTGAACGCTCTCATCGAACCGAGCACTCAGCATCATTTGCCTCCTACCACTGACATATGCACCTAGCAAACTCCTCAGACCTCGTCTTCAACCAAGTCATCGCAGAAGATCTCGTCGTTTTCAACCGGCTCAGCCTTGACCCTCTTCGCCATGGGAACATAATCTTCCCCCAACCCTCCCTCTTCCTCGGCATCACTCTCCTTATACTCCACCTTCCTCTTTACACCACCGCTCATACCACGTTTACCCCTCGCGGCAGTCGGACTCAGAACCTCATCGTTATCGATGAGACCGGAAGGGCCATCGCTGTCAACCTCCTCGGAAACTTGCTTCTTCTTACGAGGAGTCGTCTTAGTACGGGGACGGGGAGTATACTTTGGGGTGTTCGCAGCGGAGGACTTGGACGGCGTGTTGGCGGCGGAATTGAGGTTGGTCTGGCCGGAGACATTTTTCTTCTTCCACGAGTACAAGCGATTCTCGACAACTTTGGCTGTGCATTCTAGGTGGGTGTTAGTTTAGGAGATGGCGATAGTAACAGCAGGAGAGGGGAAGGTCGAGGATGAGGTGCTGGATGCGATGCTGGTGGCGGGAGTGGGATCGGAACAGTGAGGGATGTACATACCCATGCCAGCGGCAGAAACGCGCTCAGCGATCTTGGTACAAAGGCTCTTGTTGAAGGAGATGTTGCATTCTTCAAAGACGCCGTGGAGAAGCTGTAGGTTAGGTCAGCGACAGCGACATCATTGATGCGATTGTGAGGGAGCTGAAGATGCACTCACGATGGCATCCAACTCCGAGGTCCACTTGATTGGCATCGTGGAGACAAGGCGCACGATCTAACAGGCTGTTAGCATGAGAACGATTGGGTGGGGAATCGTAATATACTACCTGTTGCTGTGTTCTGTAGAGCGATTCCGGATGCGCGAGGCAGCGCACAAAAAGGTTGATCAAAGGTGACGTCAGGCGGTTGTTGGCAAAAGTTGGGATGTAGGAAGAGAGTTGAAGAAGCTGTGGGGACAGCCTACTTTTATACGCCTACTGAAGAGTGAGGAGGATGAGAACAGGCTGGTGAGCCCAAGTGAAGGTAAGTCCGTCACCCAACCTAGAGATCGTCGTCCTGCTCTCACCCTCATCCCAGCCTCACATTAAGGCAAAGAGTAAGAAACAAAGATGGAGACATAAATCATAAGACACGAAGGAGTGAGAATTGAAAAAATGTTGTCTTGTCCAGATTCACGTAGCACATCTCGATGGTCGTTGGCGCGGGATGAGAGGATGAATGCACTGGATGGGGAGCTGGGGTATCGAATGCATTCGAAAAAATAGAATAGAGACCTTCCAGACAACTTGAGATAACAAAACCAAGAAACAGATCTACCACAACTTCTCGAACGCGAACCGTTTCTCCGGCGTCTTCGACAAATCCACCCCCAATCTCCAGCGATGCATGATAAGAAAGACACAGGACTTCTAATCCACCTTTCGTAACTACTTCTGTGCCTCCTCTATGATCTCCTCGAAGCTCCTTTCTACATCCTTATTCCCATCACTCCCAGACTCTACCTCTTCACCACCACCATCCATCTTCTTCACACCATCTACCTCCACGTCCTCCTCCCTCGCGCCACCAACACCAAGCCCAGGATCCTCCGCCTCCACCGTGCCCCTCTTCCCATGATGCCACTTCTTCCACAGATCCAGCACTGATTTCTGATTCTTCCTATTCGCCACCACAATCTTCAATTCCTTCGGAATAGGATACCTAGGAGCGCATTAGCGCAACAAAGAGTCAATTTTCCATGTCTCACGTGTGCGCGAAAAATCCACACCGGAACAGTAAGATATGTACTTACATGCGATCCATGAAATCCTGTTTATCAGCTTGCTTCTCCGTCATCGTCGGTCTCTTGTCCATGGTTTCCGCTTCCCGGACAAAATACCGCGCCCAGCGAACTTCGTATGCGAAGACGGAGGAGCGGCGCCAGGGATTGAGGGGCTGCGAAACGGGTTGGTCTTCTTCGGTCTTGAGGTCCGCTAGGACTATGCGGCAGACGCTGGTGACGGAGAGGTTGGCGGAGGGATTTTGAGAGCGTGAGAGCCAGAGGGCGCGGAGGCGGTGAACAATGTTCTCGTAGGCGAGTTGGGGGAGGAGGCCGCAAGGAGGTAGAGCGGTGCTGCAGAGGGTGGGCACTGTGCGGTCAGTGGGCGTCTCTAGTCGCATAGCGTGGCGCTTTGGGTTGTGATGTGTTTGAAGGATCGGACGTACTGGATGTATCTTTCCGGACTTCTTTCTCGCTAGATGCGCCGTCAACGTCTTGTGGGTCGACAGCGAGTTTAGAATCCTCTTTGGGTATGCCCTCGTCTGAGACGTCGCACCAATCATCATCTTCTCGACTACCTATGTACATGTGAGCGTTCGCATTAGCCGTAATCCCCATGCCGATCTTGGCGTACCCTGCATCGTCGGTATCTGATCTGTCGGTTCGGCTAGACTGCTAATAAGAAACGAAGGCACCTAGGACATGCAAAGCGATGGTAGGAAAAGCCGTGTAATGGAACCGCTGAATTAAATGCGCCGACAGCAAAAGGATTAGAGATCAAGAGTCGAGTTGTTGTGGTTTTGATGTGAAAGCCGTAGCATGAGCTAGAGCAACCAAGCAAATAGAAACTCTCCGTTTGCGCCTACCTGCCCGCCCAAACGCGGGTGGTGCAGAACAACAGCTCATGACGTCAGTGCGTGGCTAGACCCTGGAAATTGGTGCGGTATCACGAGACGTCGAAATACGGTTAGGACACTTTTGACTGGAAAGAAGCTTTGCAACGAATAAGACGGGAATACTCGACCATTGTCGCAAACTGGACCATTGCTTTTGACTTGGAAAATCCTCATGAGCTTTCACACGTCTTCCGGCTCATGCTGCGACCTAATCAACTACCCTTTTACAAAGCCTTGCCCATGAACTTCCTCTTGGTGTAGCTCAGCCACCACTTGCTCGGTGTGTTGGTCTCGTCCGCGTACACCCTGTTGAGTAACCGTGTAGCCAGCTCTTGTCGCATCTGCATAATGTACTGTCGCAGCACCTCTGCTCCGTTCCTGTCCGCGGGGGCCTCGAAAGCCTGGTTCAGCGGGAATCCAGCGTCGCCTGGAATCGCAAAGTTGGTGTCAAGCGCAATGTTCATGACAGCCTGTGCGCATGATCAGCCTCCGTCCTGCCTTCGTGACAAGACTTCTCAAGGATACCATACCTTTTCAGCTTCTCTCCGGCTCATGCCCGGCTTGATCTTGCCCAATACCTCGCTGACGTATAGGATGCCATAGATGAGCACGCGATCGGCCGGTCCCTTGATTTCAAAGTTGCGGAAGAATGTGTTGGCGCGGAAGAGGGCGAGGATCTCGTCTAGAGGGTCGTATGAGTCGTGTGAGGCATCGATGGTAAGCTCTGTGACGTCGGCGGGCAGGGCTGGCAGTTGGATGGCAGGGCCACGGGTTCGTGTGCGGAGTGGGAGGAGGGCGAAGTTGCCTGGCGGGCCGTCAGTTTGTGCTGTACATGGCGAAGCTTGAGGGGGCAGCTGTACCAATCAATTGCTGATTGGGCTCATCGAGGAAGACAGAGTGGTAAGCCTGAGAGGTGTTAGCTACCTGACCTCCTCGAATGCATACCTGTAAGCGTATATGTTGATTGTGTATCTGCGACTTACGGGCATGGTGGGTGATGTTGCCAATGTGGTGTTGTGTCTGGCGGTGTTCTTGTTGTCTTGGAGCTCGGCGGAGGTGACGGGGCAGCTCCGCTTGGTGAGGTGTGCTCGTAGGGCTGACCAGGCGGGGGTGACTAAGCGGCCAATCAACGCGTCTCTGCGCGCGGCGCGTCTCCCCAACTTTCTTGCTAGCAGACTACATACCGCCAATCCGCCAGTCCTACTCCTCCAATCCGACCTCGATATCCAATAAAGCACCCGGCAGTACCAATTCAATCATCGCAATGTCCGACTTCGAAGATGAGATGGACGTGGATGCGCCCGCCGTAGACAACTCTATCACATTTGGCGGAGACCAGAAGAAAGGCAAGAGGAGCGCTGCAAACCTGCCTGTTGAGGCTGAGGACTCTTTGCCATGGTGAGACTCCAGAAGAATCTACTTCCAGACAGCTGCTAACCATGCACAGGGTAGAGAAGTATAGGCCAAACTCTCTAGATGACGTCGAAGGCCACAAGGATATAATAGCTACTATCAACAAATTCGTAGACTCAAATGTACGATCTGCTTCTCGTTTCACAAAACTCCGCTAACTTTCTCAGCGACTGCCTCATCTCCTCCTCTATGGCCCACCAGGTACCGGAAAGACGTCGACCGTCCTCGCACTCGCACGTCGCATATACGGGAACAAAAACATGCGACAAATGGTCTTGGAACTCAACGCATCAGATGACAGGGGTATCGACGTCGTGCGAGAGCAGATCAAGACATTCAGTAGCACAAAGCAGATCTTCGCTGCGGCGCCTAAAGCAGGAGACTCATCGCTTGCGACATTCAAGCTCATCATCCTGGACGAGGCAGATGCCATGACTGCGACTGCCCAAATGGCCCTGCGACGCATCATGGAGAAGTATACCGCCAACACACGCTTCTGTATCATCGCAAACTACACACACAAACTTTCTCCGGCCTTGTTGTCGCGATGCACGAGGTTCAGGTTCTCTCCGCTCAAGGATCAGGACATCAGGAATTTAGTTGACAAAGTCATTGAGGAGGAGAAGGTTAACGTCACACAAGATGCCACCGACTCGCTTGTCACGCTCAGCAAAGGAGACATGCGGCGGGCACTAAATGTATTGCAGGCCTGCCACGCATCAAGCACGCCGCTTCAAACACCGGGCAAGCCTGCACCCGACCCGAGCACTATCGTACGCGACCAGATCACGCAGACTACCATCTACGACTGCATAGCAGCCCCGCACCCCTCAGACATCAAGTACATCATCGAGACGTTGCTATCGAAGAACGACATGACGGAGTGTTTGAGGACGGTCAACAACTTGAAGATCATGAAGGGACTTGCGTTGGCAGATATCCTGACGGCGATTAGTGAGGAGCTGGTCAGCAACGACGTTCCACCCCAGGTCATGGTAACGTGGATGGCAGGCCTGGCAGACATAGAATACAGGCTGAGTGGAGGTGGAAGTGAAGCTATCCAGACAGGCGCAGCGATTGGCGTTGTAAGGACAGGCGTGGAGTTGCTAGAGACGGGCAAGAAGTAGCGCTACCCACATGAGTTGTGGCATGAGATGCATGCAGGAGTGTTGGCAAAATGATACCATTCGATGCGCAGAAGCAATGCGACAAGATTTGAATCGGCGCCGACCAACGATCGAAAACGTGATGTTGTACTACGATAGTGTGGGGTGATTGAGTGTCAAGACTGGAGGGAAGTAGCACGGCCATTGCATGTTGTGGCAAAAGAGCTACGAGAGAGTCTTCAGAGACCGCGCCATTCGTATGCGCAAAAAGCAGTTTGAAAAGGTTTCATCCGCACCATTGGAGAATCGCAGCTGTGATGTTGTACTACATAAGAGTGGGGCAAAGTGTATCAAGACTCTGAGAATCACCGTGGTGATAGGACGAGAGTCGTGTTTTGCGCTAACCACGCTAGTCAACATTCACGCGACCCGAACGCGCCTTGCGATCGGCGTACTCTAGGATGTATACACGGCGCACGCCACATCAACAATCAACACAACACTCTTACTTTGCGATACTCACACTTAAAGACACGCGAGGCCCGCCGCTTGAAGAAGACACACGCGACTACCATCTCGTATAGCAAACAGCCGACACGAAGTCGCGCATGCACATCTCAAACATGCCTGTAAAGGTAAGTCAGCGCGCAATACCAACAATCACAAATCTAATCATAGTTAGCGAAGAGAAGGTCCAACAAAGCAGCGACAAATTACTCTGCGTCGAAGCATCGACCCACTTCCTCTTCTAGCAGCACCCGAACCTACCAAACTGCAAGAGCGTCGCGCAAGCGAAGGGAAGAGCAAGCGACCACCAAGATGGCGGGGGCCCGTACGTACCATTTCTTTCATGGTACGGAGCAAAGTTGACTGACCTGGTTATAGCAACACAACAACGCTGGCAACATGCAGCAAAGAGCTACATCAGTCGTGCTACCAGAGTCCAACATGAATCTAGCACGTGATGTCCAAAGAAGTCCGTCACATCAGCCATCGCAATCTCAAAACATCCAACTTCGGTTCTCCTTCTCCCAATCGTTCATTGAAGACGTGGAGCGACAACTCCATTCCGAGAATGAGGCTCGCTTCAACCAATCCTTCTCCGGCCTCTCCATGACCCCCAGGCCCACCAAATCCTTCTCCAGTTCAAGTCCAAGTTCTCACTCCACTGAAAAGGCGTCTCCGGTACAGCACGTGTCGTCGCAAAGGTCCATCTACGAAAAGGAGGTCAAAGCTCCCGTGTTGACCAAACCGGGGCAGAAGAAGAAGGAAGGCTATGGCTTCAGCTACTCGGAAACCTTCATGTACGATTCAGATGACTACCCGGATACGGAGTGTGAGTGGGATCCAGATGCAGAAGAAGAGCAAGGGCAGGAGACGGAGCCGAACACGCCAACTACGCCGACGTCATTTGGCAATACCTCGTATCATCTGAATTGGGACAGTGGAGAGGAGGTTGCACGGATAGATGAAGTGCAACATGTTGTGCAATACTCACAGCCAACACAACAGCCAACGCCCCGCCAGAGCTTCAGCTCATCGACAACCACAGCGCCATCTTTCGACGACCTCGTCGTCCTTCGTGACGTAGATTCCT
Source organism: Alternaria gaisen (assembly GCA_004156025.2). Taxonomy (NCBI): domain Eukaryota; kingdom Fungi; phylum Ascomycota; class Dothideomycetes; order Pleosporales; family Pleosporaceae; genus Alternaria; species Alternaria gaisen. The sequence continues at coordinate 60,007 of PDWZ02000013.1, read as the reverse complement.
TCCACCTTGCGCGGCCGCAACGACACCTTTCTTGTACCCACGCAAGTCGAGAGGACACAATCCAACTCAAAGCCCGCGCCCAGGCTCTCCTCTCCAAATACACCGAATCTGCCTCCATTCAACTCTCTCTTCTCACCCGTCTCGAACGTATGCTCTATCTTGAGCAAAAGAAACCAGACGCTACGGAAGACAGCGTCACGAAGGCTTTACTTCCTTGTGCGGAGAGGTTGGAGAGATGGCTGGTGGGGAGTAGAGAGGAGAGAGTGACGACGGGGGAATGGAAGGGGGTAGTGGAACATGAGATTGAATGGGTGGGGTGGATGGTTGAGGCGGGGAGGAGGGGGGTGTTGCATGTTAGAGGGAGGGGGTGTCGGTGTAGACCGGAGTGGGAGGGGGCTTGATGGTGGGGTAAATGACTTTGATCCTTCTCATTGCTATGCGGCTCTGCGATGCGGCTCTGCGATGCGGCTCTGCGATGCGATGTGGGTCTGCGTTTCCTGCGACCTGCATGCTAGTTAATTGCACTGCAATCTTAGCGTCTAAGAGGAGCTGTGTATGCAAGGCACATGTGCTGTGTCTTACCAAAACTACTCTAACCCCCAAAACATTGTTGCCTGAGGTTGGAAAACGTATACACTGCAATCTTTAGCGCCGAAGAGGAGAGCTGCGTATGCAAGCCAGATGCGCCATGTCTCACCAAAGCTGACAGTACGCTGAACGGCACCTCGCTCAGCGAGATAACCGGGGCGCAGCCGTTGTCATTTAGAAGCAGAATTTTTCTAACGAGGAGATGTTCTTGCGCTTGTATAGAATATTCTACCACTTTCGAAAGAGTATTACCGCAAGTGTGTCTGGATTGCACATGCACTGAAAGCTATCGCGTTTGGAGACATCCAGGATGTTGATATTTTGGGCCTTTGCACTGCAATCTTTAGCGTGGAAGAGCAGGCGTAGGTACGCGGGCCGGCGTTCTTCGTTGCACTACAATTCCTAGCGTACAAGAGATCCCCACAGCTACACACTTACTAATACCGGGAAGAAAGTGAATCAATCACGCGTCGATGCAAGAGTCACTAGATGAAGACAAAAATAAGTCTTTTCTTCCATTAGAAGGTCTAGCGTAGGGTGGAAGGCGTGCAAGGGCGTTTACCAAAGACTCCAACAAGATTGAGAATGGGCGTCTCAACGCATTGTAAACTCAAGCGCAAATGAACAGATTGATCAAGGAGCAAACCGCAGTCTGTATTGCAATTCTTATCGCGGACGAATATGTTTGAGAATGCAATACTTGTTCATGGCATTGAAAGTCGGTAAAGCTAGTTTGGCGTTTCACTCCAAATGCCCTAATTCTAGCGTGGACGTAGGAGCGGGAGTATTCATGGATTGGTTTCATGGTGTTTTCCATGTTGCAATCATATCCTGACCATGTCCCAATTCTGGTGCGCGGGCGCCACAAGCTACTGTCTTTGGCTTGGAAGACAAGGAATTTCCTCTCCACTCGCTCATTTGCGCTAGAAACTGCAGTGCCAGGGGGGTGTATATCAAAGTAAGAGACCTCTTACCTCATTCGTGTGTGCACTCTCAGATTGAGCGCGGACAAGCGTATGGCCTGGGCAGAAAGAAGTTGTTGAGCGTGTTTGGAGAAGGCTCCTGTCTTCTTTGGCCCCTACATGCACTGCAATCCTTAGCGTGGAAAAGACTCTCGCAGCTGAACGCGTATTGATGCCACCAAGAAAGTAGACCAACTGCACGTCGATGCAACAGTCACTGGACTTTGTCCATCGATGGCAGCTTGCCCCACACTGCGATTCCAAGCGTGGAATGGCAGTCCTACAAGGGCATCAATCACCAACCTCAACGAGACCGAGAGTGGACACAGGAGGGTTGCTGATCGGTCCAGCCAATGGAGGCCGCATATGTCTTACCGACTAAAATACGCAGGGGGGGTTGGGTCAAGAGAGAACAGGGGGTTTGCACTGCAATCTTTAGCGTAGAGGAGGAAACATATGGCAGCATCGACCGATGATATATGTCATGTTCTAATTAATCGACGATGTCCCATGTCTTGCTGGTGAGATACATGTTGCGAAATTCGTTTGCCTAGTTGCCAGGCTATAAGGCAACCAGGCAACAGAGCGCCAAGGTAGGTGCACTGCAATCTTGGGCCAACAATAGCAGCTACCTCGATCAAGAAGCAGGCAATCGACAAGGTAAGGCAGCAGTGATTGAAACACAGAAAACCTTTCGCACTGCATATCTGGCTTGCACAGCGCACGCATGCGATGTAATCGCGAACTCCTTGGCACCTGTGAAGATACTTTACCAGACACCACTGCAACTTTGTACTGTAATTCCTGGTGTCGTGGAGGACATACAATCTCCAGCGCAGCAGAGCGGGATTGGGAAAAAGAAAAGTAGTAAGCTCGGCGAACGCGACGGCGCGTGGAGGACGAATCCGGTCTTCTGCGATTGATAAGGATTTCCCCTGTCTCATCGGTGAGAGATATTTTGCGAACTACGTTTGCCTTGGTTCGCATTCCTGCGACCCTTTGCAGTTGCCCGTGGAACTGCTGCCTAGGTATTTTTTTTGCACTGCAATCTTTAGCGCAGACGACCAACTCGATGACACGTCTCGCTAGGTCTTTACCATGATGGAAGTTCAATGGTTGTAGGTAGCTTTCGGCATCGAAATCTCTGGCGTGAAAAAGGCAATGCCATTTTGAGCTTCCAGTATTCGTGCTTTATATGCAACGTAGTCATTGATGTTTCAACTTTACCGTACATTTGCAGGATCAATCGTATGCTATAGCTGATGATTTGATGGTCTCGAGTGGCGAAGTGGTCTCGGAGAGGTGGGAGAGGCGTTGTACTTCGGCAGGTGCCAAGATCTGATCTGATCGAGTGCGGGGTAGAGCCGAGCTCTTAACAAGTGGGTGCGCCCGGATGGCTGCATCGCAATCTCCGTTCTGCACTAGAGCACACCTTCAGCAGTCAGCATCACCGGCACGGTCCGCAGCCACTTTCCAGACACGGAACAGCGAAAGAGAAGCTGTTCGTTTACACAATCAGCAAAGGAGTCAGGATCGGGCGATGATCTCAAGGTTTGCATGACAAGGCCCACATGCAATATGAAGGTCGATTTCAATCGATCCTCCAGACGTGGACCTTAGAGCAAGCAAGATCTCGGCTAAACAGGTTCAGCGACTCTGGCAGGATAGCAAGATTCGGATTATCGAAGATGGACCCTCGTGGGCTCATAGGCTTTTCCACCGGACGAACACATGGCACAAAGCTACATCACGTTATGCAAGGCGTCTGAGGATTTCCCTTGATTTCTCGACCACTCTCCCACACATCACATCGTGGCCGCTGGCAACAGGAACGAAACTGCCTTGTCCAAAGGGCTTGAGACACTACTAAATGGTGTACTGTAGCTCTCGGCACGGATAGCAGGTTTGGGTGACGCGTACGTTCGGGCTTGTTGTTCCGCACGTTGCAACCTTCTCTCTTGAGCATGGTCAATGAAACCTGCACGCGTAAACGGTCAGTACTCCCTGCAATGGAAACTTTGGCGCAGAATAGGCGACGTTTGTGCTTTCGAAGACAAGATGCTAGCATGAAGTGCAACTCTAAGACGGCAACTCCTAACCGAGAGAACCAATCACGCCACCGTGCGAATGACGGACGACCTATACTCATGTAGGAATTTGGAGAGACGGAGTGAACTGATTGATTAGCATGCGTTAAGTTGGTCCAATATGCATAGCACAGGCAACTGCCAAGTGACCATGTACCCACTGATCTCACATCGACACCGCAGGTAACAGACCAGATTGACCATCAACGATTGCATCATTGGCTGCGAGGAGAACGGGAGCGGGAGCAACCGCCATCCGACACTAGCGTCCCTATCGGAGATTTTGACAGAGACCGTTGCTCAAGTCTAGCGGCTCGGGTGAGCTCAAGTTCCGAGCGTTCTGCCAAGTCCCGATCACTCGTGGAGTCTCGTGGTTACTGATCGGGTCCACCTCCTGCTCAACACGAAACGTTGCAAGCGACATATAGCCACCGTTGATCCATAGACGTCATGGATGAACTGACGAAAGACATAGACTTGGTATCTGAAGTGGCCTTGGTGAATGGTATATATTACGTTGCCGTCTGCTGCACAGTCGTCCTGCCACTATCCTACACCCACAATACTAACATCCCGTCTCGTGTCTGAAAATCAGCATCTTTGTCTTTTTAAAAACCTTCCAGCCTAAATAAGGTTCCGCAACCCTTCGATCATCGCGGTTACCATGTCGCTTCATCAGTCAGTAGCTGCTACATTACTGCTCCTTGAAATTGTATGTATCTCTGTCTTATGCACGCAGATACACTCTGATAGTTCTCCTAGGCTGTCGTCTACGCAGTGGGTCTTGCAATCTACAGGGTTTACTTTCACCCTCTCCGCAAAATTCCCGGACCGAAACATTATGCCGTATCTGGACTTCCTTTAGCCATCGAGAACTCGTTCAGAGGTCTTTTCACCAAGAAGGTTCTCCGTTTCCATGAGAAGTATGGCGACATCGTTCGTACCGGGCCAAACCATGTTTCGATGAACGGAACCATTGGATGGCCTGAAGTTTTCGGCCATAGTCGCGGCGGGCAACCTGAATTTTCCCACTGGCATGACTTTTACCAGATCGGGGACAAGTCGAACCAGTCTCTTTTCCCTGCCGATAGAGAGAGCCACCGACGCCAGCGCCGTCTCCTGGCACATGCCTTCTCTGATGCTGCTATCAAGGAGCAGGAAGCGTTGATCAAGCAGTATGTTGACAAGCTTTTTGTGCAGTTACGAAAAGAGTCCAAGAAACAAGAACCGGTCGATATGCTCAAGTGGTACAATTTCACAACTTTCGACATCATTGGGGACCTAGTCTTTGGGGAACCATTCCATTGTCTGGACAACAGTGACTATCACCCATGGATTGCTATGATCTTTGCGGGGATCAGAGCTGGCTCTGGGATGATTGCTCTACTGAAGATGCCTTTGCTTCGTTGGGCTCTCCCACTACTGGTATCAAAAGAAGACATTCAAAGGCGAAATGAACACAAGGCGATGAGTAAAGTAAAAGCCGAGCGGCGGATAGCACTTGGCCCAACACCCAATGGCCGGAAAGACATCATGACGTACATCCTTCGTCATAACGATGAGAAGGGCATGAGCCATGAGGAGATCCTGGGAAATTCGGACGCCTTAATTATAGCTGGTAGCGAGACCACGGCGACTGCACTCTCCGGCTTGACCTACTGGATCACGACAAACCCGCAAGCTTTGAAGAATGTTCAGGAAGAGGTCAGAGCAGCTTTCAGTACCGAGGAGGAGATCACCATGGTATCTACTGGGCAACTCAAATATTTGAATGCCTGTCTCGAGGAGGCTATGCGGATGTATCCACCCGTTGTAGAGACGCCCCCACGCATTTCTCCAGGTGAATATGTCAACGGCCACTACATTGCTCAAGGTGTAAGTTAGACTCCACCATTACGTACGCAATGCTCGGTCTTCATCTCACTACCCGCACAGTTGTTTTTCAGACTTGCAAACATAGAAACGACCAAATGCTAACGGACTTGCCTAGACTTTCATCACAATCCACCAATGGGCCGTTCACCACAACCCCAACAACTTCGCTCAGCCAGATACCTTCAAGCCTGAGCGATGGCTAAGCCCCGATCATCCTTTGTACGACCCGCAGTTCAGCGCAGATAAGAAAGGAGCTTTCCAGCCCTTCTCCTTTGGCCCAAGAAACTGCATTGGCAAGAACCTTGCATATGCTGAGCTCCGCCTCATCGCTTCTCGGTTCTTCTGGAACTTTGACATCGCACTGCACCCCGAGAGCAACAACTGGCCAGATAAGCAGAGGGTGTTCACGCTATGGGAAAAGGTCCCTTTGATGGTGCAATTGAAACAAGTTGAAAGAAGTTAGAAAAAACAGACACCTATTCCATGTTGGCCGCTAGACAGTATGCCTGCGATTTGCGTCTTTCAGTACTGCGGGCGCGCGTCCCAGAGACCGTGAGGTGTAGCATGTAACTCAGGGTAGCGCGACATGTTTGCATTGACAGATAGAAAGAAAACAGGAAGTATCATCAGAAATGTAAATTGTTCTCTTCCTTCGGGCCTTGGACGTCGAGAGAATCTTGCTTGCCAGGTCGCTTGTATTTCCAGTGCTCAGGAATCGCGATGGCAGCGTGTGTTATATAATCTGTTACGGAGTGGCACGGGGAGGAGCTTAGGAACTCCTGTTCCTGATGACCGTGCCCGCCACACTGACTCAGACACGATTCTATAGCTTACATATCTTGCGTGCGATGAAGTGTTCGGTGTGTAAAAGAGCGCAATCCAGTCTCTGAGTGCTGTGCTCCGGGCCGAATAGAATCCTCTAAACTAAAAGCAGTAACAATGTCATCGCATTAGTTACTCCATGACAGAAGTAGGCCAACATAACTTTGCTGATCAGTTCTTTCCCTCAAGAGGCAGTTCTGACAGCCGGCGAAATGCTACGGCTTTAGGCTCATCACCGGAACGGAAGAAGACAGAAAGAAACAAAGAACGTTTAGCTATTATTTGTAATGCGAGCCGCAAGTACAAATATCTTGAATGAACACAAGGTAACTCGGAAACAGCAAGTCATCTCGATGAAAATGGCACCTTCACGTCGGAAATTTGCACTTACGGCATTTTGCTTGCTGTTTGGGCAAGCTGCACTATCAGCATCGCTCGTCAACCTTCAGGATCTGGTAGCCGATCTAGGCTATGGCGTCTACCAGGGCGCTTACAACTCAACTACACATCTCAATATCTGGAAAGGGCACGTCAAATTTAGCATTAAACGGATACATCAATTTCTAGTATGCTGACCAATGTCATGAAGCATTCGATACGCAGCACCCCCAGAAGGTGACCTCCGCTGGCGAGTACCAGTGGCCCCCACTGTTTCTCGAAATCCCATAATGGACGCTATCGAATTTTCACCAGAATGTCCTCAAGCAGCTCCTGCACCATTTTCAGTTATCCCGGCACCATCTGGTAGTGAAGATTGCTTGTTTCTCAACGTGTATGCGCCCAGGCGCAAGGAGAAACCCAAGCTTCCAGTGCTCGTCTGGGTCCATGGTGGTGGATATGGTTTTGGAAATGGGCAGCAGGACATGAGTGAGATCATCAACGATAATGGTGATAGTTTTATTGCTGTCTCTATCCAATAAAGAGTGAGTCTATTCTCTTTATGCAGTTATCACTAACTAATTCTGTGGAAGCTCGGTTCATTCGGATTTCTTTCGTCGACTGAGATCCAGCAGGATGGCGCTCTCAACGCCGGTATCCTCGATATGGCTTTCGCTTTGCAGTGCGTGCAGGATCACATTGGTGAATTTGGAGGTGACAAGTCACGAGTCACCGTTGCTGGTCAAAGTGCTGGTGCTGGTGGTGTGATGCTACTTGATATCGCGAAGAATGGCACTTTGGGTACTTCGCTATTTAGTAACGTAGGCGCTCCTCTAATTACATCAAAGTCCTTGCTAACGATGCATCAGATAATTGCTGCCTCGCCCTATCTTCCACCACAGCACAACTTCAATGCTCCGGCCCCAAAACGACAGTATGAGAGCTTTGCCACTCGCACTGGATGTGCCAACTCAACCGACACGCTATCCTGTCTACGCAGCAAGGACTCTCTCACACTACAGATCGCAAACTCGGACGTGAATACTGCCAATTTTCATGGTCATTGGGCATTCGCCCCCGTTAAAGAGCCAGAATCTGGCTTCATCAGCACTCATCCGAGCAATGCCCTGACGGCAGGACTCGTCAATGGCGAGCATATACTCGTCGGCAACAACGCGAACGAAGGTCCCCTCTTTGTCGCCACGATTGATAGTACCAAAGCCCCCCAAACATGGTTGCAAGATGCCTTTCCTTCGGTTGCCTCAACAGACCTTGAATCTATCCTCGCCGTCTATCCGCCTTCTAATATGACAAACAACGATACGTTCGCAACCACGGGCCTCGGCCCAGTGACAGCCATGGACACCAGCTCATTTGCCTCAGGCATACAACAGCGTGCATACAACATCTACGCCGAAGCGACCTTTGTGTGTCCGTCATACTGGCTTAGTGGCGCCTTCACAACAAACAATCGCACCGCATTCCACTACCAGTACTCTGTGCCCGGCGCGCTACACGGCAGCGATGTAACCGCATACTTTGGCCCTGCAACGCCTAGCCAGCCACGTTCCCTCACTACTGTTTTCAGACAGATCTGGGGCTACTTCGTCACAGCGGCGAACCCGGCTATTGCAAAGGACCTCACAAATCTCACGCGGCCGACATGGGCAAAAGATGAACATAGCAAGATGCTTAATCTCAACATCACAGGCGGTGTGCCTTACTCTGCTTCGCAATTGACAGGAACTACTATCACAGAGTATACAGATCCTGGGCTGCAGAATGATTTAACTGTTGTTCATGCGCTGAAGTGGGAAAGTAATAGAGGTGCGAGATGTGAATTCTGGAGGAGTATCGCTACCAGGGAGGTGGAGAGAAGTTAAAAACCTCTGTAATGAGTTTCAGCAAGGCGATTGCTGCCGCCTCACAAGGATTGATCGAAGGTATCATATGTAATATATGTCTAGAATGTCTCGCAACACTAAATTACCACTTTGTTAGACGACATGGTAGTGTCATTGGCTGAGTGGCTGATATGGCGAGAAGTTATAAAACATGCTCTCTTTGCTCTAGAAGCATAGCTTGTTGACTGATGCCTTACCGCAGAAGAAAACCAGGATAATGCGCGTTATGTAATTTCTATACTACCAGATGATTCAGCTTTAATTGGAAGGTCACTGTAAGCTATTGTGAACAACATAGATCGACACATATCGTATAAGAAGAAAACCTTGCAGTATAAAACGTGCAGTAAAGAGAAGGACGACGATGTAGAGAACGAGCAATACTAAAGGATAATGCAGCCGAAAGATGTACGGACAGGCCGAGCTCAGGATACAGGAGATGAAATCTAATGAGAGTCAATCTTCTTGTCCCGGCATTCTGCGCCACGTTTGCACCGCAACCTCTAGTATTAAATAGGGTGCACAAGCTACACGTCTAGTAAGGCTACTTTGGGACGTGAAGGAGTTGCTTGCGATACAGGTGTTCGCATCTCCACCCAATAACTTGCAGACTCATGCACCGCTTCTCAGCCGGGCCGACTGGTCGCTCCTTGTTTGTATGTTTGCTCGTGCGCGCCAGATATTGCCGTGTAAAAACGATCCGCAACTTTGCAAACGATTCTTACCTATAATGATTGGCCGGGTTACATGGCCGTTGGTCGCCTCTCAGGTGGCGTTTCCTGGTCGTTCAGAATACGGGATATGCAAAATACGCCTGAAGCCACGGTGCCGCAGCAATTTCCGCGAAGAACAGATTCCGCCAACGCCAGCAAGCAGGTGGCAACTTTGCTCACCGGTCTACAACGCCACGAGGATGCAGGTTTTGTATTTGAACCTGCTGGGACCCTAGTCCATGACGCAAAATTCATCGCTTTATGCATCGACAATGGTTCGAGACGGGTCTTAAATGCTATCCAAGCACTGCAAAAGCACCGCCCAGGCACGTGGCGGTGCAAGAGCAAGCTTACAACAGACTAATGTGCAGGGTGAGTAAGCACGGAAAGATAGACAGCTATAATGAAGATTGCCTCCTTTGCGCCTTGTTTGCTCGGCATGTCGCGCGGCAGTTGGCGAAGACAGAAACATTGTGCAAGTTCAGCCATCACTTTGGATACCATTGAAATCTCCAGCGCAGATGACCAGATGCTTACAGTAGATAGCTGGAGAGTCGAAGACCGAAGTGGGGTTGCAGCCTGGAATCTTCGACGCGGGGCAAGTTGAGCTTATCCTTAGTGGAGGCAGTGCAAAATATCTTGCACATAATCAATTTGCACTGCATTCTTAGTGCAAATGAGCAGATGTGTGACTGCACTGCGAACTGCGTTGCAGAAGAGTAGTCAGCATATGTATACTGATAGAGTCTTGTTTATTACAAAGGGTGTAGACGGTTTGTTGGAAGCTGGGGCTAGCAGGTGGCATTATGCAATTCGCACTGTTATCCCTAGCTTGAACAAGCACATGCTCCAATCACAACTCCAGTACTTTTGTCTACCGACAGAGTGGTAAGCTAGTGTTGCACTGCAATTCCTAGCGTGGAAGAAGAATAGGTATATGCACCCGAGAAAGGAAGAGTACCTGAATGATTTGATTGGTCATCGCACAATCCTGAGGACTGTCGTCGCACTGCAATCTTTAGTGTGGGTACGCCACTGGCAGTGACTTGCTAGGTAAGATCTTCTGCAGTTACGGTGCTTAGAGGATGTCAGATGCGCATAGGAAGTAACGATGCATCAAATCTCGATCAACGCCGACTCATTCCGCGTGACTAATTCGGTAGCTGATTTAAGAATACTGATCGATGCAAAGTTCTTGTTTTCATTACGGCTCCATCAGGAATGCAGAGACGCGATGGATCACATACTAGGCAGAGTTTCCAAAGCGCAAAGAGCTCTTCAGCTACGTTTGAAACCCCTTGCCGGGTCTGTAATGATGGCTAGTATTATCGCAATGCCAGCTTCGAGTCGACGAGATAACATTACACAGGCTTTACTAAAGGGATCAGACAGTAACGGTGAGCGAGTCGGTGAAGATTCATTAATTCCCACCCTGTCTTCTGCGAACCGAGTCTCATGTTGAACGTAAAGGAACTTTACTCCCTCTGAATGAGATTAGCTCTCTCAAGCTTGGTGTCTTGTAACGCGCACATATCCTGGTCAGGTCAGCGTGAACTAATAACCCATTCCATAATACTCTCACCTGCTCCACTGTTTGTTCGACAACGTAACGCGTAACCAACACGGCCTGCTGCTGCCCGAGACGCAGGGCTCGCGCAACAGCTTGATTCTCAACTGAAGGATTCCACTGCGGTTCGACGATGAAGACGCGGTTCGCGGTCGCAAGATTGAGTCTAAGACGTCGTTAGCGAGAGATGATAGTGCCATCATTACGCCCCACTCACCCTACGGCACCCGTGCCAGTAGTCATGATCAAAACTCGCAAACTTGGGTCTCTTGTGAACTGTTGCAGAATACGTTCGCGTTTAGTTGTTGAGCATACTCCGTCGATGCGCTCATAAGTCCATGTATTACCGGAGATGTGGTGAAGGTAGGACTGCAGCAAGTCTAGCGTCCTTGTCCAACATGTGAATATGATACTAACAGTCCATCAGATACGATGCATGAACCCGTGCAGCCATTGCAATTACCTCTTTGTGTTCCATATGTTGGAGGAGACATCTTCCATCAGAGCCTCCATCTTCGAGGACCGGCCCTCGACTCGGAAGTAGGTGTCTTCTAGTGGAACCTGCTTAGGGTGTGCATCTCGAGAGGTTACATGCCATAGTGGCTGACAGAGGGGACATCTGCTTGGGAGGCTTTCCTGACCAATCGCCATGTTTGGTGCGAGGCATTCCACGCAAAGGACGTGCCGGCAATGTTCCGTGTAGCGATGGAACATCGAGCCGTTACTGAAAAGAGGTAATGTCTGCCGACATAAAGAACAGGTGATCTCACCATCCCTGCCTAAGGAAGCCTCTACAGCCTCTCTCTCATCAAGGAGGTGCAACTTGCGGCGATTCCAAGAAAAAGGTTGTTGCCAGGTGCCATGATTACATATAATGCGTAGTTGAAGCTGTACCTGAAACATGCCTAACGTGCTCTTTTGGTCGAATACGCCGTTCTGGTTTCGAATGGCGCGAAACATGATTTCAGAAGTCTGCTTGTACTGAGCACGCTCTTCCGGTGACAGTCGAATCTTCCTCACGCATTGTTCTTCGTCAGGCAAGTGAAGTACTTCCTTGGTCCGGCGTAGACACAACGAGTCTAAAAGGCGCGTGAAGCGTTCAATTGCCAGTGTACGTCTTCTGCCGCCCTCGTCAAAGGGTATAGCGATGCACTTGCGAAAGTTTGACAAATTGTGGAATGGATCGACCCTTAGAAAGGCGAACAAGGAGCCAATATCCTCGAGGCGGTTTTGTATAGGTGTGCCTGTTAAACACCATCTTGATCGAGCGGCAATGTCAGCTACGGTGCGGTAAAATACCGTGGACTGCCGTCTTATGATGTGGGCTGTGATACGACCGTCAATTTAAGACGAGAACTGATTGACAATGTACAAACCTTCATCAAGCACAAGACGATACCACTCTATATCTCTTAGTGCACCTTTGGTTCCAGCAAAGTCCGACGCGAGCGTATGGTAGGTTGTAATAACGATATCCGCCTCAACGAACTTGTCTTTCGAGATATGTCGACGAGGTCCATGGTATTTGATAGCTTTCAGTTTTGTACGAGACTGTTCGTCAAAATGCCTTCTATCCTTAGTCTCCTGCTCCTCTAAACACTGTTATGGACACTTACTTTTCTAGTTCCTGAAACCACTCGTTGATCATTACTGTAAGATACACTCGTAAGCTGTAATTGAAAAAAAAGAACAAGATTTTACACTTACGGTCCGATGATGCAACGATCAAAGTTGCTCTAGAGCGATGCTTGCCTTTCCGTATCTGCCAGCTTCCATCGTTCACAACATCAATCTGGGCAGCCCAGTCATGTGCAGCGTTTAACCTTTGTATAACAAGGGCTAATATAGAGAGCGTCTTTCCCATACCCATCTCGTCTGCGAGGATACCACCGCCTGTTTCAGTGGGTTCAACGATGCCTATCGAAGTTGTCAGTATGTCAGGATGTTAGCAGCACCAACTGTGAAACCCACAGCGTGCATTTGTAACGGCATGCCGGTAGCTATTAGATAAGTCAGCAATAGAAACCCAACTCCTCTGCCACACACTGACTATCGCACCCCTTCCTCTTCCGTAGCTTTCCATAACGCATATTTCTCTGGTATAGGTCCATCTTCACGCTGCGTCATGAAGGCCAGCGCTGTTTTTTGATGCCTGTATCGCTCAGCATACAATTAGATAATCAACTCCGGTCGCGGGAAAGGTGCTGGGCGTTCGAGGAAGTGTAACTACATACAACAAGAGTGCGGTATTGAGGCGCTCATCGCCTTCTAACCCACGTAGACTATGGTCTCGTGTAAGAGACGAATAAACCTCTTGAATCGTGCTTCTTATCGTTTGCAAGCTAGGCTTTTCGGGTTCACGTTCTTCCAGTGATGTTGCTGCCTCTGCAGTTGAGCTCACGAACCCAGGTAACGTGAGCATATGAGGATTCTCATATTTAGAGCCGTCTCTGACGTACGCGGGACGCTGGAGGTAGATCTTCTGTCGCGATAGCTCTCTTCCAATCTCGTTAGCGGCTGCTGGGGGGCCGTACACGTTGACTTGAACGCGAATCACAGCTTCCTTTTCTTTTGTAGCGCGGCCGATCGTTTCTTGGGTAGCACTTGTCGGGGCGAAAACTTCAGAGTCAATCTCATAACCTTGTTCTGCAATGCTTGACAGTGCCTTATCCAGCTGGGCATTCACTTCTCCTACGACTGCTCCGTCATCAAAGGCGACCAGAAATTGAGTTTCACTTTTGATGATCACCATTTGAGCATGACCATGAATAGGTGATGATGTGGCTCTGTTGAGCCTATTGCTAAGCTCGATCATATTACCACGAAGGCGGACGGCAGCCCTGAAAATCTAGACGGGTGTCAGCCAATCGTAGGAGAAAGTTGGTCAGCGTGAGCCAGGGCGCTTAGGTAAACGGAGTTCAGGGGGGCATCTAGAATGGTTAGGTATGTTATACTCACCATGCCGTAACATATAAAGGTTTCCTCTGGTACATATTTGTCCGGGGGTTGAAAAGACACATCTCCAGTTGCCCATCTCTCGATCTCGGCGCTGGTCTCCTCGAACGCGCTGTAGAAATCGACTTGTTCTCCTTCTAGAGCCGCATCGCAATGCGCAGCGTGTGAGCCAAGAAGCTCGTTCACGTACTGGTTCCATGATTGAGTTGGCAGAGCTGCTGCAGATCTGTGATTTTCAGTTTTGCTGCTTTCAACTACGGGATGTTGACTGCGTACTGGCTTGTATCATCGTCCTGGTTCCATTTCAGATGCGGTCGGTAATCGTTGTGATAATTGTCACCGATGTCCTCGTCATTGAGGAGATGCTTGAGCGCCATCTGGACCTGGATTATGACGTAAACGTGTTCGAGTTAAGCGGCTTGGCAATCCCGCTATCTGGTTGGATCGTCGTGAGCTTCCAAATACCCGCAACTTTCAATCAACAGCTGGGGTCTTCTGAGAAAGGGAGTGGAAAAGGGATTGCGAAATATGCGCTGAGAATTGGGCGCTTCTCAGCCCGTCGCATCGGGAGGCTGAGTTGCAGCCTTCTGCATGCAGATAAGCCACTCGCACATTTTCAGCCTTGCTCCGCCCCGTCCACACCGGTCTTGCTCTTCCCTACAACTTCCGTACTTGATCCGCACTCAATGCGCATCTAGTATAATATAGAATTGCAAATTATTCAGCTTTGACTGGAACGTTTTGATCCACACTCGGTAGATACACCGCTATGGTGGCTAGCATCAATGACGAACCCGATACCTTCGCAGCAGAATAGTCGTACCTCGACTGGTGCTCTATCCCAGCAGTCAACTCTGAATGGAGGATGCACTCCACCTACGCGTCCAGCTGGAGTGGCCTTCACCCGTGCTATTACCGAGTTTCGAAACAAACGTACAGGCAAAGAACTCGAAGGGTTTAAGGTGACGACATACGAGCAGCTTTGCAAAGAGCTGATCGAGATCCAAAAGAAGCAGGACCATCGGAAAGAGACAATGAATCTCGGTAGGATCAGGTCTTGTCTGGAAGCAATGCATCAATTTGGCCAAGTCATCGAAATCTTCTTAAATGTCTCCGATGCAGTCGCCTTCGTCTGGGGTCCAATGAAGTTCATCTTGGTAGTGAGTATGATACAACATCATAGCAATCCTTGAGCTAATGATGTTTTAGACGGCTAGTACGTTTGCTGATTCTTTCGAACTGCTTCTGGATGCATATGAGCAGATCGGTGAGCAGCTACCTTTGCTGCTTGAATATGAAACACTTTTTTACGAATCCCCTCATATGATTGACGCCCTGGAATTGATCTATCTTGATATCCTGGAGTTCCACCGACAAGCATGCAAATTCTTTTCTGGTAGAAGTAGGTCGTCATCGATTCATTCTCTGTGAGTGTATTGACTAAAGTTAAAGTAGTGTGGGCCCGCTTCTTCAAGTCCATGTAAGAGAACCTTTTATCTTCACTCTTTATCAGCGATATACTGACATCGCTCGCGAAAAAGGTGGAAAAACTTCCACACGAAATTCGACGGGATCATCAGTAGCCTTCGCCGTCACAAAGACATAGTACAATGTCGTGCTAGCCTCGCCCAATATCGACTATACCAGGATGACATAACAGAGCTGAAGACAAAATTTCAAGAGAATGTCAAGTGCGAAGAGACCAAGAAGCTCATGATCGTGAGGGAATGGCTAGCAGTCGGAGAGCAACCTCAGCTTGATCAGAGCAACTTTCGGACGACACGAACGGAATGTTCGACTACTGCCAAATGGATATTGCAACATGAAATAATCGAGCACTGGATATCTTCTGATATCCCCAGCAGTCCGGTTGTTTGGATGTTTGGGATACCAGGTGCTGGTTAGTACATCTACCGTGGTCAGCCTTCCTTGCTGATAAGTACTAGGCAAAACTATATTGACTTCAGCCATCGTCGATAAGTGTGAAGGCATACCGGAATTCATTACAAGCTTCTTTTATTGTCAAGATGGGAGCACCGCGGTTAGTGTGTTGAAAGGCCTCGCGTACCAGCTGTTAGATCGTTTTCCACAGATGCTACCTCAATGCCATACAAGGCGCAGTTCAAGTGGTGAACCGTCTCTCAGGTCGCCAAGTCAAGCGAAAAAGGTCCTGGAGGACTTCTGCTCCACGATCCCCAGACTCTTCATCATTGTCGATGGACTGGATGAATGCGAGCTAGTAGAGAGAAAACAGGTACTGGACATTCTGACCGAAGTCGTAGGCCAGCGTGAGCTAGTTGATCCAGGCACCATCCGCCTTCTCATCGCCAGTCAAGATTATGCCGATATCCGACGAGGGCTAAATAGCGCGGCGGCCTCCAAGATCGCACCTAGGATGCTCCATCTCTCGGAAACTGATAACGAGGGTGACATCAGAGCCTACACCAGGATGTGGGTAGATCGAATTTGTATAAAGTTTCCGGAACTCACAGACGACATCAAGGAGTATCTACAAAATCTCACCGTAGCGAACGCCAAAGGTATGCTAGCTGGTATATCTCTTGTTCTCCCACCGTTTCTTAATTGTAAAGTAGGAATGTTCCTCTACGCGAAACTGGTTCTGCTCGACCTGCACGCTTCCATGACATTAGCAGAGCTATTAAACTCCATTAGAAGAGACAACTTTCCACACCAACTCAAGGACGCGTAAGTACTTTTGGTATATCTCATGATGCAACGTCTAATCTCCAGCATGAACCTTATCCCAGACAACGAATCTTCATTAATCTATAGGCAGATATGAGCGGATCCTGAGACGAATCAAGAATACTTCTGGCAAGAGCTGGCCTAAAGCGAGAAAACTACTTGGGTGGTGAGTTGCTCTCTACATCATCGCATGTGAGCCAGAGGCTGATGATGGTTACACCCCCTAGGCTGGTATGCGCTAAGCGTAGATTAACCTGGAAAGAGATACAAGTCGCGCTGTCGATCGATGTCGAGAATCAGATCATTGATTACGAGAATCAACGCTTGCGTGAGCACATCTATGTCACATGTGGCTCGTTGGTGCTCGTTAGTGGAGACCGCATTTCTCTCGTTCACAGCACAGCTAAGACGTACGTTCTTTACAATCCTGTCAATCAGCTCGACCTAATGATCTGATAAGGTACATCACTACTATCACTAGAGACATACATGAGCCGTCTATCGAATGCGAGCTAGCGACGTTGTGTCTGCAATACCTGACTTTTCCCTGTTTCGTTGCCGAGGACCCCGACAATGTTGTGCAGCGTCGTAAACATGCACTAGACGGATTGATGGCGTTCCAGGACTATGCTATCGCCAAATGGTTCCACCACGTCAACGCGTGGGTCGCAAGTGGTACGATGTTCCTCCAAGAGGCAATCGATCAGCCAGCTCGACTCGAGGGCATCTTCAAAGCTATGGATGAGTTCATGATGCACTATAGCGAGGTGGACTGGGAAAATGGCATAGTAGAAGATTGTAAAGCTCAGTGCAAGGTGTTTGAGCATCTCACCCTCTATGAGCATATTTTACTGCTCACCAGCCATATCTACACGTTCCAACGCAAGGGATTTGAAGCGCGACACAAGATCAGCATGCGTGATCTCTCGATAGCCCTGGACCGAAACCGACAGATCCTGGAGGAATTTCCAAAGTCGAAGCCTAGTCCCACTGCAGATGAGAAGACGGCATATAATATGTTTTACGATGAGGAAAGGAGGTTCAAATGCACAAGAGTCACATGCAGATATTTCTCCGAAGGATTCAAAGACGACAAGTCCCGCAACAGGCATGTTAACATTCATGAAAGACCGTATCAATGCGAGATCCCGGACTGTTTGGGCGCAGAAGGGTTTGCAAACCAGAAGGATCTGGAAAAACACACTCGGACATTCCATCCTGACATCAGCGATCTGGCGGAGAAATTTGTCTCTACCGTTACAACTAAACGCGGGAACACGAATCATGCCTGTTCGATCTGCGGGAAGACGTTCTCACGCAGCTACCATCGCAGGGACCATGAGCTCAGCCATAAAGGAGAAAGGCCACACGAGTGCGCAGAATGTGGCAAAGCTTTCACGAGACTCAACGATCTCACAAGACATCAGAAAATACACGACAGGATCCGGCAATAATGGTACGGTCTAGAAGACCCGTACGGTTGAGATTATATTAACGTAGCAACGAGTGTGAAAATCAAACCGATGTCCTTCCATCCTGGAATGCCGTGTGATGTAAATGCTGCGCGTGTGTGTATCCCGGGTCGGAAACATTGGTTCACTGACGATGCAACAGGACCTCATTGCCCGATACATGCGAACTCTCCAAGTAGGGTATGAATCATTCAAAGCCTCAATGATATTGCCTCTCTCCATGGCTGCACTTTTCATTTCAGGATGCCCTCAAGACCGGATGTCTTGGCGTATAAGGTTTCGCAGGGCGTGTGCAGACTAATGAAATCTTACATGCTATTCATCCGGTGGGCACATGCGGTCCAATGATCCTGTGATTGGTTGGCTCGTAAAAGCACGTGATGATATCCCGTGGTGTATCCTAATGCCTCGACCTTCAATGGTCATCGGCTAGTGACTAGTTCTACGGCATACAGGTCGCGGAACAATATGGTTGACCGCTGCGCCACCTTTTTCATGCGCCGGAGATTACAGCGCGACGTGAGTTGACTTGAGCGACAATCTTGCAGCGCTTTTGCAAGACGCTGGTAGTGCTCAGAGCCGGGACTATGGTAGCCTCGAAACTCGAATATATCCCCACGGCATATATCGAGAATGATTTGATCCTCACTGATCGCCGCCTACCCCACCGATTAGTACCGGATCATGACCCGGATGCGGTTGTCTTGGCGTCCTGAGTGTTGACGGGCGGGAGGGTGCCCTGCCGAGTCTCACTACTCTTCGCGTTCCTCGCTACGCGATGCCCGCTGCGCCTCAGCCGGTACCACCCTCGCGACTTTGTCTATTCTTGGATGCCACGCTCGTGTAGTTGCATGTACACAGCCGTCGCTTATTTCTTTTTCTTGACGATGCATGCTTCTCATAGCCGTGCGTGATGGGCGGAGCAAGCTGTTAGGAAGCCAGCCCACGCCCACGAAGTACACTGGTACCTCAGTCGTCCCACCACTCGGCGCACGATGATGACTACAGATGCGTCTAAAGGAAATCTGGCTCGTCGGGTTATTCGGACATCTGTTGTACAGCTACCGACAACCACATCCCCTGTCCAGAGTGACCATTGAAGACGCAGGCATTGCTAATTCACCTGGCTGTCTCCACTGTTTCAAAACTCCAGCATATCTAACATAATGTCGTTCGGGATCTCGGACATGGATAAAATCCTACCACTAAGCAGATGGCGGACCTGAGTACTATCATCTCGCATCATCTCGCGTCATGGTCCGAAAGGAGCATCGGCTGGGGAAAGTCCACGTAATGGGCACTGTAGAGACGTCCGAGAGGAGTTTTAGACATGGCGCGGCTGCGATACCAGCGACATAACCTGGTGAAGGCTATGCAAGAATGATCATCTTAGTCCAGGTGATACACTATAAGACGATTGTAAAGTTGCCCATCGCAACTCAATCCACGGCGATACCATCCATCAGGATCTTGCCAGTACTACCATCAATCTCCCCTTCGTCCCCAAGCAAACCGACACAATGCACATGCCATCTCTCATCATCGGTGCTCTCATGAGTGTTGGCTTCGTCAGCGCCCAAGGCTCTTTAGAAAGCTGGCACCCAGCTAGGCCTGGAGAATGTACGTTTCAATCCAACCGCCTTTGCTCAAGCCATCGCGACCAATTCTGATACCATCCAGCTCGAGGCCCTTGCCCTATGCTGAACACCTTGGCAAACCACGGCTTCTTACCTCGTGAGGGTCGCAACTTCACACTCCCCACCGTCAAGCACGCTCTCTTGACAGGCCTTAACATCAGCGAAGACATCTCGGAGCTGTTGTATAACTTCGCGCTCACGACAAACCCAGGTCCGAATGCTACAACCTGGGGTCTCGATACGTTGGGCAATCACAACATCTTGGAGCATGATGCCAGTCTAAGGTAAGTTCTTCCTTTCAAAGTGCAAGCCAGGGTCCTCCCAATCTTGAGTACATGACTAACACGAGCCGCTATCCAGTCGTTCCGACAAGTTCTTCAATGACGATGCTGTCTCTTTCAACGCCACCATATACAATCAAACCCGCGCCTACTGGACCGACGAAAAGATTACTATCCAGATGGCTGCCAACGCACGACTTGCGCGCATGATCGACTCGGTGAAGTACAACCCCAGGTTCGCTCTGTCGGACTTGGCCGCAGACTTCAGTGCGGGCGAAGGTGCCGGATACATGCTCGTATTCGGCAACAAGACGGAGAAGACAGCCAGCAGAGACTTCGTGGAGTACTTCTTTGGTATGTATCTAATACATGGTGATTAGGTCGACGCATGCTGATAATCGAATAGTCAACGAGCGCTTGCCGACCGAGATCGGCTGGATGATCCCCAGTGAAGAAATCAGCCTTGACAATCTCTTCGGCTTCTCTAACGACATCTACGCTGCGACTTCATACGCCGCTTTGGAGTCGAAAGCAGGTATGATGCGCAGGAACGGCATGGTCGAGAAGGTCTTTTAGTCTCTAGCAGTGGCTAGGGTACTTCTTACAAGTTGACATCTCAGAAGAGTTTCTTTAACGTCGCTAGAGAACGAAGTACAGCGTAGGATAAAGCATGCTTCACGCGAGGCCCATCATTAAACATTTGTAGCACACCGCATTACCCTGTAAATCTAGTCGAGTGATCATTACAACAATAGGCTCACCTCACCTTAACATTGCTGTGATTTGGCGAAACCTTTTCGGGTATCACTGTAGATATCCTGACTAGATGTGGGCGAGAAGAACCGTGTAGCAGGACAGGAGCTTTACACACTCGTCACTCTACGACGGCCGCGAGCTACTCTTGTAGACTCTCTTCAGAATTTGCTTGTTATTTTTTCCGTCTCCTTCAGTCGAGTCCACTGCAATCTCCAATAGTCATCGGTTCTCGCATTGGTGGGAGGCATCGCCCCGGACAGCCTGATTGACAGGCGGGTCGTCAACTTCAACTGTGCTATAGAACGGAACAGAGCGACTACAACGTGCTGCTTCGACATGTCAAGTTACCTTCGACGTGGCTGTACCCGCGCGTGGCCCGATCCTTTTGTACCAGTATTACGAGTCGAACCATATCTCATGTGCGCTTCAAGGAAGTTTCAGCAAGGCCGGACGTGTGCTCCATTATTGACCAAATACGAAGCTATTATTTGGCCAATGTCCTTTTCGCATGACTAAAGCAATCCATAACGTTCCATCATGTGCTAAGTCCGGGCATTCACTGGCACAAGCATCCTCGTATTCGCCGCTGGATTGGGGTATCTGCCGTTGGATGGCGAGCCATATGGTGTCGGACTTCGTCATGGCCGCGGTCGGCTGGGTCGTGGCGATGGACATAGCCGCAATCTGCAGCGCTTCGTCGTGGAATCGAGAGACGTGAGTGCACCGGGCGGGGGTCAATCATGGCGAAGGTCGATCTCGTTTCCGGTGATCAACCAGGATTGGAGTCATGAAGGATGTATACCTCTCTACATAACCTTGATGGTTGAAGCCCTTGGAAGAAATGTCGCAATCATCTTATGCTACAATTCGTGCCCTTCAAAGTCCTTATAGCAATCCCCTCATATATCGGCCCTGTGCATGACATCGCTGTCCGACTCAGGAACGGCACCCCAATCCATGTAATACATCCTGATGATCGGGCGAGCTGTTGCAGGTGCGCTGGCGAAGACCGCGATGAAGCTGGAAGGAGGAAGGACGCTTGTCAAATGCACCGCTGAAGTTGGTGATAGACCATGATGAAGTGATTCGTTAGCTCAATAGCATAGGCGGCGGATGATAGTAAATGAAGGTGTGGGAACAGTTATACGCGATGCGGCTGTGGGCGTGATGTCGCAAGATATAAAGGTCGCGAGGGTAGGCGTAAACTAAAAGTACTGCCGCACAACCGTCGTGCCAAGACGCCTCCTCGAACCTGCGCTCAAGCATTGGCTCACGCCTATACTTCATCGCGATTGCGCAACGAGACGGTCGTTATTACTAGCGGCTCAGGCCGAATCTTTCCTGGGAATATACGATGGCGTTCCCCGTGCACGTTCAGTAACCAAGGTGGGTCTGATAGGACGACCGGGGCGGCAGCGCTCTCCCACCTCAAGCGCTCAGAAGGACCTTTCGCATCACGAACACCTATCTTAATACCTCGTACTGCCTAGGCGAAGCACTGAGAATGCAAAATGTTGCAGCACCAATAGAGATGCGACCGGTGTTTTAGTGTTGTCGAGGAGCTCACCGGTAAAGCCACCGCATAGCGCACGCGCCGCGTTGCACTGCAATCTTTAGGGTGGAAGAGCAGGTAAGTAAGCAGAGGCTTAGACCACGAAACTTGCGCATTGCACTGCAATCTTAGCGCGGACTAGAAAGTAAGCCAATCCATGAGTCCCGCACTGCACCTGCCTGTATTACGATCTAGCGAAGAAGACTTTTGGAAAGCGGCATAGTATCGTCTCGTGCGACACAGATTCTAGATCAAAGTGAATGGTATATTGATATGAAATAACGTTGTTTAGGGCGTCGCGTCGAACGGAGGATGTTCCTATATGAGCAGATCACACCGCCCAAGTTCTACACAGGATGCCTGATAGAAGCTCACATCCATATTGAGTAACAGCAAAGACAACCTACCGCGATCAATACGGTACGTTCAGTCCAGGTCGATATCGGCATCACACTTTGACATCCTGTGTTCACCATGTCGTCGCCAGTGTACTTGCTTCGTCCTTCGTCAAAAGCCTAGCTAGGCTGCCGATGCCGTATTCGTAGCTCGAGTGAGGCTTTGCAAACTGCCTGTAGTTGGCGAACATCTTCTTGGCGTGTTTGGAAGACGTGTGGTTACCTTTATAGCCAGATAATCCCTCCATGTCGCAGAGCCGCATTCTGTGCACTGCAATCTTTAGCGTGGACGAGCAGGTCAGCGAACCCATAAGGTCCCCGCACTTCACCTGCCTGCATCACGATCTTCAGCCTAGACAACCAACAAGAAGGTGCTGCAGCCTTCAGTGTCAAATTAAAGCTCTATTTCACATTCATGTTCTTATTTAGAGGCTGTTATTTCCGTTTTCACTTTGCACACCACTAGCGAAGGCACTGGGTGCATACGATAAAGAAGCTGTTGTCAATCACTCTCCTCGTCATGTCTCCAAATGCATATTTCATGACAGAAAGTCATTCAGCCCATTTTGTGTCACGTTCATGTTTGCAATTTTCGTCCACCGATTATAGGGCTTGGAGCGTCGAGATCTCTACACATGGAAAAGCAACGGAATAACGGCCGGAGCCCATTTCGCGGCTATAAGCGAAGGGATTACCACACAGGAACGCATGCTTCATTTTTGATGCACATTGCTACGACAAGGGGCACAGCTGTAGGTACGTTGGCAATTATCTCACATGGTACAAGTTGCACAGTCAAGGACTATCCGCGCAGTAGACATACTGAGGCTTGTCGCTGTGCTTTTTGGTACCCTGCTGAGGATGAAATAATCATGTGAGTAGCATGTGATCGGAAGAAAGACATCGACGTCCTCATTTGCCAAAAGTGCCTACTGTTGACCGCCATTCAGGCAGCTGGGTCTCGCACAAGGCTGACAACATGGCACGCTATCTGCATGGAAGACCCCGCAATATGGCCGCCCGGTTGCTTCCTTCCGCAGGGCCCGCAGCTTTAGTTCTGCGCGCGTACCCCACCTCGCGGAGCATTTCGCCGACCTGGCCTGGGCTCGGCGACCATCAGAGTTAAGTGCGGCTCGAAACTCAGCGACACACTCGGTCGCGAGACAGGTTTTCACTTTCCAAGATACTGAATCCTCACACATGTGAGGTGCACGTCTTTGCCAAACATTGCCTGCTGACCTTACCGCCGAGTGCAACAGCAATACTGTGCATTTACCGCAACGGTACTCAAGAGGAGGAAATGTCAAGCGCAATCATTTTGATTGCTGCGATAGCTGAGCATTCATTGGTTTTGCTGTGGTCGGCTGTGCAGCCGCAACCCTGGCGACACAGATTACGATAACCATACCGCATCAACGATGCCTGCACGAGACCCATTTTCCCTGAGGCTGGTGCCATACCGCGAAGCCCGTTGGAAAGCCAACATCCAGCTGCTTGATCTCTTTTATCGTAACGAAAAGGGAACCAAATCATAAACGAAGTTGGAACACGATAGCAGATATGTGGTTTGTACGATCGAGAGATTACCGAATCTCGATTTCAGGGGTCTGGTGAGGCGCCAACTGGTGTTACAAGGCGTTCATAGTCCCACAAGACAGCACCCTGTTCAATCTGTTGCTGGTCCCCGGGTCGCCGACCTCTTCTGACTTATGCATCTATAACGTCCACTCACAGCCTGCGCTTCATATCGTGGAAAGTAACGTTGCCTTTACTCACCCGTCGTGCATACTCCGCGATGCACATTTGCGACAACTTTAGCAAGGTTTCATAGGGGGCCAGGGTTCATCTAATTTGGGGGCCACGATACGCTGTCCAACGTTTGGACGCCTAACGCCTCTGGCTTGCCCGTTATGCCGTAACGCCCTTTTAGTCTAGACGTGTGCTTTCTTCTGGTGCAATGCCAGCAAGAAGATACAATTAGGCCGATCCCAGATTTGCCTCTGCGCGTCTTCGCTCTCCGCTTCCCATACCACCACCGGCGGGAGAACGCTACACGGAACCAAGACCCTACAAAATGCTGGCCCTGGCATGCCAGATCTTGCTAGCATTCGTGTGCGCTAGCGGCGCGACGCCGACGGCTGTGCCAATAACGACGCGGGACCTGGCAGTACGGGAGAATACGATTGGAGAATGTGACGATCAAGGGACATATTCGACGAAGAATGGACTCAACTTTACGATGTACTGCGGGCAGAGAAACCCAAACAACGGTGCGCCTCGTTTGATACTTGCCTCATGACGGAACTCCCAGCTGACGAACGCTAGACGCATACATAAACCCGGAAGGAAAATACGACTGGTTGTACACACCCACGTACGGAGATTGCCTAGAGCTTTGCTCACGGTTTGCGGGAGACGGCGAAGGCTGCTTCGGCGTTCACTGGACCGCAGATGGAGGTCATTGTTGGTTAAGAAACAGCAATGTTTCGACATCGGACCTAAAAGCAGACACTGGATCCGTCTCCGCCCTCGTCAATCGGAACCAGATGAAAGGCTTCGATACTGCATGTACGGACGAGGAATACCAGAAACTTGCTGGTGTCGATGGCATCGCCTACACCACGACCTGCAATCAGGTATATCAAGGCGAGATACAGTGCTTTGACGAAGACGAGTATCCCTGCCTTGACCCGGCTCGTTACTTTTACCACGCCGAGTCGCTTGAAGAATGCCTGGGCTTCTGCGTCGCCCTGCACCCCCGTTGTCGCATAGTGTCCTGGAACCCAGGTCTCCAAGTCGGTTTCGCAAACTGCTGGCCTAGGTTCGGTAATCAAAACCCAAAGCTGGGCCAACCCAGTTCACAGCAAGGCACCATGCACTCGGCCGCCATCATCGAGGCTCCTACCCCAGATAGCGCATGTCCTCAGGACAACGTGTATCATTCCGGAGGCCAAGCGAACGGTACCCAGTTTGACATTCATTGCGGGAAACTAAACCAAGGCCTGAACATCACTAGCTTGCAGGCGCAGAACATCACGTATTGCATGGACGCATGCGCAGCTAACAAGGATGGTTGTACAGCAGTAGTCTACTCCTCGAGCCTCGACGACGGTTATCAGAACTGCCACTTACAAAAGACGATCAACGAAGTCATCGACTCAGCAAACGCCACCTACGCCACCATAGCCTCTCCGGACAGCAACAACGGCTCCTCCGGCTCCTCACCAAGCAAAGCATGGATCGCGGGCCCAGTCATTGGTGGCATCGCCGCCCTCGCCGCCATTGGCTTCGCGATATTCTGGTGGCGGAGAAGGAAAGCCAGGAAGGCCTCAGCAGTGCACAAGTACGCACAGCCCGCTGGAGGCGCCGCTTACGATCCGACGCCTGCGTATAGTCCGGGGATCAGCCGGTCTGAGGTGCACGCTACGAGCATGAGCGAGTTGCCCGCAAATGTCAAGTATGGACATAATCAAGGGCCCAAGAGCGAGGCGCAGGAGCTGCCGAGTTGATGGGTGGTAGAGATGATGTAGTATTTAATGTTATATATGATGTCTGGTGTTCAAACACATTTTCTCCCAGCTCATCGTCACAGTGCGTCATGGCGGGACGTTCGGTCTCATCACTGCTAGTTATTCGCCCTGTACGAGTCGTTTTGTCACAGACCTACATAGAGTATCTCAATGAGACATCATGTAATGATGAATGTTAATATCTCGAATATCGCTCCTGGGCTAGGCTTGAACGTAGGTGATAGTGCCGCATGCGCACGGACAACGCCCGACAGATGGGCGTCATGCCGATGGCATCATCGACACGACAACCACTCCTCACTTGGCACACCACATGGGTGCTCTCCTCATGTGTGGAGACGGCGACCTGGCTTTGGTAACACGTTGTTACGACGCTAAGCCACACACGAATTCCGACTGCAACACTCTTCGAGTTACTAGCCCTCCTCTTGCCTTCATACTACCTCCAAACAGCTACCACGATGTCGAGCGACACGCACTACACATTCTCAGAATTTCGCTCGATCAAAGTATACGATATCGATTGTGCAGATTGTCCCGTGGTGAACGACGATAGCCACATGACAGATGATGACGGTGGGGGAACAGGATGGCTGAGCGCGAGAACGGTGTGGTGATTCTAATTCTTTGGTTTATCTTCTATAACGCTTCTTGTTATTTACCTCTACCATGAACTGGTGAGCTTTGCTTCCGAAGTTCTGCCTTATCGAAGTCAAGGTTTGACAGAGGTTACGTCCGGATAGCGGAAGTTGCGTGTTCGTCGTGCATGATCGCTGGGTAGGAGGGGACTAGCGACCCGGCATGAACGCCATGTTAGTCCCAAACAATCCAAGCGTGAACCGCCTTTCCCTAGTCAGGGTCCAAAGGTCCAAAGCCCACAGCAAGAGATGGAAAAAAATGAAATCGATGGTTCTCCCTTCCATCCCGGAGGTGCGGACTTAACAATTTGGCATCTCGGCCCGCTTTGTTGGGCAACAGCTAATCCGGGCACAATCTAGCGTCGCAGATACTCGGCATGGACGACTCATGGACGAACGGGGCAATACTCTCGCGAGATCGAGTCTTGCGGAGAGTGCATTTCGTGATTACTATTCCAACTGGTAAGGTTTGGTACTACGCCTGCGCTATGGCGAAATCGGGGTTTCATACTCAGTTTGCTCAGTTAGGCAACTGAACCTTAGCGCAGCGCGGCTTACGGACAAACACTACGATTGCATCACTCGAATTAGTGCTGCAAATGGCTTTTCGAGACCAAATGGCCAAGCTGGTTTAAAGTTTGTTGTGTTTCCAACGGGGCTTGATTTTATTCTAGTAGCAGGTGAATAAAGCTGAATTGTCCCTTCAGATTTGGTTTCGTAGACCTTCTTCTCCCACGTGCCAGTCTCCCAAGCTCAGGAGCCTGTTGCCAGAATGAGAATGTTCTTTGTGCCTTGCATTCTTGCTGTCGCTTCAGTTCTGATCCTACCTATTTTCGCTCAGATTGATGGTCTCGCCAACCTGCCATCATGTGCTGTACGTCTTCTTTCCGCTGATCTTATCACAAAGTAACGAATGCTTACTCATATCGCAGCAAGCATGCCGTGATAGCACACCAGCATGCGATTCCTCTAATAGCTTGCCCTGCATGTGTAGCGATGCCACCTATCTTTTGAGTCTGCAAGACTGCTTCGCCCTGTCATGTCCCCCAAAAGACGTCTTTAGCGCGATCAACGTTACCACGACTACTTGCAACATGCCGGTCCGCTCCAAAACACGCACGTACAAGGTCGTAAATATCGTATTTTTTGGTCTGGCGACTGCGGCTATCTTTGGACGATTCGCGGCTCATGTAATCGTTGGGCGTATGCAATGGCTCAACGATGGTAACATGGGTGTGGTCTTGGTACGTGGTAAAGCCCCGACGGTGGCGATTCTGTTCTGATCAATTCCAGGCTTTGAACTCTGTCTTGTTTGCTACGACGTATAAAATGGGTCAGTTGCTTACGTTTCTTTTCTTGAGATGCATTGCGCTGATTTCATTTGGACAGCCTTCGACGGGCTCGGACAGGATATATGGAAAGTCCCCTTTGAGCATATAACATCGATGCTCCAAGTAAGTCGACCTCTGAACAATCTTTCCCCTTCCGCAGCATCTAATCCCAGTCTTGAAATAGTTCTTTTGGATCTGTGAGATTGTCTACTTCAACCTTATCGGCTTCATTAAGAACGCGTTCCTGCTCTTCTTCTTGCAAATCTTTCCAGATCAACGCTTCCGCGCCACTATTTGGGGAGTCATCATCCTCAACATAGCCTCTATGATTGCCTTCACCTTCGCAGTCGCATTCATATGCACTCCTGTTAGCTTTATGTGGACGAGCTTAGACGGCAAGCATCAAGGTCATTGCGGAAACAACAACGCGCTCGCGTTCTCGCATGCTGGGGTCAGCATAGTGTTGGATCTTGTCACGTTGGCTTTGCCAATTGGACAGATTTGGAATCTACAACTCAAGACTAAGAAGAAGATTGGAGTGCTATTGATGTTCAGTGTGGGTGCTTTGTAAGTCGTAATCGGAGAAAGGTACATAGACGTTCGAAGCGATGCTAACGCAGACAGTGTCACCATGGTGTCTATCCTGCGGTTGCGAGCTCTTGTCTCCTTCGCACGCACGGAAAACATCACCTGTAAGTTCCAGCCCTCACCACACACACCTCGTGTCTGACGCTCAGAACATTAGGGGATTACCTTGAAGCTGCACTTTGGTCCGTCATCGAAGTCAACGTTGGCATCATCTGTGCCTGCATGCCATCAATTCGCCTTGGTCTCGTCCACCTCTTCCCGACAATCCTAGGAAGCACGAATCAGTCGGTTTCGAAGACCCCACTGGGTGGCCGAATCAAAGGCGCAAGTTCAAGGCCGGACGCAATTGCGGTGCAGACGAACGTGCGTGTATCGCATGCGAGAAAGCCGCATGACAGTGATCAAGGAAGTTTCGTGCAGCTGGTAGAAATCAACGGGTACGAGGATAGTACTAAGACGAATTAAGAGAAGCCAGCAGCTAGCTTAATTTGTCTTGCCTTATCGCGCGACCAACGTCATAATCACTCTTCGCCAACACACCATGCTACACCCCGTATTGGCATGCGCAGTGCCTGCGAAACTCTTCGCGATGCTGGTATGAAATGCTCCATGACGGCGTGAAGCTACGACTGCAGACGGACGCTCCAAATAGGCCCACGCAGGCTGGCCCGACCAAGACCACATCCCTCCAACACCTCCGCGCGGGCAGCGCACTCGGCGCATTGTCCTCCAATACCAAACCAATGTTTCCCAGCAACGCGCACTCCATAACGTGGAATGGGAGCTAGTATAGGCCTGAATAATGCAGAGGGACGAGGTCTCGATACCACGACTTGATGCACGCGATTGCATTAGCGGGCAAGAGCGCACATCTGCGCACCGAGCATTTTGCGACGCCATGGTGGACCGGACATGCACGAGAGAAGTCAACGAGTCCGTATTCGGCGCGCACGTTAATTCTCGTCGCGGTAACGTCTGTCGCAATCGCCTCTATCGATCGAACCGCCTTCGCCATCAACGCAACGCGCTACGCATCGCACGTTCACCCCTCGACGGCTCTTTGCCTCGCACACGTTACACCTTGACGAACCAACGGCACGGTTTTCGGTCGGAATATACAAGGAACTGGATAGTTGGTTTCTTTTCGAGGGCGACGTATGGAAACTCTCTCGCGCAGGTTTCAACACCATTGGTATATACTGCAACAGTACACATGAGCGTGCGCAGATCATTTCGGCCATGCTGAGCGTCGGTGCTCGGAGAGTCAAGCATACGCCACAACGGCCCGGCACCGAAGCGGGACCAAGCCTGGCTCAGACCCCTCGCTCGTGCGGAAGTAGAGCGAGCAATGCCAGGCAACGTGGTCCTGCACGCTTGTCGCCTTGGATTGCGACGAGTACCAGCAGCATCTCACTGGTGTCGTCGCAACAGGGTGCTTGGCCTTGCGCTGAAAGAGCACCCTTCAACAACACAGGTGGCTGGAAAGCTATCACAGGGTAGGCCACTCGTGCGTAGACCGCAGTCAAGAAGCTGCTCCCTGTCCGCACACGACCCTGCGCGGAAGGTGAGATTAGTGTTGCGCGATGATCGCCGTCGCGTTAGCACGAACAGACCATGCTTTGCGTATCTCGGTCCGCCTGCTTTACTTGCTCCGGATACATTGTTCGACGCGGATACTTGCAGGTGTGTGTCTCAACCATCCGTGTGATCTATCACCAACGCCTTGCTCACCGCAGCAATGACAACGTTTACGCGCACCTCTACGCCACCTTCCTTGCTTGCTACACGGGCAATGCAACAACGCGGGAGGAAATGTGCTCCAACACCAGACGTCATATCACATTGAATACTATATTATCTCTACCACCCATCAACTCATAAGCTGCCTTCAACTTCCACTGACCCAACAACCGTTCTCTTCCATTTTCCCAATGTTGCAAATCTCATCCGGGTGGGCAAGGAGGACAAGGCCGACGCGGTATGCCTACATACCTGTCGTACAGGAGCGCGACAAGCAGGCCTACGAGACTCCCAACAGCAAACTTGAGCCAGTACGTCAATCTTGCGCTTTGCGCTGAATTTGCGTCGATATCATGCCTCGGGTCGTGACGCTCCTCTTTGGTCGCGGGACTTCTCGCGAACGCGGTATCAGTCTCGTTGGGTGAGCGTGGTGCTTCAAATTGGGAGACTTTGCCGTTAGGCATCATGGTAGCTGTCCGAAAGAAGGGTTCATACAAGAGAAGGTATGCAAAGCAGGATTCGTGAGTGGAGAGGTGTTGATAAGGTCGGGACGCTCCTTACATAGGATATTGGAGAGCGTTTCGAGGACATGCACGAAGATGATTCGGGTATGCGAAATGTCATTCGTGTCCATACCGTAATGCATCACTGAGATCAGGTCGCCAATACCACATCGTTTGTTCAAAGTGCCGAGAGTTTGCTTAGGTTTCGTCACGTACCTTCATCATCTCTTGTCTCGTGGTCCAACCACGCCAAGCACGAGGGAACCGATATATCCGGCTCAGGCACCGTCCCCACCTAAACTCATGTGCCACATTCGGACTTGATCTACAAGACAACGCAGATCTCCGCTACCACAGGACTTTACTCAATCGATGCGAAGGTAAGGCGACCAAGCCAAGTCGGCGGCGTTCATTCACGCAGCCTCAAGGTTGAGCTACAAGCTCAGCTAATCCTTTTCGGAACGACCCGAATACACCTTCCGCAACAGGCATTACATCATGGATATCTCTGATCGATCAACTTTCCCATTACTAATGCAACCTATGATGTTGTTACAGTTGGTTCAGGGCCTCCCCCTCTGGTCCTGAATGGTCGGTCTATTTCTCTATTCAACCCTGCATCAGCATGAAAGGACTTAGCACTTCGCATCCTTGCACCGTGCGTTCTACAACGACAGACTGCCGTGAAGGTCAAAGACGGAGATGCTCTCGACGATCCCCTAGCCATTGGATACATGGATTGTGTAGTCGCCCGCCAAGCCAGCCTTGTTTAGTTCACCATTAAGGCAACCATCCTAACCACACGAAGGAACGGGGCGTGCCGTTAACGGGGGCTAATCAGACTACGTGGTTCACCTTCCGTAGAGCGTTTGGGCATTCATCACATATCAAGCCCGTACTTACTATCAGATGTGGGGATCTCGGTAGTTACATGAGCTTTTCTTGGCGTACAGGTTCGCTGCATCGATTTTGCTGGGCAATTCGAACCAACACTCCCCGTTGACCTTACCAACAGTCTTGACAAAATATTCGACGGATTGAACAGAGTTTTCAAAGACATCGTAACCTTGATTAAATCGTAATACCTATTCTGCTTCTACTGCTCGCTGTGGGCATCTGTGAAAAGTCATTTAGGAATTACGAAGTTATCATAGGATATTTGTCTCAACCTCGACATTAGGAAAATGCGACTAGTACACTATGGTGTGTGAGGATTGGGAACAGGTCACGGTGGTCTTGGTATAGACTACTGCAAATTGAACATCTCCGCCTGAGGCTCCCATTCTGCCAGTACACCTCCTGTATCACTCATCACAAACCAAGGCTTGGATGCAGTTTTCGAGCAGCTCTCGGGGGCCTAAAACCAAGCCAACGATCACGATCCCCAACACGACTATGCTGTTGTCGCATCGTCATACTTGCGACATGCGTAGCTGTTCAATGCCCCATCAAGAGATAGCCTCGAGGCATGCTCTCTCATCATCGGCTACCGGCAAGTGAAGACAGCTATCGCGGCGAATGAACCTCAGGTCACTAGGCCGAAGCATGCTAGTTGGTGCGACCTCCAAGACAGCTGCATTGCAAGCATGTAGCGATTTGTGAATATAAAAGGCGGGCATTTCTCGAGCACATGAAACATATCTCATCCTCACTCAGTCTCGTCATCGCACCAAATACTTTCTGTCAGCCTTACGAGATTAGGACACGCCTACAACATGTTTTTGAAACAGCAAGCGGCGCTTCTGGCAGGTCTGCTTCCACTGGCAAGTGCATACCGGCTCGTGTTCTATACTGGCTTCGATTGCAATGGCGAGAGGCTCGGAGCTCGACAAGCAATTCAAGACGGCACTTGCTACGACCCTAGCCCTCTAGGTTCGCAAACAAGCTCCGTCCTAATCGTTGCGGAGGAGGGCGACGATCCCCTGTCAACAGTGGTGTTCTTTCCAAATGGTGTTGACTGCGCTCTCGGCGAGTCCATCTCGACTGGCAATACCGGCTGCGTCAACGTCTACCAGGGAGATTCGTTTGGAGGATACACTGTCATTAGTGGAGAAACTAAGCGAAGAGAAGTTCAGGAAGAAGCCCCCACCTCTGCCATAGGCATAACTCATGGCGACTTCTTCGAGATGGATGGCGAACTATGGCGCTGGAACCAGATTGCCCAGGATACCTTCTCTGGTGTCAAACCTGAGGATTGGTCCGGCACCGCTCGCGTCGCCAACTTCGCGCCTCTTGAGTATGGCAGAGACTTCCCTTTCAACTTCACTCAATACGATCTTGAGAATCCGTCGTCGTCCATGATGGAACGCGCTGTCACCGCCGCTTCCGGGCTGAATGCAGGCTCTACTCCAAATTCTCCCCGTGAGGTAGAAGAGCTGTTCGAGCGTCAAGACATATGCCGGAGAATTCGTGACTGCGTCTATGGTTTCCCCATCCTGGCCAACTACTACTTCCCTGAGCAAACCGAAGCCGTCGTCAATAAGATCAATGCCGCAAAGCCGGCAGCGGAGAGCATCTGGAACTTCCTGAAGAATCCATACGTTTCTAGTTTCAGCGTGGGTCTGGCAACTGGCGCTATTGGTGCTCGATACTTTGGCTCTGCACCAGACTGCATCCCGGGGCCAGAATCAGATGCCGTTCGCACTACCATCAATGAAGGTACCACGACCGCCAGCCGTGTCAGCGCTATCTCCACCGACGTGCTGGGTGGCAGTAACGGAGCGGGTACCTTGACTACAGTCATCGTGCCTCCAGACCAGCGTGGAACTGGTATCTGCAACACTCCCATTACGGACCCTTCGCCAACAAGGTTTGCGCTCTCGCGTCATAAGCGGTCGCTATACGCCAAAGTTCCGGGGTTCGAGGAATGGCTGAAGACTAAGAACTTCGCGCTTTAGGATCGTTGCATAGGTCGGAGGTCAGTAGAGGGATCTCGGAACGATCTCGGGTTATGAGAGGTAAAGAAAGAAGGCTGAGCAGTTGCCTTCTTGAGGGTTTCTCGCAGCGGGGAATTGGCTACGTAGTTAAATAGACCTCGATGTCCTATCAAACCCAGTACTCAGCTCAGCACAATCATCTCAACCACATGCATGTTGTTTCAGTGCATTTTCATTGGATATAGCGCTGTGAAGATGCACGACCAGGAGCATCCGACATGTCCGATCTGAAGTACAAAACTGTGCCAAACGTTTTCCGCTGCGAACAACACGAACACCATGGCTCGACTTACTCCCCGTATAGCAGAGTGCCACAAGGCCTCGTCACTTTGGCAGAATTGAGAAGCAGGCGAAGACAAATTCTGGGCTAGATGTGCGCTATAGCGTGCTAATGCATTGCTCTCTAAGGATCCCACTGGGTAAAGACAACAGGCCCGGAAAGCGTCACAACACCCAACATTCCTCCATCCTCTTCCCCCACAATCTTGCCCGTCTCGACATCGCGTTTCCAGATAACAACAGTATTGTTGTTCTGGTGACCAACCGCAATCTTGTCACCATCCGTGTTGATCATGAGTTGGCGGGGCGAGTAGCCTCCAGAGGGCGCGTGCTGTACCAGTGTCAACGTTCCATTTGCGTTGATAGAAAAGATGGACAGAGTATCGCTGGATCTGGTTCTGTGGATAGGCGAACCAAGGAAAGAAACGTCGCGGTTTGATACAATCACGAAGCGACCATCGGGCTGTTGGAGAGACAACATTAGCATGACAACTCACAACTATCAGAGAAGAAGAAGAACTCACCGTGATAGCAATCTCACTCGTCGGCGCCGTCGTCACCGGAAGGTACTCACTGATGGATACAACATCATCTACAAGCCTCCATTCCAACCCGTCCTCTTTGTACTCGACCTGATATGAATACACTCTCTGATCCAACTCGCCGTTAACGAACAGAAACGAACTCCCCGTCTCCGGCGCAGTCCAGAACACCGCCTTCCTCGGTCCACATCCCAGCGGTGTAACCAAGGGAGCCAATTCTACTAACGGCGCAATGGCTTGCTGGTTGTAGCGAAACACCCTAATTCTATCCTGACCCAGATCAGTCATAAGCAAGAACTTGCGGGTAGGGTCTAGGAAGACGCCGTGCAGGTAACTCCGATCTTGCCTCGCAGTCACAGGGCCGATAGCAGTCGTGTTAGGAAAGATAATCTGAGCTGGCTCAGAAAGACCGCCATTGTCATCAGGGAGGCGATATACGCCGATGGCGCTTCTGTTACTGTTCACGGATGTGTTAGCCGCGTGTATTGCGTGGAAGCGGGCAAAAGACCGCAGGATCAAGAAGGAAAAAAGAGTGAAGGGACTAAACTAACTTACTAGGAAGTAGAAACATATCCTCTAACTCCCGTCTCCTCGTCGTTGAAAAATTCAGCAGCAACGCCCGAAAACGGCGCGCTTACCCGCGCAATCCTACTCAGCGACCCATCAGCCGCGATGCGCAAGCTGTTCAGCGAGCCTTCGGTACTAGGAGCCCGTCCGCGATCCAGACAGTACAAGATGCGGTTCTGGTAATCGAGATTCAAACTCGCCGGGTTAGGTCCGCAATCTGCCGTCACAGAGGTAACAGTCAAACTCGACGTGTTCCCGTTCTCTGTGAGTGAAAGTGTGCTGACGTTTCCTCTAGAATCGGCAGCGAAGAGTTGGGAGGCGCTGCTTGGCATCACCGTAAGGAGAGTGGGAAGCACGAAGTGTAAAATGAGCGAATGCATTGTGTGTGCTTGTTCGTATGTGCCCGTTGAGTCGAAAAGAAGAGCAGACGCGGAAGTGCTTTTGGAGAACTCCTATCGCGAGATCAAGTGTCAATGGTATATACCATTTACAGCGACCTGGTCTCGATGATCTACCTTGTACAGTAAGCGCTAGCCAAGACCGATAGTCTTGGACTCCGGTTGCTTGGACTCCGGTGTCTTGGTACGTGCGGATAGTCCGGAAATTGCAAACCGAACCAGCAATGGTCGGACATAGAGTGGCTTGTACAAGAGCCAAGACGTTATACTCTCCTTCTTTGATTGTGGGGGGCGTCTTCGAATATGGTCTAGATAGAGTGATTATCTAATCGTGATTTTGGATACCTGCAAAGGTACATGGAAGAGCACACTGTATATGATCTCTCGACCTGTCAGATAGTTCAATTCCAGACTTGTATGTACGTCTTTGAAGACGCTGTCTGTCCTTCTCCACTCGAATGCAAGAACCATGAGTCTTCAACTCCTGAGCGCTGGCTGCTAAAAGCTGCCTACGACAGCGATATGAAACAAGTCATGCCTCCTTTCTTCTGCGGGCCGAGACATTGACTAGGATAGAAGCCAGCTACCATCTATCTCATTGACCTTGGTAACGCACAATGCTAAGGGGTATTGCGGCCCAGAATACCAGGAGATGCGCATCATTTGCATAAACATTCTGTGATACTTCGACTTAAACTGTGCCATGAGAGCGAGGATTGGAGTGACCAGAAAGCGTAGTCAGTGTAGAGCAAAGGAATGCTGTTGGTAGAGCAAAAGCCGATAAGGTAGTCACGAATGTAGGGATTACGAGAGTCTAGAAGTCTTGCAGCAACAGGAAGGCAGAAGAAGCAGGTATGTAGTTCTCTAGGTGTGCATAGTAGTAGTGTTGCTTCGCACCCGTGTTTACAGTACACAGCTGCGGCCATAAAATACGCGGAATACGCATGCTATAGTAGCGGAACGTACCGCATAGGTCAGAAGATTGCCCTGCTAGATAGTCTAGATGTAACAGCTTTCGTAGTATCCCTACGGCCTGACATCGATTAGTAATCATTCGGGCCGATTCTGCGTATTTACTCACAGCGCACGTCCGATGCACGGGTGCAGGAGCCCACAGAGCCTCATAAACTGCTATCCTTCTCGTGTACAGCACCAAGGCACACGATTCACATAGTTTTCGACGTCCCCTACAACGACGTCTAGTTTTGAGAGTAGCGAGCTACACTTTGGATTTGCACAATCGAGAACAGATTTGTTTGGTTTGTCAAGCATAGTGTGTATGTGTAATGAGAGCATCATGCATCATGCCCCGCCGAGCTTTCCGCTACCTTCACAAAAGGACCGTCCGCGCGATGTCTAATCACAAAAGAACAACAGCAGGCGCCTCGTAAATCTTTCGTTAACGATATCAAGATTATGCAGCGCCCTGTCTGCTCATTCGTCATCGCAACGAGGAGTTAAGCTAGGGATTGACTTCAGCGGGCCGCGAGGGAAGAACGAACTTGAAGTGTACACAGTACGCTAAGAAGTATTCTATCAAGACATCATGAAATAATCTAAACGCGGCGGCCATGCTTCCAGTTACTTTGTCTTATCAATGTTTGACAGTCTATCCACGGTCGAAGAGATGCAATGAGAGGTTTCCAAGACGCCGTCTCATATATCAGCTTGATACATCAAGGACCAGGCCACACATTCATGTAATGTAGCCTTGTTTGCTGAACAGACGCCGAGTGATGACAGTCATGGCAGCGTTTGAGCAACGCGTTGCCAGCGGATGCTATCGGTGACAGCCTAGGCAAGACGCTAATCTCCGAGAGCCCACAAGATACGCCGGGTATCTTACCACGTCAGGAAAGTCGCCATACGAAGGAAGGAGCGATTATCTTGACATCAGATAAAGGATTGTGCTTGATCAATTGCGGAATCCAGTGAAGCATGATGCGATGAGACGGGCATATGCTTTGCGGTGAAGCACGCCTTATGGAAGGTGTGAAAGGAACGCCAAGGCTTGGCCCAGTCGCATCAGGCAGGAACAAGAACAAAGCTGATGGTACACCGAGATACGCCGAAGCGTGCAACCATGCCATATGCTGCTCTCAAATTCGAGAAGGGCCGTAGCGGCCATTGCGCCATCGTTTGGAGGCGATGACCTGGTTATGCTCCTGAGTATAGAAAGCCTGCAGTTCCCTTTGGCAGGATAGAACATTCACTACGAGTCAACATCGATAACAGGAACCTCAAATTCTGACGCAGATAGACCAGATCCAGGAATATGGCGCCTTCTGAGTTGTACAAGCATGGTCTGCTTGGAATGCTTTGCCTTGCACCAACCCTTGTACAGGGCCAGAACAGCAGAGCAGACAGTATTCAGACCTGTCTTACAAGCGCAGGCGTACAATCGACGATATCGACGGATGGGACCTGGGCCAACGACACAGCGTCCTTCCAATTCCGACTTCCACGACAGCCTGTCTCCGTGGCCTTCCCCGAAACCAAAGACGATGTTGCCTCAGCTCTCGGATGTGCACGGAATGCGTCAGTCAATGTATCTGTACTTGGTCGTGGACATTCTTTCCAAGGCTACAGCTTCGGGAGCCCAGGCAATCTTGTCATCGATATGGGCGCATTCACCGAACTGAGCTTTGACGATTCGACGAACCAACTGACCTTCGGAGGTGGATCAAATGTGGGGCCTGTAAATAGCCCTGGATAACGCATGAAAAGATCTTTACTGACTAAGGCAGACTGCTAAGTACGTTCACGACAACTTTGGACGTCACTTCCCGCACGTGAGAGGTTCTCATGTCGGCTTGACTGGAAGTTCGTTCGGCGGTGGCTTCGGTACGACTAGCAGGCTTCTCGGTATCCCTTCCGACAATCTCGTTTCTGTTGAATACATGCTTTACAACGGTACCATTGTTAACGCTGGTCCTGGTTCGGATCTCCTTTGGGCGGCTCAGGGCGCTGGCTCGAACTTCGGAGTTGCTCTTTCTGCAACGACCAAGACATACGAGCTTCCTTACAATGGAGCTGTAAGCTACTCGCTTGCCATTGGGGAAGTGGGCACTGATGCCGCTTCTGCTGCGCTTCTAGCGATCCAAAAATGGGTGCTTAATGGTCAGGCGCCAGACACGCTCTCTCTGCGCTTCAGCTTGTCCAACTTCGCGTCTGCCGGGTTTTTCTATGGGCCAGAAGCAGATTTTGACTCCGCCATTGCGCCACTTGTCGAATCCCTCCAATCTATCAGCCCGACTGTCAACCTCACAAAGACGATTATCCCAACGTTCTGGGAATCGGAGGTAGCAGCGACTGGTAGTGGCATGAACTTGCCGACTGGAGGCACGCTCGGTGGCCGCGCGTCGCTCGTTCAGTCGTGGACCACGACCAATCAGCACCCGTTCACCTTGATGCAAGCAAAAGCATTGCTGGATGGATATGATTCACTCAACCGCACCGATATCACCGGTTCTGGGTTCCTCGATCTTTGGGGCGGAGTCAGCCGTGACGTCGCCGACAGCGATCACGCATTTGCGCACGGCGACAACCTCTGGCTGGTTCGTGTTGATGGGGTTGGAGCTGGTGGTGTCTGGCCGAGCGATGGCGTTGCATACATGCAGAATCTTTTCAAGCCGTTTGAGAATACTTTGACGGAGTCTGCCCCGCTCCGCAGCTTTGTCAACTACGTGAATTCGGAACTCAGCGTGAAGGAGTGGAGCTCTAGGCTGTACGGTGCCAACTACGCAAGGCTTCGCAAGATCAAGGCTGCTGTTGATCCTACAGATCTGTTCTCTGGGTTCGGCCTCGCAATCCAAACTACGATATCTGGACGATCCAGATAGCACAAGGGTCGCCAAGCAGAAAAGCCTTCTTGGTGGAGGTTCAAAAATATCGAATTCAAATCTCTCTATTATTATTACAGTCCAGCGATTTCCAAAGTTCGCCCCCTGGTCAGCCTATCATGCTGCTCCGTCCCATGCGCGGGATCCCCACAGTAGAGATCTAGTTCCTCGCTGAGTTCCCAGAGATGCTCGTAGTGTTTCGCTAGCGAGCGGACACAGCACGGCCTTCACCATAGCATTCTGGTCAGTGTTTCACTTCTTCTAAATGTCTCTTGCGGGCTTGATGTTCGTTTCGCTTTGCTCAGAGAAACACAATGATCGATTCAATTAAGTTAGCGTGGAATTTTATGTCAGACTAGCAGACGGATACGAGCGTCGTCTACTAGGTTGTTAGGACACACCGATGACGGTCAGCCTATTGCAAAGCGCAGTTATCGCCTAGAGTGAGTGCGACATGAATGCGTGCAACAGTCCAGTTATCATAAGTCTCATATTTCTCTTCACGCCTTTTTACTACAAGTTTTCCATCTCTACGCTGTCTTCGTTCTTGAATCCTGGATTGCACCACTGCTAGCGAAAGAAACAACTTTCGCCACGCAGACCACAACATCGATTTTTCGCTTAGACTTTTTGCCCTCGAGTCGCGTCTGGTTATTCCAAAACGTCGCGACAGTGCTGTGCTACAATATCAGAACCTTGTAATTGCCCCAATCAAGCAGATCGTGGAAGTCGTTCCCAAGCGGCTTCCTCTTAGTAGTTCAATGATACTACGCGTTATGCAGACAGATGACATACAAGGGGTTTGCGCTCAAAGAGTTATTGCACAGATGTGTTAGATTTCGCTCAGAGCCGCTGGCTCCATGCTGTTCAGGCAGGACCGCCAAGCCAAGAACCCTACTGTAAGCGACATTGATGGGCAAGCCATCCGACTATTGTCGCAACAACCTTCGAGATGATGGCACACAGTGCTGATCATTTGGAAGACATGCAATCGAGTCAAGTTGCGGATCTACAAAAGCTTAGACGTAGAGGACAGCATCAAAATGCGCGTTAAATGGACGGGTGAGAGGCGGCACGCCGCCCCGCGGTTAACTGAGGGGCTATTCTGTAGCCCCGCACCTTGGCTAAAAATGAAAGTCCATAAATGCCAGCTCTTTGTAAGGATAGGGTACAAGTGAAATCGCGATCTCCGAGAAACCCTGGGGCAGAGTGCCGTGACTGCCGTCTATCCAGAGGCACGACTATCCGCCAGGGATCAGGCGCGGCCTAGGACCCAAGCCTCGGAGATACATGGCATTGAGGTTAGCCAATCTGTGACAATTGGGCTGGGTGTCATAAGAGAGCGTGCGATGACGTAAGAAGGCGTTTGAACGGCGGGATATCTTGCCTCGTTTCTGCGGCCACCTGAGCGTCTCGCAACCGCAAGGTTTCAAAGTTCTCAGGTCAGAGTCCTATCATCTTCTGAGACCCGACTACTATCACTGCCTAATGCCAAAGTTCGCCATACATCTACCACGCATCTCAAGATGACCGACGCCTCAACAACAAACATCGTGACGTTCCAGGTCCTCTATCGAATTCCGTTTCGCTACCTCTACATACCTGGCCTGTACATTGCACTGCTCGGTCTCTTCACCTTCGGCCATGCACTCCACACCGTTTTCACACACACAGACCCCGGCAGATACTACAGATTCTTGATCTGGCTAGTCCTTGTATCTAGTTACCTTCTAACTCTAGCCGGCGCAAATCTCTGCCTGATCTGGCACGTGTTCAAGGACGAGAAAATTCCAGATCTAAGAGGAAAGCACATAGTCATGAATGACTCCGAAAAACGAACGAACAAAGTCCTCCGAAGCGTTGCCAGGTTTGTTCCGTGGCGCTTCGCCCACATACCTGGCGTATTTCTCATCGTTCTTGGCATCCTCGTTCCCATTCCTACACTCAGTCTGCATCGAAAGCGTCCTGACGATACAGACTGGAATACGATGCTACAAATCCACTTTCGAACTTTGCAAGGTGTAGCCTTGCAACTGGCGGGTTTTATCGTATGCATGGGGTGGTATGTCTTCAAGAGCGTAGAATTGGAGTGCACAGAAGGGACGCAGCAAGACTACATAGACATCAGAAATAGGGCTGACCAGAAGAAAGGCAAACGTTCGGGGGAAACCTGACGGTACATATTGATCGTTGCAGGCACAGCATGTAGATGAAAGCGATGCTCTACGTCAGCGTTTCTCTCAGGTAAAGTCGTCTAATTGTAGACTGCTTTCGTAATCTTAACTTTAAGAATACATGTCTACCATCAGCAAGGGATACCTTGGATCTCGTATTACAGTGATAAGTTAGACTTTTGGAAGCAGTGTTGTGGTCGGTCCGACCCGAGAGCTCGGCCTGCCAAGCAATCCGATCGGGGGCCGATGCGGTAAACTATCACCTCATCGAACTTTCGCTCCACATTACGATAAGAACTTCGTCTGTTACGGCGTCAAATCTAGACGGACCGAAGTAGGCTCTCGCATATCTCGAGACCGAACGCCCGAGCAGGCGGGTGACGTATGGCTAGCTATGCTCTTCGGGCCCTTTGCACAGACTTGTCGGTGCAAGCTATTCGACATCAACGTAGAAATTGCATCGCGCGGATGCGATGGAGACCCATATCGTCGTCAGCTATGCGGCTGTGCAGGAATATGACGGAGCTATCGCACATATATCGTCCTATCATCCTACATTCATGTCCCTCACGACACCACTGACCGACCTCAGCATCGCCGTTCTGTACGTCTTAGCGAGTACCTCACCAAATCCACTGTCAGAGCTTTCGCTACAATTGCTCTCACCCTTTGGTTCGATAGTCTTAACTCTCTATTTGAGCTTGAACCATCAATCGGCTTGACACTACGATGACGGTCCCACCTCCCGCTCCCGATTTCTGCACAAAAGTCACACCAGAATGTCCCGTCGAGGGCACCATCTATGGCTACTACCCATCACTCGGATGGAACACCGCATACGCCAGCTTCTTCGGCCTAGCCCTAGTTATTCACATAATACTCGGCATCCGCTACAAGACGTGGAGCTACTGCATCGCAATGTCACTGGGGTGTATTGGAGAAGTAGTCGGCTACATCGGACGGGTGATGATGTGGGATAATCCGTTTTCCGAAGCAGGCTTCCAGATGCAGATTTGCTGTCTGATCATTGCCCCGGCATTTATATCTGCAGCCATATACCTCACGCTCAAGCACATCGTGTACAGCTTTGGGACAAGCTGGTCGAGATTAAGACCAACATGGTATACTTGGATCTTCATTGGCTGCGACCTACTTTCTCTGGTGCTGCAAGGTGCTGGAGGCGGTATTGCTGCTACAGCCGACTTTGGATCCGACCTGCAAGATATCGGCACGGACATTATGCTTGCAGGTGTCGTATGGCAGGTTATGTGTCTCACATTGTTCGGGTACTTCCTAGGCGAGTACTTAGTGCGGACTTTTCGACATCGCAATGAGATTGGATGCGATGGCATTGAGCTTCTTCATGATCGAAAGTTCCAATGCTTCGTCGGGGCGATCATCACGGCGTACGTCACCATCCTTTCGCGTTGCGCTTATCGCATCCCAGAACTCTCAAGTGGATGGAGGAGTGAGCTTATGAGAGAAGAGGTAGAATTCATCATTCTAGAAGGTGCTATGATTGTCGTCGCGGTGACCGCTTTGACTGTCTTTCATCCCGGATATTGCTTCCCTGTGTTGGCCACTGGAAAGCGATCAGAGGGTGTCAAGAGCACGACGAATGTCGATGAGGGCATCAGAATGGATAGCATTACATTGGTTGAGAGGTAGATTCTTGTGTGCGGACGTTCTTAGCTAGCGCAAGGGAGACACAGTGTAGGAGGCCTCTCGGTGAAGGCTTCAAGATATCAATTCCAAATTTCTTCTCCATGACTACTATGATACAGCAACTTCCGAAATCTCGCATTATCAACGTAATCCTTGCTAGATGTTGTGCGGCTGTAATCTGGCTGCAGTAGCCTGCGCGCGCACCCAGCACTTGGGGAACATCAAAACTTCGCATCTACTTCGCACCGCGATATTCCGCCGAGGCAGCAAGATATCGAAAAAGCGACGACGGCGATGGAATCGCAGGATGATTCTGCACAAGACAGCTTTTTTGCATATCTTTCGCGAGTTAAAATAGCTAACCCCAGCGCGGGGATCACTTTTCTTTTCTTATCGCGCCTATCGCTCTCAACATAAGAAATCGCGGGGTTACTACGCCAACGGTCGTCCTCGAGGATAGGCCGTCTAGATCATGTCGAACAACCACC
Organism: Alternaria gaisen; assembly: GCA_004156025.2. Taxonomy (NCBI): domain Eukaryota; kingdom Fungi; phylum Ascomycota; class Dothideomycetes; order Pleosporales; family Pleosporaceae; genus Alternaria; species Alternaria gaisen. The sequence continues at coordinate 16,136 of PDWZ02000013.1, read as the reverse complement.
AGTAAGCTTACTGCCGCAGATTGAAAGACCCACAATGGCTGGGGAACCTTCAGATCACCACTACATAGAAAACTATGGGTGTTGTAAGCGCTGCTTCTCCATGCTTGGGACGGTGGAGGGACATGATGCGCTGTATCTTGGGCCCTACGACGGTTACAAGCATTACACCAAAGAAGAGATGCGAGAGAGTGCAAAACACTGTTCTCTTTGCAGGATACTCTCATCTGACTACGACCCGCCTTCCTGCTATGTCTTCTCCGCTCAGCATGATATTGATATCGTTCGGCCGTGAGAGAGGCCATTTGTTTTCAATTCAATCCACGGCCGCCGTCAGGAGGAAAGGTCCGATGGGTATAGACGGATTGAACTGAAGGCGTTCACCACCGAAGGTATCCAATGACACTGTTAGATCGTTGATCTTCATGACAGACACAGATGACCCTGCCGCACCGTACATACCAACCAGGCCGGTATCACGGGACTTGGGCGGCGGTTTTGTGATGAATGCGGCGAAATCATGGCTTGTGGAATGCTCGTCCGGACACTAGGATTGTCCAACTTATGCGAGGTCAAGATTGCCGACGCGTGTTATCGATGTTGACTCCTCGCAAGATGCAAAACTTAAGCTGGTCTGTAACGATATCGAACTATACGATCACTACGTGGGACTGAGTTATTGTTGGGGAGGAACTCAGCCTCTCATGACGCTGAAGGCTAACATCACATCCCTTTCCTCTGGCTTCGCCGCGACACAATTACCTCAAACGCCTGCTGATGCGGTCATCGTCACCAGAAGGCTTGGCTTCCGTTACCTCTGGGTCGATGCCTTGTGCATTGTTCAGAACTCCGCCGAAGACAAGGCTGTTGAGATAGACAAGATGGGTTCCATCTACAAGAACTCAGCGTTGACTATTGTGGCCTCAAGCGCGAGATCCGCAGGCGAAGGCTTTTTGAAGGTTCGAAACGAGCCCGACTATTGCAACTTGCCATTCTTGCTCCCGAATGGCAAGTTTGGTACTGCACATGTTATGCGAAGAGCTGAGCATCACTCCGTTACTCCATTGGACAGCATAGGCTGGACGTTGCAAGAATGGGTACTGTCTCCCAGAAAGCTTTGTTATGGAGAAAAGGAGCTGCTGTGGTATTGTGAGACGAGCCATTTCAAGAAAGTGACACCAAGTCCATTGACATTAATGACCGGTCCCTTGACATCCTGTACCTTAAGTGGGGGGGGCTACTAGGACCAGCTTCTCCAGGCTTTTACAGTGGCAGTACATCCTAAGAGAAGTCTCCGCACGCTCCTTCACCGTGAACAGCGATCGCCTGAATGCGCTGCGGGTATCATCAACGAACTCAAATCTCTTTGGCGCGACGAGTGCTCGTATGGCTTGTGGCACGAATCCTTCCTCAAGTTGTTGAGCTGGTACCATTTTTCCAACGGCTGTAAGAGCAGCCACTCGAATCGCTTAGAGATTGCGTCAAGCTGGTCATGGGCCTCGCGAACATGCGCAATTGTGCACGATGAAGTCGAATCTTTTAATCTGCCGTGGCGCCTCAATGGAGCCGAGCTCATCTTGGGAGCCAAAGTGCTCAAATATGTAGATCGACTCGTAACGGAATTCGCCCTAGGATGGGCTTTCTTCTGGGATGATCCAGTGCATGGAGATGTGCGGACGCCAAATGCGGAAGGACTGAAGATACACTATCTGCTATTGGGCTCAAGACGACCACACTTTATCAACAAAGTTGAAGGATGCAAAGTATCGGGTCTCATGTTGAGCTTGCAAAGCGATAGTACTTTCGAGCGAGTGGGTTTATTCATGTCTCATGCGTTTACACGTATCTTTGATCGTGTGCAAACACAGGAAGTAAAGATTGTGTAAAGCGTCGTTCATACATAGTATAAGGCGGCGGTAAGGCTATTAGTCGCAGGCCCACTTCGATCGCTCCGCGCGATGATCTTCTAACACTAAGGGGTTAGAAGCGATATCTTAAGTTGAAGCTGATGAGAGACATATATGCAACGGAAAGCCGCGTGATCGTGTAGCTTGGCAGTGCGTTTGACGCTAACTTAGGATTGAACCTGCTATACGAGCTCTGAGATCTGGTCCTACGCACTCTAGAAACCCCAATTTTGGATAGAATCTAGTTCAGTCTACGAGCAGCTTTGACGCTTTCATATAACCTGGTGAGCTATTCTCGACTAGTCTAATCGTGCCGAGAATCCAATCGCTATCAAGTTCATTGATGCGAGTTAATTCACGTCAATATGTACTTGTCGACTGTATATAACACAATCTCCAAAATCTAGAGAGATGTCAACAAATCAGGGGAACTCTTAGCTAATAGCGGTGAGCATGCTCGTTCGGCGACTCGAACACCTCTGTTTATTCGCAATAGAATACTTGCATTCATTGTAAAAGTGTTGGAACCCCTTTTCAAATTTGTCAGATAGCAACTAGAAGCTGCGCCACGATTTTAGAGAAGACTAATATCAACACTAGTCTTTTATTGGCACACTTACACTAGCACGTGTTTTAGTGTTTACATGGTGGCATCGTGCTTAGCAATGTCTGGTACACTTATTGAACTTTCGACCCAATTTGTGACCGGACCCAGACTGATTCAGTGTTTAACGACCCCGAATGGCACTCGGGTTCGGCCTATTGACGACCGTCACTTAGCAGAGAGCGCATCAAGACCGATCGCCTTTAGACACCTCTTTGAGCCCAGCAGTCCATAAATAACTGTTCTCGTCGGGCCTGAAAACCTCTATCACGTTCGTTCTTTTTGTTCAGGCGCACACCACATATGTCGCATGTTTGATCTATAAAGCAAAATTCCGGGATCTGCACCAATACTAGGCATTGACGTCGATTCCTCGTTGCCTGTCCAACAGACGCTCAGTCATCATGCCTGCACGCGGCCTTCTCCAGGCGGTCGCGATCTTACTCAACTTCAGAGTGATCCTGGCTATCAATCAATGTCTAACTAGCGAAACCTACTACACTGGTCTTTTTAATGGTGCGAAGTGGGGTATCTGCCAGAATACCGATGTGACTGGCAACATTCTCGCGCAATTCAGTGGCCTTCGCAATGTTGGGGATTGTGCGTGGAGATGTGACAACGACATCCGATGTACACAGGCGGTCTGGGTTCCTGGGGGAGGGAATTGCTACCTCAAGGACGCTAGCACAAACGGCAACTGGGTCACCTCGAATGGGGGCTACAGCGTGATCCATCAAGTCGACAACCTTGACAGGTGTCCAGCGACTGAGACCAATTATCCTGGTCCTAAAGCTGGCGCCAATTGGTCTATCTGTTCGGGCACAGATGTAACCGGCAACATTCTTGCGCAATTCAGTGGACTCAGGAATGTCGGTGACTGCGCATGGAGGTGTGATTACGACAACCGGTGCGCACGTGCAGTATGGGTTCCCGGGGGAGGGAATTGCTATCTCAAAGATGGTTCTTCAACATGGACGTCAACCACTGGAGGCTACAGTGTCGTGCATGTGTCCAGTCCTCTGGACAGATGCCCGAACAAAGAGACAACCTACAAGACCGCAGACGGCGCTACATGGGCCATCTGCCCTGGTTCAGACATCACAGGAAATAACCTAGCACAATACGGCGGGCTGAATTCAGCTCAAGATTGCGCATCAAGATGCAACGATAACGGAAAGTGCCTCCGCGCTGTTTTTGTGGCCGATGGCGGTTATTGCTACTTGAAAGACCATGCTGCTCATGGCACCTGGACAAGTGCGCCATACATCACAGTCCGGTACATAAGCGCCAATCCCGCCACGCAGGGTCAATGGTCAGCCTTGGTCACCTTGCCAGTCATTCCCGCAGCTCTCTACGCGGTGCCTGGTTACCCAGACTCGTCCCGACTACTCTTCTTTTCCTCTGCCTCGCCCACCATATTTGGGGGCGGTGGCAAGACGATTTACGCAGACTACAACTACAGAACGGGCGAGGTCTCACAACGAACAGTTTCGAACACTCAGCATGATATGTTCTGCCCCGGAATGTCACAGCTGGGAGACGGCCGCATTGTCGTTACCGGAGGCGACAATGCGGAGATCACCTCGATCTACGATCCGGCCACCAATAATTGGACACGCGGGCCTAACATGAAGATCTCTCGTGGCTACCAGTCGCAAACGACGCTCAGCAATGGCGGCATCTTCACTATTGGAGGTTCTTGGTCTGGAGGAAACGGCGGGAAGAACGGAGAAATCTATGATCCTAGCTCAAATACTTGGACACTACTCAACGCTGCCAGCGTTTCCAACATGCTCACCGCCGACAAAGCAGGATCTTATCGCGCAGACAATCACGCATGGTTGTATGGTTGGAAGAATGGAAGTGTGTTCCAAGCTGGTCCTAGTGTCAAGCAGAACTGGTATACAACCACCAACGGCGGTTCAGTGCAGCAAGCTGGTGCGCGTAATTCTGGCGACCAGATGTGTGGTGTTACTGTGGTAAGTTGATTGTTCTTAGAATGGGTCATACTATTGTTAGACATATACGCTGACTCATAGCAGATGTTCGATAATGGCAAGATTTTGTCTGCCGGCGGCAGTCCCAACTACGACGACAGTGATTCGATTACAGCAGCGTACATTACTACTATCTCTAATGCCTCCCAGGCAGTGAAGAACGACCAGGTCAGCAACATGAACTACCCTCGCATTTTTGCGAATGCTGTCGTCCTACCCGACGGCACTGTTCATGTCACTGGTGGCCAGACACACGGCAAAGGCTTCGCCGACGACAACGGAGTTCTTAGCTCCGAGCTCTTCAATCCTATCTCTAATTCATGGACCATCATGGCTCGCGAGTCCATCGCACGCAACTACCACTCGGCTTCCGTCTTGCTCGCCGATGCCCGTGTGTGGTCCGGCGGCGGCGGTCTCTGCTATAACGGCGGAGACTGCAGACCAGGTAGCGACCACCCTAATTGACAAATCTGGAGTCCTCCTTATCTGTTCAATTCTGATGGGTCAGCCGCTACTCGTCCTGTCATCAGTTCTGTTTCCACTACCACTATCCGCGCGGGCGGCTCTTTCACTGTTCAGATGGGCGATAGTAATAGTTACAAGTTCTCCCTAATACGGCTCGGATCCGCTACCCACTCTGTTAACACGGATCAACGCCGTATACCGGTCTCTGGTACGAAGAACGGGAATTCCTGGTCAATCACGCTGCCGAGTGATTCGGGAGTGATGATCCCTGGTAGTTGGCATATTTTCGCGCTGAATGGCAATGGAGTCCCGAGCTGGGCGAAGACAGTTAAGATCACGAATTAACCAAGGTATCACACTACGATGTTAGCTATCTTATATCAAAACATGGCTTACTTGTCGCGATAGAACTATACATAGACCGTCCCTCCTGACTGTAAGCTGCCCACGCGAAATCTCCCACGCTGCAAGCGACTCGACTACCACAATGGGTGCATGCGCTAGTCGCGAGACACGGTCCCTCACGATAGTAGCTCGTGCCCCCTTGGGAACTTTGTATGACAGGTAATGCGACACCGGTACTGCGGACCAGATTCATGAACAGTACCCCGTAGTTTGTCATGCTAGCCACCCCACTGCGTGACTGTGACTATGGTTGTCGAAAAGAATGTTGAGGCATGCACCATCATCGACTATAGCTTTCGCAGTGGCGCCTTGCTTGCTGCTGATACAGTGTTCTTGGCACAGGGCGTGCTCTGACCGTAACGTTACATTGAAACCATGCCAGATAGCATTGCTTTAGTTGAGAGGTAGACTCTTCTGTGCGGACGTTCTTAGCTAGCGCAAGGGGAGACATAGTATAAGAGGCCTTTCGGTGAAGGCTCAAAGGCATTAATTCCAAATATCACCGCCATGACTACTTCGCTACAGCAACTTCGAATTCTGGCGTCATCAACGTAGTCTCTTTCCCTACGTGTTGTGCCTGCACCAACAAACATGTACGCTCAGGATTTCCAGAAACGTTTGTCTTTTCTCCGGCCAGCCTCACTTCTGATGTCTCTGCACTTCGGCTGCATCCCCCTGCAGTACAGTGCCCGTGCACCAGATGAGCACCATCGCCAGTTGAGCACCCCCACCACCACAACAACAAAACTTCAACGCGTCAAAACTCAACCAATATGGACCCGATTCAAGAAGCGATTGCAGAAATCGAATCGCGAGAACCAGGAGATAAATTCTCGTACCAAGCAATCGCGAAAAAGCATGGTGTAGCACGAATGACGTTGATGAGACGACACCGCGGCGAAACTGAGGCCTATGGCGTGCGCAACCTCTCCCTCCATCCACAACACGAGAAGGAGCTTGTACGATACATCGATACGCTTACTGAACGACGTTTGCCACCTACGAAGGAAATGATACAACGCTTTGCTTCAGATTTGGCTGGAAAGCCGGTTTCAGAAAGCTGGGTTGACCGGTTCATCCGCCGGCACCCCAACCATCTCATCTCTGCCCACAGCAAGGGGATGAGCAAACTTCGTTGCAACGCCGATTCAGGAGCCAAGTACAGCTTGTATTTTAAGCTTCTAGTTGAAAAGATAGAGGAGTACAACGTCCAACCCTCCCATATATTCAATATGGACGAAAAGGGGTTTCAACTTGGAAGGATTGGCAGAACAAAGCGTATCTTCTCCAAGGCACGTTGGGATAAAAAAGGGGGTACGCCAACCGCTTGAGGATGGCTCAAGTGAGTGGATCACCGTTGTGGCGTGTATTTGTTCGGATGGGAGCGTATTGAGTCCTTCTCTCATCTTTAAGGCAGCCAACGGAGCTATACAAACAAGCTGGGTTGATGCTGTACAAGCAGGAAACCACTCAGTATTTACTACGTCATCACCCTCTGGCTGGAGCAACAACGATATCGGGTTGCATTGGCTCAAGGAGGTGTTTGAAAGAGAAACCCGGCGGCATGCTTCAACTGGGTATCGATTACTACTCCTTGACGGCCATGGATCTCATGTTACAATGGACTTTATCAATTATTGCCACGATCACAAGATCCTATTGGCTGTTTACCCACCTCACGCTACCCATACGCTTCAACCACTTGATGTGGTGATGTTCAAACCTCTAGCAAACGCTTACTCGACTCAGTTGACTCAATACCTTCAAGACAGCCAAGGGATACTCAATATAACTAAAGGGGACTTCTTCCCGCTCTTCTGGAGGTCCTGGACTAAGGTTTTTAAACCTCCCCTCATCAAGAGGTCCTTTGAAGCAACTGGGATACACCCACCTAACCCAGACGTTGTACTCAGTAAGTTTGCTAAGGAGGGGTCAGATTCAGAAGCCAGTTCAAGCTCTGTACTCTCCGGGGAGGATTGGCTCAAGCTGAAGACAATTGTACGTCGTGAGGTGAGGGATCGTAACAGCAAGGACGTCAGGAAGCTTCAACGAAGTTTACACCACCTTGCAGCTCAAAATACACTCCTCCACGGCGAACTCAAAGGCCTCAGGCAGTCCCTAGCCATCAAGAAGAGGCGGGAAACCAAATCCTATACCCTACAGCTTGAGGATCATCCTGAGTATCATGGTGGAGCTGTTTGGTGGTCACCAACAAGCGTCAAACGAGTTCAGGATAACAAGATACAACAACAACAACAAGCCGAGCTTGAAAAGCTTCAAAAAGCCGAGCAAGCCGAGATCAAGAAGGCAGCTCGCGATTGCCAGCTTCAACTTCAAAAAGCAGCCCGTGTTGAGCGGGAGAAGGGTTGGGAGGAGACCAGAAAGCGGAAGGCTGCAGAGAAAGCCGAAAGAGAGCATCGTAGAAGCCTCCGCGACGCTGCCAAAGCTATACAATTGCCCCAATCCGGTAAGTGCAAAGCTTCAAAACCTCATAAGCCAGCTACAAAGCGTCAAAAGCGTGGTGGTGTTGTTCTAGGTGTGGTGGGAGCCGCAAGGGTTGCACGAGCTGCTCCACCGCGTAGTCGACGGCAACGACCGATAACGCCCTCCAAAAAAGTTTCTGAATAAGCCAAAACTTTCGTAGGCCTGTATATAGTATAATCCTAGCTTTGCGCAATTTTATTACAATTTGTGGTGGCTCTACAGCCTCATCTTGTTGACTATATTGAGTTGTTGGGGGTGCTCAACTGGCGATGGTGCTCATCTGGTGCACGGGCACTGTAGGTGTGCGCGCAGCCGGCACGTGAGGAACATCAAAACTCACTCTCTACCTTCGCACCGCAATTTCTTCACAACGCGAAGAGGGAATATCAAAGCGGCGACGGTGTTAAGATCGGGCGGTCATCCTGCACAAAGTGGCTTCCTCAAATATCTCATGCGAGCCGAGATGACCAACCTTAGCCCTACGCAAGGCCACCTGCCTAGGATACCTCGGACCCACTTCTCCTTTCTTATCGCGTCTTATCGCTGTCGCTCACCAGAACGCGGGGCCACTGCGCCCGCCGTCATCCTCTTCGGATAGGCAAGTAATCTTTTGCAAGGCAATCTCTCAATCCTTCCAATGTATTCTCAACTTATCCGCGATAATGTTCATCTCTGGAACAGAATCGCTTTTTACCATTTCTCTATAGCATACGCTGTTGTCACATTTCTGTCCTCTGTAGGTGACACGTTTGGTAGCTTTCAGCTGCGTCCTTTGCATTACAATGCGTTACTGTTGACTTATTACACATACGGGTTTGAGCTTCATCATACTGTCTCTTTGATCTCCTCTATCATTGACTATTCGACTCTAGACTCGCCTGTCCCCGTGCAAACTCTGTCTTCGGTGGCAGAAGCTGCATTATTCGAATTCTACGTGCTTTCTGTCAGCACCGCCTTATGGTACGTTATCTTTTGGACTACAGGTTTCGAGGTCGTCGGCTTGATCGTAACTGGGGTTCTGGTTCAGCTTACCAGCATCACACTTGAATGGATCCCGAGTAACACAAGCGCGGCATGCACTCAGCTATGGGCAGCTGCCATCGAAAAGGTCGTTGTTGCGCTGCTTCATGGAGCTGGACAGCTTTCGACGCGTCTAGCTGACTTAACACGCTATCCTCATCCAATGCGAATGGGCCGAAAAACTTACTGCTACCAACCTCTTACGAGTTCGGATATCCGGCTGCTCAAAATCGTGCGAAGGCGTCCCTTTACGCCGGTACAGTGCGAGTTAGCACACGTTAATATGCACTCGTCGACTCTGTATAGCGCAATCTCTTATACCTGGGGAGATCTGAACAAAACAAAGGGACTGATAGTGAATGGCGAATGGCTTGCTTGTCCGGCGGCCGTGCAGAACATCGTCCTTGATCGAGCGTCATACTCATGCGAGCGATATATATGGATTGACTTTGTTTGCATCAATCAAGATGATATAGACGAGCGAAATCAGCAGGTGAAGCTGATGAGAGACATATATGCAACGGCGGACCGCGTGATCGTGTGGCTGGGCAACGATTCTGGCGCTGACTTAGCACTGAACCTACTTTACGAGCTCCGAGATCTGGTTCTACGCACTCCAGAATCCTCAACTCTGGATGAAATTCAATTCAGCCCACGACAACACCTGTACTCGAATGAATGGACAGCCCTGTCAAAGCTACTCAATCATGCCTACTGGACACGCACATGGATCATCCAAGAGATCGCTGCAGCACAGAGAGTTCATGTCATGTACAGCAGGAGATATCTGCAATGGGAATATCTTGCAGCGTTTGCGATGACGTTCTACACGCCAGACCGCAAGAACTTCACTCATTTCCGGGAGATGATTGCTACCGGGCTTCCGTTACCATCGGGTATAAGCCAAATAATGCATCTCGCGACAATCAGAGTTCAGATCCAGGAAGGAGAGGCACTAAGACTGGAACAAATGATCGAGAAATTCCATTCCTGCCGTGCGAGCGATCCCAGGGACCGGATTTACGGTATCCAAGGCATCACGACGGCGAATGAAGCTGCTCAGCTGCTTCCAGACTATAGGAAGTCTGTAGAGGAGGTATACATGAGAACAACACTTTACATGATGGAGCTGGAATACCCTTTCTATCCGCTACATTTCGCTGGGGTTGGTAATCTCGGTCGAATCCCAACTTTACCTTCCTGGGTCCCAGATTTTAGCTCGGGCAGACACCATGCAACGCTTGGACACTGGGCGAACGACTCTGAGACCGACTATTTTGCCTCGGGCCATGACTTTAGCAAGCGCTACAGCTTCCACTCTATAGAAGACAGACTTTCTGTACGAGGCTATCTTATAGACAAAATCGCTCAAGTGAATACTGTTCACTTGCGCCGCCCACCAGACCAGTCAACAGCGGACTACCCATACGGCACACTCGCAATCGATCTTGCAAACTGGGAACACGAGGCTCGTGCCATGATTTCGCGTGAGCCAGATCCATATCCCATGCTAATCAACAAGAGCGGGTTTCAGTCGCGTGACGAAGCATTTGCAAGAACACTAATCGCGGACCTAGGCACTAAACCAACGCACCACCGCCCAGCTTCAGCCGCCCACATCAAATCCTTCCGCGCCCATGAGCAGCTGGGGAAAAGCTTCGAGCACGCCGCTCGACTCCTGCGAGGAGTCAGTGAGCCGCAGACTGGCGAGATTGCAGCCGCCATGTCGTTCTTCGATCGGCTCAGCAGAGTATCGCGCACGGCGGTGCCGACAGACAGAGAGCTGTCTTCACTTCTCGTGGACATTGGCGTGCGGAAAGACCTTTCTCCTGTGTTAATCATGGGGCTGCTGCAACTTCAAGTAGAGGTTCAGCGCTGGTTGGGCGATGCGCTGCTGTGGAAATACAGGATGGGACAAGCATGTATCGGTCGGAGCTTCGCAATCACGGAAAAGGGATATATGAGTCTCGTGCCGGAGGGGACTGTGGCTGGGGATGACTTAGTAGTGTTCATTGGTATGCAGACGCCAGTGGTAGTTCGTCGTTATGGAGCACAAAGCCCTCTACGAATGCGTGCTCAGCTGGTTGGAGAGGTAAGTCTTTCCGTGTATATGACTACGTACTGTGTTCACAAGTGCAACGGTGCTGACTCGCTGGTGGATAGTGCTATCTGCATGGCTTTATGGATGGGGAAGCTATTGATATTTCGTATAAGAACGATGTAGTCTTCGAAATATGCTAGAGCCGGCGCGACAAATCTCTCAAAGAATCAAACAACTATAAGGTCTAGATAGAGAACTCTGCAGAGGTCGACAGCTTTATGCGTAGCAAGATAAGGTGCGAAAAACACTACACATGCTATAGCGTTAAAGTTACATTTTTTCTTCTAGGGATAGGATAGTAGATGTCTACCTCTAGGAGTAGAATAGTAGGTATCTGCCCTTAGAAGCAGAATAGTAGTTATCTATCTCTAACTAATATAAGGCGCGGTTTAAAGTCTAAACTGCGCTAAGATAGGCTTAGCGTTAGAGTTACATATTTTAATTAAGCAATTTACACCCTCTAAACTATAGATTTTAACTCTGTAACAGGCTGAACGCCCTTCAGATAGCTCCTACCCGAGAGGATGTCCTTGATCCTAACCAATATGAGGCGCGATTCAGCCCCCGAATCGCGCTGAAACAGGCTTAGCGTTAGGGTTTCTGCCCGCATCCGGCTGAACCGTACCCCCCCGAATCGCAGATTTTGACCCCCCCCAATGCATTTTTCTACAGCACTCTATAGCACTTAACTCCCATACAAAACTTTCTTGCGCATACTTGATTAGTCGATTCTTAGTGTATAAGCTTGTTGCAGGCATATTTAGGGTTGTGCTTAGGGTTAGGGTTAGGGTAGGGTTAGAGCTGGGTTAGGGCTAACAATGGAGCTACCAATCTGGAACAGCCGTGCGCCCGCATCACAGAACGCAGAGAGCAGCAACAGCAGCCCGCCCGTACGCAGCACAGAACGGAAACTCTCGCTGGAGAACTATAACGACATTCTCTGCTTTCTGGCTAATTTCGGTGTCTTGGTTTGCAAGTATCACTGTAGTGGGGTTGTTAATCTTGACAAGCATCTATTAAAACAGCACGCAACGCCCACTAACGTGCGAAAAGAGATTGTCCAACGCTTTGCGCATTGCGAGAGGACAGACCCGAAGGATGTCGAGCTTCCCGAGCAACCCGCTCAGCCGATTGAAGAGCTAGGGACGCCGCTGGATGGATTCTGCTGCAAGACATGCCCGTTTCTCACCGTTAACATTAATATTATGCGCATGCATTTGAAAAAAATCACCAGCAAGCGTGGAAGGGAGAGAAAAGCGAATTATTTAATTCTGTTAAAGTTCAGACGTTTTTTTAGCGGTGGGGGTTGCAGAAATATTTTATCGTTGATTTAGGTCAAGGAGAAAATGGTGAAAAAGTAGATTAAAATTAGGTCGTTCAACAGCAGCTTAGCGGATAGCAGAACGTGCGACAACAGCTTGAGGAGGATATGCAGGTGATGGCTGAGGCTGCAAAGACTGACAAGACTAGCTGGTTTAAGAGAACTAGGTGGTTGTCGTTTCTGCAGGGCCGAAATCTGGCTTATCTGGGCTATTAAGCCCGCTTGCCCGACTGAAACGAAGCAAAGCTACAGCTAGCTGCTAAGTTAACAGAAGAATTAATAGAAAGATCGGTGTGCGGCTTAGCAACGCTTCCGCAGGAAACACGACGCTGGCTTCGTAGCGCGCAGCAGACGGAAATCGATCAACGGCCGCTGGCGCGACTGCAGAACCCCGAGAGTCAGGCAACGTACGCTAGCTACATGATCCGATTTGTCTGCTTCTATCTCCGCATTGTTGCCGACGAAGAGCGTCGAGTAGATGAATATGTAGCACAGCGGGATCAAGCTGTTGGCGTTGACAGTACAAGCGACGAGGATGCTGGCACAGAGAGCGAGTACGACGACAGCGACATAGAAGGCACCGTCGACAGCAACGACAACGACGGTGTTGTGCTACCGCGGCAACCGCGTCGCGTTGTACAGGCTGACAAGATGAAGGATGCGCGCGAGCTGTTCACGTGGAAGGACAACCAGAAGGCGCTGGCAATCCAGCTATGGCTTACGCTGGGTAACCGCGACGCAGCTGCTCAGACAAACGCGCTGCTCAACTCGCTAGCTTCGTTTATTCTCACAGGCTATGGCAGCGATGAGTTTTCGAGTGGTCTGGTGCAGTATCTGGCTGTGCTGGGCATCGACACGCAGACAAACCGCTTGCGTACGGCAAAGAACTTCTCGTACATGCTTGCTGGCGTGGTCTACTGCGTTCGCGTACTAGCAGTAGAAAAGGTTCTGCCCGCAGCCGAGCGCAACGATCAGACGGAAGAAGACCGCGAGCGATTCTTGGCTATGCGCAGGCAGTATCTAGCGGATGGCTCGTATAGTCCGATGAGCATTATGCTGAGTCTTCTCGCGTACGGCAAGCACGCAGCGCTTAACGAGGGCAATGCTGGCAACGCATACTGGTCCCCCGACAAGAAGGTGTTTTATCTCAGCGGCCGGCCGATTGTGATTGAGCGTTTCCGCGCGATGGCGCAGAGCATGGAAGCGGAGGCAGAGGACACGTTTTGGCCGATGTGCTGGGTTGATTGTATAGCTGACCGCTTTACGGTGGATCTAGCGCAGATTTAAGACGACGTTACATTTACGACTCGGGGTAGGTCGTTTGTTACTACCCCAGGCAACTGTCTGTCTGATGGGCTGGCTTGGATGCTGAAAAGAGCGCGGGGCACAGAGAGCGGCATGCGACTACAGACGTCGGACGGCCGGTGGAGAAGCAAAAGGTGCGGGAGTATCTACGGCAGGTAGATCGCTTCTTAGCGCTACTGCTAGGCTGTGTGCACATAGAATCAGGACAGCCAGCTCGAGGCTCTGAGATTGTAACGATGCGGCACCGCAATGGGCTGCTACAGGACCGCAATGTCTTTGTTGTAGACGGTGCTGTTATGACGGTCGTGCGGTATCACAAGTCACAGTCTCAGTGGGACAAACCGAAGGTGGTTCCGCGCTTTCTGCCGCCGCGATTAGGGCAGGTGATGGTGTTGTACTTAAGCTACTTTGCAGCCGTTTCGAGAGTATCTTGTAGCAACTGTGCTTGGGGGCGGGTTGGACGACTATATCTAGAGCAATGAGCAAGGGGCATGGGGTACAGATCGACTCACGAAGGTGCTGCGGCGTGAGACAGGGGAAGCGACTTGGCGTCGAGCTGAGTACGCTAGGCTACCGTCACACGGCTGTCGGGATCGGGCGGGTGAAGGTAGGGGAGTCGTTTGGCAAGGGCTATCAAGATGAGGTTGGCGAGATAGATGAAGCGGAGGTGGACGAAGATGAGGAGGACTTGATTGAGCTGCAGAACTCGCGAACGACGGTTATAGGAGTAGGGCACTACAGCGTGTCAATTAATATCGTTAAACATCTAAGCACGCGGTCGATTAATGCGTTCCGGGCGCTAAGTACTGCTTAGCACCGCTTTTGGGTGTAGATAGACAGGTTAAAGCGCCCGAGGAGCGCCGACTGCCGCGGAAAAGGCTGATGCGAGAGTATCTCAGCGCTTCCGATACTCCCTGAAAGAGAAGGCTGTCCGGGTAGAAGACGCGCGAGCTGCAGCAGTACAGCCAGGCGCTGCAGCAGGTGCTAGGGAAGCAGGACGTCGGGTTTCGTTCTATGGGCAGGAGCAGGCATTGAACGCAGTGCTGCTAGACAAGACGACACCGCTTGTTGTCGTGCTTCCGACAGGGAGGGGGCAGAGCTTGCTGTTTACGCTGCCGGCATGCATAGAAGAGAGTGGGGTAACAGTTGTTGTTGTGCCGTACCGAGCGTTGATCGAGGACTTAGTGAGCCGGATTCGCAACTGTGGCATTGACTGCATAGAGTGGAAGCACGGCGAGAGCAACCCGGCGTCCGTAGTGGTCGTCAGCGCAGACGTAGCAGGCGACATTACGAGCAACGGCAACTTCTTAGGGTATGCTCGACTGATGAAGGACAAGGGGCTGCTGCAACGAGTCGTAGTAGACGAGTGTTATTTGCTCTTTACAGCGCGGCACTGGCGGGCAAATCTGCTTAAGGTAAAGAACTTGCGACTGCTTAGATGCCCGATTGTGTTGTTAACGGCAACGCTGCCGCCGGTGCAGGAAGGGGAGCTTGAGGCAAGCATGCTGGTGCGCAACGCAACGTACATCCGGGCAAGCACAGCACGACCGAACGCGCGCTACTTTGTGTCGTGGTGTCAACGCAAGGCATTAGAGGACACGGCGTTGGTGGTATGCAAGCGATGGGCTGTAAAGCTGGGGCGGACAAAGGCAGAAGGGGTAGTGTACTGTCTAAGCAAGGTGCAGTGTGAGCGGATGGCGGAGGAGGTTGGCTGTGCGTACTATCACGCCGACGTAGAGGGAGCGAGGCGAACGGCTGCAGGAGTGGGTAGAGCAGGGGGGCTCATTGTAGCTACGTCGGCGCTTGGGACAGGAGTAGACTACGCGGGGATTGTGTACATCTTGCATGTAGGGATGCCGTGGAGCATGACGGATTTGCTCAGGCAAGTGGGCGTGGAGGGCGAGGTGGAGAGACGTTTGACGTTGTGGTGATGATTGAACAGGGGGAGGTGGAGAGAATGGAGCGGGAGAGCGGCGATATTGACGTGCAAGACAATGGGGGGCGTTTTGATTGGGAACAGGTGTCGGCGGGCGCTGATGAGCTCCGCGGACGGGCAAGGGGTAGGGTGTAGAGAGCTAGACGGGGTGTATTGTGACCGGTGTGGGGAGGGGGAGGAGTTATAGTTAGAGGAGCACGAGCATTAGGCACAGGAATGGGCTGTAGTAGAAGAGAAGTTTACGGAGTTGCGGGGTGGGTGTGCGATATGCTGGGTAGTTGGGCAGGAGTTTCGTACGAAAGAAGAAGAGCAGTGAAGAAGCACTGGGTGCTGGAGTGCACAGCGTGGGAGAGGGCGTCTGGTGTAGACGCGGATACGTTCCGGAAGAAGATTGTGGATCGGACGGTGAAGAACAACTGTCGGCGATGCTGGGTGAGTCAGAAGTACTACAATGCAACAGGAGAGGGCATGGAGATCGGTGTCAATGGCCGAATGTGGTATTACCGCTGGCATACGCAGCGCAGCTCACGGCAGGATTCCAGACAATAGGAGAGCAGGGTTTGGAGACAGGGAGACGATGGATATGCGGCGTGG